>JAGKQA010000002.1:0-600000 GCA_022609195.1 Plenodomus libanotidis
GGCCACCAACAAACAACTATTAATTACTTTTTTCCCTTGACTATTTTTATCTTTTGGTTACAAATTTAAAAATAAAAACCTTGCACAAAAAACCCAAAAAAAAAAAAAAAAAAAAAAAAAAAAAAAAAAAAATTCAAACAGATTTGTAGATAGAACATGGAGAGGTGCCACATAGAGACAACCTCAGTACTGCCACGAGAGCATTGAGCGACCACTTTCGCCGGACATCATGTGTAAATTTATGATATTAAAACTATGTAGCCTTCTTGCGCTGTATACAGTTACTGGCCCAGATCATTATGTTGCACCAGAAGAGCTTGTACAACGTGCTCAAAATTTATGTTTCGTGTAAAGTGCAAACGCCGTTGCCATGAATATATGAAGCCCCTGGGCATGCACCAAAACTGTCCAATCAACGCCATCGCTAAGCAGAACGCCACGCAGCGAGTGCCACGTCCAAAGCCATGCTCCCAAGAGAGGAGCGTAACGCCAACTGCACTGTGCTTCGTCCGAAAAAGAGTGCGGAGTCCGCTCCAAGATTACCAACGACGGCTGCGCAAGAAATTAGTACATTGCAAAGCCCATTATGAAGAGGCAGACGGTCATGCATACCTGAAAGCATCGGCGACCTTGACACGCGGTCTCCTCGTCGGTGGTTTATAGGCAGATTTTCTCGCCGGCGATCTCGGCCGCTGCATTCCGAGCAGCTCGTATTCAAGGTCATCCATATCATCGTCACTGGCCGCAGCAGGAGGACTGTCTGCAACGGCAGTATGCGAGTGAGAGCGCGATCGCGATTGCGATCCTGATCGCGAACGCGTGCGCGTGCGCGTACGGGTTTTAGATTGAGATGGGCCCCGGCTGTAATCACGACCACGGTCTCGGCTTCTCTCCTGGTCCCTTCCACGGTCTGGATCATGTTCTCGACCACGGTCCCAATCTCGTTCACGCTCGCGGCTTGCGTCGTGGTGCCGAGCCCGCGCCGCAGGCGGTGGCGACATGTGTCTGCTGCTCTTCTCATCACGACCCGATCTGTACCTATCAGTCGAGCTGTGATAGCCGGAGTCGTGACGTTGGGACGAGTCGTACGGAGCCAGGCGTCCGTTAGCCTGCAGACGATAGCCGCCAGGCGAATGAATGTAGTCCTCTCGGGATCGAGGCCTGTGGGGAGAATCGAGACGAGCCTCTCCATCTTGTGGAGCCCAGGTATCAGCGTCTGGGTCAACATCTCGAGATAACGGCCAATGAGTCTGCCTTGGCATGGGGCTCCTGTCAAGTCCATGATTCCTTTTGCGCTTGACATCTCTAGTATAGTCATCCGCTTCAGGCATATTGCGCTTGCCATTCAAGGAAATCAGGGTTGAGTCTTTATGCCTGTGTTGGACGAAGGGCAGTTGGCTATGGTGAGGCTTGTCGACGAGAGACGCATCTGAGGGCCCAGGTAGAACGTCTCGTTCCCTCAGTTCCTTCGGTCCGATCCTACTTGGCACATGATATGTAAAGTATTCGTGATGTGACCCAGGAAACTGGACCGTTACCATACCAAGTCGGAAACGGAATGCAGGGTCTCGCTTCAGAGCCGGCCAGTATTTTGTGTCTCGTACCGAAGCGAGGAAGGCATCCGGGTTGTCTGGATCGTAGTATTCAGTTTTGATGCACTTGGCATTGTATGCCGGCGGAATGGTCGGGTCGTCGTTCCATGTCGAAGCAAGCGGTACTCCAACAGGGTCGGCCGGCTTGGTCTTCAGCTCGACGAAAGCATGCTCAAAGTCCCAAAGTGTATCTGGGTCGAGTTTGTCCTCTTCCGGGATGGCTTCTTCCCCCGCAGCTGGAGTCTCGGTCATTAAATCTTTCGTCTTGATGTCCTCTGATTTCTGGGTCTCGACAGTAACCACAGGACTGGGCAGCGGTTTTCGTTGACTTGTGACCGACGCTGGCCGTGGGCCCGACACATCGTCGCGATGATTTCGTCCACGTTGATTAGAGTCGTTGTCGCGTCGGTTGTTCTTGTTCCTGTTGTTTTTGTCTCCACGGCGACCTCGGTGTTGTCGCTGGCTGTTCTGACCTCCAGAGTCCTTCTGCCAGCTCGAACTTGGAGGTGTAGGATATTGGTTCACGTAAGGCGCTGACGGGTGAGAGTTGGGTGCGTAGTGAGGAGGCGGGTACAAGCCTGGCGGCGGTGGCGGTCCAAGAGGAGAAGCTCCGTAGCCAGATGCGTATGCTGATGGTGGCGGCGGAGCAGGAGGCCCATGGAATCCAAGAGAAGGAGGAGGTGGTGCGCCTTGGAAGTGAGAAGTAGGGGGGACTCCGTAGGTAGGTGGCGGGCCTTGATAACCAGGCACAGGAGGGGCTTGGTAACTGGGTTGAGGAATGTGTGGAGCTGGAGGATAGGACGGTGGCATGTACGAGGATCCGGGAGGGCCGTAGGAGGCTGGAGGTGGCGGTGGTTGATATGGCGCCTGGCCGTATTGGCCCTGCGATGGACTCGAGCCCGGTGGAGGGGGCGGCGGTGGGCCGTAACCTCCGTTCGTGTTGTGCGAAGGAGGGACAGGAGGACCATATCCGGTGTTCGCCGGAGGGTAAGGAGATGGGTAGGGCTGCTGTGCATGGTGCGGAGGCTGATACGAATGGGGAGGTTGTTGGCCATATTGCGGAGGTGGGACAGGCACAGGAGGAGGATAGGGACCACTAGGGCCCCAAGCATTGGCTGGAGGGTTATAAAACGACGGAGGCGGAGGATGAAATGGCGGCGGAGGTGCGTATTTCGTTACGACAATGTTGCTAGATTTGGGCTTGGAGTTGTCAAAACTTCTTCCTCCACCGCGATGCTGGTTGCTAATCGCATTTCTCTGTCGAATCATGACGGCGCCGCTGAAAGTGTATCAGTGAGTGGCCACACAGAAACAGGGAATATCGAACACAACGGAAGACAGTCCGAAGCGCTCCGTATGCACATCGACATGATGAGGTAGCACCTACTATGGTTCTTTGCGGACTTCCTCGGGGCATGCATACGCAGCATGGTCATGACTACCACAGTTGAAGCAGTTCCGTTCTGTCTTGGGAGTCTCGAGACCAGGTGCTAAGGCAGTCATGATAAATTCGACATGGAAGATGGTAGCCCGGGCAATGCGACAGTATGTAGGTAGAATGAGTTGCTGTTGCAGCAACGACCGAGTGATGGCACAGCCCCTCGGTATAAAAAGCACCCCTGGGCTGGAGATAGTATGAGGCCTACTCTAGAGGTACACAATATCGACGCGGAACTTTGGTAGAAAGCGTTTGGCGACCTGGGTGTGACAGACTTGGAGTGCTGTGTGTGGTGAGGAGGCGTAGTGAAGTCAAGGGTGAATAAGCCTCTGTCGAATGCGATACGCCAGCTCAATGTAAAGATAATAGTCGAATAAGGTTAAGCAAGAGGCTAACACAAGGCTGAGGATGTGGATTGAGCCTGGGCCTGAGCCTGAGCCTCGTCTTATCGACTCGGCTGGAGGTGAGTCCGGGTTGTCTCTGCGCCGACCGCGCACCTCGAAGTCTTGGTCGCAAATCTTGACCGCTAACGATCGGAACAGCGTCGCATGCAGTCAGAGAAGTCGCTAAAGAAAAGTAATGAACTGTCTTGAGACTATTGAGATGCGCGCATACGGTCGCGGTTGGGACGGTGGATATGTGGAAGGGGTCCTGAGAGGTGAAAATGGATGGCGAGAAAACGAGCTGACTTGCCCGCGGCGCTACAAGTGCCCAAAATTAGGGTGGCTCTTGCCTGCCCCCGCTTGCTCGCTCTCTGCACCTCACTTTCGTCGCTACAACGGCTAAAAGTCGGCCCGGTTTCTCTAGTCGCAGAAGCAAGCAGCCGGTCTCTACACTTGGGTGTCGACGTTTATGCTATGTGACTTGGGCTGCAGTCAAGCTGATAGAGCTGCACGGTCAACAGTATGCATTTGTCGAGACATTGAAGCGACGCTTTCTGAGTGTACATGGCATGTCAGGAGCATAGATGATAGGAAAATGGCAACCACAATCGACTGGCTAAAGCTGGAATATGTCTAATAGAGAGCAAGCTGCAGGCGTGACTATCGAGTTGTGATATTTGCAAATATCACAGCCGATGAATGAACGAGCGAATTGAAGTCTCCCACATATCGTGTCGAGGAGGATGAGAACGTTGGGAAACGATACCCACACCAGAGCAACACCAACACGGGTGCACGACAATCGAAAAGAAGACCTGAGATGCAATCATGAAAGCCTTGGAAGCGTCACTGTGACGGCTCTCGGTGGATAGAAGTAAGATGGTGCCACGCAACGTACGCAACATGACCTCAACAGAGTTGTCGAGGGAAGACTGATGCCAATGAGTCCTCGCAATGGAACAAAAGAAATCTATCCAGTGATAGCAATACCTCGAAGCAGCGCTCATCGATGAAAAGGCGATTCCCAGTACTGTGCGTGCTTGATCATCGATTCCGCAAGGATTTGGTGGAATCGACACAGGAGTCGAATGTCATGTGGACGCGATGACGGGCAAGAAAACGGCCAGCTGGGTCGTGGTGTGATCGATGAATGAACGAAGAACGAAGAACAAAGCCGCGCGAAGAGGGTGGGGAGGACTGCTCTATATGCTGGCCTTGGGAGCTCGACGCTAACAATTTTGCACGTTCAAACGTGCCGGGATTTATCCGGTTGGCGCTTCCAAGGTTAGGAGCTGGACAGGGACGTCAGTGGTCTAGGGTTGCCCATCATGGATCTCGCTGCCTTCGCTGACAACAATGTGCCAGTCACACGAACACCAGCGTTCCTGCCCTTCTCAATGTTATCGCTGTCTCTCAATTGATCTCTGGCTTCCACTCACCAATGTAAACTAGCCGCCCACACGAACATGTTGGTTCTTCGGCCAGCACACACCATCGCGTCCTTCTTTGCCGGGACCTCGAGAAGCTGTGACAGCCCAGGTCCACCTCGTCCACCTCGGCCAGCTCGAGCTGCTACTGCTACGCCAACCTCGCCTTGACAGGCCCGACCACCACCGACGTCACGAGGATTACCACCCCTCCACATCCATACCTATCCCGTCTTCGCAAACATGCCAGGCCTGCCCGCCTCGGTCGACCTGGACGAGTGCATATCGCGCCTCTACAAGAAAGAGCTGCTCGCCGAGTCCGTCGTCGAGGCCATCTGCGCAAAGACAAAGGAGCTGCTCATGCGCGAGAGTAATGTCGTGCACGTGCGAGCCCCCGTCACCGTTGTCGGCGACATCCACGGCCAATTTTTCGACTTGATTGAAATCTTCAAGATCGGAGGCTGGTGTCCCGACACAAACTATCTGTTCCTAGGTGTGTTGCGCTCATACACACACCCTATGATGGAATAATTGGACGGAAGGCAAAGAGGACGAGCGCTGACGCAATAGCAACAGGCGACTATGTGGATCGCGGCATGTTCAGCGTCGAAACGATTTCCCTACTTGTCTGTTTAAAATTGAGATACCCAAATCGCGTTCATCTAATTCGCGGCAACCACGAGTCGCGTGGCGTCACCCAGTCCTATGGCTTCTATACCGAGTGTTCGCGCAAGTACGGCAATGCTAATGTCTGGCACTACTTCACGGACATGTTCGATTTCCTGACGCTCAGCGTTGTGATTAATGATCAGATTTTCTGTGTACATGGAGGTCAGTCAGGAGGCTCTGTCCGAGCCGTACCTCAAAGATCTCAGATCAGAGTCGCGAGGACAAGAGACAAGGCACAGAGCTAACAGTACCTACCAATCACAGGTCTCTCCCCATCCATCCACTCAATTGATCAAATCAAAATCATCGACCGTTTCCGCGAGATCCCCCACGAAGGACCCATGGCCGACCTAGTCTGGTCTGATCCCGACCCAGACCGCGACGAGTTCTCACTATCACCACGTGGCGCTGGCTACACGTTCGGCGCTCAGGTCGTGCGCAAGTTCCTCGAGGTCAACGGCATGAACCACATCCTGCGTGCGCACCAGCTGTGCCAGGAAGGCTTCCAAGTGCTGTACGACGACAAGCTAAGCACCGTATGGAGCGCGCCCAACTACTGCTACCGCTGCGGCAACATGGCCAGCGTGCTCGAGGTCCAGGAGACAGGCGAGCGTGTGTTCAATGTTTTTGCCGCCGCGCCGGAGAATGATCTGCATAAGGATATGCAACAACAGCAGATCGACAAGGGGCCGGATGGCAATGCGTTGCCGGACTATTTCTTGTAGATGTTGGAGACGACACTTTGCGCACCACAGCTTCAGGCCATAGACAGCAATTGCTTCAGGACAACGCCGCTTCTGCTTGGCCTCTCTGCCGATGAAAGAAGATTAAGAGGGTCGACCGTCGAAACAGCGACGGTCTGTAAATAGACTACAGGCATAAGCGGGCAATCGTATTTGACACGAGCACAGAAACGATACCTATTTAGACGACATAGCATGGAGAGGCCAAATGAGGATCAAGATCTGTACTTTTCTGTCCTCTAATTTCCAGCTATACCAGCAGCGCGACCTCTCCCCGTCTCTAAGCCATTTTCGATTTTTTTTTGTGCAACGCCACAACTTCATTCACCATTCAGGCCTACGGTCGCAAACATGCATCTCCATGCACCAAATTTCCGCACCAACAAAGAAAGTTAGAGCTGTCCTACACCAAGACGACTATTCAAGTTCACTCCCAGTCCTTGGCGATGTCGAATGACCACTCGAACTTCAGGTGCTCCTTCTTGTCATCGTCAACGAAGGACGAGATGGCGTTGTAGTGACCGCGGGCCAGCATGCCGGAGGGTGCCTCTTCCTCGTTGACTTTTGGCATAAGAGATTAGCATCCTCAGCTTTCACAAAAGAAGAGTAATTAGATCGACTTACACTTCTTGGTGTAAAGAGACTGCTTATCCGTGTTGGGAGCATACGAGCCCTAGATCCCACAAGTCAGCGCAAAAAGAACCCAACTGGTACAAAGCCCGCAGGCTTCCCCAGGTCCAAACGTACAATCATCTCACTGTCCTTCGACACCTTGATCCCCTTGCGCTTGACGATCTGCACATAGTGCAGGCCGCTGAGGATCTCGTGCTGGACCTTGAAGGTGGCCGACATGGTGAACTTGGCGCCCTCCTTGATCTTGAAGGGCTTGTCCTTCAGCGTCGTCTCGGCGCCGGGCGTCGCGAGGTCGATAGTCACGGGGGCGCGGCCGGGCGAGTCCATCGTCAGGCTTTGGATGATGCAGACGCGCTTGTCGGACGGGTCCGAGAGGTCCTTCCCGCCTGTGAGGCCGAGGGATTCCTTGTAGCGTTGGAGGGATTCGTCGTTTGCGTCTGTGAGGGTGTTGGGGTCAGTACTTTGTGGTACTGTGGGTGTGGAAATGACTGAGGAGGTGAGGCTATGTGTGCGGGTGAATGAGGAAGTTGTGCAAAGTAATCAAGAAGAGTGGTTGTGGCAATCCAGTGTCCCACTTGAGAATCTGTAAAGCATATGCCAGACTGCTCGAGCACCAAGGCCACCAGGCCTGCTCAAAGCTTGGGATGCCTGCTCGCAGCTCCGAAGAGGTTGTCTTCCTTCTTCTAAAAAAGATTCACCACACCACACCCGGGCACCCATAAATGGCCAGCAAAGGTTTGTGAGTGGGCTACCGCCCGTTCTCTTCCTGAATCTGCTCCATGTGGCGGCCAGATTTGGCAATTTGAGGATTTCCCCTGTCGCAGTAATTCGCGTCGTCATTGGCCGTTCCGAGGATGGTACTGTCGCGTTTCAAACAGCTCGAAGAAACCCAGGGTCATATGCCAGTCACAGTCTCCAAGGCCTGACCAAATGCGAGCAACCTGCCGCTGAAGGAATGGTTTTGCTGATCCAAATATTCGCTCTGCCTGGTGGTGCTGTCGTACATGGCCTGTGAAACTGACGTCTTCCCTCTGGTTCCAAGCTTTTGGTCCTGGCGGCAGCCGCTCTCAGCCTGCCTGGGTTGTTTGTCCCAATCTTTTGGCCCACGTGCCAGAGTCACTTTCACCAATCAAGATATGAAAAGGCAGAGCTCGGGAGGAAGGCGGAGTGCAGCAAAGCGGTCATGGCTGTCGACAGCGAGACGTGCCTATTGCAGACCGCCGAATCCGTCCCTTTGACCTCCCTTGCCCGGGCCACAAATAGAATGAACGAAGCAGGGGCCGTTGGACTCTGCCATGTTCTTCCGCCAGCTCCGCCATGAGGCCATGAGCGACAGCATTTCTTTATTCACTGGCGTTCCAGCGGATACATCGGCGAGGGGCGGCGTAACGGTTCAGTGCTGCGTTCAGAATCCCCCATATTCGTTTTCGCTATGGTAGTCGGCTCGGGCAAGTTCGAGCTATCATAAGTTTCCGAAAGGATCCAGTAGCGTTGCTCTGCTCTGTTCATGTTGCCGCAGGAACCAGAGGTAGTCTTCCAGGGCCATCGACAATGTGGCGTCTTGAATGGCTCAGAAAGACACTCATGTTCCATCGAGAAGCAGCTTGTGAAGCTCTTTGTCCAACACGCCTTGGAGCGCCCTGTTGGGCTAGTTCTTGAAGCACTTGCCTGCTTGGTTCATAGATAATTCACCACTTGATGAAGATGCTATATCGCCATTGTGCCATGCTGATATGAAAAGGTGTGGGAATGGGTGATGCGTGTAAACTCACCCATTTGCTGGTATTCGGCCATGCTCTGCTTGGGCTGGGAGAGCTTGTAGCCTTGGGTCTCCTCCGGCATGGTGTCTTCGTCGTGGGAGGCCATGTTGGGAAATTGTGATGATTAGAAATGCTAATATGTAGTTGTAAGGCTGAAGAGTCTGTTGTTGTCGTAAAAATGCTGGCTCACGGGTTTGGTGTGCTAAGGTGAGCAACGGCAGCAATAAAGGAGGCAGCTGGCAACAATGTCAACAGCTTTATTCTCCAGCCTGATGAGGGGCACAGGCCAGACTGCTGAGGGGCATGGGCCTCTGCATGGTCTTTGGATGGTGGGGTTACAGGGCGTGGCCTGCTGGCCTCACCCAGGGCCCAGATGGCAGACCGGCAGACTGGGGACAATGCAAGGCAGAGTGGAGAGGCTGTTGATTGGGCAGCATGGCGTGTTGCTTAGGATCTGGAACACATGCAAACTGCAAACTGCAAGCTGCCAGCTGTGCCGCTGTGACAGTGAGATGGGACTCTTCAATCCAGCTGCATGACGATTGCTCATTGTGACACTGGAGACAATCAAAAACGGTGCTGACTGATTATAGATCGGATGGGCTGCTTCTGCTGCTCTGACCGTACGAACTCGTTCACTACGATCATACCCAGGTAGATAGCGCCAGGGGAGAGACGGTGTGAGACTGCCGCCATTTGAACAGCTGAGCGAACACACAAGAGGGACACCTGCCTTCAAAGTATCGCACGGTAGTCAGCTGTAGAATAATCTCGACATTGATAATATGACTGAGTATGTACGTCTCGCCTGCATTCTCGTGACCATCATGTACTGACCTAACCACTCTCACGAAGGTTTGAGGGATGTTGTCTTGAAGCGCCCCTGACGAAACAACGTGGGCCCTCGAGTCTCGACCTCGCGCTCACCGTGACTCCATCTCAACACGGCAAAGTCCACCTTAGAACTTTGACATCGTGCAAGCAGCCATCGAAGCCATCCACGGATTGCACCCAAAACTGGACTCACGCCTCGCGAGGCAACGCCCACTGGCCCAGGCCAGGATGGAGATTTATGCCTGGAGCCAGGGATTGGCCAACCTAGTAAAACACGCTTGAAAGCTTGAGCTCCAGCTTAGGTACCTAGGTACTGACCCGGCTGGAATGATGCGAAGTACGAAGTACACGCCAGTCAAATGTCAACCTGGCACTGGCAGCGCAAATGGAAAGCTCCAAGTGTGAGAACAGTCTTTGCATCGATAGTCAAGAAGGTTACATTTCTCCACGGTCATCTGCATCTATTAAAATTGGGCCTGAGCCGTAGAAACCAAATTGTTAAGATGTGGTAGTGTTGGAAGCTTTGGCTGATGCAGGTATTCAGTCTTTGTTGCGGGCCTGCTAACACCAGGCATCATGGAGACCCGGGAGCCCCGGTGCGGGCGACCCAAGCTACTCCGTCCAGGTCCAAGGGTTGCCCGCCTCTCTTCATGGGAGTGATCCCCAAATCTGCGACATCTCTCAGCTGTTTACCGTTCACAACTGCTCTCTCCAGTCCCCAGTATCGTCAATTATTAACATCGGGCATACGACCGCCTGGCGCGCGCGTCAGAATCCATTTGCGAAGGCTCATTCCTACACTCTGTAGCTCTTGCTACATTAACATCATCAGCCGTCGCCCCCTTTTCAACGTGCCGACACACTTCTTAGCGAGCCTCCGAGCTCCACCCAAAAGTAGCCTTGCACGCCGCGCGCAAATTGCCGACACCTTCACTCAACTCGTCCACCACCAGGCACTCGTTGAGAGGTGTCAACTCGTCGCGTCCTTTGGCACAAAGTGAGTACCTTCCCGCACCGCGTATGGCTACCTGCAGGTTGCGCTCATGTCTCTGATGCACATGCGCTGACTCGCTTCCCACCGCCCTAGCCGCTGCCTCGAACGATTCTCGACGTCTCCGCTGTCGCATCGCAGCCGCTCGTTTCGCAACATCGCCAACGGCACCAAGACTGTGCTGGAGTCCCCCGCTCCTCGTCAACGGCAAGACTCTACCGCGCATGACGATTACCATTACCATCTATCACTCAATCTCGATTTGATCGCCCATCTTGGAGTACACTGCGATCATGGCTTCTCCACGAGACCGACACTTGCCTGAGAGGCGCAATCCCTTCATGATGGGAAAGATCGATAACTGTAAGGCCTCAGTTTGCGCCTAAGCTTATTCGGCGACGAGGAAGACTAACAACTAATCCCCTTCAGACAACGACCTCGTCTCAAAGCGCCGCCTCGGCCAGACGCAGTTGACTGCCAAAATGGTCGCGAGTCTGCCCAAGGCCGACCTCAACACCCTCGGCGTTTTCGACTACGCACACCTGCGAGCTCCGTTGCCGAAGGGCATTGTTTCGGGTATCTTCAAGTCGAGTCCTAACAGCTACTTCCTCATGAGGAGGAGCCACGACGGCTTCGTCTCCGCCACTGGCATGTTCAAGGCCACTTTCCCGTATGCGATGGCCGAAGACGAGGAAGCCGAGCGCAAGTTTGTCAAGTCGCTTCCTAGAACGAGCCCCGAGGAGACTGCCGGCAATGTATGGATACCCGCCGACGACGCGCTGGTGCTTGCTAAGGAGTACGGCATTACGGAGTGGATCAGGGCTCTGCTGGATCCAGCTGAAATCCTGCCCTCCACGAACTCCGACAGCCCAGACAAGAAGATCAGCGCTCCGCCGAAATTCACATTCCGCGGCTCATCGCCAACGACTTTGATCCCGCCTACACCGACTTCCATGCGTAGCACGCGCAGTCGGCGGTCCGCGAGCCCCTCAAAAGCCGCTACCAAGCGTGGCACTGCCAGCCCGCGCAAGCGATCCGCAAGACTGAATGGTTCTCAGACCGACGGCGAGACGCCTAGCAGCAGCAGCCGCAAGCCATCTTTGACCAACGGCGACGTCCCAGTGTTGGTACCGGGCGGGCCACTCAAGGCGGAGGACGTTAAGCGCGAGCCTGCCGAGTCGGAGACCCAGTCTCAGCTTGAGACCGTCGAAGAGGAGCCCCGCGTCACGGTCAGCATCCACGACGACGTCAAGATCGCTGAGGACGGCACCGAAGTCAAATACACCGAGTTCGAGATGGAGGTTCCCTCTGGCGTGGGCGAAGTGAGCATGAGCGATGGGATGCGCATGTATGAGGAGGCCCGAGCTATGGTCGAGGCTGCCCAGGCTGCCGAATCCTTGCCGTCTGTGCCCACAGCCAAGCAGTCGTCGTCGAAGGGCAAGCGCAAGGCCGATGATTTCGAAGCCGACAACGAGCCCGAAGAAGGTGCCGAGAATGGAGAAAGCAGCTCTGCTCTACAGCCAAGAGCGAAGAGGGCGAAGACCGAGATCGAGGCCAAGAAAGACAAGGTCAAGAAACGTGCTATGTGGGGTATTTCCCTCACACTTTTGGTGGGAGCAGCCAGGTGAGTCGCATAAGATGCTTTCTCGATGACTTACAATCATATGCTAACACTGTACAAGTGCCTTTGCTCCTTACGCCACGAACCTCTTCTAAGTCATTTGTGGGACTAGTATGGTTGAGAGAAGACGACACGGAGTTCTTACAGGGCACGAGGAGTTGACGAGGAACAAAGGGGACAGTCTTTGTACAGGGCGGAATTCGTTATTATTCGGCCTTGGAGCGGAGTTTTGGATGAGACAATCCCGTCTCGCGTGTTGGCGGTGCTCTCAATGAGGGCATCTTGCGATTCCTGCCCCTTCTTCATAGTCATTTGCACTTGGTACGGCATCATAGTGCAGCGCTGCGATTGTCACACTCGCTTCTTTGGGCACCTCGTTTTGCCCGAATCGTCTGGGCTTGGTATCAAGGGGAGTTGAGGAATGGGACAACAGACTCGCTGTAACTAGAACAATTAGTCTTGTATTACACTTATACGAAGCACACTGAAATCCATGGTTCTTGTTAGTCTAAAGGTCTTGTCGCTTCGAGATTGAATATCGCCCCCGTGCTCTGGGTACAAAAGGCCTAACGTGAGATAACGACCAAGGAGGTCTAGACCGTCTCCACTCAAACCCCGTGGGGACATAAAATGTTCTCCCACTTTTCTTCTTAAATATTATCTATCCCCTTCCCTCGCTCTTCCCTCGCTCTCCCCTCTACCCTTCGCCAGGTCGCCTACGAACAAGACGATGGGCACTCTACACTTCCATTCTCTCCTCAAGACGACCAAATATTGCTACGTTGGGGGAGACAGGGTAAGTCGCAGGTCATCAGCCCTGTTTGCATCGTCTCTGGGCACGGTCGATCGGCAATGATCGGCTTTGCAGAGGGGAGCTGGGGAGCTACTACCCCTCACGATTGTCTCCAAAAACAGCTTGACGACTGCAAAATGCTATACCTTCACGGGACAGGAGCGCCTTTCTCGCTCAACTAACACACAGACACAATGAGGCCCATCTCTACAGCATGGCGGCAATTGGGCCTGCAGAAGCGATGCTTCTCATCCACGCCTCGACGACTAGACAGTTATGCCTTCATTGGGCTTGGTCAGATGGTAAGAAGCCTCTTTCAACTGACCCTTCCACAGATCGACCAGAATTCATACTGACATTGTAGTGAAATAGGGCTTTCAAATGGCCAAAAACCTCCAAGCAAAACTTCTTCCCACAGACAGCCTCACCCTGTTTGACATCAATCGAGAGGCTGCGCAGCGTCTGATTGGAGAGATGGAGGTTCACTCGACGGAGGGAGCGTCTGTTGCGTTGGCGCCTAGCGCAGCAGACGCCTCTAAAGATGCTGTACGTATTGAAGTCCATCTACCCTACCGCCTCCTTCTCCGCCGACCTTCACATGATGAGAAACATTTTCAAGTTACACAGTCTATGAATCTAAGTTGGGCCAGTTTGCTGGTTCTCACATGATTATTCAACAATAGCCAATCCTCTGACAAAATCACAAGCATGGCACATTTCCAGCTCACACTCGCTTGATTCACGAGCAAGTCTTGCTAACGCACGAGATGCTCCCACAGGACGTTGTAATCACCGCCCTCCCCGAGCCAAGCCATGTCAAGTCCGTCTACGCCTCCATCCTCGACACCAATTTCTCCCCACGCCCCCAGCCCCGCGTCTTCATCGACTGCAGCACCATCGACCCCTCCTCCTCGCAAGAGGTCGCCGCGTCCGTGACAGCCGGCTTCCCAAGCGGTACAGCCCATTTCGTCGACGCGCCCATGTCCGGCGGCATCGTCGGCGCATCGGCCGGCACGCTCACGTTCATGCTCGGCGCGCCGGCGGACCTTGTGCCTAGACTCGAGCCGATTCTGCTGCGCATGGGCAAGGCCGTCTTCCACTGCGGCAAGCAGGGCACGGGCCTGTCCGCCAAGCTGGCGAACAACTACCTGCTTGCCATCAATAACATCGCGACGGCGGAGGCTATGAATCTGGGCATGCGCTGGGGGCTGGACCCGAAGGTGCTGGCTGGCGTGATCAATGTGTCGACGGGTCGGTGCTGGCCGAGCGAGGTCAATAATCCCGTCAAGGGTGTACTTGAGAAGGCGCCTGCCAGTAGAGACTACGCTGGTGGGTTCGGCATTTCGCTCATGCGCAAGGACTTGAACTTGGCCATCACGGCTGCGCAGGAGGCGGGCGCGAACCTCGAGCTTGGGGCCAGCGCGAAGGCGCTGTATGAGGCTGCTGAAAAGGATGAGAGGTGTAAGGGAAGGGACTTTAGTGTGGTTTATAGATATCTGGGCGGCAAAGAGTAAAATCAATTCACAAAAAAATACAAAGTAGAATCACAGATCCGCGGTTCTCAACCAGTTCTTGGCACTGCTCCGCCGTGCTTCAGGGCACGAAGCGCATCACAGGTCCACTTGATTCTGTTGGCGGGAGGATGGGTCGCATGGTCAGAAGAAAAAAAACCTCCTCTCAAACTGAAGATTAGAAGCGCGTCGTCAGGTCGTCCGACACTATTGGTCTCTTGTCAAGGAGCAAGGCTGTTCTGAGTTCGTACCCACATTGCGACTCAGAAATCCTTCGCAGAGCATGCCGCATTGGGAAGTGATATTGCAGGTCGAGATGCTGCCAGCCCAAGCGCTCAGAGTGGATGCCCTCGGAGCCGCAACACAACTAGACTTGAAGAACCGAGAAAATTGTGGGAGGAACCGGGCATTTTGTTATGCCACAGCTGGCAGCTCGTGGTATTCTGTGTCACAGATGTTGGTGTGAAATACTGCAAACGTCCTCCCGGCGCCGGTGCGATATCTCCCCGGGCCAGGCGAAGGACTAGTTTTTGTTCCGGAGCGGCGCTCGCCCGGCGATGTGACCTCTCGTGTCTCTCCCATCAACGGCACACAGATTCGAAAACTAACACCTTCCCGAGCCCGTTCCTACAAAGAACTTTGCCGCACGCTAAGGGCCTCGCACTGAGGGCATGACAGCAGTGAAATAGCCGCAGTAGGCTGAACAGGTGATAAGTCTCGACGGATGGCCCCTAGCTTTCCTCGGATCGTTTCTTGCCGCTCTCGGTAAAGAGTAAGCGTGGCTTGCCTGCTCCTGGTCGTTGGTACGCCCAGAGCCTTTTGAGTATGCACGAGTCCGAGCTCGTATATATAGACAAAGCCGCCTTTTCTCTTCACGTCAGATTTCCTTACTTGTTGGTCTGTTTTCGTTTCTTTCCGCCGTTGGCTTGCATTACCATTTCTTGGTCATTTCTGGTTCGCAAGTGCCTCTCACTCCCCAACGCGGCATCGCGCTACGTTTCGGTCCGAAGGACTCGGCTATCTCTCACACTTCTGTTTCTCGCGCCGACGAAGCCTTTTGCTGTTTATCAAAGTAGTAACGACCAAGATGTCTGGTGTGTGTACGGAGGTATCTCCGCAGTGTCCTGTCGAGGCCACGACGCTCGGATACTATCCGAATAAGCCGCTGAACATATTTATCGCCGCGGCGTTTGGCGTAGCTGCTGTTATCACACTGGGATTCGGCATATGGAAGAGGACGTGGGGCTATATGGGCTTCATCGTGGCTGGATGTGTGCTTGAGTTGGCTGGTAGGTGGAAATATTCCTTTGTGCTGTTGGGTCTCCGGCATTGTCTATGACGGGTTGAAGTCGTGGGGTGAAGAAAGACTTGCTTGCAGTTGTATCCTGTGGGATACTGTATCATTGGACGACGTTGAGAGACATAACTCAACAATACGCTGACCGTTGAGCGTTTCGGACTTGGGCCTGGCAGAGGAACAAATGCCTTGGGAATACACCTACTGACACCCGATTCCTCAGGCTACGCCGCTCGCGTCCAACTCGGCTCAGATCCCTGGAACTCAAGCGCCTTCCAAACCGAAATCTGCGCCATCATCCTCGCACCCACACTCATCTGCATCTCCATCTATCTGACCCTCAAGCACGTCACCGCCGCCCTCAACCCCGAGCTCTCCCGCGTCCGCCCGCGCCTCTACCCCTTCATCTTCGTCCCCGCGGACGTATCCTGCTTGCTCGTGCAAGGAATCGGCGGCGGTCTGGCCGCGTCGGGCAGGACGAACCGGAAGCTGCTAGACGACGGCAACCGCATGATCATCGCGGGTATTTGCCTGCAGGTCGTCGTGTTGTTGGCGTTTGGCGCCCTGACGGCGGACTATCTGGTCCGCGTTAGGCGGTGGCTGAAGAGTTCTGAGGCGACGCCTGGGGCTCTCGCATTGTGGAGGAATCGCAAGTTTCGTATGTTTGGCATTGCGATGCTGGGGGCGTACGTGTGTGTGCAGATTCGCTGCATATATCGGTAAGTCTTCTGGCCTTTGGATTGCGGGATTTCTCAAACATGAAGCTGACTTTGAACACAGAGTGGCAGAAATGGCTGGTGGATGGGGAAACTACATTATGCAGGACCAGATCTCCTTCACGGTACTGGATTCCTTCATGATATTGATTTGCGTGTATCTCCTTGGCTGCTTCCCGCCAGGCCTTTTCTTCCCTCAGATGGCCAACGGAGTGAAGACCACGCCTCAGGAGACCATTGTGGAGGAACCGAAGGACGGGCAAAGAAGTGACACAGACAAAGCACCGACGCCAGTGCAAGAAGCATGAGATCTAGACGATGAACATTTATTACTATATGATATATAATCTTCTCTATCTTCATCAGGCTCCAGTAAGCCAACGCGCAACGCTCAATTTCCGCGTACTTGATCCTGGACCCTCGACAACAACGGCTCAATCTCACCTTCCTCCTCGACGGTGCCGCCATACGCCAACCTCCTATACTGACCGCCCGCAACCTTCGCAACCCTCCATGTGCCCTCGTCCTTCGCATCCTCAAAGAACTGCTGGTTATCCTCAAAGCTGCGTCCGCCGCTCTCCGGCAGGTAAATGTACGTCCAGATACCTGCGATGGCGTTCGTCGCCGCGAAGATCACGAAAATCCAGTAGTCGAGATTATTGAACAAGATAGGGCTCAGCAAAGTCACCGCGAAGTTCGCAAGACCCCAGATGATGACAGAAATGGCGGACGCTTGTGCTCGTGCGGTGGTAGCGTATATCTCGGTCGGGATCAACCAGGGCGGCACGAGCCACCCGATCCCAAAGGCGCCTGTGGCCGCGAAAAGGGAGATAGTGCCCAAGATTGCGGGTGCGCCAGTGCTGGATGAGGAGTCATTCATGGCGAGACCGCCGAAGAGGCCGAGGAGAAGAAAACAGCCAGTCAGGACGGCGCTGCCGCCGAGGAGGAGCTTGCGGCGGCCAACGGCGTCGATGAGGATCCAGGAGAGGGTCATCAAAATGAAGTACGATATGTAGTTGGCTTGAGTGAGGTATTCGGCTTTCTTGACGCCAAACCCGAGGAGCTGTGGGCTGTCAGTCATGTGTATAAAGGAGGGACCTGTGCTTTGCCACAGGGGCAGCAAGATTCTTTTAGACTCTGTTGGCATGTTCGAACTCACCTCGAAAATCTGTGGGCCATACACGGAAACAGCTCCATATCCAGTCAAAGCTTGATTAACCTGGCCCATCACCGTAATCACTGTAGGATGGAAAGTCGAGTGGCTAGGCATGAACATATCCATGTACCCAACCTTGTCGTCCTTCTCCTTCTCGTGAGTCTCAAACAGCTCCTCGGCCTTCGATTCTCCGTCCTCCTCACCATAAATGTCAACCAGGGCCTCCTTTGCCTCATCCTTCTTGGCCTGGAAGACAAGCCACCTCGGGCTCTCTGGAAGCCTGCCAATGACAGCAAACAGCAGAGCCGGGTACACCTGCATCACCGCGATTGGGATTCTCCACGCCCACTGATTCGACTTGCCCAGCGCGTCCGTCACTGCCAAATTAATACCGAAAGCCATGTTCAGCCCGAAGATATTCATCTGGAATTCCTGTGCCAGCGCCTTGCCGCGCTCGCCGTCGCTATTCAGCTCGCTGCTGTACACAGGAATAACCGCGTCAACGCCGCCGACGCCTAAGCCCATAACAACACGTCCGATCCAGAACATGTGGATGGCGTGCTGTCTCCAGCCGCCGAGGCCTGTGAGGAACATGATGGCATTTCCCAGGGCAGAGGTTGCGAGGCAAGCGAAAATGGCCTTTTTACGACCGTACTTGTCCGAGAACCAGGAGAACAAGACGGCGCCGAGTGAGCACCCTAGATAGTACACGGCCACGAGAATGCCGACGAGTGGGTCTTCGGGGCCGATATCCATGACGTGAAGGTAGTCCTCGTTGGTGTTTATAAGACTCATCATACCCTGGTCGTAGCCATAGAGTGCGATGGCCGTAGAGCTAAAGAGCACGACTTCCTGCTGTTTGGTAACCATGATGCTGGCAAATAATGTGCCCGTCTTTTCTAATGGTGGTTCTAATGAAGACCGAAATCAGAGACTGCTGTGAACGTGAAACCCCTCAGGAGGAAGAGAAATATAAAGAGCTTCCGACGAGCCTAAATAGCTCGAGCAGCAGTCTAAGACAAACGTGGGAAGGGAGGAAAACAGGATGACACGGCTGCCGCGCAGTGCTAGTTTTTTATGTAAAGGATGACCAAAAACCAGCAGACGATGGGACGTCAGAACCCTTGAGGAAGGCGTCTTTGCATGTAGCGTGCTTTTTCGAAGCTAAGGAGACCACGAGGTCGGTGCTACATGAATCTTTGCGTTGCATGGCGTTCTGCGTCGATGCACGTCTAGTCGGTGAGCAGTGAACAATCGGGATCGTGAACATCTACGTCATCGTCATGCCCCGGGCGCGTTGTCCGGATCAGAGCCGCCGGTTCCACGAACTCTATTATTATCTTGACAGACAGACAGATTCACAGATGCTGTAATAGTATGCAGCAGACGTCAGAATTGACTAGTTTTTATGTTAGTGTTTGATCACCATTGTCATTTCAGTGGAGGAGGTTGCTTAACTTGCTTCTCCACAGCGAGTTCATACAAATCACTCCTTCATAATGTTCATACACAATATTGCTTGATGTGCACATTGAAAGCCGGGGCTCGCGGGATCCAAATGAACATTTTCAGGATAACGTGTGTGTTTGCTCATCTACCGTCCACTAACCCCTCACTGCCACTGACAGCAGAAGCCATCTGAGCAGCCATAGAGCTTACTTACCCACGCAGAAGACACCCACAAAGCGACCGAGATACTCGTTTACGACCTTCATCTGAGTCAAGATGTTGGTTGTCTTTGGCGCTGCCTTCCATGGTCAATCCAATTCTGGCGATATCCCAACGTTCACCCAGTAGATGAGAAGGCACTCACAAGCAGGATTGGTGTTCGATTCTACTGCCATGATCTCGGGCCTGTTCCTCTTCCTCCCTCTTCTTCGTCCATGCACCTCCTTTCTTCGCTCTCAGAAATTCTTACTGGAGCACATTGTTGCGTTCGAGCAGGGCGCTCCAATACTCCCAGTTGACCTGGCTAGGTTCCCATCCGGAAATATCGATATCAGCCGTAAAATTGCTGAACATGCCACCAAATTGCAGATTGAGATCAGGACGGTAGGAGTTGGACGGGTCAGCAGCACCGAAGCCGTTGAACACGAAGCCCGGATTCAGGTCGTTGTGTCTCGGATCAACTTGAGTGGCAACCCCAGCAAGCTGATCAAGTGGCGAGGCGCCATGTGCTATGGAGATCGAAGCAATCGACGCGGTCCTCGCTTTCTTAGAAATCCTCTCCCGAAGCTCATTAATCACATGCGGTACGTGGACGTGCTCAACGCGGCTGCGCGCGAGATCCGCCTCTCGCGCCTCCCAAGCGCGGAGGGTCAAGGCCCTGACGGCGGCGTACAGCTCGTTCTTGCTGTCCTCGAGTAAAGCAGGTCGGTTCTTGTACATCTCTGCTACAAGCGCCCAGGCCCGCTTTGTAAGAGGCGCGTCGCTCGCTTGGGTTCGGGAGGCGATGAGCATGAAGACGAAGGCGTCGATTTGGAAGGCTACGTCTAAGTGCCACGAGAAATGATCGAGACCCTTGGTTGACTTGCCCATAACGTCGTATTCGACCATGCGGACGCTGGTTGCGAAGAGCATATCTCTCTCAGCTCGGGGCATCGGTTTGCCTCGGTACTGAGAAGGGTGATGGGCCATGAGCCTCATTTTGCAGACGGCCGATCCCACGCCACCTTCAGCTAAGAGGTGTAATGGGATGGCTGAGTCCAGGTATTTAAGGTAAGTTTCTTGCATATGGGCTTCGAATTGGTCGATGAGCTGGTCTTTTGTCCTGATTGGGACCATCGGATCGTGGAGTTTGCGGGCGTGCATTGTCATGAACTCTCCTACTTCATAACGGCACAAACAAACTGCAGTAACAAGGTCAATATACAACTGTGGAGAACTGTCATATCCCGAGGGACTTACATGTCATCTCAGTTGGTCCTTTGTGCATCATAGGCATCTCCGTCATGTCGGGGTTGATATCCGCGTCGTTCAAGTTGGCCGGAAGAGGAGAAATGCGAATTTCTTGCAGAGAGGGCTTGATGCCGATCTGTGAGTGGCTTCGTCCATCGATCCATACAATTTGGCGCCAGAGCCTCCTTCGCAGCTGTGCGTTGTACACCGAGTCACTAGTATTCGAGTCGCGATCATCCTGCCCAGCCAGTCGTAAGCCAAGGCGGACTGCGATTCCAGCCAGCAGCCAGAACGTTTGGACATCGTAGATTTGTCGAGCAGGGAGCTGTATTCGTTAGTCTGAGATGGTTTATGCAAGTGCAATCTGGGCCTTTACCAGAAAGACGACAAATGCTTGTAGCGTAGTCAAGTTCCGCGACTTCATGAAGGACGCCGCCGCAAGAGCCTGTTGGGCTGCTGAAACATACCGACCAAGTAGCATGGTCTTAGAGTTCTTCAGCTGGGCCAAGCAGTCGTCCTCTTTCAAAGACATTACGGCAGCCGCGTAGATGGCGAATAGCAAGGCGATGGCTGGCTTGGACACGGAATCGAAGTCTTTGCTTGCCTCGAGTACCTGCGGCTGAACATGGGGTGCATGAATGACCTTAGATAGCGGATTGACATTCTGGAGGAAGATCTGCCATAGTATGAACGCTTGCATGGGTGGCGGGTGGAAGTCGCGGAGCTGGACGACGTCTCGGATGGTGGAGAACAGCAAAGTCGCTGGGTCCAACAGAGAGTTCGAGTCTCCTTCTGCCGAAACGTCATCCTCACTTGTAGAAGTCTTGTTCACCCTTGGATCTTGGAACTGGGAATAGTGGATTGAGTTAGTGATTCTTGAGAATTGTACAACATGTCGAGCTGTCTCTGATATTGGGAAGGGAGGAGGGGTACGGATGTCCTCATACCTCCTCGTGCAACCCGGTCCACAGATTTCTTGGAATTTGTTAGTATGTGAATGGGTCTAGATGTTTGAAATATTCAAGCCTTGAAAGTGTTTTGAAGTAAAAGTATCTCGAGGCTTGCTCAGGAAGGAAGTTGTGAAGGGCTGGGGGAGGGGGGTAGGTTTCCAGTAAGCAAGACCTCAACATACTGTCCGAACGTCGGGACTTGCGGCCGATCTGTCTTGAGAACCTCTGTGCTGCTTAGAGGTCTGCTTTCGAGAGCTCTCGAAGATATCGAGTCTGAATGGGAGCTGGAGGAAAATTCTCCACCTTGTGAAGCTCCATTTCGCTTGCGGCGCTTGTACGGTTGCCTCACGCCAGGCTCGCACTGAACTCCGGCTCGCACACAGCCGCTGCATGGGTTGGCTCTGTCACAACGAACCTTGCGCTGCTTGCACAGAACACACGAATACTCTTGCAATTGGCCTGTGGTCGACCGAGGTTGGGGTGCGGAAGAAATTGTGGACGAAGACGATATCGAATTGTCTGGAGGGCGAGATCCTGATGGGAGCATGTTGCTCACAGAGTCAAGACGAGAAGATCACTTGCTTGAAGAGAGCACAGTGTTTCGTGTCACGATTTGGACGGAGGATGAGGAGACCATCTTCGCAATCTCCGATCCGCAGATGGGGGCACGATTTAGACCTAACCGGCTTACACCAAGAGACCTTCTGTCCCGTTCAACAGACCTTCCATACTAGTCGGCGCTGAGAAGTCCAGATGTCCGGGTGCGGATATGTGAACACTGCTGCGACCAACGATACCTAGTCTTCAGGCGGCTCTTCAGCCCCGGACCCCTGATCGGGCACTACCACCGACTTCCGTTAGTAATGTGGCCCACTGTTAGGACGCGACCCGGGTCCAGGCCAGCAGGTCGATGTATACGCCTCTCGAGATTGGAGTAGGACAGCCCATCATAGCAGGGACTCAAGATATGAAACGGATAGCCAACAAAGCAGTCAACTCCTGGCGTCTTCTGGAATATTGCCAGAAAAGGAAGAAGCCAAGCAAGCGATGTCCCTCGAGCCTAGTGGAGAGTTAGCCGCGCCGCAGTCGGGCTTCATATGCGACGGGCTGATTTCATCTAACGGACTTCCCCGATCGACCTCTCGGGGTCCGAAATAATCATAGTGACCGACGTCAAGTCTTTTAAACATTCTTTCGAGTAAGACGAGCTGTAGATACATACAAGCGGATTTACTCATCCCATCTTTTGACCGTTGCGCGTAAGCCATATTACAAGCACTCGCCTAGGGGGTACTGTTACCGGGACTTTCTGACCTAGTCTGGAGACATCATCCCGGCTTTACCATGAAGATCCTCGGTCTTCACGGAATGGGCACAAGTGGATCTATCTTCAGATCTCAGTCGGGTAAGTCACACCTTATCCGTCCTCAAAGGACATATTCCGCCGCTCGTGGCTAACCCGAGCATAAAGCATCTCTCCGGGGCAAATTACCTTCAAACTGGGTATGGGACTTTCCTGACGGGCCCTTCTCTGCCAAGCCACACCCGGGCATTGACCTGCTGTTCAAAGGCCCAACCTATTCATGGTGGGTGCAAAACACGGCCAACGCTGTGCGCTCGGCCAACCTCTGGGTGGAAGAGTATATGGAGGAACACGGCCCCTACGATGCTGTTATCTGCTTCTCACAAGGATGCTCCCTTATCGGCAGCTACCTGCTGTACCACGCAAAGGAGAGCCCGGAGAAGCCGCTGCCCTTCCGTTCAGCCACCTTCATCTGCGGCGGCCTGCCGCTGCCCGTGCTCGAGGACTTGGGGCTTGAAGTACCGCAGCGTGCGCATGAGCTGAACGAGAGGACGTCGGTGCTCATGAAGGCGAAGAGTGCGATGTTGTATGACATCGATAATCTGCCTAAGGGTCAGGGGCTGTGGGATAACACCAACGATTTGGAGCACGATATCGACGAGTTGCCGGATGAGTCGGATTGTTTTGGCCTGGACTTTACTCAGTTCCCAGCGGATGTCAGGATCAAAATCCCCACAGCACATATTTATGGCGCGAAGGACCCGAGGTGGCCGGCGGGAATTCAGCTGGCGTACTTTTGCGACGACAGGAGGATGTATGATCATATGGGCGGGCACGATATACCCAGGACCATGGATGTGTCCGTGAAGATAGCGGACCTAGTGAAGGACGTTAATGGGCTCTGAACACAGCACTGAGACATATGTGATTATCGTTTAGACGAGGGCTGCTTGGAGACCACGTAAGAGAATTTTGTCAGTGGTTCGGCTATGATCCCTCCAAGCTCTGTGAGGGTCCAATGGTCGATACCTGATTAGGCCTTCCTGATCTGCCTATCATCTATGCCTCGTGTCTCCACAAATGAGTTCCAGAAGGCACCACATCTCCTCCCAACGGCCCAAATCCTCCGCATGTTCCAGAAATGTGGTATTACCCCTGTCGACGATGTCGATGCCCTTTTTTGCGAAGTGAATCGCACGTATCTCTGCCTCGGACTTCAGCTTGGCTAATAAGCCATTGACCCGGATGGTCTCTTTGACTTCGTTGTCGCGCTTCCAGCGGACACTGAACATGCCATAGATATCGGATACACCGATGTGATGACTGTCCATGTCGACAGCGGTCCTCTCTGGGAAATATGTGTGCGTTTGGCATCCAGGTTACCTGACAACTTCAGACTTTCACAACCACAGTTTTGAACGCATGGTGTAGCCCTCTGAACGTTCTATTTCTCGGCTGCATCAGTCCATTCCAGCCATTCGTTGCTTCCTCCGATCACTTGAGCACTTTGGTCGCGGTGCTCGAATGATGTGGTTCTCGTCATGGTTGGGCAGGCTGCTAGCAACTGATAGAAAATAAGATTGACCCTTATAAGAGGTCGTCGAATTGTTGCATACACTCATCCACTCATCCTTCACGTCCTGCTCGTAAGGTACGACCATGTTCAGCTCGAAAAGATTGGAGTTTCACAACCGGTACAAGTCATTCTGCCGCTCCTTGGAAGGAAGTCCACCGCAAGCAAAGCCCAGCGATACCAGATTCTGGTCGCCCTTCGTGGTAAATCCAGATCTAACGTTCTCCTTGTTCAACGTGGAACTTTTGGTCAGTTGAAAGATACTAATGAGCTCAATATTGGCTCAATCAAGCCTCTCTCGGAACTTTCGGCCCATTGCGGTATTCTCCAGGTATCTGTCGACCTGGTCTACAGGCTCAGGATCTGCTGGCACCTGACTTCATGGGTCGTGCCGGAGCAGCCCTCCTCGCTCAAGGTCTCTAAACTTCGATTGCCTTGCAAGCAGTCCGTAGCCGGTGGCATGTTGGCTGGCTTGAGAGTTGTCGAGTTCCCCAGAAATGTCCCGGTGATGCTTGCGTCTCTGCCGTATACCATGATGTGGGTGCTTCCCTTCGGGAAATCAGCAAAGAGCCTTTCAAAAGTTTCACTGTCGATGGGTGAAGCCTGAGTGAGCACCATCTCACGTAGTCTAAGTATATCAGCATACATAGCTATTAGTTTTTCTTTTATATAAACTAGTATGGAGAAGTAAATATATAAAGGTATGCTAGGTAAATGTTGTTTGAGTTCCAGGTTTTGCGTGTCCTATATAAATGCCTGGAATTCGCCAAATTCCAACAAGCGGTCTCAGCGAATTTCGCGTCCTGGTGGTCTAGGGGTATGATTCACGCTTAGGGTTAAACAGATTCATTCTGTTCCCATTGCGCGAGGTCCCGCGTTCGAATCGCGGCCAGGACCGCTCTTTTGCATTTTGATATCTTTTTCATTTTTGTGGAAGGATATTCGCCTCAAGTGGATGCCAGGGCATTTGCCGAGGGCTAGAGGCGCTAGCGGCAAACGGCGGTCTCTAAGTGGCTGCAGGCTGCGGGATCGCCCGCTGATTGAAGTCTTGGCATCAATTCTGTGGTACGATTGTTTTGGCGACACACGTTACTAATGCCAGCAAATGAAATAGCTATTTGGAAAGTATTTCTGACTTGTACATATTTTGTTGACTGGGCGTTCTTCATGTGCTTTCACCTCGTATATCAATCACAGCTTCGACCTGTCTATGGATACCGTTGGCTTCGCGGCTTCGGTTGATGGATCGGCCTTAGAGGCGGTATGCGGCGCCGGGCCTATTTCTGAGGGCTATTGCAGTTGCTAACTTTACTCACTCACGCCTCTACTACTTTCGATCAACCAATTCAAAAGCACTGCATTGATTTCGTGATATTCTGAATTCATAATGATTTGATGAAAGCCTTGACTGCTGAATCGGACTGGTCGACGACAAAGCTTGCCCCCCGTACCCGGAGGCCCCAAGGGAAGAGATTGTATACACGAATGTACAGTTCATTGTTGACTTTATAGACACACGAGACCACACCTAATTCCATTTTGTCATTGAAAATTAGTCCGCGCTTGAGTACCCTTCATCTTGAGAGGTCAGAGCTCTTCTCCTTTTTCTGCGCCGGAGTCGTTCCCTAGCTGAATATTCGCGTGGTGTTGAATTCCAGGTGATACGATACGATTCTGGTCGGGTACACTGGCTGGTCCATTGCTGCCGAGGAGGTCCCCAGTTGTTCACATCCGATCCAATCAGCCACGGCCTCACTCAGCCGGTCTTTCCAGATATCTCTATCTCTGTCTGCCTCACGTCTCTTCTCTTCTAATTCGCGGTTCCTCAATCCCAGTCTCGCATTCTCATTGTACGTGAAAAGGGCACTGTTCTTCATGTACGTCAGCATGTGGCTTCTCAGACTTATGGCTTTGGTAACCTCTTCCTTGGGCATTAACAATATGCCCAACATTTGGGCTTGTGGACTGCAACGTATTGTCTCAGAATCTCTCGACCCGTAGACGGATTTCAGTCAGCATGGTTGCGATATCTTTCAGGCCATCAAGTATTCGGTTTTCTCTCCCAGCGAGTCCAATGGCTGACAGGTTCCTGCATGGAAGCATAAGAGCGGTCGGCATGCTCTCAGTCTCACGACGGATACTAGCGAGCCGTTTTGCGATGTCGTTCAAATCACAAAGCATTCGGTCCTCTCCCACGACGACTGGGACTGGAAATCGAGTAACGCCCGGTATGTTCTCGGCCCTTGCGACGGATTTCAACGAGCCGTGCGACAATATCGTTAAGACCTCGGAGCATCTGATCTTCGGCCTTGACAGCCATGATGAGCAAAGTGTTCTAGCGTGTGGGCCAGAAGATGTCTTTGAATCTGTTACAAAATTGATTGCGTCTATGTCAAGTTTCACGTTCATCAATCGAGCAGGGGCGGGACAATTCCAAACAACCTGACTTACGGGCGAGAAGTAAGCTGACTACAAAGAACGCTGAAATAATATTTCCGGAAAAGTGTCGAATCTACTTTAAGCACGTTGACTATTTAAAAAGGTTTCGCAACCCACCTGCTCAAGTGGGCACATTGCATCCAAATACTCAATCATCCTCCGAAGTCAATATCTACTATATAGAACACAATTTGTCTACAAAGAATACAACTCAAGGCTCAAGTTTTTTATGTCAGCTCTTCACTTGGCAATGCATGTCAAATGCATGTATGCTAAAGTGAAACAAGCAATTGCCTCCAAGGCCACCAAACCTATTCACTCTACTATAACAACATTATTCTTCCAATGGCCTATAAAGGTATCAAAGTCCATCTGTCCATGCAAAGTGATATTGTCACTGTGAAGTGTTGTGGTGTCTCTAGAGTTTAATTAGACTCAAATTCAACTTCTAGCAAAGCAGATATATTATGGCGATACCTAGGTACCTAGATATTCTGTAAGTGTAATACAGAACGTTGGCATAAATTGATTCTTTTCTCCACTACTATTCCAATTGTTTAGCATGTACAATATACACACCTGACTGGAGTGGCTATATGGGAAGAGACTGAGGTGAAAACCGAACCTTGGAAGGGAACAACACAAGTTAGAATCTCGCACAAGTTTGAAATCGAACTCAGGATTAGGTCTTCCATTTGCAGAAAGAAGTCTATCATCGAGTTTATCAAGCAAGTCCATGGTCCAAGAACTCTCTCACTTGACAATGAATGCCTTCGTGCTTCTAGGGGGGAGTGTACTTAGTGTGCTTAGGCTCTTCCCCAGTGGATCTAGCCCCGAAAGTTCAAGGTCCCGCAGCCCGACTCTCGTCACCCGTAGACGTCAACAACCAACGACGATCTCTACCGCACACCTGCCAGTTTGACTTCCGCGTCAACTTGGAAGCGCCGTCACTTCACACTCACCACCATAGTAAAGCTGTTGAGTTTGTGAAGGAGCCACCGAGATTCGAACGACCTCCCGACGTCAGACAGCTACCCGTGGGCCCGGACGGCTTGAGCATTGGGCAGGCCAGTGCGAAGCGTATCTGCAGTGCTCTGGCGCAACCTTAACAAAAACATACCGACATCTTCTTCCTTACCCCCTTACAGTCGCACGCTTCCGATCTATCCGAGAACGACGTTGCCTATGTCCGACAATGGCTCTGAACCACCTATCAACTCCCCACCTATGGCGGCCTCCGTAAGGGAACTGCCCAAGCGGAAGGACACCGTCGACAGCATGTCTCAGTCCGAACTTACTCTTCCCTACCGACGCTCCAATCCCTCAGCAGCCAGTCTCTATGCCTCGACCCTCACACCGCCAGGCTCTCGGCCAATGTCTCCCGTGCCGGGCAAGAGCTCTCCGGCGCGCCCGGCCTCGCGCGCCCGCTCCGGCTCCATTACCATTACGCACTCCCTCACCGACACAGACGCTGCCACGATCCCCGGAGACCCGTTGAATTTAATGCTAAAGGCATTTGTACCACACGTTGCTGTTTTTGCGTCAGCGGAGACGGACGGAATGGTGAGAGAGAAGGGCTTCGACAGGGGACTGTGGGAGCTGCTGCGGCCGTTCGGCGAGCGCGTGTCAGGTAAAGTGACGATACGCGACAGCAACAACATGAGCAGGTCATGGGAGGACTTCTCGGTGCGATTCACAAAATTTGGCGATAATGTTGAGCCACCAGACGGGTTGCTACGGGCAGCAAACGGACAGCAACCCGGGCAGACAAGCTCAGGAAGAAGAATCGCGGACGTCGAGGCGGTGGTGAGCAGGCATCTGAGCTACGCGGAGCGGTCTTTCTCAACCCTCATACAACCGAGTACGCCGACAACACACGGCCTGGATATGGAAGTGACCTCGCCGTATTATGCGCTCTACTTGCGGAGGCTGCTATCGGGCATACCACAGGCCGCGCATGAAACATGGTCGCACCCGGTGGCGTGTGTGATAGCAGCAAGCTCGCGCGAACCGCAGCCCATTGAGACGTTTAGAAGACTGTACCATGAGTCGACGAATGGCGATGGGAAGCTGCCACCCTGGATCGACGGCGAATACCTTCGCTACTACGTGCTTGTTCACGACGAGGAGAACAGCGACATCGCTAAGACCATGGCGCTTTTCGACCAGATGAAGAGGCATCTTGGGCTACACTGCCACTTGCTGAGGATACGGAGCAGTCAGAGTGCGGAGACTGACGACGACAGCATACCATTACCGCGGAGTGACTGGATGACTGCTCAGGAGGAGCTTGTGGACATAGCGAGGAGTGAAGGACAAGGAGATTTTGAGGACCCGACGAGGTATATCTTCGAGTCAGATGCGACCGCAATACGGACGTTCATCCGCGAGATGGTGACCCAGTCGATAGTGCCCACGATGGAGCGAAATGTGCTGCAATGGAATGATCAGGTCGCCTCGAAACGGAAAGGTATCAGCGGGAGGTTCATGAGTCTGTCCAAGAGATGGACATCCGCGGGAACTTCGTCATCCAGTAACTTCACCTCAGGTGGCTACTACGCAGCGGATGCACCTGAGGCCATCATGCGCAAACTCGCCGATTACTCCTTCATGCTGCGCGATTGGAAACTCGCCATGTCAACATACGAGCTCTTGCGGACAGACTACGGCAACGACAAAGCCTGGAAATATCATGCCGCGGCGAATGAGATGGCCGCCCTCACACTGCTCATTATGCCGCAGAACCTCTCCTCCAAGACGCGCATGGAGAACATCATCTCCATGCTCGAGCAAGGCTCTTACTCCTACCTCACCCGCTGCCAATCCACCTATGGCGCGCTACGCTGCATGGGCCTTGGCCTTGAACTTTTGCGCATGCGTGGTGGGTCTGCGATCGACGAGGCTGTGAGATGGGGCGTGCGCATCATGGAGACCCGCATCCTCGGGCCGGTCGGAGATGCTCTCTTCAAGGAGCGCATGGCAGTATGCTGTGCATCAAGACAGTCAGTAGGTTCTATGGGCTTTGGGAGCTGGCGACGCAAATCCGCATTCTGGAGCGTCCTGGCCGCTGAGGTGTGGATTCTTCAAGACAAGTTCATACAAGCGCAGCGGTGTCTCAACGAGGCCAGGATGCTGTACGATTCGTTAGAAAGCGAAGAGGGTATCGGCGCATGGGTCGTAGCAAGTCAGCACATGGCGCAGCTGCGTTTGAAACTCAAGGAAGGTCTGACCATGGACGGGCTTGAGGACAGTTCTGTGACTCGAGATGAGCCAGAGGAAGTCGAGCTTCTGGAAGAGGAGGGGCCCTTGACGCTGACTAAGAGTAACAAGCGTATGTCTAGGCGTATGAGTCTGGGAACTGCTGGAGCAGTGGGCGGAAGTCTGGAGACTGCACCACTTAAGCCTGTAGAGGGCGAGGAGGACAAGAAGGCTGTGGCCGACGATGGCTTCAGCTAGGCTAGCCGGGGAGCGGGCGAGCCTTGGAACGATGATATGTATTCTCATGATAGAATTAAGACTAATATGACCATACTGGCGGCATGGGACTCGGTTTTGCACCACAACCCGAATCGCACGCCCTCGCCCTGGAGTCACACACGCACGCCTCACCCTTCCACCCGAGTGCTTCTATGATCCTCTTGCCTCGACCACTTGTCCCATCGACTCCCCTTCACGCGCTCCACAACTCGCGCAGCCAACCCCTCCAGCTCCTCCACCAGCGGCACCCCCAACTTCGCACAAACAGCCTGCACATTCCCGCGCTTCCAAAACCCGCCCTCACACCCAACCACCGCCCTTCCCGACCGCGCCACAAGCCCCAGCTCCAGCAGGCTCACAGGCGCCTGGGCGCGCGCATCAAAATACACGACGACCGTGTGCGCGGACTCCAGCCGCGCGAGCTCCCAGTCTGTCTGGGCGCGGAACCGTGCGTCGCTCGCGTAGTCTTCGCGCCAGGTGCTGTCCCAGTGCGGCTGGAAGGGGTCGTAGATGGTGAGGCTGAGGTCGGGGGGCAGGAGGGCAACGAAGGCGGCGCGCCAGGGGGTTTCGGTTGGGCCCGCGAGGAAGAGGGTGTGCGTGTGGAGGGGGGTGGTGGAGGTAGGGGAGTTGGGGTTGAGGATTTGGATTTGGGAGTTTGGGGGTGGTATGGCTGCCATTTTTGGGTAGTGTGAGGATAGCTTTATTTATTTCAAAAATCTTGCGACGAGGAGGTTGGTAGTTGAGGTGTCAGAATCAAGCAGTGCACCTCATGCCTGTCTCTGCAGCTCATCTGATTACCTCTGCGCAGCAGGTGTGCGTTGGGAATCTCTCAGCCTCGTCACTTCGTTCTTTCTTAGAAAGCGGGGGGGGGGTGGTGCTGGACTGACGAGGTTACAATGCAGCCGGTTAGCGAGCATACATGCGTGTACTGTGTGCACTCTGGCAGCCTTTCTGCATTGCGGCATCAGCACGAGGCTTGAACGTGTATTTTCCTCGCAATCCAGTCGAAGACACGAGGCAAAGGCTTGAATTTTGTTTATCGCTGTTCGGTAACTGTCAACTTGTTTCTACCTATCAAAAATCATCGTCTTATCTTTCATGCCAACACAGTTGCCGCACATCCAGCGCCCTGGGATGGAACTCTCCGGGGCGTGTCGGATGTCTCCGAGCGCCTCTTGTCTATAAAGAGTGCCTATAAGCTTCTAACCCAGTCCTCTCTTCGTCCTCTGCACATAACAACCATCCGAGGATCTGCATTCGAGACCAGGCAACAGCCAATTTGGAATCCTACTGTGCAGCTTCGCAACTTTATCATGGCATCCATCTCCATCCAACCGCTGTCCGTCCCTGAGGGCTCCGGCATCAGGTTTGGCGCCACCGTCAACAACGTTGACCTCGAGAATCTCACAGGTAAGAAACTGACAACGTATCAAGTGATACAGCGACAACACGTCACGTCATACACTGCGATGGAATGAGTCTGTGACAATATCCGAGAACAATACCCGTAATGCCCTTCCCCAGGCTGAATCGGTAACCTCGTGGTGAGTATCCCCAATAATGCTAGGACATAGGGAACAACATGCTGATTTCGTTGCAGACGCTGAAACTGAACTCATCCACGATGCTCTGTTCAAGAACCAAGTACTGGTCTTTAAAAACCAGGGCCACGTCACACCCAAAGCACAGTTTGAGCTCACTCGAAGCTTTGATCCCGCCAGCACATCCTATGGCCATGGGAAGACCATCGATGCAAAGCGCTCGATCTTGCATCCAGACTTGAAGACAATCCGTAAGTGCTACTTCAGAGACACTGTCATCTTCCTTATCCTGCGAAACAGTTGACTGAGTCCAAGTAGCCCACCAACCTCAAGTCCAAGTCATCGGCAATGGTTTCGTGGAGGAGTACGAAGGCCTGAAGGACTTCCGGCTGCGTCACCCACACCACAAAACCTTCCACGCCACCTCTATCCCGGCTGAAGAGGATCTGGACTTCACACGCTTCTACCGCTGGCATATAGATGCTGCGCTCTACGGCCTCGCCCCACCCATCGCGACCACACTTCTCGCCGTCAAAGTCCCCAACGGCCGACGCCAAACCTGCCGCTACGACGACGGCACTGGCGACGTCCTGGATGTTCCTCTTGGTACCACGGCATTTGTTAGCGGCGCCGAGATGTTCAGACAGCTGACGCTCGAGGATCAAGAGCTCGCGCGTACGACGCGCGTCGAGTATGCTCCGCACCCTTATATCTGGATGAGCGGTGCGCGGGCGCGGTCGACAGGACTCGGGCTCGAGACGGAGGGGCGCGAGGTTCCGCTCAATCAGCTCCCGTCGATCGAAGAGGACAAGATTCAGATCCTGCCTATGTGCTGGAAGAACCCCGTTACAGGCGAGCTAGCGCTACAGGTCCATCCGTCTGCGGTCCGCAAGCTCCATCTGAAGAACGGGACGGTGGTCGATGATCTGAAGGAGGTCAGGGACATTGTGTACCGTCTGCAGAGGCCCGGCATTGCACCAAGCAATGTGTACTGCCATGATTGGGAGGAGGGAGATCTGGTGCTGTTCCACAACCGCGGTGTACTTCACAGCGTTGTTGGGGCTTTTGCTGAAAGCGAGGTGCGGTTGTTTCGCCAGTGCAACATCGCCGCCAGCAAGCTGCCTGAGGGTCCAGCGCAAGTCGCACAGGCTGCGTAGGAGCCCAGCGTTCCTTGACTTGTTTTTTTCTTCTATAATTCCCGTGTCATAATGTAGGCTTTGTGACAAATAGCAATCTCCTTGTTATTCGAGTCTGTGCACTGCTCAAGTGACAGCACGTGTGTCGTTGTAGCAGCACCATGGATCTAGAAACCAGACACATCTAGATAACAGCAGCCTGTCCACCTGTCCTACAATCAATTGTGCAGAGGTTCGGTGTCCAAATCGTGACCGTGCAGGAGGTCAGTATTCTGCAGGCGCTGTACGGTTTTCTTTTGCATTCATCATCCCATCTAGCTGTACTCCAAGCAATGGCAAGACTCAGGTGCTTGGAAAGAAGTTGCTACCGATATCAAGCCTTACAATAGCAGTCTCGATGCTCGGCGCGAGATAGATTGCAAGTAAACGCCGGGCATGCTGTCCACTCTTGTCTTCCCTTTTCTTTTTCTTTCCGGTAGTGACACATTTTCTTCCTCTACATCAAGTGAGCATGCCCAATTCTTGGTCGGTTTTGGCAAGTTCCCCAACTTCAACACGCTCAATCTACACACTCAGAACCAGAAGTCACAATGGCGGACATACCCCATGAAAACGGTTCAACATCTTCTGCGCGAATACAAACTGCCTCACGCCGAGACAATCAAGTGCATCAAGAAACCAAGGTATCGGGAGCCATGGGGAGTGCCAACTACGTCCTCACCTTCCCATCCGACGCTGCAATCGAGCCTTTTGACCCCATCAAGACGTGCGCACCAGATGGCCGCACTAAGCTCGTTCTTCGCATTGTGCTCCCGCTCCTCCCAATGATCAGGACCGAAAATGAGGTTGCTGTCATGAGATGTTTGAAGCGCAACACGACCATTCCCATTCCAACAGTCCTCCGCTTCTGTACTCAACCAGACAACAGCGTGAACCACGAATTCCTGCTGCTCGAGCATATACCGGACGTCAGCCTGAACAAGGCCTGGGACGACTTTACGGATCTTACCAAGTACGGGATTATGAGGGACTTGGTGGAACGTATGGATTCGCTGTTAGACAAGCCTTTTGATCATATTGGGGGCCTTCAGTTGGACGAGAAGGACAAGGAGGGCCATTCGGTGAAGCCTGGACCAATGGTGTGCAGGGAGTTCTGGACCAAGCCAGATGTCGATAAATTGTGGGCTCCTCTAGCACAGTGCCAACCCAACACAATGTCTCGTCTTTAACGCTCTGGGACCGTGTGACTCCTCTGAAGACTACTGCACGGCGTGGATGACCCGGCTCCTGCAACAGATCCAGACACACCCGGTGCTGTTGTTCTCTACTTTTGGGTCTACTTTTGGGAGCCCTTATGTACAAGAAACTTTGCGACGTCCAGCGCCAGGAAGACGACCAGCGCAGTGGGATGCCGGCACACGACAATAAGAAAGGCAACAACAAGCTCTACCTGGCACACAAGGGCCTGCATTCTCGTGACATGATGTGTAACGAAAGCACTGGCAAGATCACTGGTGTTTTGGATTGGAGCGAAGCCGGAATTTTTGGACCGTCAATTATGACGGGAATCCTCTACAATTTGAACAAATCGACTTTGATGAAAAGTACTAGAGACAAAAGTTTGCAGGAATATGTACAGAACCAAGCCGATGTCTACTATACCCAGGAGCATTGTCCCAGCGCATGGTGCGTTAACTCGATCGAACCCCTTGCGGGTAACATACGTACCGGCAATGGAGATCCTGAGGAGCTACGAAATAGCCAGGCCGAGGCCGTCAGAGGCAAAGTGCGAGAGCTCAGGGACCTACACAAGGAACATGCCGAGGCGTACATAGTCAAGGCACAATACCTAAAGGCAAAGCTGCTAGATCACGAGGCTGTTAACAACGGTCGCAGGGGTGATGAGCTTCAGGCCCTGCTTGACAAGTTGAAGTTGGAGGAGACTGGACGCACAGTGCGGTCTCGTCGGACAAAGATCGAAGAACCCCAAATGAGGACACGATGGCGAACACTCGTGCACTTGGTACGTTGGGTCACTCACAGAACTCTATCAAGCAGGGCTCCAATGAGCGGGCGCACCAGGCGGTCCATCATCAGCGTTTTGGGACATTTGCAACAAGGCCAACAGGAGGACACAATGCCTACAATCGACTTGGGAAGCGATATTGTTTGGCAGGATACACTGAAGTACAGTCATTGCAATAGATTGAAACCCAACTTTGTCTGAACCTCGACAGTCACCCTTGTTCTCTCGTGAATCCGGCCGTGAGGAAGTTCTCTCGGATGAAGTCTGCAGCATCCATAGATCACATGCAAATGCTGATTGGGGTCGTCGATTGGTGGGGATGGATGCAAGCAGGCCGCAGGGCAGTCCCCGGCCCAACTCCACTGTAAGTAAACAGAACTGACAGACAAAGCACCACATGCAGTTCCTGGTTGCCATCCGTCCGTCAGCCATCCTCCAGGGCTTTCACCAACGCAACTTACCTCCTCGCGAGACAGTCTTCAACGACGTGTCCTATTATCTTGCCTTGGATGCCTTGAGGAATCAGCCATTCGGAGGCGCCCTGCCACCAGCATCTCGCAACCAGCGTCTCACTAAAAGGTCACCGACGTCATCCTGCCCTCCTTCAACCACGCCCTCACAAAGTCCGGCGCGGGCTCACCAGCAAGATGAGCAATGCACTGGAATGGCTCGTCGAGAATGAGCCAGCCTTCCGAAAGTCCGTAGTTGCCCCGTTCCCACATGTCAAAGCATAGCACCGTCTGACCAAGCTTGCACAGGGCGCGTCTCCCAGCTCTCTACTCCGACTTCCACGGCCAGCGCACAACCAACCCGGACGGCTACCAAGCCAACGTCTCCGCCTGGCGCCGCGGCCTTGCCAGCCTCGTTCGCGCGGGTCTCGCTCCCGCCGGCACCGGCAGATCGGCCTCCTCCGCGCCGAACCACGTCGTCCTCGCCGCGGACGAGTCGCTCTTGCGCGCCCTCGAGAGCAAGCAGTACGGCCGGCCCCTCGCGCTCGGCGCCGTCATCCGCGAGGCGACGCAGCAGCAAGATCTTATACCCCTGAACGATTTCCTGAAGGCGCAGCAAAGCATCTACTACAAGTCGTGGGGCGCGATACCGTGGAGCGTGGCTGCGTGGGGTGCAAGGCAGCTTGGCTTGACTGGCGCTCTCACATTTGGCAGTACTGACCGGCTACCAGGCGGGCAATTGGTGGTCGTGGCGAATGTGGAGGCTGCGTCCAAGGCCGTGCTGGAGAACACGGCGCCGCTGACGTCGCGGTTTGAGCGGACGTTCTCGAAGGTGCAGTTCCAGACGGAGTTCAGGGATTCGGTATTGAAGGGCCAGCAGCTCTCCGAGATGGACATGGAGGTGCTGCTGAAGTTCATGTCACGGGATCAGGGTGTGCTGCTCTACGATGGCAAGACGATCAAGATCAAAGCCCCTGGTGTGCTCGAGACGGCCATCACGAGCGACGACGAGGCGATCGCGTCACTAAAGGAGCTTACCGAGTACCTCGAGCACCAAACGGCGGTCCTGGAGAAGAAGATCACGGAGCTTACGATCACGGCACAGCAGGCGGTTTCTAAGAAGAATCGCGTCTCGGCCCTGGCAGCACTCAAGTCGAAGAAGCTCGCCGAGTCGTCCCTACAAAGGCGCTTCGCCACGCTCAACCAGCTCGAAGAGGTCTCGGCCAAGATCGAGCAGGCGGCGGACAACGTGCAGCTCGTCAACGTCATGGGCGCCAGCGCCGACGTACTCAAGAGTCTCAACGAGCAAGTGGGCGGTACAGAGCGCGTCGACGAGGTCGTCGAGCGCATGCGGGAGCAAATGGCCCAGGCCGACGAGGTATCCAGCATCCTCGCCGAGCAACACGCAGGACCAGTCATCGACGAGGGCGAGCTCGACGCCGAGCTCGACGCTATGCTGCACGAGCAGAACAAGGAGGCAGAGGCGGTCGAGCGCGCGAGGAAGCAGGCCGAGCAGAAGGCAGAGGCGGACGCGACCGCCAAGAGGCTCGCGGAGCTGGACGCGTTGCGGCCAGCTACGGACAAAATACGAGACGAGATACAGCAGGAGGCTGAAGACCTGTCTGGAGAGCTGAGTCACATGTCTCTGGAGCAGGACAAACCACAACAGCAAATGGGAAGCTGATGGGTGGTATACATCGCGGCATCATGCTAGGCTCGTGCACGATCAGGAGTACAGGACTTCTAGCATAGCAACACATTTGTTGAAAGAAGCCACTGACATATCTCAGGGATCGACAGACTTGACCCAACAACTACCTCGACGCCATGTTGAACGTTTGTTGGACTAGCCATCTGCTGGACCATGAAGTCGCGAGTCAAAATTTCCTGTGGCAGAGTGGAAAGTGTTGCACCTACCTGGCAGGGCGCTCATCAGCCAACGACATGTAGGGTCGCCCTTTACGCTGCGCCGCATTCGTGCCCATCCTTACCTACCACTACATTCGCAAACTGCTTGAGAGAACACATTCCTGGCTTGACCGTACTGTCAAGCTCGCTCAGCTACCCAATTCTTCCTTGATTATGCTATATTGCACCCCTATCGCCAACCACACAGTCTGTCGCTTCCATGCCCACCACCTGAACTGACCACTGTGTACCTCTTCACTACACCACTCGGCACCATGGAACGCTTAAGTGTCAGGAGGATGAGCCAGGAGTCTCTGATGGTTCAGGATGATGCTGTGGAACCTGGCTCACCTTCAACCTGGGACTATTCTCCCACTCTCAAAGCACCCGAGAGTGGCTACGACAACGAACATGGCACTAAGATGGATAGATTCAGCCCCACACATCGCTCGCTCTACTTTGCAGCAACGTCCGCTTTGCTCGTGGCTTTGCCATTCATTTTCTTCGCCACATGGCAGGCGTACGTCGGATCCTTGAGCATGGACACCAGAATGACTCCACAACCGCTAGGTGGACGGTTCACCTTGAAACAGGCAAAATTGATCGACTTTGTTGGAAGCGTTCTTATGAGGCCACTACCCCTCGTACTGCTGAATTGGTACTGGTTCTCCATCACGAGAGTGACGATTATCAGCGACGGGTCAAGACAGCCTACATCCATAGCAGCGCTGGTACAGGCAAGCTACACTGGCAGTGGAACTTACAACGTTGTCAAGCTTGCGACTGTCTTTCGATCGGGAAGGGCCAAGATGATGATGCTGGGATTGCTGGCGCTCTTGTCGGCGGTGGCGTAGACTTGCTTCTCGAACTTTCTTGTCCACGAAGCATATACTTTGCAGAATGGCACAAGCACCGATCTTCTGCTTCGATCTCTCTTAACTGGGCTAGAAATAGAGGCAGGTCCTCGGCGCAGTTATGAATTCGATCCACTCCAGGAAGCAAGTTTTGTGGCTGATGCCACAGCCGTGCTGTCGAGGATATCGCACCAGAACGCTACAGCCCAGCTCCAGCAGGGAAGATACGTGGGCTATAATGTGACCCAGGCCTCTCTCAATGGTGTCAGCTCGGACGTCGCAGACTTGCACGGTGTGCCCGGATTCCGACTGCTGGTGAATTGCGAGCCCGCTGTAACTGAGTCGCTCATGGTTAGCAAGATGGGCGACATCCAAGTGTCCATTTTATGAATTTGCCAAATAGTCCACTGGAGGATCGACTTTTCACTGCCTCTTACCCCGGCCAGACAGATGCCATGACGAACGCTGATAACTCGATCTACCTTTTCGCTGCGTTTGGAGCGAAGCATGTGTTCCTTGGGATTATAGAATCCTTCAACAAGTCCGGCAAGACAATATCATCGGCATACGGCGATATCACAACCCAAGAATTCAATATGGTCCCAAGCGGATTCACAGGAACCAAAGGTGCAGTATCCCTTTGGGGTGTTCAATGCGCAGTGCCTCGGCAGAACGGCTTCTTCAATCTCACGCGTAACGCGGACCTCACATGGGCTCGCGAGACTACATCCTGGGTCGAGGGTACTACGACGGCATACCTAGTCCTCGAAGACTGGCAGCTCGATCTCAACTACCACAGCCCGCGATCCGCCGGCGGCATGCCTGGGCTTGCCCCAGCGTTTGTGAGGAGTGCCTTGACGCAGCCTGACACGTCTAGCGGGGATGGCCCCCAATACCTTGGCTTAGCCGTGGACTACGACGTGGTGGTCGACAACTTCCTCTATGCCGCAGGCGAATTCGACCGTCTCGCATTCGAGACAGTCAACACCAACGCACCCCTACTAAACGGCACAGCCAACTACGCACATGTCGTCACCGCAATCGGCACCAGGGGCGTCTACCGCATCGTTTACATCCTGCTGATCCTCGTGTGCGCGCTCATCGCCGTGTCGGCGGCCGCGCTGATCACGTTCGGCCTGCTCGTGGTCGACATCCGCCGCGGCACGACCAGCGTGCGGACGTGGCGCGAGGTCGGCGCCGTGCAGCTGCTGGCGGATAGTCTGCTGAAGCTGCGGGATTATCCGGTCGTTGAGTAGATGCAGCGCGCGGGCGAGGTGGCGTGGGCGCGGAAAGTGCGGTATGATGTTGTGGCGGATGGAACACACTTTTTCAGGATGGCATGAGGGCGTCTCGGCGGGGATCGAAGCTATAGTAACACTTGAACTACAATATATCCGCCATCCGTGTCCTCTGCTTGCTAGAGGACTTGTAGCTCATATTTTAAGCGATGTGTGTAGCTCTTACTTTGAGCGATGTGAACAGGACGTCGGCGGCGGACTGATGAGACCTGTGGTACATGACCGAAGAGCTGTTGACGATCTGCGATCTAGCACACCAGCTTGATATGCTGTCGCTACGTTGATTACCACTGGAACGATCACACCACGATCAAGTGACTGAGGAGCGACAATTTACGCCAACACGGCATTACCGGAAGGGTGGCTTTTTAAAGATGGTTGCTCCTATGCTCACGTACACGCAGACTTCAGGCGAGCCTTTGGAAGTGTTCATTACTCGTTCATCTGCAGTAGTTCTCGTTTTGTTCTTGGATCTGACGAGCGCCACTACACTGCGAGCAGAGGTCGCCCAGGCGCGACATGGGAAGCATCACCCATTTGACATCCATTCCATTAATGAGCTCCGCCTTCACCGATGTACCAGTATGGCAAACGAGTCCTGCCAGAAGTGCCTTCTTTTCTTTCGCTTCTTGGTTGGTATAGGTTCGATCATCCCATTATTGGCTCGTTCCGTCCTTCAGACGCGCTGGGATAGGCTCAGTGTGGTCGTTCATTACGTTCACAATCAAAACCGGAACCGTGAGGGCACCTTGCATGGCGTTTTGCACTGATTAATTGGACACTACTGGAACAAGATGATCATTCCAAGTCTGCAATATAGTATATAAAGGTAATAAGCTCTCCCACAACGCCAAATGCGACCTTTTTCCCGGGGAATCACAACATTCCCATTTTATGCCATTCTCAGAATTCGCCAAAGCAGAATCTCACGGCCGAGCTGACCCATTCTTTACCAAAACCATTTTTTTTTTTTTTTTTGACTGTCTCAGAACGTTCCGTGCATCGATCACTTGAATCACTCAACGTCTTCCTCGTCTTCCTCAGCAACCTAAATGATTTGGTTAGCATCAACTCTCAAATATTGTGAACACTAGGGAGAGAAAAGGTTCAACTTACACCTTCGTGGAAGTTCATGCCATCAGTCGTCTCCTTGATGATTCCCGCACGGATGCAGAAATCACCAAACCTCTCACCCTCGTTCCTCTCCAAAGCATACTGCTTCAGCATCGGCTTCATGATCTCCAAAATCTCAGCCTCCTTGATAGACGACCGGTACAGCTTGTTCAGTCTCTGGCCGTGGTAGCCACCACCCAGGTACATGTTGTACGCGCCGAAGGCCTTGCCGACAAACGCAACCTCGGCAAGCCACGGCCGCGCACAACCGTTCGGGCACCCTGTCATACGCATGGTAATAGAGTCCTGGCGCAAGCCGTTCTCCTCGAGGCACTCCTCGAGCTTGGTGATCAGCACAGGCAGGTAGCGCTCCGACTCGGCCATAGCGAGGCCACAAGTCGGGAACGCAACACAAGCGGCTGAGCTAAGACGCAGGCCCGAGAAGGCGATATTGTCGAGCTTGTATTTCGCCAACAGAGCCTTGATGTCATCGAGATCCTCGTCGGCAACGTTGGATAGAATCACGTGCTGGTTACCTGTCAGGCGGAATTCGCCCTTGTGCACCTTCGCAATCTCGCGCATGCCTGTCTTCATCTGGAAGTCGGCCGTGTCCTCGATACGACCGTTCTCGATGAAGAACGTGAAGTGGTTCATGCCGAGCTCGTCCTTCTGCCAGCCGAATGTGTCAACATTCGACTCGAACTTGAATGGCTTGGGCTTGCCGAACTTCTTGCCCCACAGCTCCTCGACCTTGCCCTTGAACACGTCGACGCCCATGTCGTCGATCGTGTACTTGAGACGAGCGTGCTTGCGGTTCTTGCGGTCACCAAAGTCGCGCTGCACCAGCATCACCTTCTCGCAGGCGATGTGCACGTCCGCGCGAGTTACGAATCCGAGTGTGCGGCCGGTTTGGGGGTATGTCTTCTTGTTGTTGTGTGTTGCGCCCATACCGCCACCAGCGAGCAGGTTGAAGCCAAGTAGGTGGCCATCCTTGCCCTTGATAGCGATCAGACCGACGTCGTGGGCGTACACGTCGGTGTCATTGTGAGGTGGAACAGCGATGGTGATCTTGAACTTTCGGGGCAGATAAGTGGGTCCGTACAGGGGCTCAAAGTCCTGCACAGCATCACCAGCGATCTGCGTCTTCTCACCATCCTCCCTTAGCCAAATCTCGTGGTAGGCGGAGGTCGATGGAAGAAGGTGATCGCTGATACGCTGGGAGCATTCGTAAACCTCACGGTGGTACTTTGACTGTGTCGGCAGCGAGCTGCACATGACGTTTCGATTCACGTCACCGCAAGCGGCGATAGTGGTCATGAGAGAGCGGTTGATGGCTTGCATGGCAGGCTTGAGCTTGCCCTTGACGACACCGTGGAACTGGAATGTTTGCCGTGTCGTAAGCTTCATGGTCTCGTTTCCGAGTTCGTTGCTGATGTCGTCCATCTGAACCCATTGCAGCGGCGTAGCAATACCAGCTGGCAGACGGCAACGGATCATGAAAGAGTATGCTGGCTCCAAGCCCTGTGCTTTTCTCTCATCCCGAATATCTCTATCATCCTGCATGTAGGTACCGTGGAACTTCGTGAGCTGCTGGTCTGCTGCAGAAATGGCGCCAGTGGTAGGGTCGTTAAGTCCCTCCACAATTGTGCCACGAAGATAGTTGGAGGCTATCTTGATGTCTTCGTTGGTCACCGGCGGAGGCTCCTCAGGCAGACCTTCAACATTGGCCACGCCAAGAGCTTGCCAAATTTTCGGCTCCCACTCATTGTAGCCAGTGTGGTAACCATCTGGGTCCTGGTCATCACCGAGACCGATCTCGGCCAAGCGCTTGGCACCGAAGTCCGCCAACTTCTTGTCCAAGTCTTTGCCAGGCTTGTTGTAGTAGATCTTGTCCTCTTTTCTCGGCCAATAATGGCTGTCACCCAGCGCGAAGACCGAGTAGTTGACAGTGGCCAAGTCGAGCTCGGTGCTGTCCTTGACAGCTTGCCAGAATGCATGACCATTCTGAGGGAACTCTCCCTGGCCAGCAGTGGCGGTGATCAGGACAACATTGTCCTCCGAAGACAAATCCTCGACGGGGAAATCTTCCATGGCCATGACTGTGGTCTTCAGGCCTCTCGCCTTGCCTCGGTTGCCAAGACGCTTTGCCATCGACTCGGCGTTTCCACCATCTGAAGCAAACAAGACAGTGAGAGGAGCGCCCTGAAGTCCCTCCAAAAGTTTTGCGTAAGCGTCCTTAGCCTTGCGCTTTTGTTGCTGACGAATCTCTATGCCAAAGTCTTCAGACAGCACAGGAGCGTACTTTGGTTCCTTCGCCATCAGCTGCGTAAGATGGTTGTCACGATCTAGGAAAGCCTTCAGCTCCTTCTTGATTCGCTCAGAGTCCAGCGCAAAGTTGGGCTCGCCCTTCGCCTCGTTCTTGGGGTTCCAGCGGTATAGAGGCCAGTATCCAATATCCACGGCCTGCTTGGTCTCCTGAAGGACGGTCAAAGGAGAATCATGCTCGCCATTGTACGGCAAGTACGCCAAAACAATCGAAGGGCCGTCGAACTTGTCAGCCTCGTCCATAGCCTGCAACACCTGAGTGTACGAGCTATATACTGCGACAGATGCGACGTATGCGTTGCCGTAGTTCATGGCGTATAAACCAATGTCCTTCTTCCTCCTCGCAGCGTCGTTGGCTACTCTCTCCGAATAAGGTGTGGAGTCGATGATAAGCATGTTGACATTTTCGCCAGAAGCCAGCACATGGTGCACGCCAGAGTTGCCCAAGTCGTAGGACCAGGCATCGGAGCCGACCAGCCATAGCGACTCCTTGCGGAACAAAGCCTTGTTGGTGAGGATCTTGCGCGAAGTTGATGAATTATCCGTCTCGAGAGTGGAGATGACGTCCTCGGCAAGTTGCTCAATCTTCGTTGCGTCTTCGGCGTTGGAGGACCACGCGCTCAGCGACCGCCTGGGAGTTTCCGTCAAGAACGAGCCAGAGACAGCGGTCTCCTTAATTTCGGACACAAACTTTTGCCTCTTCTCCTTACGTGCCAGCAATGATCCGAAGCCAAACTCTGGGCTTGCAGAGATGGTGCTCGAAATGCCAGCAGTGGCAGAGTCCAAGGAGTTGGCGAGGAAGACCCTTGAGCCGAAGAGCTGATCCAGAATCTTGGTGTATGCGGTCTCAAGCTTGGGAACCTCCAGATCGTAGTCAGAGACCTGCTCGGGACCCTCTCGAGATCCAACCTCGAGGTTCTGGATGGGCTTCTCGGACACAAGGTTCTGGTAAATACCACGCAGAGCCTGTGTGACGGTTTCCTGAGGCAAAAATCCGACTTGGTAACCAACGATAGTCTCAACGCCGCCCATACCGCTCTTCAAGGATGTCAAAACATCAATGAGCAACGGCCCCCATTTAGTTGTCTTTCTTGATACCTGCTCCAGAACGGCAACCCTCTTGACAGATTTTGGCAGGATGTCGATTAACTTCACGCCGAGCCATGGCCTGTACAGGCGCGGCGTAATTATGGCGCAATTCGCAAACCCCTCGGAGGGAGGTGCTCGATCAATGGCGTCTCCAAAAATTCCGGCATCAGAGCCGAAGATGAAAAGGCAGTTCTCAACGTTTGCGGGGCCAGAGACCTCGAAAACGTGATACTCCCGGCCTGAAAGCTTCTTGATCTGCGCCCAGATCAAGTTGACGTAGTTGTAGATATGCTCGGAAGTAACAGCTGGAGGTTGAGCGTCAATCGTCGTCGCCGAAGACACGCTAGGAGGACTGCTGGTGACGCTTTGCTGACTCGACTTCTCAGATGTTTGCGAAGAAATCTTCTCGAGTTCCGGGACGTGCGACCCATTGAGCTTGGGCGATTGCTGGGACGTCTGGTCGTTAATGTCGATCAGATCCTCGACGAGCGGCCCTGCTCCTCCTTCGTCGGCGTAGATCCCGGATCCCGGAATGCTTGAGTCCTGTAGTCGCCGCACAAGGTCTAGATTCAAGACCTCTCGGAGTATGCTGTGTGTCTCGAACGGCACAGGCTTATCCTCCTTGCATATCGCAGAGCTAAAGAAATGTATGACACCCTTGCCCGACCGAATGGCGAGAGCATGCGCGGTCAAAGCCATGTCTTGCGCCTCCTGGATGGACTCGGACTGCAAAAACGACCATCCTGAATTCCTGATCGAGGTTATAGCGGAGTAATCGGGAAACTCTTCGGGATGAAGGGCGACGTGTAGCACCACCGGATAGCTTGCCAACTTGTATAGGTGGCCTACTGACGGTAGGAGAATCCGCGACGTTGTTGTGACAGTCACCAAACGACCATTACGAGCGGGCTCGAAGACGGACAGCAACGGGTCGGCGTTGTGCCGTATAGAGAGAAGCTGTGGCGAAACGAATCAGTCTCACATGCTCAATTATTCCAGGAGCCATACCAATAGTCGTTGCGCACCTCTGGGATAGATTCCACATTCTTTGCGACCAGACTCCGCTCCTTCCGGGCGCTGTATCTCTTCAGATGACTGGAAAACTCGGAATCGACGGCCAGAGACGGTTGGACGCTGACAATGACATCGCTGGCTTGGTAGGCAATTCGGGCCACTGTCAACGCATAATGTCAGTCTTCTATGGTCTCGAGTCTTTCCCCTCGTACTTCCGAGATTATGGCGAAACCATCGAATTTGCCCCAACATGATGCCACAGTATTCTAACAATGAGCTTTCAAAAGCCATAGTGCTTCTCGCTCAGCACCTAGTTGGGTATCTCGACTATTTTGTGGGGCGCATGACAGGGTAGCATGTCGAGCAGATAGGAAATATCACATACCGGCCTCAGCAGGCGTGCGCACGCCGGGAGAGGAAGGGCTCGCCATGTCGCTGGAAGCGGACTGGATGGATCCCTTGGGACGAAGTGAGGTAGAGGTGTCGAGGGCTTTGATGTCAAGAGCTTTGAAAAGGAACGACATGGTGGCGGCTAGCGAGCAAGCGGCGAGGGCGCCAGGAATATATTGCGACTCGAGAGGAGGGCTTGGTGGCCGGCCGTCGGACTGCACGAGGCAAGAAGTGGATCGAACTCGACTCTAGTGGTGGGAAAAGGTGAGAAATGGATGATGATTACAGCATCGGCATATGCTCAACAGCAAGCGTAGACGGCGGGATAGTAGCAATTGCAACGAGGCCCACCAAAAAAATGCCCGGGGTCTGCTGGAGTTTGCTCGGAATCGAACAATTTTTTGGGCCATGAGAGACTATTCCTCACAGCTAGAGGCGATGGCGTGCTTGATTTAGCGCTTCATTGGCTAGCGGAGGCGAACAACTGGAGAGCGATTCAACTGAATCACGACGTTCCTGGGGGAGCCTGGGCGCACCTGCAGGCCTGGGCTAAACGGCTGCAAAGAACAATGACCAGGGTCCGTCTGCAGCAGCCAATCGTGTGTTACGCATTGACACTTCTGCCCTTCTGGCGGGCCATCTGGGGCACCGACAACCGTTGTACTTCTCGGATCTGCTCCCGCAATGCGGCAACCCGCCACTGCAGAGCCGCACCCGATACATCGCAACCTCGGAAGACTGCCTGCCAGCTCGCACGCAATCAACAGAACTTCATTTTTGGTTTATAATCACATCTTGCAGACCCTGCCATCACAAATCAAGCACTTACTGATGTTCCTTCCCGCTTCCCATCCATCTGAAGATCGAACTGCTTGATCCTTTTACCCGCGAGGCTTGGATTGCAATATGGACATCTTGGTATTGTTTCCAAGCCCTTCCGCGCCTGGGAGTAAGCTTCTAGACGACTCGGCTGCCACCCTACCTAGGTACCGTGCGCGGTCCAAGTAGACCCTCTCTCACGAATGATGTTCGATCGTCTTGTTTTGCCGGCACGCCTTACGTCCCTCCCGAACCTTCTACTGACGGAACCAGACGTGACAAACTGTCATGCAGCGAGGCAAAAGCTTCATTCCACTTCAAATTTCTGAGTGATTGGTGTTGATGTGGTAGTGAGCTTCGACGAAATATTTTTCACGGAGCTATGTGGTTTAGCGCATGTCTAGTCTGGTCTTCCGTCCGGCCGTCCCACGTCTACGCCAGCATGAGAGACTCGGAGCTTTGTGAAACTCTGGGTAACACGAGCTCGGTCTGGCCCTGGCGCGAGATATACTTCACGCTAGGTGCCTGTCATCATGCAAGAGTGCACTCAAGCTTCAGATATAACGAGACATGGCAACAACTACTTGTCCACGTTTTCCTCGAAAAGCCAAGTATTTGACATCAAGAAATTCTCTTCCTGGGCGTAGACGTCGACCATATATGTGGTATGCTATTACTCACATAGGCAGACGACTAGTCTAGAGTTGCTTGTCGCCGAGCATCTAGACATGTATATTGGGTATATGGTATCCAGACACACAGATACAGAACCACGAGGCAACGATGGCCTGGATAAGTAGGGCTTCATGCGATCCATCGGTAGCAAAATGGTCTAGAGGTGGTCACGTGGAAGACTCTCGGATTCGAAGAAGGAATTCTGTCAACTTCGGATTCTGAAGGTCCTACATTGCACGTTGCATTTGGCGACTTCGCCAAAGCGAGCATTCGCAGACTCTGATTTCGATGAACGAACAACACAGATAGACATAATGTTCAACACGTGTGTGAAGTCCGCTGCGCCTAGTAAACACTGCAGACAACTTCGGTACGCTAAAAAATAGTAATTAATACTCATTCGATACATGAGTATGTATGCGCGACCCACACCGCTGTCTAATTGAATGACACCGACCAAAGGCACCAAGACGCCAGCACCACTCATACAGTGCAGATTCGACACAGCTCGACTTCTCACATGCTACTCATCCTCCTCATCCATAGCAGCAGCCAGCGGGCCCCTACTTCTCACCGCCCACTCCTCATCACCCTCCACTCCCCCATTCCAGTAGTCTTGCCCTACAAGAAGCATCGCTCGTCCCAACTTCCCTTTCCACCCTTCTCCCTCAGGTGCACCGACCGCGAAGGGTCTGACCGAGCCACCCTTATCCCCAGCACCAAGGCCCGCCACATAGCCCTGCATCACGGACCTCGTCCAGCTCATGACCACCAACATTAGATACACCCTCGCCAGCGTGAAGGCCACAATCAGAATCATGCTGGCCGCCGTGTCCGAAGCCTGTACGGCCGCGTCGTCCGCCGGGTTGCCCTCGCTCGCAATGAACCACTCGACCGCGAAGTACGCCGTGTAGGCCGTGTTCAGCGCCGTGTCGAGGACGTAGACCCACGCGAGCAGTAGATTTTGGAAAGGCGAGCGCCGGCGGATGTGCGGGAGGAGCAAGGCGAGGGTGACGAGGACCGCGACGCTATAGATGTACATGGAGAGTTGCACCGCATCAAGGGCATAGCCTGTGAGTATCGCGAGGAGCCCATAGAAACCGGTCGCTTTGTTGATGAGAAGGGCAATGCTGATGATCTCGGCGCCGGTCTGAAGGGACATGAGCCCGAGGAAGGTCTGCATCGTCGGAATGTTAGTCTTCGATCCGGGGCTTCCGGAGTTGCGCAGAGCGCTTAGACAACTTGCCTTTGGTTTGGGCACCCGAAGCCAAGATTGACCCGAGAGCGCCATGTTTAATGTGATAGTCTGGCTTCAAAGAGTTTCAACAGAGAGGTATCCAAAAGTCTTCGACTGTGTAAGATGCGCGATTGAAATTTGTCGGAAAGACATCCAGGGTCTCCTGATGTTAGGTTGGCTGGTCCCGAGAATCCGGGACCCCGACGTCACTGTGCGGCTCGAGTCTCAGCCCGCCAGGGTCAATCTATAATATGCACTGTGCAAGACACCAAGCAGTAAGTAGCATATTTCAAATTGGACGCGAGTAATATTTCTTACAAGTTTGTCTGCGAGTTCGCGGACCTCCGTCCCATAGGTAGGCCCTCGTACTCTCTTCCAAGTGACACTTTGGATAGTCTGCCAGCGACATTAACAAGAGCGCTGAGTCATGACGATGACTCAGCGCTGGGCGCCCATCGTGAACTCCTCATCTGTGTGGAGCGAACTTCGAGAGTTTCATCCGCCATATTTGGAGATACCATTTGAAGCGCATCGTAATATCCTTCAATTGCTCCGAAAGTAGATAGCTGCTAGACCTGGTCTTACTTTCCAAACATTTGAACGATCGACACCCGTTTGTTCATGCGTCCGCAGCACATCATCAGAGCTCGGCCCAAACTCTACACCTCAACAGCACAACCCAGTCTAGCGCGCACAAGTCAGAGACTCTTTAGCAGCGCCGCATATCTCACAACCCGGACTTTACAGCCCAGACAGCCACTATCAACATCCACCAGGCACAACTTTCACTCGCAGCGTGTGACCCTGAGCCTCGCCGCCCCGCCGCACAGCATGTCCACCACATCGCCCTCGGCCCTTACGGTCGCCGAGCAAGAAGCCCTGATCGAATCGTCGAAGCGGGCCGCGGCCTACCAAGCCGTCAAGGAGCACATGGACTTCTCGTACCGGCTGATTGGCATCGGCTCCGGGTCGACCGTGGTGTTCGTCGTCGAGGCGCTCGAGGCTCTGGGCAAGGATGTCACGGACAAGATGTCCTTCTTCTCGACGGGCGACCAGAGCCGCGAGCTCATCAAGGCGGCCGGCTTCCGGCTCGAGTATATCCAGGACTTGGACGGTGCCCAGCAGCTGGACGTGTGCTTTGACGGCGCGGATGAGGTAGACGAGGAGCTGAATTTGATCAAGGGCGGTGGCGCGTGTTTGTTCCAGGAGAAGCTCGTGGCGATCAAGTCGAAGAAGTTTGTGTGTGTCGCTGGTGAGTATCTTGTATCTCCACCGTTCGAGTGAGAATGCTGTTGACTGACGCTCCTTAAGACTTCCGCAAGATGTCCGCCCGCCTCGGCACAAATTGGAAGAAGGGTATTCCCATCGAGACAGTTACCATTGCCACGGCCAACGTGCTTGAGGAGCTCCGTATGCTGGGCTCCATCAACCCTACCGCGCGCTCCAGTTTGCCCGGTAAGGCTGGGTCCATTGTGACGGACAACGGGAACAGTCTTATCGATGCTCCATTCCCACCGCTGGCCCTAGCCAAGGATTCACTCTTGGAAGAGGAGGGTCAGAATGGGCTATGGACTGTCGATGGATTGGCGGACAAGCTCATCAAGATTGTCGGTGTTGTGGAGGTCGGGCTATTTATTGGGCACAATGGCTTCCAGGTGAATTGGGGTGCTCAGAAGCCTGTGGCAGCGTACTTTGGCATGGCGGATGGCACAGTTGAGGTGCGGAAAGCCGAGGAAGCTCTACGTGTTTTGAACTAGTCCGTGATGAAGGACCAGATTTCATCCCTTATGAAGAGCTGCCATCGGAAACGAATGTCATAGGCAGAGTGGTATTCCAAATAATCACAAATGAACCAATAGACCAAGCCGTGCGTGTGTGTTCAATCTGGGTGACTTATAGCCACAGCTCAAAGTACAACTGTCGTCTTGAATTGCCAAATTTCACAGCCATCAAGAGTCCTAGGTTCTATGATTCGTATGTGGAATATTTCCTATATGATTTTTGCATAATTCGGAGCTTCGTTCACTAGCACGACGCAGCCATCAAATACAAAGTGGAGCTCACTGCAAAGCCTCAATAATTCAGGAACGAAACGGCTTATTTATGTCAAGGTCGTCAAGTCGTGACCCATAAATCGATGTTATATTATACAGTCGCTCATGCTAAGAATGTGTGGCCAACGATATATTAGCCTCTACTTACTGTAGTAGTCCTTGTTTTGTTTTTAACAAGATGTTGTTGACATATTAATGGCCTCGTGAAGAGGTCTATGTGCTCCACTCCGTCTTATTTGTCCCTGCCCAGTTAGCAGGCACAACCTTCCTGTCCTGTTGGGGTGTTGTTGGTTTTCACATCGATCACTAGCCGGACGTTAGCATGCCATTACGGCCAACATGATTGCATGCAAACCAAGGTTAAACTCACTCTGGTTCTCCGCCTGCCCCGCGGCATCCGACCCCTCCATACCGGGCAGAGCCTGTGCTATTCTCTTGAACAGCGTCTTGACGTTGTGGCCGAGCTTGGCCGATGTCTCAACGAACATGAGGTTGTTCTTCTTGGCCTCCTCCTCGCCCTGCTGTGTAGTGACCTCACGCTTGTCGTTCAAGTCGGTCTTGTTGCCTACGAGTACGATAATGACATCGTTTCCTCGCTCAGCTCGGACATCGTCGATCCATTTCCTGGTATTTTGGAATGATTTTGCGTCTGTAGCCCTTATTGTCAGCCTAATCTGCATGATATGTCTCCATGCTCGGTATCTGCTCACTTGATATGTCGTAGACCACCACGGCGACGCTGGAATCTCGGATGTAGCTGGGGATGAGAGAGCGGAATCTTTCCTGGCCGGCTGTGTCCCAAAGTTGCAATCTAACTGTCCTGTCCTCCAAGTACATAGTCTACAATGCAGTCAGTATCCGAGACACCCCAGTGTATCATAGGCCTCGTGGGCGCATTCACCTTGGACAGAAAGTCGATGCCGATGGTGGCTTGGTACATGTTGTCGAACGAGTCGTACATGAAGCGTGTGATCAGAGATGTCTTGCCCACTATCATGACATTGTGTTAGCTACAGGCCTGGCTAAGTGTAGTTCCAAGGCGCGCAAGGGCTAAGGCATACCACTTTGCTCTCCCAAAAAGACCAATCTGAAAGCAGATAGTCAGTTAATGTCCTCGCGCTTAGCTTTCCACAACTCAGCGCGCTACGCACTTGAACTTCTTGAGAGGATTGTTGTATGATCCCCCTGCTTGCGCCATTGTCGCGTTCGTGTGTGGTGGAAAGTTTTGGTGGTCCGAAGTCGTGTCGAGCCGTATCTTTGTGACGTCGTGACAGGCCAAAGAATGGACGAAGATCCTCAAACGTTGTTCAGGGTTCTCCAAGTTGTGTCGTCAGGTTCGCAGCTCAAGAAGCGGTCTTTGTCGCGCGGTAGGTGTTTAATTGCAAAAAAGAAGTATGGGCACTCAGGGTTTAGAAAGGGACAGGTTGGTCAAAGAGAAAGTTGTTGGGGCGGCAATTGACGGTGTGCAGATAGGTGTGTTGTCTTGTGAGGTCTGCAAAGCGGTCCACTATCCCACGATTCTCCAGGGCCCTCCTGTCGCCTTTCGCCGACCACGTCGAGCGGCTCGGCTGCTCCAGATGCAGTGGGGGCATACAGGGATAGACCCCTGTCGCTAGGCCCTGCGGCCCCAGACGTGCCTGCGGAACAGGCGCTAGATAAGTCTGATTTTTTTATTATCTGAGGAACATTGGCATCTAGAGCAGCCGGATTTGGTGACTTTCAACCTCCAAAGACTCCTAACTATTGGAACGGTGAAGTTTCTCCTTGACACACGCAGAGCACCGCAATTTTCGACCAGCCGCCGACATGCCCGTCCTCAGAGGCCAAACGGGCAACCCAAACCCCCCTCAGCAGCACAGTCAGCCGTCGCGAAAGGGCAAGAAAGCCTGGAGGAAGAATGTCGATGTTACCGATGTGCAGAAGGGTCTTGAAGACCTGAACGAGGAGATCATTCAAGGGTATGATGAAAAAGGCTATCATCGTATTGCATGACACACCACTAATTTCGTACTTGGCAGTGGTGTTATCACCGAGAAGAAGTCTGACGAGCTTTTCATCCTCGACACTGCCGGCGACGTCGCCAACACTAAGCGAGTCCCCAAAGTCAAGGGCCTTAAAGCAGACGAGATCATCGCCGCCCGCTCCGTCGTCCCAGCTGTCTCCAGCAAGAAGCGATCAGGCGACAAGACCACCGACGGCATCGTCCCCGAGAAGCGCCGACGCACCAGCAAATATGTCACAGTCAAGGAGCTCGCCCGCATCAAGAAGGTCGCCGACGGCCACCACCAGGAGACCGTGACCATCACTGACGCCACCTACGACCCCTGGGCCGTCGGCCCAGCCACCATTCCCGTATCCAAAGCTGTGGCCGAGCCGCAAGAGAAAAACCAATGGCACGTCGAGCACGACAACGCCAAAGCACCCTCCACCCTCTCCAAGAAACCCATCACCCTCGCCGCCAACGGCAAATCCGTTCCTGCTGTCCGCAAGCCCGATGGCGGCTACAGTTACAACCCCGTGGTCAGCGACTATATGACGCGCCTCGAGCTCGAAAGCGAGAAGGCCATCGAGACAGAGCGCAAGCGCATCGAAGCCCTAGAGGCTGAGCTTGTTCGACAACAAGCCACCGCTCGTTCCGCTGCTGAGGCCGAGGCCGCGGAAGCCAGAGCGGAGCTGTCAGAGTGGGACGAGGATAGCGCATGGGAAGGTCTGAGTGAGGCCGAGGGCATCAATGTCAAACGGCCGAAGCGCAAAACGCCGGCACAGCGTAACAAGTACAAGAGGCGTAAGGCCGAAGAGGGCCGCACAAAGCACGAGACAGTGATGCGACTGAAGAATGAGCAGATGAAGCGGATCAAGGAGCTGACGGAGGAGGTTGAGCAGCGTCAGATGGCGATTGCGGTCCAGAAGATGGAGATGAGCGATGGAGAAAGTGAGGGCGATGACACAGAGCTAAGACGGAAGCAGCTCGGTCGGTTCAAGCTGCCTGAGAAAGACCTGGAGCTGGTGCTGCCCGAGGAGCTGCAGGACTCGCTGCGGCTATTGAAGCCGGAGGGAAATCTGCTCAAGGACCGGTATAGGAGTATGCTGGTCAGGGGCAAGATCGAGGCGAGACAGAAGAGGCCGTTCCACAGGCAGGCCAAGACCAAGCTTACGGAGAAGTGGACGCACAAGGACTTCGACATCACGAAGATTTAGAAAGTGTAGTGCACCAGAAAGGATGGATTGATCAAGAGAACCCCGCGACAATGTCCCATTTATTTTGTCAAATCGTGCCACACTTCTCGAGACCACGAATGATTCAACGGCTAGGGAGGTCATGGCCCAGCAGTGTATCGAGCAGTCGCCCTGCCAAAGGGCACTTCAATTGCGCGTGTTAGAACATCACAACGAAGCTCAAGCCGACGCGAACTGTCGCTCCCACCCGCCTTTGGATCTAGGACCTGTTGGTTGAAAAATTGACATCATGGTATGACATGCAACAAATTCTCGATCTTGAAGGAGATAAGCAGCATCGGCGATGTGAACCAGCAGCTGCCATGATTACACGATGGAGCATATGTGGACAAAGCAATCATTCATCAGGAAACCACTGACAACCTTTAAATTTGACATTTTGAGTAAAACACGCCGCCCACAAACGCCGGCCATGTATCACGAATCTACAAATCGCAGCAATCATAGCCTCTCTTTTCACGCCCCTTTTCTTACATCTTCATTACGCCATGTGACCCCATATCTCTGTGCGCCTATTGAGAACAAGGCTGCTCTCTCATCCTTTGCATCGCTTTGAATTAATAGCTCATCAGATCTGCACGAGGGTTGGTCAGTCAATCGATCACAATGCTGGGGCTCAAGGTTTAGGGACTCACCTCTTCCGAACAGCCCACGCTTTGTCCAGTCCATCATGAGCAGCATCCTCGTCCGGAAGCTCACGCTCTGCGCAAAATACGCGCCTCGCCAGGTATACACAGCCCAGAGACCACCACCGAGCGTCCAGCCTCCTCCAAGGTCGAATACAGCCGAATTCCCAATATACGCCAAGCTGCCCAAGTGATGGTACTCAAAGGCCTTGTATACAGCATCGTCCAAGTCGCCATCGCGGATATCATTGGCCTGCAAGCCAGGCGCAGCATGAGCCATTTTGTTGAACTTGTGCGCCAGATATTGACCCTGCTGATGTGCGCGTTGCGCAGTCGCCGGCAGCGATGTCAACTTGCTGTCAATCTGGATCAACAGCTCGCGCAGCTCGCCAAAGTCCAGCGTGCCACTCTTGTCCTTGTCAAACTCTGCAAAGAGCTTGTCGAGGCGCTTGAGATGATTGACTGCCTGTGGGAACTTGCGCTTGACTTGCGCAGCCACGTTGCGCCACTCGGAGAAGTGCAGCTCCAGGTTCTCGGGGTCCTTGCCGTGCTTCCACGCCACGCCCTGCAGGAACGAGACGATGCTATCGGTCACGTTGTTCTGCACGGTCGAGCAGTCGCCAATGGCGTAGACGTCGCCGAGGGGTGCACCGTTCAGGCGCAAATGGGTATCAGTCTCCAGAGCGTGGACATTATTCTGGAAATCGCCCAGCTTGGCAGCGAGCTTTTCGGAGAACTCGGTCTGCGCGACGCCCGTGGACCAGAGGCAGAAGCCCATCGGTAGCTCTTTGGTGACGCTTGTTCCGTCTGCGTTCTTCTGAGTGAAAACAATGCTGTCGGGTCGCACCTCGCCGACTCGCGCGTTGACAAGGAGATTGATTCCGTCTCGGTTGAAGCGTTCTTCGGCATACTTCGATACGGCCTCGTCGTATGTATTCAAAATATGGCCACGGCTCTGAATAACGTGAACGGAGATTTCGTTTCGCAAGAGTTTTGGGAAGTGCTTTGTCAAGTCCTCGTTCAGCAGATCGTAGAGCTCTGCAGCAAATTCGACACCTGTTGGGCCACCACCGCTGACCACGAAAGAAAGCAGTCGCCTACGCTCTTCGTCGGAGGTGGTAGGCAAACAAGACAATTCCAGATTCTGTATCACTTGATTGCGGATCTTGCGCGCGTCTCTGATGTCCTTCAAGAAGAAGCAGTTTTCCAACCCTTTGACACCATGAGGGTTGGTTCGCGAGCCCACCGCAACAACCAGCTTATCGTACGGCACGTACATATGCTGTTCCTTGCCTGATGCGTCAAGCTGAGAAATTTCAACAAGCCTCTCCGAGAAGCACACATCCTCAGCCTTCGCCCTAATGAAGTGGCCGCTGACTCTTGACAATATCCTCCTGATCGGCTCAGCTAGCGACTTCATCTCGAGCGTTCCGACAGTAGCAGACGGCAGCATTGGCGTAAACAGGAAGTAGTTGGCCGGCGAGATGACCGTGACGTGGTAGTCGTCCGGGTTCAACTCTTTCAGAAGGGCCACACCACCCCATCCACCTCCTAAAATCACAAGCCGGGGCTTCTCCTTCCTCTGCAAACTTGCGTCGCACTCATCATCATCTATAAGCACCTCGGCAATTGGCAGATTCTTCGGTCCTCCCCTCCGAGGGTTAAGAGCCAGCGGCGAAACATGGATTTCAGACGCAATCGCGCCCTCGCTGTAGGTAGAGGCATCATAAATGAAGAAAGCTCCGAAAGCCATGGCCACAACGACGACTCCGCTCCCAAGTACTGCGAAGCTGCGATAGGCGAAATTGAGAAACCAGGAGTCTCTCTGCGGCAGAGGCTTCCCGTGAAGGGATCGGAAAGTCGTGATCGGTGTGTAGATTCCAGAAGGCCGGCGTCTGAAGTCAAGAGAGTATAAGAGAGACTTCTGGGCGGTGGACTGTGATGCCCCAGGTCGTGACTGCGTGTTCAAGGTCCGGGCTTGTACGGCTCGAGATTGTACTGCTGGCGCACGATGAGTGTATTGAGGGCTTAGCAAGCCATGCTGGCGCCCAGCGCGGGCAGCCAGTTGGCCGAGCCGTGATTGCGACGGCATCGCGCGGCGTCACTGTGAGATTGTTCGGAGGCTGGAAGCTGGCTCTTGGTGATTAGAGGTTATCAGACTACGGGGCCCGCAACAACGGCAACAATCTAGTGAGAAGCACGGAAGAGACGGAGTGGCCGTACGAGGAGAGGGCCAGAAAAAGATCAATTGGCACACAAGAGAGCGTGAAGGTCGGTGAAAGTATCTCACATTCGTGGATTTGGCCAGGTACGGAGGTGACATTGTGCTCCCGCCCCTGTCTGCAATCGTCATATTGCAGGGATGCTGGGTCCACTCCAGCTCTTCTGCGGCTTGTGGCACCCAATATGCTGGGACTTTGCTATATGGCATTTCTTGTCATGCTTGCTGCTTCTTCGTGAGCATCATCCTGAAGTTATGTAGGACCTATTGAGTAGCCACAAGTCACGGGCACTGTTGGCACCAAGAAGCATATGAACTTTCTAAGTACCATCGTAACGTGGCATATCTAAAGTCCACTTGAGAATTTCCAGGGCTGCCTCCGGTGCGGCGGCCGACCACCGGCGAATTGTGGTCTCGGCCTAAAGTTCGCGGTTCATCTGCCCGCGCCGCCTAGCTGATGCGGTCGGCTCCTTCGGTGCAAGATACTTCGTCCGAACAGGCGAGATCGCGGATTTGCAAACCGAAGACATCAATCATCTTGGGAAAATCTCCTTTGGGATAACCACCTTTGGGAAAACCACCTTTGGAACAACCACTTAGAGGATAATCAGCGCTAGGGTTTCCGCCTTCGGCCTACAGAGGTAACTGTCCGTATGGTGATAAGCAGTCGGCCTAGGAATCCACCTGTATCCAACCTATAACTCCACGGTCCTGACAGGACGTCTAAGCTCTTCGATGTCCTTTGGTTATTTCCATGGGATGTGGCAACTAAGATTTCCAACCCTCGCTATGCAAGATGCTCGCGAGATGAACACTATACGTACTGAAGAAGCCCCCAAGGTCAGGAGCACTCATCCGGTAACATCCCTCAGCACCTGAAGTATCTCTTCTCCACCCACCTGTCCTCGATGTCCGGAATGATCTTAGCGACAACCACTGTAATGCCAGGAAAGACAGCTGTGAGACGATGAAGCCCCAAACGACCAGCAGAGTACGTAGCCAGAACTATACGGTCCTGTTTTACGCCATGGTCTACCAACACTTGGATCGCCATCAGCGCAGACCCGCCACTAGACATCTGCGCATCGAGTACAAGCACGCTTTCGTGCGTCTCAATGTTTTCGGGAAGTCGGTTGTAGTGCAACTCTGGCTCTCCAGTCTGCAGGCTGGACTGAATGAGGATTCTTCCGGAGCGACAATCAGGAATGACCCGCTTCAGGCCTGTCTCAAATGCTGCTCCACCGCGAAGAAGCATGACCGCTGATACCTCACCTTCCGGGACCAGGCCATGGTACTCGTTTCCGACAGGTGTGACGACCGTCTTCGATGCATAGCGAACGTTGTTCATGGCTCTGTGACCATGATTAGTGCGGCCACACCATGCAAGAGCCTGGCAGCGGGACTCACTGTTCGATGATCAGGGAAGCCAGCCTGTCAAAGTAGAAGATGAAGTCTTCGGACGACGTATCGATGTCCTTGATAATGGTGTTCATGACTTTGAGCTGTGGTGTCGGCTCCAGTATCACCACCTTTTTACTGAGCGGTTGCGATTGTGCCTCAACTTCCAGCTGCATCAAAGCTGTCCGATGATGTCTGGACTTCTCGAGCAATTTTTGCTCAATGAATTGAACGACCATAGCTGTTGCGACGTGTCAATCTCTGTCGTCAAAATGGCACTCAAAGTACATACTGATGGCTACCAAGTTCTCGACACCTCTGGGTACAATGATGTCCCCATTCTTTCGCTGCGGATCGACGAACTGGGCATGCACGTCAATGAAGCGCCTGACTTGGTCGGATTATGAGGACTTACCTTTTCGAAGTTCGGTTTTACCCACATGAACCACTGCTTAATCACTCCTTCCACACTTCTGCCACGACATTCAACGTCTCTCAAAATTCGTCGGGACAGACAGGTGTCTGCATCTGCTTCGCAAAAGACCTATATGCTGGTTAGTACATGTAGCCATGCTCGTGGATTTGATACAGCTTTCGCACCTTCATGTCCAGCAATGCGAGCACTCTCGGGTCGTACAGAGCGAATATCCCCTCCACGATCAGGACATGAGGCGAGTAGATAGAAGTCGTCTTGTCTAATCGCTGGTGCTTCTCGAACGAGTAAATAGGGATCTCGGCACGCTTCCTGCGGAACCATGATATAAGTCATGAAGAGCCCAGAGGACGCAGAGAGGGTCAATGCTCGCCAACATACCCAGCTTTCAGATCCCGAAGGCACTCGACGAGCTTATCGAAGTCTATGGCATCCGGGGAATCGAAGTCGTATTCGTTGAGAAAGGCCTTGCGTGAGCTCTCTGCATCCAAGGTCTTATAGAATGAGTCCTAGGCACTGGCGTCAGTCGTACAGTTCACCGTCCATTTCACTGCAGAGCCACACGTACCATGGAGAGGATAACCACCCAGGGAAGATTCAGCTTATTGACGATGGCTCTGGACAGAGTGCTCTTGCCGGAGCCGGAGCTTCCTGCGATGCCGATGAGACTGACGTCCGCCCATGGTGGAGAGTAGTGAGCCCGCTTGGCGATTGTGCATATTTCTGGGACCATGGCGGTGGCGTGTGCTCTTTAAAAGGCGGACAGAGTTGCAAAGAACTTGAGCCGACTTCTGTCGGGTTGATTCCTTATCAAAGAGCTGTCTGTGAAGCCAGCGCTCCCTGGGTATCGGCCTGAGAATCACGAATGAGCCACTGCACAAGAAGTTAGTCTTCATATTCTTCTCGCATGCGGCATAATCTCACGAAACTGACCCCGAAATCAAGTCCTCTCCATGGATAGCAGCAAAGAATATATAGACAAAGAAAGTGACTACAACAACAGAAAGATGGGCATCATGAAAGATGCACTCGCTGCATTTTGGCTGACGTAAAATCAGATGGCCACCGGTTGCATCGTGATGAAGAGCCTCAAGTCGTTCCCTGCCCGCAAAGTGTGTGGCTGAATGTGGCTAGTGCCTGCCGGAACAGCCACTCTTTGCGGCTCGGCGGGGCCTCGAACAAGCCTCTGCAAGAAGCGTCTTTCAGCAAAGTTTGCGTTCGTCACTCATTCTTCCTTCCTTTAACTTTCATACCAACAAACCAACACAACCAAATTCCAAACCCCTGGACCTGCACAGCACTTCAGCTGTACGGATTCAATTCAATCAGCATCAATGTCATCAGCGCGCTAGGCGTATGTCTTTTGGTGGGCATCTCACGCTTGACTTCCACCCTCCCGGCTCCGATGACCTCGCGTTCTGGGCCGACCTAGCAGCGACCTTCAGAGACAAGTTTGGCGACATGGTATGTACGGTGGTAATTGCTTTGGAGCTTGGGCGAGCTTGCAAAGTCGCGAGTACTGACTTCTGTCGAACAGTCGTCGACTGCAACACGACCCAGCAGCCACGTCTTTGACCACGCGGTCATGGACACCAAGGCCCCCAAAAGGTCAGTTTTTCTTCGTTCTCTTCACTCTATGCCCGTTTCAAAACGCGCTCTCCTCCACAGGATTTTATGATGAACAAACTTCAATGGGAATCTCTCCGACCAATTACCATGGGGACACACCTTTAATTTAATCTATTTTGCCTCTGACACAATCCGCCAATATTTCCCTCATCACTCCGCATGACACTTGTATCAAGCAGATGGCTGACAGACATGAACAGCGATATCAACAACCTGGTCTTGGACTACCTGACCATGGAGGGTTATACTCTGGCTGCCGCCAAGTTTTCAAAAGAGGCCAATTTGACGCCTCGGCAAGAAGACCCTGCCATCAAGGCACGGCAAGAGATCAGGAACTCGATCCACCAGGGCAAGATCCAGGAGGCCATCGAAGCTCTGAACGAGCTTGATCCAGAGGTATGCTGAATGCTCCTGCCATCGCACGCATACCCCTTCACGATGATTAGAACACGAGTTTACATGCACCACGCATATTGGCCATTTGGTCACTGATGATAAACAACCACCTTTCAATGAGCAACACCCTCACACCGCCGTCATGTTTGCCTACAAGCTGTCTTGGACTATGTGCTGACTGGCGAAAGTAGATTTTGGACAACGATGCCCGTTTGCAGTTTGCCCTCTTGCGGCTGCAGTTGATTGAGCTCATCCGCAACTGCACCGATGTGGACAATGGTAACACTATTGCGGCTATCAAATTCGCTTCAGAGCAACTTGGACCTCGTGCGCCTAGGCATCCAGAGTTCCTCGCAGACCTCGAGAAGACGATGGCTTTGTTCCTCTACCCACGCAATGATCTCAGGCCGGAGCAACAGGCACTCTTGCACCCTGATCTTCGCATGGAGGTCGCTGATCAAGTCAACAAGGCCATTGTGTTCCGTCAGACTAACCGTCGCGAAGCCGCCATTCGGCAGCTCATCAAGGTGCGAACCTGGGCTGAAGATTCAGCCCGAGCTGCGAACAAGGACTTACCCGACCGCTTGAGCTTCGGTCTGACTGGCGAAGATCATGAGGCTGGCGGCTCCGAGCCTATGGAGACATCTTAGGCTGCTGCCCACGACTTTGCACCTGGCGCGGCGGGACACAATTTGCGTCACGGACTTCGATGACATGGTTTACTTAGTTCTATACCGGCCTATTTTATGACAGATGTTTTCTGGGAGGCGTTAAGACCTGTAGGGCACCATTACTGGGAGCGGTTTGATTTTTATGGAGCGTGAAGGGACCAACCCTCGGCGTACTGGGACAAGGCAGAGTGGCAATGAGGACAAATGGCACGGCAGGTAAAACATGACTGTTGTATGAAGTATGGAATAATGCTATTGCGCTGGGCTTTCGCAATTGCCTCTCAAGACTCGACTGATTCTTCTCATGATGCTTTCCCCTTAGCGACATTCACCATTGCAAATCACTTCCCCAACGTCCCATGCAATAGATATCTACCCATGGAGCTCAAACCCTTGGCCCTCACTTGTGGCTCTTTGTGCTGGAAGCTAGATTGCGTTTGATCTCCTATCTCTGGTCCGTCTTTAGTCTGGCCATAGATTGTCCACCGACTTTGAGTCTCATTGAGAATTGTCATGGTCTCTGCCAAGCGCTACACGTAGCCATCTTCGCCCGAGCTGGAGAACACGACTTCTCACAATGCCTAGTGGCCGCGCTCACTAAGTTACTGTTTCTTGAGATATTCTTGTAGCCAGGAAGACGTTTGATAGTTTGCCTACAGTCGGCAAAGCTGCTATGTTCTCTCTGCGCACTGCTTCTGTAAACAGACGCTGAAAACATGAGAATCGTCCTATACGAGCATAATTTGCGTACGGAGGTCGCTGCCAATAGTCTTGAGGACGGTAGACAGGGGTCCTGGAAATTTGGTATGCAAGTACAAACTATCCTAGAGGTGGTTATCCTAAAGCTGATTATTCCTTAAGACAATTATCCCAAAGGTGATTATCTCAGATGCGACTATCCCAAAACTTGAAGGTACTCCGTAGTTGACTTACGGGAATACTAAAAGTTGCTACGAAATAGGGGTCAAGACATTTGACGGCGACGTCCGTACACATACTCGCCATAAGATGGCCCGGAATGGACAGAAAACCAGTTTTGAGGTTCGATTTTTCTCGCTCGTCTATCAAATATATGCACGCTCTCTCGCGCCTACCACCTCGTAACCTTTTCTGGCGATCTACTTCGTCCGGATGTGCTTCAACTTCCCAGGGCTGTACAAGAAGTTATTCGCATACGCCTTAGGCACAAACTTGCGCACGTTGGGCTCCTGCACAAAGTACTCGTAGCCCTGCTTCTCGGCAAAGCTGATGGCGTCCTCCTTGCTCTTGAAGTTGATGTGCGTGCCCTGCATCATGTCGCCCGACGACTGCCACCCCATCAACGGGTTCTCCCAGCGGTGGCCCTTAGCCAGCACGTCCCAATCCATGCGCCACTTCTGCGACTGCCAGTCGCCGGACTGCGTCGCCGGCTTGGCCTTCTTGTAGATGCGCACCTGCCGCGCCTGCAGCTCGACGGGCGCGCCCGAGAGCACGGCGGCGGGGAGGGCGAGGCCTGGCTCGGAGCCGTCGACGACGCGCTTGGGGACGGGAGTGAATGTGCTGTGACACGGCGTGGTTAGCTCGATTTGCGTCGGAACCACAGCGAGAGAAATCAAGCTCGGAAGGCGTACGAGGTGGCTTTGTCGAAGTGCGCGCCGTAGTCGGGCTGGTTGCTGGCCTGCTGTGGGGGCTCGACTGGCTGCTCGTGGGCGGGCGTCTTGGCCTGGATAGTCGAGGGGCGTTGAGTGATACCGGAGCTTTCGTAGCGGCGGGTAGTGAGCTGCGGCGCGCGTGATGAGACGGTGCGAAGCACGCGGAGCGCCTGGTGTGTCTGGAGAGAGGCCATGGCGAATTGGAACGGATTCAATTCACCGGGGCTGGTTTGCGGTTCGCTGGTCTTGAAGATTGTCCCAGATACTGACGTTTGGGAGACCGCCGAGAGTGGTTGTCAGGGATTATGCGCTGACTAACGGAAAAAGCGACACCCGCGCCGTTCCTGCTTCCCGGCTTCGACCGTCGCCAATGTCACGAACTACCCACGCCAACAATTCCAATTGCAGCGACACCAGAAGCGCTCAATTGACAACTCTCTCCTCTCTGTCGAATACTCGAACTCCGTGGGCGACCCGGCAACACAGTCAGAATGAGCTTCGTCACTCGCCGAGCGCTCTCAACGCTCATCCCCCCCAAGGTAAAACCGCGCCCTCTCTGCCTCGGACGGTAGTGGGACCCGTAACTTATGCTAACAACTTGGGATCACAGGTCGCTTCTCCCAAGGTATGTGCTGCCCACGACTTGATTACTTCCCGATGGATCTGAACTACGCGGTGAGAGGGGGGCAGACGAGGAGCAGGAGCAAGAGCATGGAGAGCCAAGCGGAACCGCGACCGGCATGCGCCATACGGAGGACGGGGGCTATGAAATTCTGAGGAGAGTGAGACTGATTTCACGATGTGCAGGCACTTGGTGCCGACCCTAATGGCATCGCCATGAAGCGCGTCGTCAACTTCTACGAGAAGCTTCCCCGAGGCCCGGCCCCCGAGGTCAAGGCCACTGGAATCCTGGGCCGCTACCAGGCCAAGCACTTTGGCAAGAACCCATCAGCGATGCGTATGTGGCCAGAGGCTGTCTATTCTCTTTGCTCGGAAAAATCCAGTTTTCTAATACTGACATCGCCTTCTAGCTATCATTCACGCCATCGTCTTTTTCGTCGCGATTGGTTACGCTCAGAACTACTACTTCCACTTGCGTAAGTCTTGAACTGTTCGAGCGTTCTTACCGAGAATTTGCTGTTAACAGCTGTATCCAGGTCACCACAAGAACAACGCTCATTAAGTGAGGGTGGAGATTCACCTCGGAAGTGATATGTAGATACAACCTAGCCATAGATGAAGCTGAGCGCCAATCACAAGAGATCAGGTTATCTTGGTTCGCCAACATCATTGTGCCTTCTTGAAGTTTGTGCAATCATGGCTGCAACTGGAGTACTAATGTATACTGTGTGAGGGTGCAAGTCAGCGGGAAAGGTTCTATTCGGTTATTGACACGCACTTGATGCAATGCAGTGGTTATTATGAGCGAACAGACATTGGAGCCCATTCAGACAATGCAAAATTGACGATATGAAGCAGCTTTTGTAATGTAGCTGGGAAGGAGTAGGATTACGCTCCACTTCGAAGGAGGCATCCTTGTGCTAGAGGAATTGGATAATCACTTGAATTGATGGATTGCATTTACGATGGGCGCCACACTGCGGCGCCTCTGAAGCTGAGGTGAAGCTGAAGGTGGAGGTGAAGGTGAAGGAGATAAACTGTCAGTCATGTGTACTTTGCTCTAGACTGGGGAATTGTTGATCAATGCTTCCCAGGTCTGACAACTTCACTTGACCAACCAGCTTGATGCAAGTCCCAAATGAGGTGTCAATCAACCGCAACTTCCTCTTGAGGCAAATACATTGTGGTTGAGTTACTAAAAATCCTTTCCTTTCAGACTGAGGTGTTAGGTTATAGTTTCTGTCTTTCTTATTCATTTCCTTGTAATTGCCTGTTAAGGTGTTCTTTCAAGCCTGGTGTGCCAGTGCTTAACCCGTGGACCCTTGCCCGTTGGCCCGTGCTGGCGAAGCAGTTCCCCCTAGCTTCAATCTCGAAAGTCGACTGCTGGCTAGGGTCAAGAAAAGGTTACTTCGTACTCTGCAACGAAACTCTTCCTCACCACCCTCCTACCTTGGTTCGTCGACAACCTTGTGGGAAAGCGTGTCTCTTTTGTCTGTTGTGCGCGTGCTCTTTCCTTCTTATGAGCAGTGCCTGATTGTAAGTAACGAGGGCGCAATTCTGCCTACTTCTGCTCGCTTTCTCCCCATACAGCATGCCTGCGTCACCAGCCACGGACAGCAACTGACCTGCCCCCCAGCCAAGTGTCATCCACAGCACTTTGCGCAACAAGCCACTCACATTCAACCCCCTTCTAAGACCGATCCTTCACTTGAGTGCCTACGAGTCGCATCGGCGATACTTTCCCAAAAGCAAACAACCCAGAGCTCATCTGCCGGACGATGGCGGCTGAACTCGCGACAAAAGTGTCCGAAGAACTTGCGACTCCTGCTCACTTGCGCGTAAGTATTGCTCCGTGCCCGTACTGCCCACTGCCTCACGCCCATATCTCCGTCGTCCCGCGGTCGCTACATTCCTGCTCACTACGCGCAAATCAGGTCCAAACTGAGGATGGCAGTCCCAATGGCTCCGGCGCCGAGGACACTTCGGCCCCCGCCCCCGCCGCGCTCGAAATCAATGGCGACTCGAACGTGGCTTCGCTAGCCGACAAGCTCGTCGATGATTTTAACAACTCGACTGAAGTCAGCATCAGCGGCTCCGACACCGAAGCCTCGCGCCACGACCACATGAAACCAGATGACAAGGGACACTCCCGAACTTCCTCAACCAAACGCCCCGCCACCTTCAAGTCCGTTTCGGTCAATAAGACGTTCTTGGCGTCCAAGGCCACCTCCGGTACAAGCGTCCCTAAAAGTGGAGAGAAGCCGACTACACCCGTGCCGTCCGCGGCCACACTTACGAGCACTTCAAGTACACCGAAGCCAAGGCTGGTGGCTAAGAGCGCTGGTGGTCTGCGCGATGCCTCCAAATCCGCTCTCTCCCAGAACGGTCGTCCTGCGCCCAACGCAAGCGCCGTATGGAACAAGAATCAACGTAAGTGAACTCGGCCTCGCCCTCAAGCCCATTTGCGCCTAAAGTTGGCGCATACACTCGCTAACGTACTCGCTCAACGCAGCCGTTCCCGTGCCCGATCCTAAGAAGTTCACGGATGAGGAGCTGGCTAAGATCGGCATCCACATGGCGAGCCGACTTCACGCGGACGACGCCAAAGGCCAGTCCAATTGGGCCGACATAGATGAGGACGATGAAGACTGGGACGCTCCCGACGCTTTCACATGGTCCGACGGCACAAAGACCACGATCCCACACGTGGACGAGACTCCGACCATTCCCGAGCAGCCTGTGGTCAGCGAATCTAGAGCGGTTGAGAATACGCAGTTGCCAGTGCCTTCCTCGGCTCCTTCGATTCCCGTCTCGACCTCGCCTGCCGTCAAACCTGGTCTGCCATCCGGCAAGGGTCTCATATTGAAAGGTGGCGCTTCGTCTGAGAAGCCAACTCTAGTTGCAAAGCCTCCTGCGCCTCCAACCCCCGTCAAGTCGCCATGGGCAGCTCTACCACCGGTTTCTAAGGCGTCGCCGATGGAAGGGCCCCCCGACCAGGCGCAGAGGGGCTTCGGATCCCCAAGCCAGGCGTATGTGAGGGGTGGACCACCACCAGCTGCCAGAGAAATCGCTGCCGATGATTTCAGTCGGTCACCGCGTGGTCAGCACCAGCAACTCTTCAACTCACAATCAGGCCGCTACGAGCCTGTGCCCGACCGCCGCGGAATCCCGCGCACTGACTATCCTCAGAGAGGAGCTGCTGTACTGCAGCGGCCGATGCATTCAGATGGCCCAGCCGAACCTTCTGCAGCTTTCCAAACTACTCATTCAAGCGGTGGATACGGTAGGCGTCGTGGCTCATCCAACTTGAGCGGTGGTAGTGGAAGCTTCCAGAGACCTATGGGCTTTGACCAGCCTATGTCATCTGAAGCTCTAGATGCGAGACGCAGCTCTCTCATCAGTGAGAACCTAAGTAATTATCCAGCATCTGTTCCTCAGGCGCCTCCACGACAGTCTCCAGTTCAAGCTCGCGCGTCGCCTGTCGTGACTGCCGTCGCCCCGCAGCAAATACCAGATGCTGAAACCGCCACAATGCCTCAGCCGAACATAGAGGACACTGTGGAATTCCAAAAGAAGTTGATGCAAGATCGTCGCACACAGGCTATCAAGCGTCGACAGGAGGAAGAGGCCAAAGAGGAAGCTGAGAAGAAGGAGAGACTCGCTAAGAAGTTGGCTGCTTTGGGCCCACCTCCCGAGCGCAGAGGCACCAAGAAGGAGGAGTCGAAGGAAGAAACCAAGACCACGACTGAGTCGCCCACTGGTGGAGCTGAGGCTTCCCAAGCTCACCCACAAGTCGTAAATGACACTCAAGCAAGCAAAGCAGCCGTAGACCACAAGTCCAGTCCTAACGGCGTGGCCGTCGGTCATGAGGCAGCTATCAAATCAGCGGATTCTCTTGAGAAAACCCCAGCTACAGAGAACAAGCACGGTCACCCTTGGACGCAGCCTCAGATCCCGCCGCAGCCAGAGCCGACTATCTGGGGTTCCAACATCCAAGCACCAGCACGAAATGTGTGGGGCGCACCCAACAACGATCGTACCCTTGGCAATGGAAGTTTCAATGCGGGCTTTGATGCTCGACCTTCGCAGACAGCAGCAGCACGTGGTGGTCGTCCAGGTCCAGGCCCTATCGGTCCTCCGAGAGGAGGTACTTCTCAGACGCGGCCGTCCTCTTCGCGCCAGCTAGGTCCGATCGGTCCACCACGCGCATCAGCTCAAGATGTGAGGCAGAATCGGAACAGATTCACTGAGCAAGTTCTTGCGGGCGACAACCAGTACTACGCGGAGGCGGGCCAACGCAATGCCGCACTGGCACAAGACCTGGCGGCTAGCGGTTTGGACTACGCCGATGTGCAACCTCAGATTCAAGAACAGTACATCGAGCGTGACGAGAGCGGAAATGCCATCAGGCGCCAAGCTGCGACTTATGGCCCTTCAACTTCATGGCCAGCGTCATCAGTGGGTCGACAAGATGAGCGGTCACACCTGACTACCTCTCACTCATCCTCAGGTCCTCCTGCTACTGCTACTGTCTCCGTTCCCCCACAGTCACGATTTTTCCCCTCGGGCCACAACGCTTTACAGCCTGAGCCTCTCGCACCTGACACCGGCAGACCTCCCGAGGAGGAGGGTCATCCCGCTTTTGATGGCGATGCGCGTCACCCACACGTTTCATTGCCGAGAGAGAAGCCTCTGGTGAAGTTCCCACCTCCAGCATTATCTGCTCAAGCTGCAAACCGACGATCGAGCCAGACCGCTTCCGGCTGGGGCCAGCAACTTCAACCCAGAGATGATGGTAGAAGCAGCGATCCAGCATCGCGGCCCGCCGCCACTACCGCCACGTCGGCTACCCAAGGCGACAAGTCCATGTCTATGGTCGATCGTATTCACGCTTTGTTGAGGACCAGCAACGAACAGCCGTCAAGCGTGAACTCGTCTAGCAGACAGGCTCTTGCGCATCACCCTACCGGGTCGGCGGCCACAGTGTCGTTGCCCGCCATCTACGCCCCTCCAACCATTGTTGACACGCGCTCATACGTTACGAAGACCATGGACGAAGACTGCTTCGAGGAGCAAGAGATGGGCTCGCTCCCGGCCGTCCACATCCCTTCGGAAATTCCAGAGGCTGCGTACAACCCCGCAAAAGCTCCGCCTCGCCAGGATAGAAGACTGGTGCAGGTGGTATCTACCAGCGTGGAAGTCCTCGCTGTCTCGCCTGATGCCAGAAATGCTATTGTCATTCATCTGCCGAACAGTGAGCGGAAAACTGTACCCGTCGCTATCAGGAGTCCCAACCCCCGCCGCGGTGGTCGTTCGAACTCAAGATATAGCAGCTCTTCTTATCGAGGCAATCGCGGCCAGGAGTCGTCCACTCCATACGAACAGGCGTCGCCATCTGGCACCTCGCCAGGAAACAGTCGCGGCCGCGGCAGAGGCTACCGTGGCAGAGGCACCGATTGGAACCGGGCTTCAGCCCCAGCTCCAGCGATTCAGACTCAGTAGTTTGAGTTGTGTTTGCTGGGCACGAGGAGCATTGACTGCACCTCAAAAACGATTTGATCGATGTCGACTTTTGTTTCTTGCAGCTCCAAACTGCAATTAAGCCACTCCGCGGACATTTTTGTCTGCGATGCCACCGACTAATGGAAGTGTTCTCCAAGAAAAGAACAGACCGTTCTTGTACAATGTTCTGCATTCTGATTCAACCGGTCTCATTTCTTTTGAACATGCGACTGCGACTTGCACGGGTGGCCGTGGCACAGGCGCGACGGATTCATGGGATATCAAAATTGGGTGGTCGAGAACCTCGTCTGTCGCTTACCACCCACTTCACCAAAGGGAGAGGAAAGAGTGTCGAACCAATGATTGGATGACGGACCAGGAAGAGTCGAACACACACCACACACAGAAAGCACGGAAAGAAGAGAGCACAATAAGGACTGTGAATAATATCAGGAGGGGACAGGTTATCGACACGGGTCTGTCCGCCCTTTCTGACTGCCTAGAATTCTGTAGTTCCCCGAGAGCCATACTAGAGACTGGAACCACGTTGCCTCTGTTGTCATCGAGGGCCGTCTCAGTCCGAGCGACGCATTTCCAGCTGGAGGGCAGCGGAAGAGGGTCACACCAACAGTCCGCTCATAGCAGACAGACTTACTATGATAGGCAGAATACCGAACAAATGACTGCAAAGTGCGTATACTGTAGTGCCGATGCTAAGTGACAGTATATGCTCATACAGAACCAATCGAGGTGCGCGAATGCCAGCAGATTCGACTATCACCAAGTCTGCTACAACACATGTGGAATCAGGTATGTCTGCACCACCAAGTTGACGTCGCCATTGCTATTGTTGTCATTAAAGCAGATACATTTTCCATGGGCGGTGCTAAGCTCAGAGCCTTGATGAACCAGGCTTGTTCATCAAAGTAGATTAGATATGCGCTACGACACTAGTACCATTCCACGCCGCCTAGACCAGGAAAGATCGAGCTCCGAAGCTCTGGATACCTCACATCTGGACTCCGTGCTAACTTCTGCTCAAGGTAGGTCCTGCGGCACTCCTGCTCCAGCCTGAGCAATAGCCAAGAGCCACATCGTAGGCCACAGCCAACCCATTACTGGGTACTCTGTGCTCTCCTGCAAATGAATACTGAAGGAGCTGCCAGCCAGCCCATGAAACCACACGGTTGCGTCAGTCAACCAGAAGCTTCGCACATTCTGATGAGCTATACTGTCTCTTTGCAGAAATCAGTACAGCCGCAACACGAAGGAGGTAAGTTCTGTGGACAAAAAGATACTGGCATGAAACAAGCTCCATTTACCACCGACTCGGGAGGCCCAGAACGGAAGTTGGATGCTGACGAGCGTGCCTGAACCAGCAGCTGCTATGCCTAGCCACGTGATCCAAACTTGGGGAGCGGCGAATGCACCGAAGTCTAATGGGGAGTGCAGAGAATACTTGTTAACGAGAACAGCGAGACTGATGAGACCCGTCAAAGCTTGATGGCACCAGCCCTGCTCGATGCCTTTCCGAAAACTCGTCCACGGCGACGTCGACTTGAGGCACACACATCCTTGACCTTGAGCTGGCCTGGATCTGGCCTCAATATGAGCGATGCGTGTAGCCGGATAGCCCCAAGCAGCAGGACTTGGTCCACTCACCTGCTTCGGATCAGCGACGGCAGAGGACGTGACAGCGACCCAGGTCCCGCATGTCGAGCCAAGCGAGATCAAGCTGGCGATCAACGACCCGGCCGCCAGCAGGGAGGACAGGTCTTCAAATCGGTACACCCAGACATGCACGTCGCAACTCATCTCGTGGAAGACGCTGGCTTGCAAAGCTTTTGCTACCGCGGCGGGAGAGCTGTGGCATCGAGTTCCTGCAGGAATTCGACGAATAGACAGCCAGACCAGGTCGTGCTGGGGAAGCGGTAGTGCGGTGCAGCCATGAGCTGGCCGTAGCTGTGTCCGATACAGTGGCCAACGAGTCTTATGAAGAGGCAGCAAGTGATGTAGGCAGGCCTCCCGCCGCACTCCCAGGTGTCGGTTCGGACGTAAATCTTTTCCATCTCAGTCTACCCAAATTGGTCGTCGATGTCCGGCGTCTCTACCGCGTTCGGCTTTCCTGCAACGAACTCTGCTAGTTATTTATAGCGCTTTCTCTTCTCTTCAACCGAGTCTTCTGAGTCCTCGCAGTGTCTTAAGATGGGAGCGCTGCCTTTGAGCCCGTTCACGATCTGGCAGAAGGCTGCCACAGCGGCCAACCATTGCCCATCAGTCCTAAATCGTCTCAAGCGTTCTACTACGAGTGCTGTCGCATCCGGAAGAGTCGCGAATATCCAAGTGTCGACGGCTGCAAAATGCCTTGCCTCGACAAGAGCAGAATGTGTTTTTCATCCCCAGTCCGCTCCCCCACAATGCGGATCATTCACGCCGTCCTCTGCCTCGTGCCGCGCCCTTTTGTGAGCAATATTCCCTTGATCTTCGTGTCCCGATTCTTGTGCGGCCCGGGTGCGCCATCGCGTGCCAGATTCTCCGCGCCGAACCCTGCGATGCGGCGACGAGTCTAAGAGCAAGCACATGAGGAAGAGAGGCGAACGGAATATTCCCTCCCGCAAGCAAGTATGAAGAAGCGAACTTTGGAGGCTTTGCCACGGGCATAAAGGCTCTTCATCTGGATGAAACGCACGGATATTGTCTCGTGGCCAATGGCATTCGGAGCGGAAATGTTCACGTCCTTGGTCTGTTTAACTGGGGATTGCCATTGCAGACTAGATGAGCTCGTTTTCTGGGTCAGCGCGATGTAGAAGCTTGCAGCAGGCATTAGTAACGTCGCATACATCTCCTCAAAGCACCTATATGTATCTACATTGCTTATTCAGGTTCATTGACTTGAGCTTTTCACGCGAGAAGAGGGATTGCTGATACTATGCCTATTTAGACACAACTTGCTGACCGCTGAATGAGTAGGCGAGCTGATAGCTCAATGCGGTGCTTCCTAATGCAAGAAGACGGAGATGCCTATAGCCCAAGTATGTAACCAAGGCATTGTAGTCTTATAACAAGTTGTGGATAAATACTCTTGACAAGTCAGGCACAAGTCGGGCATATTGTTTACCTAGGCAACAGAGGGAAATGTCCAGCAGTTGTGAAAGCTGTGTACAGAAGCTGCAAAAGAAAACTTCGTAAAAAGCGAGAGGAATCAACACGCGCAGGACTTGAGACAGGGCCAAAAACAAACGAGCTTCTAAGGCGCTTGAAACCACGGGCTTCCGCCTGTCAACGTGGCTGCGCACTTATTACGAAGCGAGGTTGGTTGAGTGAAACGGTCTTTTCACGAATGAGGCCTGAAGATCATAATTAACCGCCATTAGTCTCCCAAGATGATGTCTGATTACCTAGAACTCTGCTACCAAAGAGCAACGTGCCCCGTTGACTTCCTCACTGAGCCGATCCAGAAGTTCTCTCATCACAGCTGACTTTCATCAGTCTGTGATGCCTAGTTTGTCTTGGAATTCGACATCGATGTTCTTAGATGCCGCTGTCTTTCCGTCATATATGATTTCCACGTCTACACCTGTGCCTCCAGTACAAGTCATCGCCACAGTGAAGTCAAATCGGGGAAAGATGCTTCCGGACGGAGTTGTCTTGGGGGGTAAAGAAGCAATATCCACCCTGGCGTCGAATTTGATGCTGCAAAATCTGGAGACAGATTAGTCTTTGCAGGTTGGAGGCGGCGTGCTTCTGGTTATGTAGATGTGCCTCTTGAGGGGCCCGGGTGTGGAACTGAGGAGCCGGTAGAACGTGTGTCTTAGAGGGTGTTTCTCGAAGACGTCGTCGCCCTAATATTCGACAAGTTAGCAAGAGATCAAGCAGAGAAATTACATGTGCGTTCTCAAAGCACGAATGAACCATCTCATCTGATTCTTGGCCCACCACTCCTCCTCTTCCTCGTCCCAGTACTTATCCTCCATGACGTGGTGGAGCGGGTCCCAAAGTGACTTGCAAGATGTGCCGATGCTCACTCGTGCGATCCGCGACTGTATCTGGACGTTGGGTCGGCCGCTAAGCTTCTCCAGCTGAGTAGCATGCATAATTGCTCCTCGACATATAGCCGTCCATCTGGAAGGTCAGCAGTTGCACAAGCTCACTTTGGGCCATTCATGGATTTTTATTACTTACGGACCCGTGCCGCTTGACTGGAGCACCTCAATACCTCGACTGCCATCTTTGGGGAACTTATGTAGCCAAGCGTTACGGCCGAAGCCACCGACCTGGGTGATGAGTTACGAAAATAGGTGGTTAGTGAGACCTTCCGCGTAAAATGACACGATCAGCGGCGAGACATACCGTGGAAGTCTTGCCCAATTTCTGTTCGACGGCATCCATCTGGTCAAGAACCAATTGTTGAACTTTCTGTACTGTAGGACCAAGAACTCTACGCACATCATCTGACGTAACCGTGATCTTGGGCTGTCGGCCACTCGCGCGCTTGACGTCTCTAGGGATGGAATCGTATGGTTGACGGATAGTCCAGTTCTTCTGTTGACCCTTGAATTGATGACGGATACCATCGGCCCAGTCGCGCTGGAGTTTCTCGTTGAGATCCGAGCCACCGATTTGTTTGAAAGTTGCCTCGCCGAACTTGCTCTTCAGCATGGCAATAAAGGCGTTGTCGAGAAAGACCGGACCACAAAGAGCACCCGGTGGAGACGATTAACAGCCGAGACTGGTTGCATTATACTTTGAAAATTAGAATATCCTACAGTTCCCCGAGACACACTCGCGTACCATCATCGCGGGGACGATGGACACAATCTCATATGAGATGATGTAAACTGTGCCGCCCCCGCAGTCTACCACGGTGGAGGTATCGCCACTCTTGATATCCGGGCGTCCTTCGATATCAGCCAAAGTAGCGATCGCAGCAGCTTCGGGCTCAGAAATAAAGGACAGTCGAATTTGGCCTCCGAGGCGCTTTTGAATCAGTCCCGCAGCTATAGCGGGCTGGATCATTCGTCTCCGAGCATACTCTGGCCCTAGAGTAAAGCTTTTGTGTCAGTCATCTTCGCCCAAAGAGTGAAGCAGGAGCGGAAGAGAAGGCATAGTTTCTCACAGGTGGCAGGGACAGTCATGACAACGTAAAACCTGGAGAGGTGCGCCATTCCCTTGCTCACATCTCTTGTCAATATCTCGACAGAATGATTCCAAACTGAGCGCAAAAAAAAGCTGATAACCTCTACCGGAGTTTTCTTCAGCTTGCTCAGTTATTTCCGACAGGTCAAATACTATTCCGAAAGCGCGCACTTGGACGGAAAGGTCCTCATCTATGAGCGCCAATTTGAACCACTTGATGGGAGTCTCCTCGAGGGTGGCCGGGATGCCCCAAGTGTTCTGCTCGCTCGAGCTCTTGCCAAAGTAGACGGCAGAGTCAACCTTCTCAAAATAACCATTGCTGTCATCCCATGTGGTGATGATGTTGGAGATATCGTTTTCGTGCGCCCAGCTGGGTCGGTAACTCACACCACTGCCGCTGTTGGTAGGATTAGCAGTGATTCCAGTTCCACGGTCACCAGCCACGATCTCTTGGCGGCTCTGATCAAGTTGTCCCAAAATCAACACCAGCGAGGATCACCGGGTCTTTCTTTGGCTCCTCCATCTTTTGTTTCGACGGTAGCAGCGTCTTCCAACCGCGAGAGTGTCTTTGGCGTGGGTGCGAAAGAACGACTTGATGCCAAAACCTAGTCAGTGGCCAATCCCGACGCAAGTGTGAGATTGCATCCGACTAGATGCAGGAATGAGATGGGAAATGAAGTCCAGACGAGGGCTAACAGCCTGATGAGCGGTCAAGGCAAATTCATATACAATGCGAAAGTACAGCTGCAATCGCGAAGGTGGTGTCTGTCTGTCTCTGGAAAGGCAGCAACAAACACAGACCGAGATTGACAGGACCAGAAGGTAAGGAAAGCAAGAGAGAAACTAAAGATTACGACAACGCGTCGCCCTTCAACTGGGCGAAGTGTGAAAGACTGTAGGACGGCGAAGATTGGTGAATCAGGCGCGAATCGCAGTCTCCCAAGGGAACTTTGGTCAAGCTGCGCAGTAGTCTGTCGTTGTGGAATCTTTTTCCGGGGAAAAAAATGGAAGGAAGGCAAAATTGGAAGAAGGATGACCGTGGGATTCGAAGTTTCGAAAATCGGTGCCCAGGTGTTGCAACTTGTAAGCACCTCCTGCAAGCTCGTCGGATGACAATGGGGCTACAACCGTGGATTGATTGAGTCCTGTGAGATCGAGTGTCGTAACATTGCAACTTCTGATACTCAATCTCGGGTTATCCTTGAGCAATATCAGTCTGGCAATGCATTGACTCTTTCTCGATCTCTATGGTATCACAAACATAATTGTTAGAAAGAGAAAGCTGTTTGCCTACCAGCTTCAAGGACAGGACCATGGGTTTAGATTCCAGAAAGCGCAATCACCTCTGGCATGTTGCAGCTTGTTGCCTGGGGAGTTATATGCAAAAGATCAGTGTCTTGTGGAATATAACTTGTGTGAGAGACTGCACCAGGAAGGAGAAAATGCTTTATTTGACAATCTGACATGATTTGATAGAAGTCGCATACATTGCATAATGAAACCCTCCGTTTGAAGGCTCAGAAACGTTGTCCGACCTCATTTTACCTTCTAATACAGCTTCTGTTGCCGATTGAACCTTCCAAGGTTGCCGGGGCTTTCATGCCTTGTCTGCAGGTAGTGACTTGAGTTCCATCGTCATTCCTTCTTTTTCTCGCACGCTGAATAATACCAGTCCAACCCCCAATCCGCACTCATTTCGTGAGAGCCTCACCGGGCAGTGTATGACGTCCAAACTTTCACTTTCACTTCCACTCCCTTTGGACCCCGGTTATTGCACTCACCTGACACTGGAGACATTCCTCAATGCACGGCATCGTGTGGAAACTAAGAGCAGTCTGGGTGGTTCTTGTCGAGTTCATTTCATCCCACAGATACGCGCATCAACCCTCTCGCGACTGCCTTCCAGCTTTCCTTGCCCAGCCACACCTACTCGTTGAGAAGTGATTTGAGAAAGTGTGCTGCGAAATCCAAGGCAATGTTCACGCTCCAACACTCAACGACGTACGATCCCGACAGCAACACCACGTACGAGCATGGGTTCGATTATGATCCCGATACGATGAACCTGCATCCCGACCAAAACCAACGCATACCTGAAGGTAACGCGGTCGATATGATCGTGCATCCTGCCCTAGTGAAGCAAGGCAACGCTGATGGCGCCAACTACGCAACCAACAAGGTTTTGGTCAAGATGAGTGCCGTGAGCTATCTACCCGAGGAGCAAGAATACTGGGCGACTGGAGAGGCAGATGGGGATGGATCTCAGATGCAACATGATACAGAGCTCGCTGCTTCCGAGGCCAAGGCAAAGAGATAGTGTAGGTTTCTCAAGAGGTGGAAGCTGAGACTGCAAGCGAAGTCGGCGTGAAGGTTTACGGGCGATCTGCTGGGGGTGGAGAGACCAAGATCAAGCAGGAAACCAAGGCCGGGCGCGAGGATGGCAACTAAGGCACTGTCTTGGGCACAATAATTTGGAGAGCATGAAGGAGGCTTGGGAAAGGTGGAAGGCTGAGGACCATGAGAAGGATCGATTAGTGCAGCATGGTACTTTACCTTTGTTCCAAAGAACAAGTCGGAAACACCACAGAAGGTCTGAAGTCTGCGGACTGTCTTCCTCTTGGAGGACAGAAGGAACTATCGCGACCCCGAGATTGCTTCGGCGCCGCAAGCGCGGTGTTCGACCGCATGAATTACGGAGGAGTGACCCGGATAGCGGCAAAGGTCGATGGAGAGGACCACAAGGGACAGGATAGATGCTGCAAGTGCAGTCATCCGCTAGGAACGTACCGACAGGCCGGTTCTAGACGCATTTGGGTCATCAGCACAAATCGAGTCGAAAATTTGCAGTCTTTTCATAACCACTGGCCTGTGCATCTCTGTATGCAACTGTCGGGCTTCGCACTGCTGAGATGGACTTCCTGAAATGGAATGGTGCAAGAAAATGCTTGAGCAGCAGGTGCGAGTTGCATACTGGACATCCCCTTCAGATCAAAAATTCGCGTTACTACATCATACCGCTCTAATCGGAAACACATTACCATAGTTCCCGCCAGTCCAATCCATTGCCTTGCGAATGCGCCCAACGCCCCAAAGCCCCCAAACACGGCCTCGTAACGAATGAAACCAGCCTTCTCCCCGCAATGTGAAATACAAGTGGTGACAGGCACGAAACCAAAAGTGCTATGCATAGCCCAGAGTGCTGATCAAGTCGCTTCCGAATCATGGGACTGTGAGAAAATAGTCCAAGCCCTGAAGCACAAAACATTCTGAGCCGTCTAAATGTCCTCAATCGCACAGTTTGGGTGTAGTACAAAGACAGTCGGTGGAGGAGCAGCGGCCTCGCCCTCCTCTGCGTCGTCAGTAGCCATGGCCTCGCCACGGATAGCCATGAGAATGTTGTCCTGTTAGAGAAAGTTGATTAGTGGGTTGGCCTTCTGGGAAGTCACAAAAGAGCGAGGGGGTCCAACATACCTTGACCATCTTCTTCAACACCAATTTCGCCAGGGCGTGCTCCTTGTGATAATCCTCCTCACCCTGCAGCTCGTCCTCCTGCTCCTCCAAGTACCCTTGTATCAGCGTCTCGCCATCGATGCCATCGCCCGTGCCCGCCTCGTCGTTAGCGACGCGCTGCACGATCGCGTTCATCATGCTGATGTACTTGTCGTATGTGATAGTCTGCTTCGGCCGCTGCGGCGCACCAGCATCCGCCATGTCCGCATCCGCGTTGTCCTCGCCCATCTCTGCGTCTCCATCCTGGTCCGCGGGGAGACCAGATGCCACTGAGGCTGCGCGGCGAAGAGTTTCACTGTCATCAGGAGGCAGATCATCGTCCTCGTCCTCGTCCACCTCAATGTCGTCGTGCTCAACCGAGATGATAGACTGGCGCAAGAGGTGGAAAGCCTCGTTGACCATATCCGGCGTGACCTCGTCGACGCAGTTTGCCTTGGCGATGGCCTCGGACAGACGGATCATGGATTCGAGCTGACGCACCGTGATGCGATAGCTGTTCTTGCCGGCGCCGCCCTGCGAGTCGTCGACGCGCAGTTCGCGGTACCGCTCGACGAGGATTTCCTTGGCTTCTTCGTTGAACTCTGGGCGGAACGTCCGCGCGAAACGGATGTATCGCTGCAACTGCTCGGTGCTAAACTCAGGCTCGACGGCGGCGTCACGGAGTTGGTGAATGCCGACAATGTGTTCTGCAAGATGGCGGTCGACCTTCTCGTTACACTCGTCGAGGATGACGAAGAATAGATCGAAACGGGACATGATAGGCGCGGACATGTTGATGTTGGCGCGGAGTGTGGTCTTGCGATTGTAACGACCGCCGACTGGGTTGGCAGCCGCGAGGATGGATGTTCTTGCGTTCAAGGTGGCTTGAATACCTGCCTTGGCAATGGAAATGGTTTGCTGTTCCATGGCTTCGTGGATGGCAACTTGGTCACCAATGTCCATCTTGTCGAACTCGTCGATGGCGCAGATGCCGTTGTCTGCCAGCATGAGCGCACCAGCCTCGATAGTGAACTCACCAGTCTCCTCATCCTTCACCACCGCAGCGGTCAGACCGGCGGCTGAAGAGGCCTTGCCGGAGGTATAGACCGCACGAGGTGCAAAAGAGCAGACGTATTTCAGGAACTGGGACTTCGAAGTAGAAGGGTCACCAACAATGCAGATGTTGATGTCGCCTCTCAGCTGCATGCCTTCTGCAGTGGACTTGTGCACACCGGACATGAGCTGCAACAGGAGACCCTTCTTGACCACCTCGTGACCGTACACCATCGGCGCCAGAGAGTTGACCAGGCGCGAGTAGATGTGGTCACTGTGCACCATCTTTCTGAGGTCCTCGATTTCTGGAGGACTGAATGAAGCGAGAACCTGTTCCTGTACGCGGCTAGCATCCTCATTGTCGGCAGAGTTGATTGAGGCAATAATGTCTCCGACACCGCCACCGAGGTTCGTCGTATCAGGGGTGGTCATGCAAGCCAGGAAAGCGAGACGGTAGGTCAAATCGCGCACACCGAGAGCCTTCAGACCTGACACACCAGCTCCACCAGCATCACCACCACGAGGCTGGTTGCGATCGTCGCGAGAAGCCTGAGCATGCTGACCCGGAAGACCCAACTGGCTGACATCCGGCACTACGATGAGCGCACCGGAGAAGATGCACTTCTCACCAGCCTTGGCCCGATCGACGATCTCACCACGCAAGATAACATCCATGGTCCGAGGCATGCTGCCGGTGGGGATTTCTGAGCTGTTTTCCTGAATACGCACCTTCTGCCAGTCGATGAATGTACTCTGGCGGATGTCGAGCTGCCATGCCTGACGGTTCTGGCAGGTCGCGTTTGGGCATTGTGTCGGCTCGGTGTAGCGGAATGTCTGCTCAACATTGGGTATAACGGCGCGACAACCCTCACACACAAATGTAGCCACAGATAACTCGGGTCGCACTTCGGAGGTTCTCGTGACCGTTCCAGAGATGGAGAGCAGCTGGCCAATGTTTCCTGCGCGAAGACTACGCACCCTGGAGACCAAGGGCAAGTTGTAGAAGGCAATCGCAAAGACTTTGTCGGTCTGCTGATTTGTGGTTTTGTCGCCTGGGCGGGACTGACTGCCCGAGCCGACGTTGCTTGCCCCAGAGGTTGTCATGTTGCTCGATGCAGTGGGCTGTCTGTGCTCACGGAAGTAGGCCGGCTCGTACTTGGCGATCATGTTGTGAAGGGCGCCGGTCAAATGTGGAAGGAAGCGGTAATACTGATCCACAATACCATCCGCGAGGGTGCCATCGGTCCATGATTGCATGTGTCTGAAATCGACGTACAGTGTCGACAGTGCAAGTGTCCGCATGCCATGGATCTGGGCGACGTAAACTTTGTCTGTGGTGATGGCACTCGAAGTTGGCAAATTGGAAGAGGTAGGATCTTCTACGTATCTGCGGAGATGGCGCTGTATCAGTATAGCTTGGAGCAAAGCGCATTGAGAATCTGGTTGTACCCTTCAATGAAATCCTCAAAGTGCTTCGCGACCAGCACGCCCAGCTTGTCCTCGACTCTTGGGATATTCTGCGCATCTGTCGGGCGTCTGCCGGGAATCTGGTCGTCTTCGAAGGCCTCAGCACCGTCATCGTCACTCCGTGCCCCAAGACTCTCTGAGGGGGGGCCGCGAGGCCGCCCAGCTAGTGAAGAGCTGGGGAGATCTGAACGGCGTTGCCTCGGAGCCCTCGAGGGCGCATCTGACATTGGGAAGCCAGTATCACTGGACATAGGTGCGACTGCTGCCATGTTGTGAGAAATGTGGTATGCGATGGTCGATTGTGTAGGAGACTGGCGCAGAGGACTGCTTTACAAAGGGGCATGGAAGTCTGACAGCGAAGTGGGATGCACAATGCAAGCATAAAGACGCGTGAAAGTTAAAGTGGAATTTCGACGTGGAATTTCGACGCGTTTGGCGCGTCCACCAATGAATTCACATCATTGTGCAGGGATCTAAATAGGCTCCGCCAGGTCCCGCAGATGCTCGTGTCTCGACAATTCTCGCGGTATCAACGGACATTTTCGCAATGGTCCTGGTTGAGCGTCCACAGGACGCTGCAGTGAGAAATCATGGAAAGAGTTCAGTTGTGCAGCTCTGCCAGTCGTGATATCATTTAGATGCTGAAGAACAATTTGGACCTTTCCCACAAAGCTCCCGACCACGCCAAGTTATGCCTCCAAACCCTACACTTGAAACTTTGCAGTCACTATGCCTTCTCGGTATCATATGAATGGATCTGGACACCTCTTAGTATATTCATCAGAGGAGGCGACTGAGCAGCAATTTCCAACATACCTGCGTTGATAGTTGCATCCACTCCTCCACTCCCCTGGCGTAAGGATCCGAGGCTGCCTCTGATATGGACTCATGCCCCCAGATGACCATCTCATCGAACTCAGCCTGTGTCTCCAACGTGCCGAGAGGTAGCTCATCCTCCGGCTCAAGATGGATTACCTCCTCGTGATCATCTAGTCGTCGCGCCTCAGGTTCTGGCGCGTCCTTCTTCTCGACCAGCACGCCGCGATATCCCTCTGGGACTTTTAGCGCTTTGCCATGGAGCTCGCGCCCGCGAAAATGTGATTTGCGCTTGCCATCTGCTGAAACCATCAGTGAAGGGTTGTGATGCATTCATTTAGGGGATGCCCTACCCGCGCCCACTGTAGGAGTCCAATATGTGGAAGTTGCGCCTACAGACCCATCGTGGTGAATGCGGCAGGGCAACAGGTTTGGTGTGACCTTGCTTGGAGACTTATTAGATTGTACCGACAGCATTGATTGTTCCATTTTGTCGGTTGTGAATAGATTTGAGTTACGCATTCGAGGCTTTCATGTGGTAGAACTCGCAAGTTGACGCGTGAGACGCGTAAATTGAGGTCCGATAAGGCCTTATCGCACTAAGGGGAAATACTTCCCGCCCCTGTAACTCCTTCTCTTACCAATTTGAACAATTGCGAAGGAGAGTCTGGAAAAATTCAAGATCTTCGCATAGCAGACAACGCATTTTCGTTATTCCCATGACTCATCGCACGATCCTTTCCTTCTTTACCACAGAAACTTACACATCAAGTCAGGAGAGGCGGAAGTGCAGGTAATACTAACTTCGCACAGTGTTCCTCGAGGCTGCCGAGCAGGCGGGTGCCTGACTCGGCATGACCTATCCAAGACGAGGCTGCTGACAAGGCTGAGATGCACGATGACCATTGCATTCGGGACTGTCCGTGCTCAAGCTACTGCATTTATCAGGGGCGACGGACGGGTCTCGAGCAATTCGTCCGAATACCTTGCAGTACGCAAACGTTCTCATTGCAATTGCGGACCCATCGTTGAGCCGAGGCGGACGTTCGACTGTCATAGTAAATGTCCGAAAAGAGACAATTCTCGCAAAGCCGAGTCATTGACGTCAACATACTGCACATGCAAGGCAATGCATGCATGAACGGCTGCCTGCATTGGTAAAGGAACGAGATCCGATAGTTTTCATTCTCATCTCTGTGGTGGCTTCTGTGAAACGACGATTGCGCGGTGTGCTCGGTGAGACGGTGAGTTGCAAAAAGGGTGTCCATCCGCCATGTTGGTGTGGCATGTGCCACGAGGGCGATTTGCAGGTACTTTCCAGGTTTTTGGTTGTATTAGCGCTTTGATATTGACAGCTCCGCATCCGGCATTGCTGGTGAAGCTAAGCGTTTCTGCTGATCATGTTTCATTCGGCAAACACTGAAGTATCTGATAGTATGAGCATTCCCCGATGAGACTTCCCAATGTGCCTGGACTCTCTCTTCCAGCTCGCGCGGGACGTCAGACCATGCACCTGCGAGCAGCGGTAATGTCCTGGGGAATAATTGCCAGACAAGCAGAGTACCTGAGCACCAAGCAGTGAGGCAGTCCAGGAACGCTCTGTCCACCCAAATGAACACCGATCACCTCAACAAATGCTAACTAGCTTATCCAAACTAGGATAGCTGCTGCGGATGATTCACGGAGCCGAGCTTCGCGGTTCCAAAAGGCAGAAGAAATGCGACGAGAGGTGGAGGGGTACTGAAATGTTAATCAACGGCTGATACAAGGTACCTTGTTCAAGGACCTAGATCCATGTTCGTGTGGAGGGGCCACGGAAAAAGATGATGAGGTCAAGAAGACCTGCATACCCAAGTACTGCCTACACCGTCTAGACCGTACTGTTGTAGCCGTAGTCGCTCTTGCATTGTTGTATTCACAAAATTCCGGTTCCTCCTTCTCCGCCCTCCCACAGCATTCTCAACCGTACCCCAGACGGCTTGCGCAGCTGTGTCCATCCACGTTCACCATCATGCTTCTGCCTGCACGACCTTAGATCTACATCTTGTTATCGAGGCTTGTCTGTCTTTCAATTTGGAAATACACGTGCGTTACACTCGCCCGACTTGCCATGTCTATATTTCCAGACTTCGTCACGCGACCAGCAAGCCAATTGCTCGAATCCGCACGCGGAAGCATTGGGGGCTTTACTTGGGGCCCCAGTATCAGCGTCGCCAAGTGGGCTGTCCACTCGCTATTCAACAATGTGGAAATCGGGACTCTCGTGCTGTACGATGAGGTCGAGGGTGTTAGCCATGTTTACGGTGACAAGAGCCCTGCTAAGGACACGAGCAAGCTTGTGAACGGCGAAGGGAGATCGCCCGGCATCCCTCGAGTTGAGCTGGTCGTGAAGAAGAGCGCTTTCTGGATGCGCCTGGTTCTATTTGCGGATATGGGCTTCTCTGAGTCGTACATGTTGGGTGAGGTTGACTGCAATGATTTGACAGCTTTCTTCCAGGTTCGACGCCCTCGAGAGACTTCCACAAGACAAGCCCCAGACGTCAACTAATGATCCGGGTCTGCAGCTTTTCATTGCGAATCGAGAACAGCTGGGAAATGGGACCACAGCCCTGTCGACCGCCTCAAGCTTGCTATCGTCGCTGGCGCGAAGAACGAATACCATGTCGAACGCGTTGCTCAACATCTCCGCCCACTACGACATCAGCAATGAGATGTTCGCCGCGTTCCTTTCGCCGGATATGACATACTCATGTCCTGTCTGGGCACTCGAGGGCCCGGATGCGCAAGATGAATCTTTGGAGCAGGCGCAAATACGGAAGCTGCAGATCTTCATCGACGATGCGCATATCAAGTCCACTGATCACGTGCTGGAGATTGGGACTGGCTGGGGCTCGTTCGCGATACAGGCTGTTCAGAAGACAGGCTGCCGTATCACCAGTCTCACGCTGTCCAAGGAGCAAAAAGTGCTTGCCGAAAGCAGAATTGCAGAGGCTGGACTTTCCGATCGCATCGAAGTCTTGCTGATGGATTATCGAGCTTTGCCGGTACCGCATCGACCATACGACAAGATAGTGTCCATCGAAATGCTGGAGGCCGTCGGCAAAGAGTTTCTGAGCACGTACTTCGCGTGCATTCATAAGCTGTTGAAGAAGGATGGCGGAATCGCGGTGTTCCAGTGCATAACCATGCCCGAGGGAAGATACGAGGCGTACTCGAAGAGCGAAGAGTAAGCAACAAGACTGTGGAGCGACTGTACAGAGACTGACTCCGTGACAGCTTCATCAATTACTATATCTTCCCTGGCGGTCATCTTCCGGCAATCTCGCAACTGATCAGTCACATCAGTACCGAGTCCGAGGGAACGCTGGTCGTTGAGCGAGTTCAGAACATCGGAGGCCACTACGCCAAGACATTGAGGCTATGGCGCGAACAGTTTATGGACAACTTCGAGTCCAAAATCAAACCTTCTCTCATTGAGAAGCATGGAAATATGACGGAGGAGGCAGTAGAAGTCTTTAGGAGGAAATGGGAGGTAGGTGTCTCACATGTGGCAGACCTGGCCCCCAACCTCCGCTCCCTGCTAACACAGACAACAGTACTACTTCAGGTACTGCGAGGCTGGTTTCCTCAGCAAAACTCTCGGGGACGTGATCATAACCGTCGGCCGTGAATGCGCCATGGAACTAATGGAGGGCATTCCCAAGTGATGACACCCTCAGGCGAAAAGCATGCCTCACAGCATGCGGTAGACCTGCTTACCTGACGCGCATCGCACAGCCTTCCTTTCCATGTCAGAGTGAGTGTATCACAGACGCTCTTGGATACCGCAGTAGAGTAGAACGAGCTAGACTCGCTAATTCATATCGTCAATTCCGCCTCTTCTTCTTTGTCTTCTTCTGTCTTGGCTTGGACTTGGGCAGCGACTCCCTCGACACAGGTTCAGGATACCGAGTGGCGTGCTCTACATCGAAAGCCGGCTTGTACTTTCTGAAGAGTAGCATGGCAACCCTGGCGTCTTCAATACTCGAGTGCTGCCCTGTCTGAATCTCGACTGCTAATATCTCCCTCGCGAGGACTCTCAGTGCAGGCTTGGGTCCATGGCCATATTGCCTGAATCCTGAGAATCTGGCTGTGTCCCTGATGTCTTTGCGCGGATGGTCCAATATTAACACATCCAAGTCATGGCGTAGGTCATGTCCCACGATGATGCGCCCCTTAAGAACCTGCGCCACCTCGAACTGGACATCTTCGAATTCTCTCGCTATGGCCATGTGCTTCGGGGTGATGCCGCTGATTCTCGTCCTCCAATCCACAACCTTCTCCTTCGGGCGAACGTAGGAATCATAGACCTGTTGGCCATGGAAGTCGACGATGCTGACCCTCGCCAAGGCATGCTCGTAACCTCTGTCTCCTACACCGACCATCTCGCAGTCGATCGCGATGTACCTTCCGACTTCGAAGTTCTTTGCCAGTCCTTCGTTGGGCCTCACGGATGTCGCACTGAGCATCGAGTTATTCTTGCTGCCCAGACCGTACGCCTCCGAGATTGACTCTGGGGAGATGTCGTTGTCCTCGGCCCACAGCGCAAGGGACGCTGAGATGCCGGACTTGCTAGTCTGGGACTGGGAGGCGCCCATTGTAGTTTTGCGGGCGGCGTTTGGCTTGTCGCCTCTCGCAGAGTGCGGTCTTGGCTTCTGCGAGCTGGCTTTGGCGATAATCCTGGTGGTTTTGGCCTTTTTCGTTGGCTTCGAGGCCGATTGCGCTGTGTCCTTTCCGACGTCGTCGGCTTTTCTCTTCTGGCCTTGCGCTTTGGAGGACTCCTGATTGATCTTGGCTTGTAGCTTCTTCCAGTTTGAGGAGAGCTCGGGGGCCATCTTGGCCTTGTGGGTGGGATATTGAAGGGGTAGGCGACTTATATCATCGTGGAGTGTCGAGTGGTGGAGTTGTTTATGGAGATATAACGAGGGTGGGAGTACATATTTTGTAGAAGTTCCAAGGTGGGGTCAGCGAAGAGAAAGTTCACTGCCGAGAGCTGGCAGGGGAGTTTGGGCAGGCGCCGATAGGGGGATAACACCCTGTAGTGCCCCGGGCAATGGGCTATAGGCCGTCAATTAAGTCACCTACTTCCCCAAAACATTTTACAACCGCGACTTCATCGATCACTCATCCAATTCATCAAATTTAACGACGCGCATCGCGAAATCCGTCATGAGCCCCGGCGCTGTAGTCGCTGACGCTGCGGTGGGCTCCAGCGATGGGACCAAGAAGAGGGGCAAGGCGACGCCCGACTCCATCATCGTCGGCTGCATTGCGGTCGTCTTGAAGGATGGGCAACTACGGCGCGCCGAGATCCTCAGCATCCGCGACACCAAAAGCGGGCGCCAGTACTACTGCAACTTCGACAACTTCAACAAGCGACTCGATGAGTGGGTACCCGTCGCGCGCATCGATTTTGAGCAGGAGGTGGAATGGCCGGACAAGGACAAGGACAAGCCGAAAGATGGCAAGACTAAGAAAGGCCCCACTGCGCCCGCCAAGAAGTCTGCGCCTGGCAAGAAAACACAAAAGCGACCGGCCACGAAGCGCGAGCAGTCCATAGCGTCCGAAGCGCAGACACCTCATCCGTGGACTGAATTCGTCGAGTCGCAGCAGAAGGGCACCCCGGGAGGAGACGATGTGGCTACGCCGCTGCAAGAAGGGGCACCTACACCGGCAGGTGGTGATGAGATGGACGTGGACGGCGGCGAGGATACTCCCAAGCAGGCCGCGTTCAGCAGAGAGGCAGAAATCGAGAAGCTGCGCACTTCAGGGTCCATGACACAGAATCCCACGGAAATCGCCCGGGTGAGGAACGTTTCAAGGGTCAATTTTGGCAAATACGACCTCTTCCCGTGGTACTTCTCGCCGTATCCGGAGGCTTTCGGACAAGAAGACATAATTTACATCTGCGAGTTTTGTCTAAGCTACTTCGCATCGCTAAAGAGCTTCTGCCGACATCGCCAAAAATGCACCCTGCAGCATCCCCCAGGGAACGAGATTTATCGAGACGACTTTGTCTCATTTTACGAGATTGATGGCAAGCGACAACGGACCTGGTGTAGAAATCTTTGCCTTTTGTGCAAGATGTTTCTGGACCACAAGACACTTTTCTACGACGTCGACCCTTTCCTCTTCTATGTTATGACCATACGAGATGATAAGGGTTGTCACCTTGTTGGATTCTTTTCGAAAGAGAAGCATAGTTCAGATGGATATAACGTTGCCTGTATTCTGACCCTTCCACAATACCAGCGAAAGGGATACGGCCGGCTGTTGATCCAATTCTCGTACCTGCTTAGCCAGATCGAAGGCAAACTTGGCTCCCCCGAGAAGCCATTATCCGATCTGGGATTGCTCAGCTACCGACAATACTGGATAGAGACCATCGTTGACTTGATGCTCGAGTCACACGAGAAGGATGAGAAGTGCAGCATCGAGGACGTGGCTACGAAGCTCGCAATGACTACCCAAGACGTAGAGCACACTCTGCAGGCGTACAAGATGCAGGTTTACCACAGGGGCGAGCACAAAATTGTCATTCCGAAGTCGCAAGTGGACGCGCGGGAAAAGCGGATGGCGAAGACGAACAGGCGAGTGCTGGACAAGAACCTGATAAAGTGGACGCCACCGGTGTTCACTGCGCAAGACAGAACATGGGGCTGGTAAGCGGAGGGCCGCCGGAGGGGAGAGGGCCGCTGGATTTGGCAAAATTAGATACCCTACTTTACGAGAAATGAAGCGAAAACAAATCAAAAGTGTTTTCAAATTCCAGACTCCAAGTGTTCTGTTCAAGTAGAAAACCCCAGCATGACCGCGCCGATGCGACCGGCAGGACTCGCCGTTTCCTCCGACAACGCTGTCCCGCATCGACGGCACTGTTCAAATATGCGACGTTTTCTTTCGACAAGACCATGCCACCAACACCTCTAACACCGCGAGTTCGAACTACCCAATGCTTCAGAATTTAAGGGCGCTACGATATCTGGCTAGAACTCGCACTTTGACCTTGTCGCCTCTCACTTGCCGGCGATCCATATCTCTACCGAAATCATGACGCCTGCTGAACCGCCACCGGCGCCGGAGAAGAAGCGCATCAATCTCCTTCGGGGTTGGCCATCACCACATACTCTCCCATCAGAGTCCCTAAAGATTGCCGCTAATAAGGTCCTGTCCAATCCGGAAATCTTCGTGCCTGGTCTCCAATATGGCCCGGACCCAGGTTTTCAACCGCTGAGGGACGAGCTCGCAAAGTTCTTGAGCGGCTACTTTCCAGGCACAGAACCAGACGCCGAGCGGATATGCATCACAGGAGGTGCTAGTCAGAATCTTGCTTGTCTTTTGCAGTCCTACACAGAGCCGGTGTATACCAAGGCTGTATTTGTTGTTGCTCCTTGCTACTACCTGGCCTGCCCAATCTTCGAGGACTCGGGCTTCAAGGGACGACTGAGAGCTGTCCCGGAGGACAGTGAAGGAATCGATCTCGAGGCTCTCGAGGAAAGTCTCAAGAATCTCGAAGGAAACATCGATCCGAAAGAGAAGCCTGTGTACAAGGACCCCGCCCTACGCAAAGTCTACAGACATGTCATCTACTGTGTCCCATCTTCAGCGAACCCGAGTGGCAAGACCATGAGCCTCAGGCGACGGCAAGGCCTGGTCCGTCTAGCACGACAGCACAACTGCCTCGTCGTCTGCGATGATGTCTACGACTTCCTACAATGGCCCGTCACACCCACCACCTCGTCGTCATCCAGTGTCCTCCCCAGAGTCAGGCCACTTGCTCGCCTCTCGGACATCGACTTCGCTCTCGGCCCCAGCACTTATGACACAGACGGGAAGTGGTTCGGTCACGCCATCAGCAACGGCAGTTTCTCTAAGATCGTCGCCCCGGGAATGCGAACGGGTTGGGTGGCCGCCACCAGAGACTTTGCTTTTGGCCTTGCACAGACTGGCTCGACCAAGTCTGGAGGCGCGCCAAGTCAATTTTCGGCCACGGTTATTTGGGAAATGATGCGGAATGGCGATTTGGCGCGGCAGATCGACGGATCATGTCGCCCAGCGTTGCAGAGACGGCATGCGCTTTTGTTGAGGGAGGTGCATAGGAGACTCGACAAGTTTGGGATTGAGGTGCTAGACGGCAACGTGGGCGCTGGTGGCGAGGTCACTTATGGTGGATACTTTGTCTGGATAACTTTTCCCAAGGGTCCATCGGCGCGCGATATTGCGCACAGAGCAAAAGAGCAAGAGAACCTCATCGTGCCTTCAGGGTCCGCGTTTGAGGTCAAGGGAGACGAGGCGGCAACGAAGTTTGACGATAGCATTCGGCTTTGCTTTTCCTGGGAAGAAGAAGAGGATGTCGTTGAGGGTGTTACTCGACTTGGGCGGGTTGTGGAAGAATTGTGGAATGAAGGGCCGGATGTGGCACATACTGGGGATGCAACTGGTGTCAAACTGGACGCTTTTTCCTAGGCCAAAAGGCGCTGCTATTATGTAATGGACAGCACTGTCTTGATCTCCAAGAAATTCCAGGAGGGCCAGTGTTTGTTATATGCGCTACTTGCTGACAAGTTCACAGAAGGAATCAATGTCAATCAGCACCCCAAGACGCCCATGCAAACTCATTCGAAATATCCAATGCTCTCAATGTACCCATCTGGCCGAACGTGAACAAACCCAGGCTTCGTCTCGAAGCCATACTGTTTGTGAAGTTCTCCATCCACATCCACAATAGCTTTCGGGTTCTGAGACTGCGCAATGGTAATGATGTGGACCTGTGGCACGCCTTTGGTTCCGAGGACTCTCGTCCTGGCTTCTTTCTCGAGGTCTTCTGCCACTTCGGAAAATATCAGAACATGATACCCTGTGCCTGTCAGTCAATCAAGTAACCACGACTGCTTCCCACTCAAGTCCCGAATCTTTCCATCTGGAGCGCGAAATCCTCCACGAACAGGCCCTTCAAAATCATCGGCGCTAAGTACGATCGGGCTCCTGCGGTACTTGGCGCCTAGACCAGAGAGATATCTCATCAGCTTTGGGCCCATGTCAGAGGCGCTGATCGATGGCAGTGTAAGGCAGGAGAAAAGCGCGTATATTGCTAAAGATAGGCGCGTTGCTGGTCAAGAAAGTTAACATCTGATCGGTCTAGTTTCAAGAGGTGTGGCCCGATCGGCCAGCGCTCCTGATGATATGAGTCCAAGAAAGCATCAGGTTTCTCGCCGTTTAGGACACGTGTAAGTTTCCAGCCCAAGTTCACGCTGTCTTGAATGCCGGTATTCATTCCCTGGCCACCAACCGGGCTGTGAATGTGCGCGGCGTCTCCAGCAACGAACAGCCTGCCATCACGGTATTTGCTTGCGCATCAGTGTTGCAAATGGAATTTAGATAGCCACAAGGGATTGCGAATTCTGGGTCCTTCCCCGTGGGAAACCTGGCGTCGATGGCTCTGTGAAAGTCGTCCACTTTCGGATCGTCATCCGGGGACAACTCTGCCGGTCTTGAGTAGATGATACGAGCTCTGCCCCGATAATGGTACCACCATCAATATGCCTTCCCTAAGCATGATATGGGCCTTGTCGCCGAAGCCAGCCCAATCGACCATTGCGTCGGCCAGCACGAAATCTTGGTCGTATGAATCACCCTGAAACTCCACGTCCATGGGTGACTGTAAGTTCCGGAGGCGAGGCCGATGGTGACATGCGTAGACGCTTCGTGCGTCCGCATTGTAGCGAGCCGTTGTCCATCATTGGGTATCATCTGAGGACTCATGGTGAAGCCGAACAGCGTAAGCTTGAACAACCATAGACGGCCAGATCATGCCAGCGATTGGTGTGAAGTGACATTGCAGGATGCAGCTGCCGTGACAATCTGGCCCTTAGTGCCAAGGAATATTTGCAACACGGGCCACCTTTTTCGGCTTTCTGGGAGTTTTTTGTTGAGAAATTGTCTCCAATTAAGCCCCCCTAGCCCAACCCCCCTTTTCAACAACCCCCACTCCCGAGAAAAGTTTCCAACAACTTTTGGAAGAATGCGTTTATCAACACTATTTACAAAGATAACTTTCACAACCCACATCGAGATTAATTGAGACTTATATTATTGAAATTACCTCAATACCGTGCATCTCTTGATATAATAGACTTGGTTTATTTCGTCATATTGATGTAGTTAACATTTTTCAGTTTTCTTTCATTTCCAAGTGGCCTGGTTGCAAATGTTCCCTGGCACTAGGGGCCAGATTGTCACGGCAGAGATACATCCTTTCGCATTGATAAACTCGGGAAATCCGCGGAATGGCATACGCCTCTCCCGGTGCGCGAGGCACCGACACATGTCTCATACCGGGACTGGTGACCTCGGTCTTTAGGGTCGATGCGATCCAAACAGAAACCTATTCGTCTTTTGGCCTTTGAGTTTCTGTTGAACTCATGGCTTTGACGTACCAAATCCTCATGTCAGGGAGGAGAGCGGCAAGATCAAGGATTTGGAATCCGGACACAGCCATGCAAAACCAGGCCGACAACTATTCCTACAGGCCATTTTCGAAAGCAAGTGTACTATACAGGTGACGACCGAGAGGTGTTGGTTGTAGAGACGATTATCCTAAACGTGTGGTTATCCCAGAGATGGTTATCCCAGAGATGGTTATCCCAAGGCGTCTATCCCAAACGTGGTTCTTCAAAGTGGCCCAAACGCACTGTCCGGTTTCTACTTCCACGGTTTTGGGCACACAACGACCATCTCGTTGATAATGTTGCCTGATTATGAGGCTCTAGTTGAGTTTTGTCTTTCCGAGATGCACATGCTTTGTTTCTTCGGGTATCATTTCTTCCACAGTCGTAACGTCCCTCAAATTGCTGGCGGGAGCACTTCCCTAACGACAAGTTCTCACTGATGGCATTCTCCTCCATTCCCATCCGCCCAAGTCCATTTGGTCGCACTCAGGCCGTCGATACGGCGTGAGAATTATATATGGACATGTCGAGTCGCCCACGTGGACCCAAGGATTGGTTGGTGATATCTCACAGTCAAAAGGGTCTTTACCAACCACCAGGTCCTGGCGGAGGACCACCCGGTCCGCCAGGACCACCACCGCCGAATCCACCTGGGCCTTCTGGTCCGGGACCACCGCCTTCGTGAGGTGGAGGACCATCGTCGCCGCCGCAAGACTCACCACAACCGCAGCAGCAGCAGTCTATGTCGCACTCTTCGCCGCCGCCGCGAATGAATATCATAGGTGGCTCACTGGACTATAATTCGGGCTATCAGTCAGCTAGAATCCCATTACTTGCTTTAGAATTTGAGGCGTTGAGCGTACAAGCTGACGGTCCACGATGGAGCCAGTAAATGTAGCCTCCATGGGCTGTTGCTGTTGGGGAGGGTTGACCTCGGGCATTGTGAAGTGAGCGAGTGGTTGAGTTTATGCGTTGAAATGCCTGAGCAGGTATGATTGTGTGAGATATCTGGGCCAAGACTTCTATAGGCTGGCAGACCACGAAGCCAATTCTTCTTTTATACTGGCAACGAGCTAGCACCGAGCCAGCATTGTGCCGGCTACACTTCGTGATGCTTGGCTCCGAGATGTGGCTCGGTTGAGGCTTACCTGCTCGTCCACGCGTACAAATATACCCTTGGTGGGTCGCGGGACCCGTGATTTGCGTTCAGTGGAGCATCTGTAACGCGCATACCAGTGCGCGAGGCTCGGAGAACACCCGAGCCTTGCCACTTCCTGGGAATGGCACGAGGAGGCACTGCTCCCGTGGATTTAGGCGGGCTAGTGAGATGATTGCTGCGCTGTTGATCAGATTATGCCACACCGTGGTGCAGATACCAAATACCAAACTCTAAAATTCAAATTGGCTGCAGACACATCCATTCGCAAGCTTGTCATGTGCAAATGTGCCCGATATAAAGAGGATTGAATTGGCCAAACAGGTCGATGTTGCTTGTGGATCCTTCATTCGAACGTATTCCCTGTTGTACATGCGACTCTAATCTGGCGAATTCCGATCGGACCCATTTCCAACACGGGCCAGAAGGCTTGTTTAGTTTTCAGCAAATTGCGCTCTATTTTTGTTAACGTGTAGCCCACATCAGTGGAGATCACATTGACAATCTGGGAAATACTTATTGCCAGGCTGTGTAGGGCTGAGTGATCAAGTGGCTGTGTATCCTGAAATGCTCGAAATGCTGTGATTGATTATGACTGGGCCTGCTACCACCGGCATCTATCTTCTGGCTATCAGTCTATACGTCGTATGGCTTCGAGTCCTTGAATATTAGGTGAGGTTTGCGAGCGGCCAGATCTAAGATGGTTTCGGCAAACACGCCATTCGCCCACGCAAACCAGCTTCCTGGAGGAGACGTTAGCCACAGAATGTTGGAAGGTTGATAATAAAGCAAATGAGAAGACTGCTTACTGGTATAAGAGCTGACCGAATTCACATCGATACTCTCATGTATCAGGCCGAGCTTAGCAGACTTGAGCACGAATCTGATGCATCCCAGAATCTCCTCATCATCATCGCTGGTCTGAGCTTGAATGAGCAAGCTCATGGGCCAAGCGTTCGAGAGTCCAATGTGAGGTCCTGTTTCAAGGTCAGCAGGCTGTCACACGAGACAATATTGTTTTACTCGCCTCCGATACCCTGGAATTCCCTCCCCTCCAAGTAATACGGATTCGAAGCTCGACTCAGCAGCATTTTCCGGGTGTTCTGGTAAACGACATCATCCACCGGCACGAATCCCATTATAGGCAATGCCAGCAAGCTTGGATAGTTGGCATCGTCCATTAACAGGGAAGAGCCGTATCCATCAACTTCGTATGCAAACACTCGACCGTATTGGGCGTGCTGGACCACACCGTGCTCCCAGACTCCGTCCTTGATTGTCTTGCTCCACTGCTCGAGCTTCTCCGCCGTTACTTCTTCCTTGGCAGCCTTGAGGATGGTGGCCGTTCTCAGCAGCTCCACGGCCATCATGGCGTTCGCTGGGATGAAGAAGCCGAACGTGGTGGCATCATCACTGGGTCTGAAGGCACTACGGACGAGACCAGTACCATTATTCAAGGGGTTGCCGACCCCGTCCAAGTTCAAGGTCTCAGTGCCAGTCCAGGTTTGCCTTTTAAAAGTGTATTGATTCCTTTGGAAATGCCCTGTTTCAGGATTGAAGGTCGGCATGCTTTGCTGCTCCAGCACCTCCATGAGTGTTTCTATTGCCAAGAGAAATCTTACAGTCACAAAGTCGGTAGACCCGGTGGCCTCGTGGAAGTCATTTGCCAACGTCAAGAAGTGGGCCAATGAGTCGAGCTCATATTTGCACTCAAAGACAACGGTCGGTTCGTATATCGGATGCACGTAGTCCTCCTGGCCATTATAGGAGACTCTCAGATCCGAGATAGGAGGTGGTTGGAAAGCGTTACAATATGGCGACTGAATCACATATTCGGCTTGCGTGTTGACGGCGCCGAGGATCAAATTGAATATCGCCTTGTCCTTCTTGGCCAGGGCCATGTACGGCGAAAGCTGGTTACACCCGTCCCGGAGCCATTCCGCCGTAATGTCACCAGTCACGACAAATGTCTGTGGGCCCTCCCACGCGCCTCCCTCCAACACGCTTCGGCCCGTGTCTTTCTTCTTGTACTTCTTGGTCCCGTCGGTGTGAAACTTGACCGTCGTGTCTGTCGTCGAGGGGAAGGTGTTCTCGAAGAGACGCGCAAGGTCAGGATCCTTCATGCGCGACGTGATGTCCTTAATGACCTGCTCGACGGTGTCGGAGTGGAACGTCCGACATTTCGGATGCGGTCTCTGGAAAGGCAAGGCCAAGGGTCCTTCACTGTCTGGGCCATGATGGTGTTTCGAGTACTTCGCGTAGTCTGGACAAGCAGCCTCCCAGTCTACCTCATCGCTAAGGGGCTGTTGCTGTTGCTGTTCAACCACAACCCCGACCGGTGGCTGTTGGGCAGTTCCGAGGATGCCCTCGCACAGCGCGATGGGCACCAGGTATAGGAAAAGGACGGTCGCCGCTAGAAACCCCATCGTGGTGGTGAAAAGAGAGTGTGTAACGGCAGTCAAATGATTCTGAGCCGCGACGATCTTTCTCTGTTGATGCTTCTTTAGTGCTGAAGCCACTGAGGCGCTAACCCTGCCGACACTTCTCTTACTGGTGGTGAGAGCTGGCTATCCGTCCGGCATCAATTGTCGAGGAGATTGCTTGGCTAGATCATAGTAGGTGGCAAAAGGAAATCAGAGCCGCGCGAAGATAGGTATCAGCCAGACGGTCAGGTGATGTGCAAAAGGTTGATGAAGGTTCAGGATGGTTCAAGGTCAAGAAAGCCGCGCGTGTCGATCTCCCTTCCGAGCGACTGGAGCCGGCCCACGGGTTCGCCCTTCAGCCCTATTACCCCGCGCTACAGGGTCCACCTTAGTGGTTCCAGCCCCTGACCCAGGGAGTCAGGTTCTTTGTCACTCAACTCCGAGCGCCTGGCCAAGAATAGCACAAGTTGTACTGTGGTAGGGAACTCTTACTAACATTCAATGTTCTTCGTCAATAGACATCTCTCGGCAACCTAGCTTGTGTTACAATGCTTAGACGACTTGTGAAAATAATGGTCTCCATTTCAGTTGGCCACTTGCACGCACGGATCGTCTCGACTTGCGGAGACATAGATAGATAGGCTTGAATGAATCACACTGAAATCCTTCCCCTCAAACGACGTAGTGCCTGGTTGCCAAACTACACAAAGCTATTCCGGTCATGGTGTGATAATCTCGGTCTAGACCATAGCTATTTCTTGCTGAAAAAAGACATGATGTTGCCCTGGCCCTTGGCAGCTGCCTTCTTGGGCTTCGCTGGTTGAGATGCAGCTTCGACCTTCTTCTTCGAAGGAGGCGCTGGCTCGTCCTCGGAAAAGGATTCCCAGCCTTTTTCTTGGACAGTGACTAGAGATTTGTAAGTCTACCGGGTATCGTGAAGAAGCGGAACATAACTTACCCAGATAACCCTGCTCGTCCATAACCGTCTTCTTCTTCATGACTTGGCGCTTGCCCCGGCGTCGCCCGTCGCTCGTGCTAGCGACGACTTCGGCTGGTTCGCCGTCTCCTTGGTTCTCTGCCTCCGGTGCAAGTGGCTCATCAGCTTCTTCCATGGGCGTGTCCTCCTTCTCAGGCTCCTCCTCTTCCTCGCTACTCTCTTCCATCATACGCTTCAGCTGATCTTGCCGGGCTTTCCTGCTCTGACGTGTCGTCTCGGGCTCCTGTTCCGGCTCAGGCATCGCCACGGCATCATCTTCTCCATCGTCCGAGAGAGCAAGACCTTGCATATCGGCGTCCTCAGGTAAAGCACTTGGTATGGCAGATCTTGGCGTACTCGCTTTTTTGGGCATGGCAGCAGCTTTGGCAAAAGACTGCATGATCCCTCCAGAAGCGCCACGCTTCGGCGCAGGCTTTCTCGTACCCGAGGGCACGGGCGTGGATTCCTTGGACGAGGGTTTCGATTCGGGGTTGGACTCCTCCTTGACTTTCGCAGCTGGAGCTGGGTTGGATGGCGCTGGCTTCGTCTTGACTGGTTCCGGATCTGCGACAGCTTTCGGTGCGGCGACAGCTTTCGGTGCGGCGTTGCGACGCTCCCTCCGTCGCACATAAGGGTTGCGAACTGCTCCCAGTGTCGCCAAGTCCTCCTCAGCGACATCTAGGATAGGTTTCGAAACATCGGCAAGGAGTTGCATGTCCTGCAATAGCTGTCAGTGATCGACAAAGACGGCATCAGGACACCAGGCTAGAAACTCACCTTCACCTGATGCGGGCCAAGGCTGTAGACGTGAATCGACGTGACTTGCTCATACTCAGCGAGAACGTCTGGTGAAAACGAATCAGCTTGCCTTTCTCAAAATCACCAACATGCAGCCATAAGCAGTTGAACGTACCGCTGAGTCTCTCCTCAGCCACAAGAGTAAGTGCGATCATGGTCACTTTCTCAGCTGGAGCCTCGGGTTCTGGAGGAGAACTAGTCATCTCCACATCCCCGTCTTGCTGGAAGTGGCCATTGGCCTCGGCAGTCTGTTTGGAGCCGTATATCATGTAGGTCGCATGAACAGCTCCTGGTTTCTTGCCATTTTGCCAGATGTGGAAGTCGTAGAGCATCCTGAAGCACAATGAGCAAGTGGCCCGGTGACCATCGTTAAGGGTGTGCACTCACTGCTTGGCGATATTAACATTGACTTTCAGCGCCCGACTCAAATTTCGATAAGTGATCTGTGTTCGTTAGCCCCAAGACACCCTAAGACATGAACTGGATAAATCTCGCTTTCTTACGATATTGTCCTCAGAAACGACCTGCTCGGCCAGGTACTTCTTGTAGTCGTCCATGTTCAAGAGCACAGTGAAATTCTCATGGATTCAGACGATTCTTGAAGAAAATCCTGACCACAAGGTTTTGGGATAGACAAGAAGAAGATCTGTCTCGCGGTTGTGCCAAAATAGCTGATGCTGAAGCCTGAAGACGCGTGGTGGAGCTACTAGTAAATAAAACGCGGTCATGACGCGACTGTCGGGATCTTCTTGTCTCCTTCCCGCTTCTAATCTAGTTTGGCACCTACAACCATCTTCCAAACTTTTCGGCCACCACACAACCACGGTTCCCGGCCGATTGGTCGCCTTTTTTGGACTCCTTCGCTCTACAATCTCTCGAAGTTGGAATTCCTAGATTTCTCAAGCCAACATTCACGATTACTCAAACCTTTGAAGATGGAGCCCAGGCTGAAGGACGATAACTACGAGGTCTCGGATCCGACAGACTGGCTGGGCACGCCTCTGTCAAGTCTCATGCAAGTCGAGCAGTCACTCCGATGCCACGTTTGCAAGGAGTTCTTCGACTCACCTATGATCACGTCCTGCTGCCACACCTTCTGCTCGCTTTGCATCAGGAGGGCCTTGAATACGGACGGCAAATGCCCCCTGTGCCGCGCCACCGACCAAGAGTCGAAATTGAGGGGAAACTGGGCCCTGAGAGAAGCGTCCGAGTCGTTCGTGGCCTCGAGGCAAGTGATGCTCGATCTTGCCCGCCGCCCGACTGCATCAGCTGCCACCTTGCCGAAGAGGAAGGCCAACGAGGCCCCTGTTAGTAGTGATGCATCCGCGAACAAGAGAACGAGAAGGTCTACGCGGTCGAAAACGGCAAAAGCGGTGGCGAACACAGCGGATGTCATACGAGAAGATTATAGCGAATTAGAGCAGGAAGTGGAAGAAGAGGAGGAGTACATTCCTGGTACGCTTCACTGCTTCATGGGCATGCATCCCAATTTTCGAGTATTACTGACTTTTATTGCAGATGATGGTCTTGTCGAATGCCCAATCTGCATGTGGAGAATGAAGGCCGAGAAGGTCAGCACGCACATGGACACCGATTGTCCAGGAGAGCCACGCCCTCAGCCAAAGCCGTCAAAATCTACCAAGTTTGGGCTCGTGTCGATACAGTCCGCTGGCACACCTCTAGGTGCAACGTACGATCGGTTGGCGTCCACGAACTATTCCATACTGAATGAGACCAAGCTGAGAAAGAAATTGGAGAGTGCTGGCATCCCAACTTGGGGCACGAAGCCGCTCATGGAAAGGAGGCATAAGGAGTGGGTCATGATTTGGAATGCAAATTGTGACTCGTCGCGACCGAAGACGAAGCAAAAGCTGCTTCAGGATTTGAACACGTGGGAACAGACTCAAGGTGGCCACGCTTCTACGTCGTCCGTCTCCACACATCTGGGCGCACAAATCAAGGACAAGGACTTTGACGGAGCTGGCTGGTCTTCCAAGCATAATGACTCCTTTGGCGATCTCATCGCCCAAGCGCGAAAATCGAGAAAAGCTGCAGAGAAGCCACGACCGAGCTCACCCTCTGCCGATCGAACAGGAGCAAGTCCATCTCGCATCAATGGTACTGATGGCGGTGAATTCCCAGCGGCCATAGAGACGGACGAGCTGCCGCCTTCTCAGGTACCTGTCAACAACTCAGTAACCGTTGATTTGACATCGCCGGTCAGATTTGACGGTGGCAGAGATGGGAGCCAAAGGTCTAATGACGAGCACACGAGTGTCGATACTGTGGTTACTTCTGCATTCATTGGTACACACTTATGAACTAGCACCAGCTTGAACGTCTTCAGCATGTCGCATGAGTCTCCAATTAAATTTTTGCTTTCAGTACGGCAATCCAAGGTGCGCCTGAACCATTGGACCTCCTCAGCACTTTGCAGTGAGGTGCTTCGCCGCTGCCAGTCTTGAAGCAGACACCGCACTGCAGCGCCCTTCGTTAAGCCACTGTTTCCCTACTCAGAAGACACAACGCTCCCCGCTAGAACGACTGACAGCGTGTCATAGACCTTCTCAGGTCAGTGTTCACCATGAGACGAATCCAAGTCCAGTATGAAGAAATTACACTCTGCTCTGGTTGCGCAGACCCAGAGCAGTCCTCTCTTCAGTCCATTGAATGCCCCCTTTCCCCTTGCCACCGGTTCACGCACGATGGTCCTTCAACTCGAGGTTCTCTCGTTGGGAGTCTAAGCCTTATATTATTGCCAAGTCGTGCGAGATGGTTACCTTGGCCGCGCAGTCGATTGGCGCGCTGTGTACCAGGTTGAGATGCTCCCGACAGATGCTCAGCTCCTCGTCTGCGTGACCTATTCGGCAGTACTCTGCTCGCAGTGACCCCTGAAGCGACGCCAGCAAAGCAGCCATCAGGGGTCTTTCAAGCAAAGTCCGGAGAGATACACAGCCGCTTCGGAGTGAGCAAAGTCTTGCTCGTTGGCTTTTCAAGCACACTCTCTCCCTCCTGGGCTGCGAACCGCGTTGCGCCGCGAATCCCCTGAACTTGCTGGCAAATTGTCGGACTGACCGGTTGTCCGGCGACTACTGTATCTGGCCGGGGTCTGGCAGGCGTAGACCTCCGAGAAGAGACCCCGTTGGCATGAAATCAACTTCCAGGTGGCGACCTGCATTACAAGTTTAACTATCTCGAAATGGTTGACGCTGGGCTTTCCATTCGCGTCGGGCAGTGTCTTGTGGCGATTTCAACTCGCACTCCAGATGAGTACGGGTCTGTCCCTATTGGCTCAGGACTTATGGCTTCGAAGTTCCGAAGACTGATCATCTCTATAGTCTTTTGTGGCTCATCAATTGCCCAAGACACCCTTCGAGCCACATATGAGTTTCTGTCCCTTGAGATTTACAGCTCACCACTGATTATTGAACACCTTACCATCCACATAGTTCACCATCGTCTTCACAGGGTCCAGATGTGCCTTTCCTTCACCAAAGCGCATGCCCCTAGCCATAACGGTACGATAGTTCTCGCCTGGATTCACCTTCCCCAGAACGTATGGTCTCCTCGTCTCAACTCGGTCAGGCACAGGAATGCTTCGCCCTACAATAGCCGCCAGGCCCTGCCATGCGAACGTCACGGCTTCTTTGGCGCCGCCCGGAATACCAGCATCGTCTAACACGAACATCTTGACCTTCGGCAGCTTTCCCTTCATGTACTCCGTGATGTTGGGGTTGTACGCCCCGCCGCCACACATAAAGACCTCGTCCACATCCTTTCCTTCAGGCTTGTATCGGTTCCAGTGATCGACAATGGCGTGTGCGGTGATCCTGGTGACAGTCGCAGCAACGTCGTCCTTGCTCATCTTGAGCGCCTCGCCTTCGGCAATCAGGTCATCCGCAAGGGTATCTCGGAAAACCTCACGCCCTGTTGTCTTGGGTGGATCCCAGCTGAAGTACGCTCTCCTCTTGAAGAAAGCCTCCACCATCTGCTGGTTGACCGTCCCCCGACTGCCCATCTCGCCGTCCTTGTCGTACTCCCTTTCGCCATTGGTATAATGTCGCGCCACCGCGTCGATGAGCGCATTTCCTGGGCCTGTGTCGAAATCGTACGCGTGCTCCGGGCCTTCAGGAGGAATGAAGCACACATTTGCGACGCCGCCGATGTTCTGGCACGCGCGTAGCTTCGAGGGATGGTGCAGCAACAGCGCGTCAAAGAAGGCGGTCAAGGGCGCGCCCTGCCGACCGGCTGCTTGGTCGCTCACGCGAAAGTCAGTGACACTTGTCACCCCGGTGCGGCTCGCCATGAACGTTCCTTCGGCCATGGTTAGAGCAGATCGCGGGATCCCCTTATCCGGCATGCTGGCCAGCCAGATAGTCTGCCCGTGGCTGCCGATCGCGTCGACCTGTGAGCGCAGGTCGATATTGTTGTCCTTACAGAATTAGCTCGCTGTGGCGGCAAAAGCCTTTCCTAGCAGCACATTCACCTCAGACAGCTCAGACGCTGACGTCTTGTCGTGCTTGATGATGCGCAAGACGCGCTGCTTGAGCTGGAGATCTAGCGGCACTTCTCCGTACTTGAGCAAGGAGAAGTGCATGGGCGACTCTGGTATTTCTTGGCGAAAGCGGCATAGAGCGCAGTCGATACCGTCCTGGGTCCTTGTCAGTAAGATGATGATGATGGCGTGCCGCCTGGGGAAGAGGGACTTAACGACTCACCATCGATGTGCCGCTGTTCACCCCCAAAACTGTCATATCAAGCGACTGATGGCCTTTTGGAGCCTCGCCGTTGCCGACGCGGTGTCCATCTGGAAAGGTACTTTGCGTCATAATTCCTTGCACCTGAGCAGTATCGAAGTCCATGGGGGATCGGTAATAAAGCGGTTATAATGCGTTTCTTCCCCACAAAGTCTGATTATTGTCATGGCGTCCGCCGCCGCCGGCATGGCTTTGGAATCTGGAGCCGAATATTGGGGTTTCCATTAACCAAAGCGACGTGTGGTACTTTCGCCGACGACATGGCTTCGGATTCTGCGACGAGTCTCCAAGAGGGGCGAGCCGCGAGATCACTAGCAGGTGGTCCTCGCGCCCTTTCCCGACGGTCAAGCGGTTGCAAGTCTATCTATAATGTCCAACTTCAACGGTCTTGTTCACATTCACTGAGACTTGCTGAAAAGGTCGAGAACAGCATTGCCTATCCCATACATACATGTGCTAGCAACAGCTTCATCGTCTGACCCACATTCCTGGTGTTCATTGTCAGTTGCTTCCAGACCTCTGTGACAATGGGGTATACAAATTTTTGGGAAAGGTTGTCGCCAGCACACCTCAATTTCGCCATCCAGGCATTCTCACTCATTAGCATTTTCTTCGAAGGCTACGATCAGGGTGTTATGGGAGGTGTCAAAAACTCGCCAAATTACGTTCAAGAGGTCGGGATTGGCCTGCCAGACGGAACGGTCACGAGTACTATCCACCAGGGAGGCATCGTGTATGTGTACTACCTGGGCTGCGTTTTCGGCTGCTTCGCGGGGGGCTGGGCAGCTGATCGAATCGGACGTATTAACGGGTTGTTTATTGCGTATTTCTTCGCCCTCATCGGAGGATCGCTTCAAGCTGCCACACAGTCCAGTAGCTTCATTATCGTCGTGCGCGTCGTGACAGGTATGGGAACCGGAGCGCTGTCCGGTATCACACCTGTCCTCGTGTCGGAGCCACCGTAGAGGGTATTTGTGGTACGTCTTCATCGCCAATTATCTCGGAATTTCGGTCGCCTACTGGCTCGACTTTGGCCTAGCCTTCATCGACAACGGTTTCTTTGGAGATCCGATGGCGGTTTTTGCTCGCGTTCCAGTGCATCCCGGCATTGATCCTCATGGCGGGCATCAAGCTTCTACCTGACACACCACGATACCTCGCTTCAGTCGGCCGACTCACCGATGCCAGGAAAGTGCTGGAGCATGTGCGCGGGAGTTCCGGGCCAGAGGTCCAGCAAGAATACCACGAGATCGCAGCCGTCGCGCAAGAAAGCCAACGCAGCTCCCCGCTGCAATTCGCGAAAATTCTAGTAGGACGCGGTGGCAAATCGGGACGCCATCTAGGTCGAAGGGCGTGGCTGTCTTTGATCCTCCAGATCATGGCTTCCTGGACCGGCATCACGGCGGTGACCGCGTGTTCACCTGTCCTTTCCTCTGCCGCGGGCTACAACTCCTTGACTCAGAACGGTCTCGCCGGAGGTCTCAACACCGTTGGCATCGTTGGGACCATCATCAGCGCACAGAAAGTAGACCGCCTCGGACGACGAAGGTCTCTCATAGGTGGCGCCTTCGGGCTCTTTGTCGTCAACCTTGTCGCCGGCAGCGTATACGAAGGCGCGCGCGCGAAGCCTGGCCAAGCCGCGTCGTTTGCGCCCGCAGCTGTGGCAATGCTATTCCTGTTCAACCTCTGCTTTGCTGCTACCTGGGGCACGGTAGCGTTCTCGATCCCCACCGAGGTCTGGTCGTCCGATATGCGAGCGCAAGGAAATGGGTTTGGCATTACTGGGCGCGATATTGCAGATTCTGCGCATTTCGATTCTGCGGAGAAGGATGAGGGCAGCGATAGGCTTAGCATCATGGATGATAGAGCTAAGGATGCCTCATGAAGATGAGAGCAGCTGAAAGGCCGTCAGGAACACGCTTATTCAAGCGTAAGCGCAGCGCCTGCTGTGTTAATAGACGCCCAAGACGCCTTTGAAATCCACGGCGGTCGGAATATTCTCTGTCAAGGCCCGCCGCAAGCGCTGTCAGCTCGTTTCAGTGGGGCATCGGTCAAACTGATTCAGACGCCTCCACGGAAACTCCACGTACTATATACCGAATCTGAAGGTCTCAATGGGAATTTGCTTCATTGAAACGATGTTGCGCCGGACGTCAATCCTCTTTGGGTCTTCTGCCACCCCTTTCGGTTCACTTTCCGTTCACTTTCGGCTGCATCACACAGGGGCGCCGCTGAAGAATTAATCATTCACCCGCGGCCAAGCCAGCACCGATCTGCTGCGTCAACGGCTTCATCCGTCGCGGAATGCTGGCCGTGTGGCACCGGGTGAAATGAAGGAGACGGACACGGCAAGGAGGTTCCACGCAATCATGGCAGAGTTCATGGGTTGAAAGACCGGCTGCCACTGTCTCCAGCTTGTAAAAGGAGCATCACTGCTCGACAGCACCCAGCAGCCGACCATTCATTCTTTCAGCGGGTCTGCAACACTTCGACTATGTACCCATCATTAAGTCCTTCTTTCCTATCTTAGCCATAACCGGCATCAACCACGTTGCCGAGGCAGTCATTTCGTCCCTCGTGTCCGGCAGTCCCATGGGCTTTGCGTCCGCCGTCACCGGTGGCGACGATGCGGACGCCGTGTACCCGACGACCATCGACGAGCTGAAAAAGCACCTCGCCTCCAGTGACCCACAGAACATTGCCATTACGAATCTCAACCCGGCTTATGTCTGGGGCGGCGATGCGTTCGTCTTCTCTGATACGTCGCTGATCTGGGTTGATCACGTCACGACCTCCAACACCGGTCGCCAGCACTACTCGTTTGGCCAGAGTCCGGATTCACTCATCACCGTGTCTAACAGCTTTCTCAATGGCGAAACGTCCAACTTGGCTACGTGTGACGGCCACACGTATTGGGCTATGGAAATGGTCGGTACTGACGACAGCGTTACTTGGTACAGTACAAGAACCACGTTTACATGACCTCGGGCTGCACACCCGCCTTGAGCGGCAATACGCTGCTTCACGCTGTCAATAACCTCTGGGAAGACAACACCGGCCACCTGGTCGAGGGCACAGACACTGGCCACGGCCTGTTCGAAGGCAATCATTTCGTTGATACACTCGTCATCGTCGACTCGAGCTTCGTGGGCTCTGTTTTCTACCCCACCAGCTCCACGGCGTCACAGTGTGCGTCTTTTCTGAGCCGCAACTGCGTCACGAACGAGTTTAACAACGCTGGTAGCGCGGATTATTCCGACACCGACTTCCTGTCAGACTTGTCCTCTCTGACCATCGTCACCCCCGATACTGCGGCCTCGATTGTCAGTAGTGGCCCGTCAGATGTAGGCAATTCTCTGTAAGCGCCTAACTAGATGAAAAAGAGCTGCTGGCAAGATTGGTTTCGAAAGCCTCTAGAATAGTGCGTTCTACTTGGTAAATGTGTTCACTTAGTCAACTATATATATTCGCAATATGGACTCAGATGCTTTGCTCCCCACCTGGGCTGCCATCATCGCCAATGCCACCCAGCCTCATAGCTTCGTCGCAAAAGGTATGCCCACTGAAGTGAGCCTGAGCGCACTACAACTCAACATGCCGCGCCACACGAACAGACAGCCATTTCCAAATTCACATACAGAAGTTCCTGCCAAAAGTCTTGATGGAGGAATATAAAGAAGTACATCCAAAGGTGATTATCCCAAAGATGGATATCCAGAGGGCGACATTACTGTGTGAAAGTATTACTAAATGATACAGCACTGGAGACTTTAATGGAGGGCTTGCAAAAGCGTGGAGCAGGTGATCAAGACCTCTAGGGCTTGAGGCGACGACGTCCGTACCGCGGCGGCTCAGATTAAGATCCGCGGAAATTCTGACCAAGACCAGACCTGCAAAAGTGTCGCAAATCAACAAGATTGATAAGCACATGCAAACATTGAAAGGTGGATATAGAATGCTCGATGCTTTATTCCTTATTAGAACTAAATGCAAGAATCACCCTTAGTTCAGAGCCGTCTCCCCACACCACCTAGGGGTCGAGTCCCATGCCATACAAATCGTACAGTTCTAAAGGGAAGACCGTCATTCAATGCTATTACAGCCCATGCATGTTCGAATCGTTCAATCCATCCGGTATCCCAATGTGTCGTGCCTGTCCCAGCGTTCATCATTCCCATCATGTCTTTGACCTAACGCGTGCCGAAACCCTTGCCATTGCCCTTATCCTTGCGACCCTTTCCTTTGCTTTGGTACAATTACCAAAACCCAGAACGCCAACCCAATTGCGGGATTCATAAAAATGTCGTCAAAGAAAATATGCTCCCGTTGTACTAACAGGACGAAAAGAAAATGCAGCCGTCTCTTGCAAACCCCACCACACTCTCAACGCCTAACCTTGCTGATAACACTGCTCGTCGTATCCGAGATCTTGCTCCCCACTCCTCCCAGCCACTTGGGGATCTTGATCGACAGCCTCACGCGCCCCTCCACAATGATGTTGATCATATTGATGACCGCAAAGATGCCCGAGCCCAGCGCGCGGAACGCCGCGAGCACCGCGACGCTCCACAGAATGAATGCGAGGTAGTAATTCTGCCCGGTGCCCTGCGAGCCGTACGTCTCACTGACAACCATCGCAAGGACCGCATTGGCAATCATCCAGCTGCTAACCATGTATGTGCGTACCGACTTGTAGTAATCCTCCTGCAATTGACTCTCGGACGGGGGCAAGCTGGGGACCTCGACGCGGTCGCGCAGATTGCGCAGGGCTTCGTCGTAGCCCGAGTCGATGTCCAATTGCTCAGAGGGCATCTCCAGCTCGACGGTGGAGCCCTTGCCGACGGCACCGCCCAGATCTGTCTTTATGACGTTGTCGCCCTTCGTTCCCCAGGTGACATCATGAGTATTGCAGAAGGCGTACACTTGGAGTGTGCAGATATATGAAGGTAGGAGGATGAAGTACTGCAGCAGCGACGTGAACATATGCCATGGCTCAAAGTACAGGAACGACATGAAGAAGTAGAGGCCGAACGTCGAAAGCACTGAAAGGATCATATTGGTCATGATGCTGTTGTCCATGCTGATGCCAGTCTTATTGATCTCGTACACGATGATCCAGATACTGGCAAACATCGTGTAGACCATGATGATTGCGTAAGTGACCATAGACCCAAGATACAATTTCGCGGCTCCCTGCGGCCGGTTGCCGAGCGAGACGATGAATTGTGTGCAGATGAGTAGCACCAGGGTGTAGCGAAGAATGTAGAAGATAACTTTGCCGAGGCTGTGTCCGAAGGGGTCTACCAGGGGATCCGATAAACCACCGGCGACGAAGTAGAAGGTGAGGTAGAAATTGGCGAGCGAGAAATACGTGAAGAGAAGCTGCACGAATTGGTAAAACGACTCGATGAGCAGAAGTGCTTTGCGAGCGACTGTGTGATCCGTGCCCAGAAGTTGCCTGAAGTGTACCAGGGAATACACAGCGGCGAAGAAGGCACCATTCAACCATCGCCGGCGCTGAGAGATGAACTCGGGCACAGAATCTGTGGTACTTGTGAGCAATGACATGTCAGGGAACTGTATTGAAGTAGAACTCACCAGGCACGTCTGTTTCACCAGTGCAGTTCTTCACGTATTTCAAGACCCAGCTTTCTCCACGCTTAGCCACCAACTCCCAGCAAAGGATGCGATCCTCCGCCAAGTACATATTTGCGGTGAAGACGTCGGCATGTTGTCCATGTAGGACTTCGCCCTTGAAGTATTGGCTGAGAGGTCCATGCCCAGTCTCGTCGTTGAGGAGTGCATGGTATCGATACGCACTGAGGGCACCCGGGAGCACAGTAATGTACCCAAAGACACTCTCCAATGGCTTGTCCAAGATGTTCGACATTTTGTACTCGAAGTTCTGCGATGCCACGAGGGGATTCAGTAGGTTGATGCCCCATTTCCCTTTCATCGCCTTGATTTCGCCGCAAGCTCCTGCGACGTTCGAGTCGGTGTCGAATGCCTTCCAGAGGTGATACAACGAATTGCCGCCAGGCTTAGTGCCGACATCAAGCAAGATACAGACATTGGGATTCAGGGCCTTGCCGAATGCGTTGAAGCACCATCGATGAGAGTTGAGCTTCTTGGCATTCTTCTCCTTTAGGCAGAATATCATCTGGCACGGGACGATGCCCTTCTCGGCACCCTTGAACTTCAAGTCGGAGTCGAGGGAGACCTGGGTGGTGTACTCATACACATGGGCTTGGACGGCTCTCTGGTTGACGTAATTCTTTGCGATGCCGTGTTGGTAAACACCCATGGCAGCTAGGGCATCCAACGTCCGAGGGTTGATGTTTTGACGTCCATCCGAGACAACACAGACGACGATCTTTTGCCAGCCTTCCGCACCCCAAGTTCGTGATTTGGTGCGACTGCAGAAGTGAGCTATGTTCTTCATGACAGCGTGCATCGTCCTCGTGAAACCGATCTCGTCCTCGTTATACATGGTGACGCAGATGAAGAGCTCGGTCTCTCGGACTGTTCTGCCGATGTTTTGGCGCAATTTGTATCCTCTGTCCACAAAGTCGTCCGGGTCGCAGGTTACAGCTGTGTATCGCATATGGGTGAATTCGATCTCGTCTCGTCTTGGCAAGAAGCTATACAGGATCGTGGGAATTTTGCACTCCAGTACAAGCTCGCCATTGATCAGCTGAACCTCCTTTCTCGCCATTTGCGGATCTCGCACGCCTCTCCGCTCCTGTCTGCCAGAAGGGGCAGGGCCATAGTGCTCGAACTTGTCGCCAGACGGGTCGTCGAGCTCATCACTCAGCGTCACCTGGGACTGAGATAAGTAAGACTCACGCCTCGTCTTTTCGCCTAGATCGGAGGATTCAGGACCGAATGGATCGTCCTCGTCCGCATACCCCAGTGGGATGGAGACCGTGGCATCGTCTGCAAAAGATGACGGTCGAGCCGAAGCGCCGGAAAACAGCGGTGCTGGTGGCAGAGGACGCCTAGGGCTTCCGCCATACCTAGACGAAGGTGTTCCAGGTCGTGGGCTGCCATTCAGGTCCGCGGGCTCGTAGGCGGCGGCCGCTGGCGGTATCCTCTCATAGTCGGAGACACGGGTAGGGCTGTAGGATCCACGGGATCCACTATCCTCATCTGCATGGCTATGCCGGAAGGGCACGTAAGTGGAGTCTGGGGGCGGCATGCTTGGTGGATCCGTGATTGAAGAGTGGTGAGAGTGTGTAGAGAAGACCGAGGGCTGGTATGCGCCTCGACCACGTTGTTGACTAGATTCATGAGTTGGTGAGCTTCTGCTATAAGCTGCTGCCGGGACACGAAGATCAAGAGGAGGCTCGCTGTGGGACTTCCTCAGCGATTCTCTGCGGGGCGAGACCCCCTCGGGAATGAATGGCAATGTTGAGGCTATATCAGCTCGCGCAGCATGATCTGGCTTTGTCTTCTTTTGCAGCTTGACAGTAGCGGTCCTAACCGGTGACTTGCTGGGGTTGTCTGCACGGCTTGTCGCGACTGGCTTGCGCCGAGATGACGCCTCAGCGCAAGGCTCAATCGCGAACCTGACAGTCGGATGTGTAGTCTGCTTAGAGGGACTGGCATCCTCCTGCTGCTGCTTAAGCAAGGCTAGATGTTGTGGAGTCGAGGCTTGTAGCGGAGACTCACTGCTCGTGGCTGGAGCTGCTGGCAAAGAAAGAGGGGCTGGACGAAGAAGCTCTGGCAATACATACGTGCGTCCTGGAGACATGTCCTCATCCATCGAAGTTAGTAACCTTACAGCGGCTGCGGTGTTTCCCTGGCCGAGAGGTGTGTCGTCGACATCGTCGTCGCCGTAGTAAGAATGACCGTAGTCTGGGGGCCGCGAGGGGTCCGACCGGTCGTCCATGTTGACTTTGAATGCTATTGGAATGTTGAACCGTCGCAGGAATGTGTGCGTCGAGGAGTGATTAGTGCTGCAGTGCGAGCGATGTGGAACGAGTGAATGCCTCTGCTGCTTCGATTGAGTTTGATAGTTGGTAGTCGCAAAGCGAGACCCAGCGAAGCGAATCTGTGCGGACTGGATACCTGGAATTAATTCAAGAGGTTGGCAATACTCCGAGGAACTTCCAATTGGCCTCCCAGAATGATGGAAAAGGAAGCTAAAAGTCAGGAACAGCAAGGCATGGCTGGGAAAGACTGGCAGTAAATTGGGTGGTTAGCCGTGGTTTGTTTCCACAAGTGTTGATGTTGGTATCCACAGCAACCCCGGAAAGAAGAGGCTGGGATGACGTCGCAAACCGTAGACCCCGGCGCCTACATCAGGTACCTCGTACCCTGCCACCCAACTACCACCGTAATATTGAACCATCCACCTGGGCAGACTTCAACTCCCTTCTCGCACTCGCAGCAATATCCTCCTTTCATATCAACGCCCTGTGCTCCCCGACGAAAATTCGAAAGGCTGGAAGCAATAATTCCCACTGCAACCAAAAAGTAATCTTCCCGAACCAAAGACAATCAGACACTCCGGGTACCACCTCGATACAATACTATACGGCCACCAATATGGCCGCCACATCAGGCCTCGAAACAAACATCCCTTCGTAGCACAGCGTCGCTTGCCGCCGGCTTCGGGGCTCTCTTCACCACAACGTTCTCGCGTCTCTTCCAAACAGGCTACTCCAGACGCGCCCGGTGAATCGTCTCACGCGCCGCCATTGTGGTCTTTCGATCAATACATGGTCTAAATAGCGAACTAAGGGAAAGACCATCCAAGAAGGCGAGTCGCCCACTTCGCTGTTGGAGCAAGACGTGTTCCAGCAAGATGAGCCGCAATAAAGTGCTTGCGTATGGGCGCCTATTCAGGGACTGTCTGCGCTGTCAGCAGTAGCATTGTTATGCACCCTTGATCGTGACCTGGTAGCATACTCACGTTCGCAGCAGCGCTATTGAGCTTGCGCTTTGCGCATGCCAGGCGCCGAGCGAGTCTAAATGACTGGCTCTTTCGAGTCTTATAGAGTCTTCCAGCTCAAGGCTTTTATGCTGATAGTGGGCTTAGAGATCGTGGGAGAATCATCGCCCTTGCCTGTCGAAGTGGATGCAGAAGTCGAATGCCTCCTCTACCTAACTTGCCCAAGAAGAAGTGGACAGAATTTCGACGCCGAGCGGTACCAAAACAGTACCTGCCTTTGTGAAGTCGCACAACGGAACAAGGATGATAATGGCCCTCAGCCAAAGTCCACTTCCAATCGTCCGGTGACCGATGTTTACCGAGCCGATGGTTTGTGGTCATATCACAGCACTGAGCGCTCAGTCTGGTGTAGCGCCTCGCATGCTTCGCCCGCACCATTGGTCCATGTTGATTATCGTCATGGATTCAGTAATGTAGTTTCTGCGCGAATCTTCATAGCTACTAAAGCGGACTTTCGTGAAGCCCACGTCTGAAATTTGTTGCGCATGTTTGATGGACGACGCTTCAGAAGTCAGTGCGCCAACCACATCCGACACCATGAACATGGAGGATGACAAGTCCAGGCCTCAGCGTGAGAAAATTTATGCACATGAGATTATCCTGTACAGCTACAACTTTGATACTAGATGCGGAGTAGGACCGCCGCAATGGTTGCCGATTTGCTTTTTACCTTGCTCATATTGCTCCCTACATGGGACATGTAATAGCAAATGCAAAGCCACCCGTTCACAGTGCCGATCCCTAGAGACCCCATATCTCATCCCATCGCTTCGTGTTTGTGTTCAAGGGACCATCAAGGCGGCCGAACCGGGCTGGTGTACCCAGATGCGCTTCTGGCAGACACAACCACTCTCGTACCGCATTGGGGACCTCCTCTTTGATGTGACTGATGCATATCAGAGCCTGATGTTCAGACAAACCAGTCACCTTGACATTCCCTGCCTTGGACTGCTCGCTGTCGACCACAACAGTCTCTGTGTATGTGCTTGAGCCCTTAAGGCCAGTGACCTGCTCTGTGCTCCGGGCATGTATCTTTGCCTCGCCATGCTCGAGAAAAAGCATACATTTGTCCCTGACGCCCTCATCCATCCCACTGAACGCCTCGTCAAGGACCACAATGTCGGCGTTCATGATTATGGATCGGATGAACAGCAACACCCGCTGCGCACTGAAGGACAGCTCGCCAAAAATGTAGTCACTGGCCCAGGACAAGTTTGATGCAGGTTCTCTATTGTAAGAAGGGTTGAGCTCCGCTTCGAACCAGCGTAATGCTGCATCGACCTTTGCGCGGGCTTCGTCGTTCAGCTTGGCCTTCATGAGGAATGTGTCGGCCCAGGCGTTCTCGATGACTTGCCGCGGCGTAAGACTTCGAGGCATGTGTTGGTGAACCTCTGGGCTGGAGTGGCCGATGCGAGACTGAATGTCCCAGAACGTGAGCGGTGGCTGTCCTGAACCAGGTTCGGGGAGCCGAGAGCGGCCGAATAATTTGATCGGGAGAGAATATGTTTGAGGGTGATCTGAGCAGAGCAACGAGACGATGGTGGTTTTGCCGGAGCCGTTGGGCCCGAAGACACCCCATCGTTCACTCCTTCTTACGGTCCAATTAAGACCTTTGACAATTTTGCCGTTCTTCTTCTCAGTCCAATTGCCAAGCACAATCTTGGTGTCGTAGTTCACCTGACAACCGTCCATCTCGACCAGTGGCTCTCCAAATGTCACTGGTTTCTCCTCTTGTGGTCTCGGCACCTCCGCACTTAGCACGGTCTCGCTCTCCTCACCGATACCAACTCCACGGGTACCACCCTCTGTCAGGACCTTGCCCATTTCCCTCAGTGCCTTCACAGGCATGGTCTGGTCCTCTGTTAGTCCACCCTTCCTCACACCGCGCACATACGTCTTCAATCCCTCCATCACAAGCTCTCTCTCGCCCATCACGCCGACCTGGGAATCGTTCCTGAGATAGACCAGGTGCGTCACCCAGTCAGGAAGCGGATCTTGCGGCCTCGCGCTCAGCACCAGCCTCGGCGCAGCTTTTGACGCCATTCCATGCAAAAGCGGGCTCAGAGACGCCACTGTTGGAGGGTCAAGTCCCATGAACGGCTCATCCAATAACAGCACCTCTGGGCTTGTAAGCAGAGCTCGTGCAATGCGTGCGCGTCGCCCTTGGCCATTGGATAAGAAGGCCACCGGAAGGTCGAGGAGCGGTCCAAGTCTCAGGTCCGTCACCACACGCTCCAATAGCGCCGAACTAATCCCATCTTGCTCGCCGGGTACTGAAGATGGGTTTAACTGGGTGTTGCCAAGCAGGAAGTCTCGCAATGAGAAATCCGTGTTCTCCCGTCTTGACTCATATCTTGCTGCCAAATAAGAAGAGCCGGCAATGCCGAGACCACCTCCTGAACGCTCGCCGTCGAAGCCCACATACAGGATTGCTCTATTGGCAGCTTTCAGCCGAGATGGAACAGCATCTGTGGCCAGGAATGGGAATGTCCTGGCTGTGGGTGGTATACTCAAGTGCTGGCCACGAAGAACTTGAAGGAAGGTGGTCTTCCCTGACAGCGATGGCCCCACAATACACCAGTGCTTCTGAAGGGCTGCATCAGAGGGTATCTCGAAGGAGAGGTTCGAGAAGAGTGGTGGGTTTGGATGCGCTACCTTCGCCGCAGGATGATGTCTGTAAAACGTGCCATTGGCTATACGGATAATAGGCGGCCTTTTGGGAAGGGGCCTCATGGTGAATCAGAAATTTGCAATATGATAGCCATATCCACAGGAATTCTATCTTGCAGTGTGTCCCTCTATGGCTTTGTCGTCGTCGGCCTTAGTCAGCACGGATGTAACACGGACGTAAGCAGCAGCCTCAGCCCCGGCGTCGACGCCAAGACGGCAGGAGTTCCGAAGAGGTGGTCCGTGCTGTTTCTGCCATTACGCGCGAGCTCGCAGCCTGGTGAGCTTCGTCCATTTCAAGCAAACCAACTCAACCACTCGACATCCACCACGCATTCCACAATCTGCTTGTGACACTCACGCCGACGAATCCTCTTCAAACACACATCCAGCTATCCGGGACCTACTCAACAGACCTTTAAACCCGACCCAAACCGCAAAGATGGTAAGCTCCTTCCTCAAGCTCACCCATCACCCACCCAGCTAACCCTCACCCCTTCCCAGTCTCTCCGCATCGTCCCCGCCTCCTCGCACACCAACACCTTCACACACATCCGCTCCGCGGCCAACACCGCGCCCTCCGCCCCCGGCCTTCATGACACGCTGCGCGCCGGCCTCGGCCCAGACCCCTTCACATCGACCGCGTCCTCCACGACCGCGTCCTCGACGCACCCCCTCGAGGCACGCCTCAAGCAGTGGGAGCTGACGCAACAATCGCTGCGCATGGAGTCGCTGCGGCGCACCTTCGGCATCGCAGAGCCGATCCGCCGCGGCATGGAGCTCAAGATCACGCGTGACGGCGAGTGGCGGCCCATGGTGCTGGGCGGCGGGTGCGTGGCGAGTGTGAGCGAGGACATTCTGCGTGGTCGCGAGACGACGGTTGAGTGGGAGGATGTGTTCACAGGCGAGGACCAGCGTGGTGTGGTTAGTATGCATGACGAGATGGAGAGGAAGCTGAAGGTATGAAGGGCCAAGGGGTGAAAGGGAAGCAATTGCATCTCTGGGTCTGGTAATCTGGCCAAATGAGGTGATGGACGGTTTTTTGGAGCAAAGGGCACGGCTTCAAGGAGCGAGCACTCGGATGGGAACTGGGCTCTGTATGACTACGACACATGGATGAATAGACTCTGCGAATGCTAGACATTGATCAATTCGGCATACCACGTCTTCACGCTGGACCATTCGCTGATCTCGATCATTGCTGTTGTGCACACGCTTACGCACACATAGATATACTTCGCCCAGCCGAACTGAATGGCATCAGGACACTGACCGATACACCATTCCTCATCGCAACTCCCAGCGTAATCGTGAATGAAGCACCGGACAGAAGTCCTAATGAATGAATTCCTATCCAAGGTATGCACATATTTGCTCCGCCCATTCCCTTGTTGATTTATGCGGGAGCGTGCATGATACTGTCGGATACGCTAAGTTTGGGCCAAAGAAATACCGCTCAAGCCCGCCGATAAAAGGAAAGCGGAATTACCAATGTATTGCGCCGTCCTGCCAACCTCCCTTGAGTCCTGCCTGAATTATATGAGAAATAGCGTAGTTCCCGCACAAATGGCGCTTGAAGTTTGGTGTTGGCGCCGTTGTGGCCCTTGCAGAATAGGCGAGTCAAAATGTAAGGCCACAGGCCACATGCGTATAAAAACGCCAGATGCACTTTGATAGATGCTGCAACCACAATGGTCAAGTCCTCCACTTTCGCTGTAGCAGAGTCGCCGCTCATGGCGTACACTGTGAAATATTCGTCGAGGTTGTGCGGAGCTGATGCAGCTTCTTCGATCTTCTTTGGCGCTCCAATGTTGAGCGCGTGTATTGGGTGTCAGACCGCTGATGCCCAAGATACCAATCATCATCCATAGAGGGCGTGCTTGCGATCATAATATAACACAGCATCCTGATCCGCCCTCATTGTTCCTGCTGCCACTGCTGCCACTCTTGCCTTTGCCGGCCTCGTCCTCCTCCAGCATTTCAGCCGGTTTCACGGACATATGGACGACATTCGGTGCCTCGGCGCTGAATCGGTATTCTGATACGACAAATAGCGTTAGTCTTTCCATTCTCTAGCCAAGCCGTGGTGTATTGTGCCTGATATAGCCACTCACTGTTCAATTGCTCCTTATCGTCCAACAATTTCCCGAAATGGATCAGTCGTATGCTACTGGGGCTGGCGGGCTTGCCATCCCACTCATCACGCCACTCCCTGAGTATAAGCTCTTTCAATTTGTACACGCTGACACTGAACGGGTCCTTCTTTCCATTCTCTGCGAGATCCGGAACGTCAACGTTCCTCTTCGTCAAGTATTTGTCGTCAATCTTGTAAGGATGCCTTGCTCCGGTGGGCAGCAGCAGAGTGATATTGCAGACGGGCCCCTCGGCAGGATCGAGCGTCGCGGGGACTGGTGAGTCAGCAGCTCCTATCGAAAGCGAGTCTGTCCGATCTGGGCGGTTCAACACCTCCTTCTCCTTGCCCTTGGCGGCGGATGCGTCGAGATCTTGTGTAGCAATTGGATCGTCCTTGGCCGGGACTGATGGCTGTGTGGAATCGATGTCTTTCATTTCGACTGCGCCGATAGGCTGACCTAGCGCGTTTCTGACATCCGTCGAGTCGCTCTGACCGCCGCTCATAGTTGTAGGCTCGTTGTCGACCATGGTGAGTGAAGGGCAGGCGAGAGGCAGACAGTCCGAGGCTCGAGCGGACGAGGCTGCTGGGTACCGGAAAATCTTCTTCGCTTCTTTACGATAACATCAATGACAGGGAAATGTGTCAAAGGGCCGTTACGATTGTTGACGCGGAGATGAAATAACGGTCGAGGGTGCGACGGTCGATTGTCGTTGAAAGCAAGGGTGGCGGGCAACGCCGCGGGAAGTGGACGGGCACAGACTAGCAAACAATGAAAGCACAGCCCGAGCCGATGCAATTGTGAGACGTGAGTGCGTGACAGGGACGAGTGGAGATCCGGAGGGTCGGTATTGAATGAAGGTGGCGGAATATGGGCAAATGAAACGGTCGTCAACGAGAATTGGATGAAGTGGTCGTGCAACTGTCGGAGTCGACGGGAGGGCACTTCTAGGTGCAGTGCACCTGGGCCCCTTGTCTCAGCCGGACTCCGGAGCCATTGCACTTGAGGCCTTTTGGCCCTTCTGGAGCCTGCGGTCTGGGGCGCGGGTGTGCTTGCCGTCCCGACCTCGGCAGGCCCAAACGCTGGACGACCTGACGACCCGCCCAGAACCACTCGTGCGTGGCCATGGCATCATGAAAAGCACTTCCTAGTTAAACAACTTTACTACACGTTAGGCTTCATGCTATTCCTCTACTAGTCACCGTTTCCGTCGCCACCACCTTCATCAACCCATGTCTAGGCCCAATGGAAGGACCAGAGATACTAATCCCCTTGTACTAGTTTTTAAGGAGCCATGCCGGCACATCCGCTGCCATAGTCGTGTCTATCTGCAGTGACCATGGCAGTGATCTGCGTCAGTGGCACGGCCAACAACTGCAGCAGCAATGTTGATGATCATTTAACTGCAGCACTGAGATGAATTTTGTGCTTAGACAGGGAATACAATCTATCCCTGATTCGGATATCCCTTCACTTCGGTTGTGAACTTGGATCAATTGAGAAAGGATGACGATCACAGGTAAATGCTGCAACCTCTTCTCTACTACCAGAGCACTCATCCGGGCCATTCTTACACACCTTGATAGACTCAAAAGTCTCTTCAGTCTGATACAATCCAAACGTACAGGCTTTGGGGGCTCCAGTGGCTTCATCTCATATACATCTCATCCAATCTACTTGGCCCCTCTGGGCTTGGAGCAGCACATACACCTCCCTGCGCTCAGTGCAAGTTATATCAAGGGCTCCATGCTGTTCTGCACTGCACAGGCGGTCTTTTTCTGATGTCTTGGGTCCATGAATGCCATTCATATGTTCTCGGAATGAACAGTCTGATCAGCCCATTCGTGTAACTCGTCTCTACCAAGCAAGAAAAGTGAAGTCACAGTAATGGGTTGCTACCCCTGATCTGTCATCCAAGATCCGGCCGGCTCCATGACTCTTGCAGCAATGGATTGCAGTCTGTTGAGCTTGAGGAGATTATGCTACGACTTAATAGGAGCCTGCACATCTTTATGGTCTCCAAAGGTTGTTGTCCTCTAGACTACACCATGGCAAAGGCTCGTAGGTGTCTGATTGTTCTCTTAGTTTCTCGTGCAATCGATATGGGCTAGGATATTGCTGACAGCTCTTGCAAATAATTAGCTTAAGGTGAGCAAAACTGTACAAAACACAACTGTTTTCGGGTCACCTTGGCCCTTCACATTTTGTCTACTCCCTCACCAAGTAGTGATACATAGCCTCTTAGTAATCTGAATCCTCACCAGTAACTTGATGCCTGATCTGCGCCTTCATAAAATCTCCGCGCTCGAACCTCAAGTTGTGGAAGTACAACTGTTACAGAGACCACGCCATGCAAAGAATCTCTTTTCCTTCCTCCCTCGCTATCCATAACCACAAGTCCATCCAGTATGCTGATATTCAGTCTAGGCATATAGTTAGCCATCTATCAGTTCAGGTACAGAATAGTAAGCAATACATGCCCAAAATGACTTTCCAGCCCCTTTGTAACCATTGATTCTTAGTCCTCAAGGAGTAGATGTGTCTTTTTGATACGGTAAAAGTCCATACAACCTTTGTCTAAGATATATCATCTGAGATAGCCAAGTCGGCAGCTTTTAGGGCTGATGAAACAACATAATCGAAGTGATAACTGGATGAAGGATGGATTGGTCCACGAGTGGGTGGTTGGAGCATGCTGACCCGTGCAGAGAGCCTCCATCACTGCTGGAGTCGCTGTTATATCCTCTACACTTGAAATTTATGTGAGAATGGAGGTGGCCGTTACTATCACATGTAGATTGCAGGACATTACATGCTGTCTGTTGGATTTACATATCTCCCTTGTCGCCCGGGAGCGTATTGGCTGGGGCAGAATTGCAGCAGCCACCAGCTGGGGTTCTTATGCTACAGAGACAGCAACATGCTAGGCAAGAGGCCTCAGCAAGCTTCAGGTCATACAGATATCCTGGACAATTTGGTGCAGGTGGGCCAGCATTACTAGCGTACTTTTACTTTGAAGGAGGAGACCATCCAGCAACGCGCTTGAACGCGTTTCCTCCACTTCCTTCTTCCTCCACCCCAACTACGTCTTTCTTCCTCCTGATGAACGCACCTCCTTTCCTCTACCAAGCATCTTCGTGATCATCCTGAAAGGCGACTATCAAGTATTAAAGATATCCAGCCTTTTCCACAGTTCCCTCACTCACAACAAATTCATCACTCTACACGTCAAGAACGGCCTGCCCTTCTTCCTGTCCTCCACAATGATGAAGCAGTACCTCCTGTTCTCTGGCCAGGTCCTGGCCATTCTGCGCCTGGTTGTGGGCGTGCCTGCCAACATCTTCGACCATGGTGGTGAGTAACCCTGCGCACCATGCCATGATAGAGATCTTGTCTGACACTATCTCCAGTCAACACTGTTGCCACTCAGACTTGCAGCTACACCACCAACGGAGCTGGCATTGCCAGCGTTGTCTGTGAGCAGTTCTCACATAAGATCAGACTGGAGCTGATTGTCGCTAATTCTGATTTAGGCCTGCCAGCCAATGGTCGCCTCTCTGGTGTGGCTTCCACGTCTCTCTCTGTGGTTGACAATGAGCATCCTGTCATTCTCCCTGGTGTGACCTCTCGATCTGCCATTTCTCACGTTGACATCACCAACAACATTACTTCAGTCACTTCAATTTGTAAGCATGGATCAAAGGCCCCCCATTGCCTTGATGTTTACAATGCAGTTGAGCTGACAAGCCATCAGACACAATAACTGAGATTTACGCTATTCCTGCTGCAGCTCAGACTGAGATCGTCATTCAGTGCTCCGAGGGACTGGCAACCGCTACCGCCACAGATGAGAGTGGCTGTCTCTGGGAACGCGACTGGTCTGAGGTGGAAGATCTCGCCAATACCCTTATCACTACCACGGCCGTTTCGGGGCTCATTCGGCCTACCTACAGCCATGTGGTGGATGAGCTCCCGATCTTGAGCACCAAGAAGCGTGACGCAGCCTGGCATCCAATTGAGGTCAACACACTTCATCCCAACAATATCACCAGCGTTGCAACCGAAGATGCCATTCTCCCGTGGGCCCTGCCTACCCGTGAGCCCACCATGCCTGAAGCAGGAGGCGCAGAGACTGCCAGGGTTTCGATTCACTACACAACTTGGTCTACGACTACTGGCACCCACTACGCTCTGAACACCACAACTATCACCACCTTCGCGCCATTCCCCTCAAGCAGTGTCGATCCTTCTGGCAATGGAATGTCTGCTCAATCGAATCATCCTACGGGTAGCTCTGAGGATGGTTTCTCTGTACAGTCTAATGATGAGAGTACCAGCACTCCAACTAGTGTCTTCCTGATCACAGTCACGAACACGCTATCCATCACACCCGGTGCTCTGAATACTCCTCCCAACTCACAGCACACTGTCTCAGCCAGCATCTCCACCAAGGAACCTGGTCATAAAGAGTCTTCTACATGGCTGATCGTGTCTCCTGCCTCAAACAACACTGCAAACGCCATGTTGACCTCAACAATCCAGAACACTAGTGTCGTTGTGGTCGCCTCGAGCATTGCCTTTCACAACTTCAGTATGGACTCAATTACCAGCACCTTCGTCGGTAACAAGGGCCCTGTGCCTGCTGAGGCCACAACAACTGGTGGAGGTGCCATCAGCACTGCATCCCCAATCTCGGGCGGCGTCCAGTTGACTGGCAACTATGTTGCGCAGCTCGCTTTTGTCGTGCTGGCAGGCATTATCTTGATCTAAGCCGGATACTTCTTTCCTGGTTACTCTCCTTTGTTTGTCTTCATGCATGGCAAGAGGAAATTGTGAATTTGGACATCACATGGAGTGGATGGAGTTCCGACTGGCATCAGTGTTGAGAGACCTAGGCCTCAAGGAATGATTGCTGAGAATGGTAGTCCAGATCTTCTGGGTGCACGGCGTGTTTTCCTTGCGTTTTCATTTGGTTCAAATGTCATGTTGTGTGGTGTCTTCATAGAATGAGCTAGCTGTGATCCCTTTCTCCAGGGGGAGCTGCCACTGCACTTTGACCTGTGGTGTTCCTTTCTTTAGGATGAGCCAGCTTTGATCTCCTTCAAAGGGGTAGTTGCCACCACACACTGATCAATACACGCAATGCATTTTACTCTTAGTGCTTCAATCTGATTGTAACTTGATTCAGGTGCTGTACGCTCCGACTGTCATTAATTCACCTTGCTCAAATCAAGACTTGAAAATCGATCCACACAAGTGAGTGTCTGTTTAGCACTGTAACTCATCCTTTCCCCCCTTCATATTACAAGGGCATCTGTGACCTGAAGTCTTCTGTATATATGCACCCGCAGCTCAGGCATCGCACCACCTATAGTTACTCCCTTGTTCATACGTTAAAAGCGTGATGAAAACCATAACAATTCATACTTCGAGTGTGAAATGCAGCCTTGACAAAGTGAGCGCGGTCAAATCAAGAATTTGGGCAATATGTGACTGAAGAGAAGGTAGGCTATTGTACATATCAACATTAACACCACATGCTTATTACATACGCTCGCTTCTATCTGTGCCGCGCTTGCCATCGGCCTAATCTGCCATGACATAGCCCGAACTCGAATATATGCCCTGAAGACTGACCGCAATTCACCACGTAAAGCAATTTCTCGCTCAGAACGACAAAAGGTCTCCATTTGATCCAGAGCCTTGCACAGGCTGAAGCACCTGCTGCGGCGCATACTGATTAACGACGTAGCCAGACTCATGGCCCGCATGTCCGCCAAATCCATCGCCCTCCGTGTCTTGTATATGCATCGCCTGCATCTGCTGGCTTCCTATGCCCGCAAAGTACGCGTCCGCATCCGTCACAGCCTGCGCAAGATTCCCATCTCCGCCAATAGCAAGCCCCGCGGCTCGCTGACGAGGGTCAATATCGGACGGCTGGTTGCCAAGGCCGAACTGGCTCAGCGACTTGTGGGTCTCGAACATGGCGTTCGGGTTCGCGGGTTGGCTAAGCCTCTGCAGGCACGGCGAGTCCTGGAGGCGGCGCGGGCGCGCGTTGCGAAAGACGGTTTGCACGGGCTTGAGGTAGACGGTCGCGAGCGTGCCCACGTTGAGGCACATTTCCTCTAGGGTCTGCGGGTCGAGGCGCTCGGACTCGGCGGTAATTGGGGGCTTCTCGCCCATGACGACTTGGCGTGCGGCGTTGATGTCTGTGGAGAGGAGGCGCCAGTACATGTAGGCGCGGTCGCGGAGATCGGGGTTATCGGTCTCTTCGGTGGCCCACTTGAGGACTTTGGGAACGAGCTCTTGCCCTTTGGTCGGTCTCTGGATGAAAAGCTTGACCGTGGCAGTCAAGAGTGCGAGCTGGACCTCTACCGGCTCTTCAGCGAATGTGAATAGGAAGTCCTCCAGTAGCACGTCGCTGTTTTCGATACGATCGGCGTACTGGCCAATGACCCATATCATAGCTGCCTTCGCCTCCGGCTCATCCAGGCTGTCCAAGTGCTCGCATAGCGTTCCGATGATTGACTCGTATTGGTTGGGATATTTCCGGAAGATATTTCGGATCACAACAGTCGCCTCCTGCACAATATATGTGATCTTGGTGGCGACGAGCTCCAAGAGGAGGTTGATACATCTCCTTGCTGCCGGCTCGATCTTGATTGCGAGCTTGCCAATGGCGCGGACCGCTTTGCGCACAAAGTGCACATCAATTTCGGTTGCGTATTCTCGTAGCTCCGTCAGAACCTCGTCGATGTTGTTCTCGTTTGCGAGCATGAAGATCAGTTCCAGCTTGGTGACTTTGACGTAAATTGGATCGTTGTATTTGCAGAAGAAAACCCGTATGTCATTCCGCAATACGTCGGGGCGTCTTTGCAGCATTAGCAGCGCGTTGCGCAAGGCAAGATACTGTACTTCCGGACCCTTGGCCAGCAGGGTCACCAGGGGCGGAGAAAGCTTCCGACAAAGTGTTGCTATTTGCTTCTCATCGCCGATGTAGTTCATGAGATAAAGAACGACGCGGATGCAAGTCAAGACTACCGCGGAGTTGGAATGAGACAGCCGTGGAGATATGCGCTCGGCCAGCAAAAGAGCCTCTCCAGACTCTTGAGGAACGTAGGACATGAGAGCTTCTAATATGTAAGTTTGGCCCCACCTGGTTGCTTGTCAGTATGTGAACGGTCACAGCCGGCCGGAAATGTACTTGCTCTGAGCAGTCCGGCAAAATAGCCACCATTTTGGACGCATTCGAGTAGTCGATGGTAAGCTTGATAGCGTCACTTCGCTCCCAGATATCCATCAGACTCGCCAATGCACTAGCAACAACCGTCGGATTGTCATCCCTCAGCAGCGAATTCAGCCTGTCGATAAGATCAGACCGCTCCACCATGTGCCTATCATGGTCGTAGAGTTTCGCGACACAGAAAGCTGCCGTCTTCCGCACGTATGGGTCCAAATCTTGCAGGAGACGCTTCACAAGTGGCACCGTGGCCTCGACGAACTCTCGGACGTGAATGTAGGATACTGTGCGCAAGGCGAGCGCTCGAACGAGTGGATTCGCGTCTTCCATATCCTTGTACGACGTCAGTTGCCATGTCACCCGCCCACGTTGGCACACCAGATTGTACGCACATGTTCCAACACGGGTATCGCCTTGACGGCGATCTCTGTGCGCATTCTCGCGTAGTTGACCAAGAACAAAAAGCACCTATGTCATATGTCGTCAGCATTTGTGTTCACCCGGCTTCACCACACAATCGTGCTCTTACATCTTCTTGATCTCGAGACTCGGTATGTTCATGCAGCTAATGATGTCGGGAAACAGTGCGACCATATCGTTGTTGCTCATGGTCATGTTGGCGACGATCTTCTTGAGGGCAACCTTCTTAACGGCGTGGTTCTTGTCCTTCTTTCCACCGCTGTTCAGCTCGAGGCGTAGCTCTGCAACCTTGCCCTGTTGTCTGATGCGTGAGTGACCATGATTGCTGGAGTTGGTTCCTGGCGGGAGATATGCCAGATACATAATGTCGAGCTTGGGTCAATGGGCATCGCATTGTATGCTCAGCAAGCTCGAAGACCCGACCAGAAGTGTGGGAGAGGCAGGAGAACAAGCAATCGTAGACAGCGTTATGGGCGGGCAACGAAATGGGAATCTAAGACATGCTCTACACAGCCGAGACGCAACAGAAGCGGCGGCGGGCGAAGAGAGACAACGGACAATAGCACGGACAACGACAGGGAAGTGGTGTCAGGGTGTGAAAAAAATAGGATAGGAGAAAGTTGAGCTTACCCGAGCGAACAGCTTCGAGTCCCCTCCTCCTTGAGCGCTGGCCATGATGGTGGTGGGTAGGAGATAGGCTGTAGGTTGCGCGAACCCTATGTGCTCCCCTTCCGCGAGATGGAAGCTCCGCCGGCCCTTTCAACAACACCACCAGAGATTCGTCCGGGCCCTGTAATTGGTGACGATGTATCGCTGGCTGTTCAGGTGACATGCAACAACCCAAGTAGACGCAGTCGAATGTCCAATCCGACGAGGGTCTGGCAGACCCCTCACTCCTTCGTCTCGATCTTGGCTTCAGCCCGGCTCCTGTCCAAGGGACCCGACGTGCTGGACCCAGGCTCTTGCAGCTACAGCTCGCGTGGCGGCGCCGATTGTTCGGGCCCGTTGCGCCAGATCCTTGCGATTTTATGCCACAGCTATGAGTGTCCAGATAGCAACTCGACGGGGTGCTGGTGAGAGCTTCAGCTGGCTCGGTGCTTTCGTTCGAGCCGTCGTCTTGCAATGGGTGTCTCGGTTGTTCGTGGATGGGCAACACCGTTGACAGGGTGCTGCCAAGCGCTCGAGTGTGACACTGGTCTTGGAATGTCGCTTTCTCACCGGCCGGACCGCGAATGTCTCCAAGCTGCTCCGGTGCGCTTGTGTCGTCAACTGTAGAAGTATAGACTTCAGAATCCGAACTGACATCCAAGAGTGTTGCTGTCGTTGTAGTGTTTCGGGCTTCAGCGCATAACTAAGGCAAGAGGTCCGCCATTGAACCCCTGAAAGTAGGCCGCCCCTGCCACATGCGATCAGCGCTGCGTGCACGGCCCGCTTGTATTGACTCGCAGAATGTCAGATCCACAGCAGCCACAACAGCTCCGACGTCAGGCCTCTTCAACAACCTACAACACGCGCCTCTACAACCTCTCCTACACCTCATCAGACCGACATCACAATGTCTGAACTGAGGACGTCGCCAGAGACCCCGCGATGGGTTTCTGACCTCAACTCGCCTCCTCCGTACAAGTCCAAGGCCGCCGGCATTCCAGACCCGCCGGGCTTCCCATCACAGACATCGGGCAGCTCAAAGGTTCGCGGACACAGACTCTGTAACAGTCTATGAATTTAACTAACATGTTGTTACAGAAGAAGGACACTTCGAAAGACACGAAAATCCAGCCGCGGAAGCAAGCCACCCCCGAAGAGATGGACGTCCTCAAGCTGAAGAAGGCCTGGGAGGTCGCCCTTGCCCCAGTCAAGAGCTTGCCCATGACAGCCATCATGATGTACATGACCGGCAATACGCTACAAATCTTCAGCATCATGATGGTCTTCATGGCTTTCAAGAACCCTATCGTAGGACTGATCGGCACGGGTCAGGCATTCGAGCGATTTGAGACAGACACGAATAAGGGAAAGATGCTGCAGGTGAAGCTTGCATATGTCGCTATGCAGCTGGTCGCTCTGGCTGTGGGAGTTTACAAAGTAAATGCAATGGGGCTATTACCGACGACAAGATCAGATTGGCTTGCATGGGAGGCACAGAGGGAGCCATTGGAGTCGGCGGTTGTGGCATTTTGAGCTTTGCATCGGCCTACGCATCTTGCACATGCATCTTGCACGATAATCGGCGGCACAAGCGATATCTTCATTCTGGCGGGGTAGTCGGACATTCTCACAATGGCATTCTCTCGCAACATGAGACCAATAGTATGACCCGGCCGATGATTTCCGAATTTTATGGACATGCCGTCGTGCCTTTGGGGCTTATTACGGCGCTGTTCACGGCCGGCATAATGCCAGGATCCGTAGCCCTCACGAAGACTTCGCCAAGAGACGGCGAGCTGGGTTACACTTTTGAGTAAGCCTTTAGAGTACTAAGTCTTTTGCGATATTACTCTATAGAACCAACCAAGTTGAAGCCATGACTCGGTAAAGAGGTCTAAGTGGTATTGGCCATCCATGGATGGCAAGGACCAAACCTTCCGTCCGTGGTCAATCGGGAGATGCGAGACCTACACTACCCGTCATCACGGTAGATGCCAGAGATAAAAGGTTCTCGTCACTCCACTCGTTTTGGGATGCGAGATGGTGCCTCAGATCCATCAAGTCTGGAGCTGTAGATTTCGATTATCACATGCTCACTGATATGGCTGTCCTTCCATTTTTGACCGCCGCTTTTGCGGTCTGGATGGCTCTAGCAAGTGCTCAAGAACAACCGCTGTTGTCAACTATTGCCACCATTCCTGAGCTCTCTACATTCTCAACTGTGCTTAAGGCGAGTGGCGGCAACCAGCTAAATCCAGCACTGGAGGAGCGCTTCAACGTGGCACTCGACGGACGGAATTACACAGCCTTCGTGCCTATCAATGATGTGAGAAAGAGAAAGACGCCCTTGACTCTAGGTCCTTGACTCTACGTCCTTGCCTTTATACCACGTCCAGTCTTGCTGACCCGACCACCAGGCCTTCGCGAAGATCTCACCTGATTTGGTGCGGGCTCTGACCGCTGCACCCGCCTATCCCGTTTTGGAATCAATTATTCGGACGCACGTTGCGGAGGGCTTAATAACCTCAGCAAATGTCATTTCTGCATCACCTGTGGAAGTCATTGAAGGCTTCCCTCTCACGGCAGTCACTGGTACTGGTGACGTGATCCTGGTCAGTGCCCAAGCTCAAATCACGTCCGTAGACACCTTCGCCTCCAACGGCGTTGTCCACCAAATCGACCAGGTCCTCAACCCTTACACCGCATTTTTCGGCATCAGCAATGCCACCGCCCCACCTGTGACCTCCGAAGAGGACGGCAGCGTCGCAGACATCATCAATGCGGACGAGCGCCTCACAACTATCCGTGACGTCCTCAACACCTTGCAGCCAGACTTCATTAGCAACCGCTTACGCCTCTCGTCCCCGGAAGGCACAGCACAGATGATCTTCGCGGCGCCCTCAAATGCAGCGTTCGCCGCCTCACCACCAGGGACGGTTGAGTCGTCCAAGGCGCCGTCGAATCAGCCAACGTCGTTGTTGATCTTCAGCTTCGGGCTCCTGAATGGCGGTGTTTCTAGTAGACTTGCGGGTTTAGATTTCGCATCGGGAAGTCTCCCGCTTGCGAGTGCTCTTACGGGGATCAATGTCACTGCGAGCCGCGCGGCGGACGCAGTGTTCTTGAACAATGCGGTCGTTGTGGCGGAGGTTTGTGGGTCGAATGGGTGTGTATGGATTGTGGATCGAATCTTGGACCCGTTATATCTGGCTTTCGGACCGCTGAACAGGGTTTGAACGCTCGGAGACGCAGGTGGAAAGTCCATGTAGTTCTTGGTTTGATTAAGGGTACTTTTCATATGGCTCAGATTGCACGGAACGTATCGAGCGCATAGTCGCGCATTGTGTATACTCTGGCACTGCTATGTTTTTAATGGGTTATTGTCGAGCTAACTGGCGAGGACTTGAGGCGCTGTTGTCCACGGGACGTCTTGCATACCAGCGTCTTTCTTTACGTCGAGACCATGGCCAGGCTACAGAGTGTAAATACTGGAGTGGATAATGAAGCCTTCCGTGGAATATAGTTTGTCCTAGAGTATCGATTGAATCATTGTCTGCGCCTACTAGGTCGTCGGGATCAGGAGATAGTTTATGTCACGCTTCTCCAAGATATGTCTCGTCGATCTATCGCTTCCTTTGGCCACCGAGTGACCCTCACGCTCTCACCGATGTTCTTGTGCTGGCGCTTGCGTTGTGGCCAGCTCTGGAGCATATAAGATGGTCTGCTAGACGCAAGCGGCGGTGAATGCCTGCAGGCATATGCACATTGCACCTTTTTGTTTGCCAGGAACCCTGCAGATGCAACCTATTCCAACATCGCAGAGCGCTATCGGCATATACAGGCTAGAAGTGAGCTTGTATTGAGCGATGCATGCAAGTCTACACGGCGACGGAGACTTGCATTAAATCGGATTTCTCGATGCAGGCCCATGGAATCACTGATTCTACAATAGACCCCCTGAACGTTTGTCTAGCATGGAGTTTCAGACAGTACTTTAAGGGTTACATCGAGCCAGACCTGGTAGGCTAAGCTTTTCAATGTCACCTGTCACGCTTGTCGCAGGCTTTCACTGCAATCGATGTGCAACTCCTGCCTGCGATTAGATTTGTGACATGTTTTGAGGTAAAGAAGTAAGTAGATACTATTTAGAGACAACGTTAAAGCCCACCCATTGGTCCAAATAAGCTCGGAAAAGTCAATAAAGAAGTAATGCAGCTACAAACGTTCAGGGATCGTATTGTATGTCCCGGGCACATTTAGCTCGAATCAGAGTGACCACTCATTTCACAGGCAAACAGCGCCCAAAGTCACAGCTCGAAAGGTGGTAGGTAATCCTCAGATTCGAACGTCGTAGGGGTGGTCACCCTATAGGTCACTAAAACTAAGGCGTTTACAGTGGGCACCCTAGTTTCCGGACAGCCAAATTGAGCCACACCCACCAAAAGTTGTTAGGCTGCGACTCGCACAACTTTATGAGCACATATCGTATAAACAAAAGCAGGACAGCGTTTGAATGCTAGAAATGAGGTCTTCAACGGTATCTAGCTGGCTTTTGACTTACGGCGCGGATCCGGGTAGCGCGCAGAGCGCCCTGTGGCTCAGCCTGTGGCTCAGAGCCGTCCTCAGACTCAGACTCACTGCTAGAGCTAGCAACCCCAGAAACAACAGAAACCGCAGATAAACTACCCTCATTACTGCTTTGGGACTCTTCCAGGGTCTCATTCGGATTATTGCCCTTAGCCGCAAGCTCTGAGACCTTCTGAAAGCGCTTATTTGGGTTCGAAATGGCCTTGCGCTTCTTACCCTTCGTGAGGTTCTTGATCTGTGACTTTAAGCCCTCAACCTCCTGCTTCAACAGAATATTTTCGGCTTGTAGATCGTCGGTTTTGTTAGCCACCTTACGTAGCTTGCGCCTAGTTTCGTAGGGCTGAGAACGGCCTATGCTAGTGATGAAATCGCGAGTCACAGGCTCGCTGTCCTCACCAAAATCGGACTGCTCCATCTCGCCAGCTTTGCGCTTATCGTTTCGTATCTCTTTATCCGCTTGAATTTCTGGGTGACGAAGAGCTTTTGCGCGTGAAATAGGCCAATTTCCAGTGTGTTTCCAGCCTCCTTGAATCACTTTGGGAGTAAGGGCTTTGCGGGCTGCGATCAGACAGTTTATAAACTGGATCTTGCCTCCGTTGGTAGAATCGTTGAGGGCTGAGAGCTGAGACAAGGTAGCACGGTAGGCGTTTTTTAGTATACCGAAAGGACCGTTATCCCAGGGCTGAAGACCGTGGCTAGTATGGGCCGGAAGGAAAAGCAGGTAGACGTTTTTGAGGAAGCAGGCAGCCATAAACTCCGGCTTCACCCACAAAGTTAGTTTATAATTTAACCGCTTTATGGAAAAGCTTGAAACTGAAGAATAAAACTTACCGAAGTGTGGCTTTTGTGTCCATTAAGTATTAAAAGCACAGCTTCTTCTTGACGTTCGCCGCGAATAGCATCCATTTGGGGGACAAATACGTCTTCCAGCCAGGCCAATGCAATCTCATTAGTAGTCCAGCCGTTCGGAGAGGTTATCACAGCCCAATTAGGCACCTCTTTAGCCATTTCTGACTCAAACCACTATCCTTGTGCTTCTTTGCCCTTGAAAATAATGCCTGGGTCTTAGACTTTGCCTGCTGCAGTGCAGGCTTCGATGAGAGTGACCCACGCACGGTCTTGGCTGGATTTAATAAGACTTTTCTTGGTTTCGGCAGATCCAAGTACTAGAGAGTCGATACCTATACTTAATTAGCTATATTACAGCCAAAAACAGATAGAAAAACATAGTAGTTACCGTAACCAACCATAATCCCGCCCTCGTCCACATTCACAATCAACTCCGGGTTTTGAATCCAGCTCAATTCGCCCTCAAGTATATCAAAATACCAGTTCACAGCCTTCGGAGTAAACATATCGTATCGTACAGACTCTTGAACAGTTCCTTTTTTATATTGTATCGATGGGTGGCGCTTGCGGAAGTGCTGAACCCATTTGGTGCCTAGTGACGCCGTATCTCCCTTCGCCTTCAACAAGCCAATAACCACAGCTTTCACTGCAGCTGAAGTGGGCGCGTAGCCCAGAGACTCTTGCTGAAGGATCCATTTGACTATTCGGAGTTCTTGACTAGGAGAGAGGCGCTGTTGGGAGTGGTCTGCGGAGCGTTTGGCGTGAGTCTTCTGCTCAAGCCGATCGGACAGTGTGGAGCGAGGAATGCCGTGATTGGTGGCTGCTTTGCGTAGAGAGATATTATTGGATACGTCTAGTATAGCTGCATCCATATCCTCTTCAGTCCACCCAGTTGAAGGCATCGTGGGCTGTAAGCAGTGGGGTGGGTGGGTAGTGAAATCGGTGGCAGACGCGTTCAGACGCGACTGTCCGGCAGGCAAAACAACTTTGGCTATATAACCCTATGACTCACAGGGTTGGTTGCATATGATTGGTCTATCTAACAGCTACTCAAAACACTAGAAACTATCGTGATATCTGTGGTGTAACCAAATAAATGAGAGTCAGAGTCTATAGAGTTTTGTATGGGGGCGGCTAAGTTTGTATGTCCGGAAACTAGGGTGTCCGGGAACTAGGGTGCCCACTGTATCCTAAAGGTGGGTACCCCAAGATATTCATTGCGGAGGCGAGTTTTCCAAACGTGGTAATTCTGGAAGTGCTTAATGTACTCTGAATAGGTGATCATTTTAACTCGTAAGGGTGTTGTCTTTTTGAATCCGCGGTCCTGGTCAGCTCCGAAGTGTTGCAATGATGTGCATGCAGAACAGGGACATTAGACGCTCAACTTCAACTTCAAGACACATTCCTCACTATCCCTTTCTCTTCAAAGAAGGTCTGCAGCTTCCGAATCTAGAGCCTCCATGTCACAATGGCCAAGAAAGCTGCCAAAAAGAAGGCGACGAGCCCAGGTATGTTCTTTCCGAAAGCTGATGAGCGAACAACCAGTTGACTAGAGCCAGCACCAAGCCAGACAATCCAAGGCCGCGTCACTAAGATGACACCTATCAAGGCAGGCCCGGACGTCGCAGCAGCTCGCACAAGTCTGTAATTTGGAGCTGCTTCAGACAGCCGCTCCAGGGCGAGCCCAGTTGCCAATTCTTCGGCTCAAGCTGCGTCTGCCTTTGAGTTTTCGGAGTGTCCGGAGTGCCTTGGCGATAAAGGTCATCTTGTGCTGAAGACATCCTCCGCCAGGAATAAAGCCTTTCCCGAGGTTATTGTTTTTCACTGCATCCAGGATGCTTGTGTAGCGTCCAAATTCTTTGCCTGGCCGATCCTGGACGGCTCCCGCTCGGACTGGCCGGACGTTGGTAGGGAACCATGGGATGATTTTGAGGGTTCGGAACCATTCGAGCAGGCGGAATGTTTCCATATGATCAACGATCGCGAGGTGAATTATTCCTAGGACGATCTTCACGAGGCCTTAAAGCGCATGACGGCCAATGCGAAGGCTTTCAAGGACAGACAGCATGCTGTCGCCAGGATACAGGTGGGTTACTGAATATTATTAGTCTGATCGAGTAGATGTTTGACGAAGTGCTGTTCTCCTCAACAAGCTGAACTGTCCAAGTGATTGCTTTGGCGTTCCACTCTCGTCTGCGCATCTCAGTCGTCGGGGCTCTACTACTCAGCCAGAAACCTTCCGACGGTGAGGATGAACTCCTCAGTTTCTTCAAGCTGGGGCAGATGACTGCTTTCTGCAAACCTGACCCATTTCACAGGGCTCTTGATGCTGTTGAAGAACGGCTCCATCACAATGTCCTGTGCCTCATCAAACTTGCCGTTGATCAGTAAAGTCGGCACTTGAATCTTGCCCAGCTCAGACTTGATGTCCCAAGTCTTCAAATTTCCAATGATATGAAATTCAGACGGACCATTCTGCGTGGAATATTAGCTCGTTGACAGATTCTAATCACCAATCTCCAGGTTGCGCGTGCTCACCATCGTGTAGTAGACTGTGTCATCCTCCTTGAAGTTATCCATTGTCTCCATAAACTCCTCAGGGATGGGGTTCACCCTGACCACAAACAACTTGTAGAACTCCAGCACCGCGGTCTCGTACTCCTCACTATCGGTCTTGCCCTCTTTCTCACACCGCGTCAGCGTCTCCTGAACGTCTTTCGGTAGCAGAGTCCTCAGCTCGTTGGCCACAGCCACCCAGGTGGGCATATCAGCAGGGCTGTCGGCGATGACTAGTTTCCTCAACCCAGCGGGCCTCGTGGCCGCGTATTGTGCTCCTAACATCCCGCCCCAGCTCTGACCCAAGATATCGAATTGCTTGATACCCAGATGCGAGACGAGATTGTTCAGCTCATCGATGAAGAGCTGTGGCTGCCAGAAGGAGTTGTCCTCCCTGCGCTCGCGGAATCTGGTACTGTTTCCACAGCCAATTTGGTCATATAGAATGGTTGGGCGAGCATGGGGGCCGATGGAGAGCAGAGACAGCGTCTTCAGGTAATTATGCCCAGCGCCGGGCCCACCATGTAGCACGATGAGGGGAACTTCTTGCGAATGCAGCGTGCCGTACAGGGCGTACCAGGTCTCGGACTGGACATCTTGGCGAGAGGGGACGGTGAAAGGGATTTTGCCAGTGCTGGAGGGTGACGGATAAGGTCGGACTTGGCCCGGAGGAGGTTGCCGGATGGCGGGATTGGTGATGTTGAGTAGAGAAGTCGTAGAAGCCATCTTTTCTTTCGGACTGATGCAACCAGACGTACAATTACTCGAGACAAGAGGAAATGCAAAAGGCCTTTGTCAAGCTGTGTGATTTCATACTGGTGGAAGCTGTAAATCGTTCTGTGCCATATTGGGTCACCTCAATCACTGATCGCCCATCAGGTCGTGACAAGGCTACCCCAGCACACAGTGTTCAATGTATTGCACTGTCTTCATCTGTGATACTCCTCTAACTTTACCCTGTTGAGTACTGTTTGCGTGAGTGGTGGCGCACGGTGTGCTATTTGTGTTCCTGCGCGAATGTTTTGTGTTTCGTCGACGCCACATGCCAACAGCTTTGCGCGAACGTGGTCGTCAAGCTGAGATTCGCCATATATACAACCCCATACGTCACACCCAGATAAAACTTGCTGTGCCCTCTACTGTGTATATCGAATCTCGAGCTGCTAGCCACGCTGCCTCGCCGCACACGTATCCTGGGCTCCTTCCCCGCTCCAGAGTCACCAAGGCCTTCTTCAAGCTACCGACTTCTGGGCAATCCACAATTTCGGTTCAACTCGCCCGAGGCCGAAGCATACACGCGATGGCAGATCACGACCCCGGATCCGACCGTGACAAGTACCGATGTTTAGCCAAATGCGCACCAATGGTGTGCCGGCCAAACACCGCTTCTCATGGAGCTGGCTCCGGCCAGGCTCGACAGCCCTACACATAAAAGCAGGGTGACTCCAGCTGAGCACCATCCTGCAAAGTCCAGTTCCGCCCAGCTCCGCAATTCTTCGAGTCTAAGCAACAATGCGGACCATGTTACGCATCCTGCTGCCATGTTGGCTGGCCGTCGCCTCAGCGCTCGACCACGTCAATGTCCCCCAATTCGCAGCCGAGCCGCGATGGGCTGCCGCTGACACGCACGTGAAGCCACGGGCGGCGAACTCCTCAGTGTGGCCATATGGGCCCTTTAGCACCGAGGGACGAGACATTGTCAACAGCCGTGGCGAGGTCATCACCTGGGCGGGCGTCAATTGGCCCATGAGTCTCGAGACCATGATACCAGAAGGGCTGGAGTGGGCCTCGGCCGAGGAGATCCTAGATAACGTGGTCAGCGTTGGATTTAATTTCATCAGGATGTAGGTTCTATCCTGTCTTGCTATTGACATGTACAGAGACTGATGTTTGTTCTGTCAGGGGCTATGCGATCGAGATGGTAGATCAGGTGTACGACCGCGACGGCCTAGACGTGCCTTTAGAGGTAGCCATGATACAAGCCTTAGGCTATGTGAACGGGACGAAAGTGACCAACGAGATGATTGCTAAAAATCCTACTTGGACGAGAGAGACGACTCGTTTTGAGATCTGGTCGGACATCACCAGGATCGCCGCTGAGAAAGGCCTGTTCGTTCACCCGGACGTCCACATGGGAACCGCTAAATGGTGCTGTTCACACGTCGATGGCAATGCTTGGTTCGACGACTTGGAGTTCAACACCACCAACTGGCTGAGAGGGATCTCATACGTCGCAAACTGGGCGAAAGACCACCCCAACATCGTGTCCATGTCTCTTCGCAACGAATTGCGAGAGTCGTGGAACAACACGAATCTGTACTACAACTGGCAGACCCTTGTCGGAAACATGTCGGCTGGTTGCGACGCTATTCATGAGTCGAACCCAGATCTGCTCATCACCTGGTCCGGTATGCAGTACGACGAAGATCTCTCGGCCCTGACGACAAGAAAGAACATCCTAACCGCCCCATGCTACAAATGCACGGCGATTGTCGACGCCAACCGACGTGAACCAGTCTACTTCGATTTGGACAGCTATCCTTGGGCTAATAAGCTGGTTTGGGAGCTGCACTTGTACTCAAGTAGCGAGGATGTCGACACCGGAACTTGTGAGATCATCGAAGCTGGGCTGTACAGGAATGGTTTCAACGCACTCGGAATAGACCCTCCTGCAGCGTGCAATGTCACCAACGACTGTCCGCCAGCACAGCGGCAGACACCGGTAATCCTGACCGAGTTTGGACACGCCCAGGACGAAACGCTTTACAACGCCACTCTCCAAAACTGTCTTCAGCAATACACAAAGAAGCACGGCGTGAGTTGGAGCATGTGGGCGTTAGGAGGCAGCTATCGGTTACGTCAGGGGACGCAGGGCCTTTCGGATACCTGGGGCTTGACAAGTTACAACTGGTCGGGCTGGAACTTTCCAGATGGCATCGAGAATTACTGGAAGCCCTGGGTTGCTGCAATGAATGTCACCAAGCTGACCTGATTGAACAACAGGGAGGATGAGCAACTTGGCGAGTGATCGCAGCAGATACTGAATATGAATTCAAGCATACCTTATCAACAACCATCTCACAAACAGCAATTCATACGGAAAACAACTCTGCTCAAAACTCTCTAACGCCAAGTCTGTTCATTGGGCGATCGTGAGACTACCGAAGCGCCTGGGCAAGACTTGACACCACCGCCAAGACGCTCGGCAAGGCTTAGGAAAGACGTCAGCCCTGGTTTGTGGGACTTCGTCCCATCTTCTCAACCACAACAATAGAGCAAGCAGACGTTACAAGTTGCGACGGTCTAACCACATCGCAGGTTTTTCGTCTCTCTCCCAAGTCCTTTGGTAGCATTGCTGCTAGCTTCACAACCGGATGCCAGGCCAGACCAGACCTGCTGTGTCGGATTCCGTTCGCCAAGTGGGTCGCGGAACTTCAGCCAACTATGCAGCCGTGCCTATTCTTGAAAGACTGCAATGTATATGGGTAAGAGGGTGGCAGCTATGTCTGCGTGAAAGTCATAGCTTTAGTTGACCTAGTAGATTCGTCTTTCTCGCATCTCGTCCTAGCTTTCGTGATTTGATAGTTGAGCTGAGCTCTTTTCCTGTATATCGTTTTCTTATTCTGCTGTTGACCGGCCTCAAATTCTATAATCTGCCAACATGAAGTTCGGGCTCCTTTCTTCGGCTCTGCTGGCCGTCCTGGCCCACAGCGAGTCTGCTCTCGGCCTCGTTGTATGATCGACCACCCTACCATCTCGTCGATTCATATCAAAACAAGACTGACGTTCTTTTTAGGGTGGCTCTTCCCTACGAGTTACAACTCACATGAACATGCGCGCCGCCGCGCGTCCCATCAAACGACAAATTCAGATTGGCGGAGAGGGTGGTGGTCTCGTTCTCCCCGGAGGACTCACGCTGGGTGGTGGCGGTGGAAAGAAGGGCGCGAACGCCACGGGCCAGCCTGCCGCCGCTGCCGGTGAAGCCGCCGCCAACGGTGCGGCACCCGCTGCCGGCGCACCCGCTGCCGGCACTTCTCTTGGGGACTTCATCGCCGCAGCCACCGGTGCCGCTAAGAAGAACGGCACTGCCGCGGCGGGTGCGGCGAAGGAGGGCGCGGGTGCGGCTAAGGAAGGCGCAGGTCAGGTTGCTGCCGAGCCTGCTGCCGCCAAAGAAGGAGCCGGAGCCGCCAAAGAGGGCGCCGGCCAGGTTGCTGCCGAGCCTGCGGCCGCAAAAGAGGGAGCTGGAAAGGCCGGGGCCGAGCCTGCTCAGCCTGTTGCTGTTGACCCCGCGATTCAGGCTGGCATCGATGCGACGAATGCCGGCGCGGCGGCAACCAAAGCTGGCGACGATGCGACGAAGGCCGCCCAGGCGGCGTCGGTAGCTGCGGGTGGTGCGGCGCCGGCTGCAGCGGTGCCGGCTGGTGAAGCAAAAGCTGGCGAAGCCAAAGCTGGAGAGGCGGCGCCCAAAGCTGCTGAACCCGCGGCAGCCGAAGGCGCACCCAAGGCCCCCGAGCCGGCAGCTGTGGAGGGCGCGCCTAAAGCTGGCGAACCGGCGAAGGCTGGCGAGGCAGCCAAAGCGGCCCCTAACAAAGCTGTCGAGGAATCGGAGCAGTTCTCAGAGGGCTTCGGCATTGTGCTGGGTGCTGACGGCCAAACGAAGAATCTGGGAGGAAATCTTGGTATCACCAAGGTAATCCTAGCCCAATGTTGTTCTGAAACGATACATTATGCTTTGATAAAGATTTGTGCCGAATATGCAAGCTGACAATTTTTTACTGCAGGGCTCCGACGGCAGCACGAGTGTAGGAGGCGAGAATGGCATAAACATTGGCTGAGGGCCAGGACAAATTTGGCAGTGTGTGAGGCGGTGGTCTCAGAGAATTACTTGTCAAACCTTGGCTGTGGGCTTATTGCTATGCATATCCGGATCATCATGTTTAATATAGACGTCCTCTTCAGAAACAGACCAACTAGAGCACTCACTCCTCACGAGGTCCCACAGCTCCGTCGCTGATGACTCGCTTGACCTGAATTATATCTGCTCCTGCACAGAATAGTAAATTGCAGCTGTGGCATCTATTCAAACAATATTGAAATTTTGTGGCGAGAATATGTGCCATGCCGGACCAGCCCTTCGAGCAGAAGTAGTCTGTGTGCTTGGAAGCATGCAAATACACCCGCCCTGAGAAAGCACATGAAGTAGTGTGTCTGCACCAATATAAGTCTCTCATTGGATGCTCCGGAATCTTGCCTCAAACTCAACATCCCGCCCCAATTCCTACAATGTTCTGGTTGCCCTCGATAAATTTATTACGCCCCACTCCTTTTGTGGCTCAGCCGGGATAAGCAGAGCACGCATAGTCGCTGTGCCTCTTAGATTTGCTCTCAAGCAAAGCATAAAGAGGATTGAAACACATGCTGCGATTCCATGTGATTCTAAACGCTGCCCATCTATGGCACGAGGGTCTAGACACTGAATCCTTCAGCCTATTGGGTTGTCTGGACGAGGCATCCGGATACTTGCAGCAACCAGCAACGCCGCGGCAGATTAAGGTTTCTGTGGTTTAGCGAATCCACAATGCCACTTCAGAATCCCGACCTCAACTTGTCTTGGTTGGTCCAGGTTGACGTGTGTTCGAGGCCTTCGCGAAGAGTCCGCGGTTAGCTTGAGGCTGGGCACCAGGCCAGTGGAACCCGCCGACTTGTAGTGGATATGGCTCGCTAAGACTTGGGGCTGGCTGTAGGCCTCCCTGGCCGTGCGGCTTTGCACCTTGCGAAAGAAGCTTATCTTCAAGGCAAAAACTAAAGAGGCGATGTTACCAGGGGCTTATCAACCAATTCGCTTCAAAGTAGCGCGTACAAACCTAAATGCCCACATGCTGCTTTGATGTTCAGGGTTTAGTATTGTTAGCGCACTGATAGAGCCAGGAAGCAGCGATGCGCACAGTGTGTGACGGCCTCCCGGTATCACTAGCGGCGTCTTAGCTTTTTAGTTCCACGAGCTCGTATGAAGTATTCACCTGCAAACGTGTTGGACGATCAACGATTCTAGGTGTCAAAGATCGCCATAACTCCAACTGAAATGAGTGATTGTCCCTTGCATATTGGCCAACTGACGTGCAGCCGATCAAGTTACGCGGCCCCTGTGCAAATCATATCCAAACAGGAAGTTAGTGGGGCGCCCCGGGGTCTCGTCACTTCGCGACCATCATCTTCAACATCAACAACAACTTGACGCTAATCAATCAGTCTTCCCTTTCCGCCCACGGCCTTATCAGCTTGTGCACTGGCCCGCGCATTGTGCGAACCTGGCACGCAGGTGGGATGCAAGGAGCCGCGCACGGGATGCGCAGGCAGCCTCTCAAACGCGCCAGACCCACACTGAACCGCGGTCTTCGCTTCTGCAATCAATCAAGAGCTTCATGAGGCTTCTTCCTTCTCCCGCCCCGGCTCCACGGCGCACAAGGAAACACCAACACTCAAGCTGTGAAGAGTGACCACGCCACAGAGACAGCCGCCACCAACTTTGCAATGCCACTGCAGACGCCTTAATGCGGGCAGTTGCTCCACCCCCCATGTGCTCGTTTCAAGTGCCCAGGTTGGGTGCGTGCTGCAGGCCTCCATTGGCCGGCCGCCAAGTGGGCCACCCTAATTGTTTGTTTCTCTTCTTCGACATCAAACAAAAAGTTGACAACCCACGGGCGCTAGGCAATATTCGCCCGCTGCCCCTCGTACGGACAGCGAACAACCAAAACCCAAAGATGATGAAGTGGTAGGTATATAGTAAGTACGGGAGTACCTCTCCTGCAAGTGCACGAGGTCTCGGTTCCGCATGGGATCTCCGGACTTCAAGGTCCATTTCTTCCTTTACTCGTCGCCAACATGGTTGGCTTCCATTCCTTGATTAGCCTGCTGGCAGCTTCTTTTGTGTGCGCCGCTCCTTCACGCACACCGGACGCGGGCTCGTCCTCCTCCTCGCGCCTCGATAGGCGTGGCACGGCAGCCGCTGACGAAAAGCTTGTCTTTTGTCACTTCATGATGGGAATCATTTCCGGCCGCACAAGTGCAGCGGATTACGACTCGGATATGCAACTGGCGAAGGAGCTGGGTGTTGACGCTTTTGCCCTGAACATCGGCACGGATGAGTTCACGGGTAACCAGCTTGACTATGCCTACGAGTCCGCTGCCAACAACGACATGCGGGTTTTTATTTCTTTCGACTTCAACTGGTTCGACCCGTCCACGGATGCGGAAATTGTGGGGCAGATGATCGCCAAGTACAGCGCAAAGGATGCACAGCTCACCATCGACGGCAAGGCGTTCGCCTCCAGCTTTGCCGGTGATGGTCTTGATGTCTCGGCCGTGAGGGATGCTGCAGGCGTTGATATTTACTTCGCACCGAATTTCCACCCAGTCCAAACAAGTGACCCCGCTGCAAAGGTCGACGCGGCCTTGAATTGGTAAATGTGATCCGGGGCTCAGAAGTAGAATCTTTGTTGTAGACACTGATATGAGTTACAGGATAGGCTGGAACAGCGATGGCAACAACAAAGCCCCAACAGAGACGAGCCCCAACATCACCGTGTTGGATGGTGATCACACTTACCGGGAATGGCTTTCCACAAGATCCGACACCAGCCTCGCCAAGAGATCCGACCTCAAGTACATTGCCCCAGTGTCTCCCTGGTTCAGCACTCACTACGGCGCGGAGGTCAGTTATAGCAAGAACTTCGTGTTCCCTAGCGACCTTCTCTGGTTCAACCGCTGGACCGAGGTTTTGACGCTGGCGCCGCAATACGTTGAGATGATCACGTGGAACGACTACGGAGAGTCTCATTACATCGGCCCTCTATCCTCGCCGCACTACGATGATGGGGCGTCGAAGTGGGTGAACGACATGCCTCACAATGGCTTTCGAGACATGGCCAAACCTTACATTGCAGCCTTCAAGGCTGGGGCGACCACTGTGGACGACTACATCACCGAGGATCAGCTGATCTACTGGTATCGGCCTACCACGCGCGCAGCCAGCTGCGATGACACTGACAACACAATGGCTGCTGCGGCAAATGATAGTGGAAACTACTTCCATGGCAAGCCCAATGGTTACACAGATATGCAGGACGCAGTCTTTATTATCGCTCTTCTCACTGCCGACGGTACCGTCACCGTCAATTCAGGGCGAATGAGTCAGACGTTCGACGCCGTCGCTGGAGCGAATGCATTTCAAGCCCAAATGGATGTTGGCCAGCAAAGCTTCTCGTTGACTCGAGGGTCGGAGACTGTGCTTTCTGGAACAAGCTTGAAGGACATCCAGGACCAATGTAAGCATATCCTTCAATTGTACTTGCACATATATTAATGCTAACACATGGTGCCAGGCATTTGCGGAATATACAACTTCAACACCTACGTAGGCACATTGCCTGCGGGAGCTGCAGATCCCCTTGATGCTGATGGTCTCCTCTCCTTCACGGTCGGCTTGACCGCCACGACCTGCTCTGCGACAGCCTCTCTGGGTACTCCCACCAACGTTGCGGCCTCGACGACTGCTCAGGGCAGCGCGGTCCCAACCTCGTCAAGTCAACCCACCTCGACAATCGTCGCGCCAACGACTGCCCGACCCTCCGGATCTGCAGTCACAGCATCACAAGCACAGTCCTCAGCAGCCTCCAGCTCCGTGACCATCGTACACCTGACCACAACCATGTACACCACGGTAGCACCCTCAGGAGGCTACCAGCCCACAGCATCCCAAGCGCAGGCCTCGCCGTCCGCGACCGCGAGCGCCTCCCCTAATTGCAACGCTGGCACAGTGGCCTATGGTCAGTCCGACAACCTCTCCGGACTCTGTGACTTCGCATGTGCTCACGGATTCTGCCCGGAGGATTATTGCACCTGCACTTCCACAGGCGACGTGCAGACGTATATGGCTGGGTTGGCTACTACCGGCTGCGCACTTGCGGGCGAGGATGCTGTTTACGACGACCTTTGCGCGTATACGTGCACATTGGGCTATTGCCCTGACACAGCTTGCACGACGAGCTGCTAGACGCGGCCAAGTTGCCGCTGTTTCTCTTCTAGCTTTCACTTCTTTTGTGCCTTTTTACTTTCACTTCTTGTCTGTGTGCCTTTGAAAGGCACATTTTCTAGGGAAATACCCAGCGTTTGTTAGTCGGTGGTAGTGCCGGCCTTGGACATAGTTTCATGATTAGGAACTTGGACATGTTCATCCTAGCTTTCAAATGAGCTTCGCACATTGCGCCTATGCTGCAATATTTATGTGTGTCCTGTGCTAGCTCTTCGGCTTATTCTCGTGATTCTATTTGACGTTTTTCTCGGGTCTCACTCTCACTAGTGGTAAGACCATGCCACTAATACCTTTTCAAGCCTGAACACCCGTTGAGCCGACGCTGTCGATGTGGTCATCGGTGGTATCACCACCGGGGATGAGCACAGCTAGTCATGTACTTGTACTCTTGATCAGTCCTCAGATGAGGCCTCAATGTTCCTATCGAGATTGAGAGGTGCTGTCAACGGGTGTAGGTTTGGGCTCCTCGCCGTGAGTCTATGCGAGTACTCTTTGGCTATTGGCTTCTTCACACTAGCCGAAGTTTTGCTCAAACGCATTGAGTTCCCAGCTGGATTCGCTTCTTCCACATTTGTACCTTCCACACACTCACAACATCCCTCTCGTTCTCGTTGTAAAGTTGAGATGTTTATACACTTAGTATCAATCTGTTGTGCAAGTGACTGCCCAACAAGCGTGGCGCTGACAAGACTTGAGAGGAACCATAGACGAGCAGCCACGCATTGAGTGAGATCGATACTCTCATGACTATTGTCAGAAGGCTTACTCGAATATTGCATGTAATTCACAGTCTAGACATTTCAGATAGAGTACCAAGGCAGCTCCATCGGTCAATGACCGGTAGCAGGCCTCCTTGACTGCCTAGATGTGGAAGATATTGACCGGCCGCTCCAAGGGAATATGAATACTCCCCAGCAAGTCCATACATATCTAGGAATATCTGTTGTTACACCCACGTCTTGTCGAATCAGTGAGTGTCAGTGGCTGAACTAGTTGGCCGAGCACTGAGCCACGTTGGTCTATGCGTCTTTGCGAACAGAATCTTCAAGGACAATTAATACGTGCCATGAGCCACTTGATTTTGCTCTTCCGACAAATTCCGTCCACTTGAGTTCATCGGAAGAAACTTGTGAGGATCTCAAAAGTCAAGAGGCAAATACCACACCCGACAGTACCAAGACCAAAACCCTTGACCACAGGACAAGACTGCCTCCGCGCAAATAACTTTCACCATGAGACTCCTCATCCCAGCAGTACTGCTTAGTACCTGGCACCAAGTCCTCGCCCAAGACTTCTCAGGCTACGCGGGTGCATGCTCGACGCTCGGCTTCGCCGCAGACTACTCCACCATCACCGGAATCATCTGCGGCTCGAACGGCGGCTCGTTGCCGCCCGTAGAGGTCTGGCTGAATCTCGACAACTGTATGTCCTTCTTCTATGGTAGTCTCTTCGGCCGACATGGGTGAGTAGGAAAGCGTGTTTTGCTGGGGTCCAAGCTGACGAAAGAGATAGTGGCGGGTACATTACCGACAGCGACTGCAATGGTTACGTGGGCAATAACCCACATGACTATGCCTGTATCTGCCAGGGTGTGCAGACTCCCGCTATCAGTTTGAGTGCGTAGTTGCTCCCTATACTGCTGAGCCAGTTGTTCAGAGATCGTGGCTGATACGTGTGATGTCTTAGATGATATGATCGGAATCAACTCGACAGATGGGAGGATTTGTTGCATTGCAGGCACCGATGAGGCGCTGGCTGTCCGCTGCAGCTGAGCCACATACTTGAGAGGTGAGTTTGACCTAAGGATTATAATGATATAGATAGTAATCGGGTTGGATGTATATTATGGCTATAGGCTAGAGTTTTTTGTTATAGTTAATTTAATTTTTTATTTTGGAAGTTGAGATTGTAATACATCGAAGAACGCGGCCTATAAACAAGAAGAATCTAAGATTTCATTCTTTTACATTTAACTTCAAGCTACTAACGTTTCTTATTACTATACCTTAATAATGTACCCATTATAGTCATTATTTATATTATTATAACTTTCATGATATATGATTGTTTTGATATAAATTCAATTTTTATGTTTGCAAAATTGACGAAGTTGCCAAGAGGTGGTCCGTGATGGACCTTTACGCCAAGAAGGGAAGGTTCTGTCGCCGGTCACAGCGGAGCGAGGATAAAGAGGACGGCCCGAAAACTTTTAGTGGACCCTGAATTTTCCCGGTCAGCGCAAATGACGTCCAATCGCCGAAATGGAAATGTTGGCAACTCGCGGTGTCAATGCGACTTGCGTGACTTTAGCCAACCCTTCTCAACATAAGACAATAGAGTCTAGACCTTTTTTCTTTTCGAGCCCATTCCAGTATTTCGCAGCTGGAACAGGGCATTATTCCACAAACAATAGTTAAAGTTACTCGGTCCGCTCTGGAATATCCAACATCATGGGCTCCAACCCCGCGCTCCCGGCGCTGAAGACCTCGCCCAAATTTATCTTCTTCACGGACTTTGACGGCACAATCACATTGCAAGACAGCAATGACTTCATGACAGACAACATCGGCTTTGGCGAGGCCCTGCGGAAGAAGGGCAACGAGGATGTGCTGCTCGAGACGCGCGATTTCCGCGACTCCTTCCAGGAGATGATGGACAGCATTAAGGCGCCATACAACGAGTGCATCGACCTTCTCATCAAGAACATCAAGCTCGATCCCCGCTTCAAGGAGTTCTTTGCCTATGCCAAGGAGAACAACGTCCCCGTCGTCATCTTGAGTGGTGGCATGGAGCCCGTTATTCGCGCTTTGCTGGGTCACTTGCTCGGCGAGGAGGACCTGAAGCTCATTCAGATTGTCAGCAACAACGTCAAGGCACGGCCAGGCAAGAATATCAATGAGGAGAGTGGATGGGAGATTGTGTTCCACGACGACAGGTAAGTTTTGAGAGATGCTGCTGCTGCACACGACCGGTGCTAATATCCAGGCAGTGGCTTTGGACATGACAAGTCCATCGAGATCCGCAAATACTCCTCATTGCCTGCAAGCGAGCGACCTGGCATCTTCTATGCCGGCGACGGAGTATCCGACCTTTCGGCAGCCAAGGAGGGCGACATCATGTTCGCGAAGGCTGGACGCGACCTTGTTCTCTGGTGCGAAAGGGAAAAGGTCCCATTCACAACCTTCAGCGACTTTGGCGACATTCTGGCTGTGGTGAAAGATGTTGTGTCGGGGAAGACCAGCATCAAGGACGCCGCGATAGGCCGGGCTTGAGAGACGTAGCCCACGGCTTAGATTCTTTAGACATGCTTGACCACCAGACGCGGGTAGACATAGATGTGGGCTAGAGGCTTAGATCGTATCTTGCGTAGACAATTGCAACTGAATTGACGCATACCTATTTCCCAGCTTCCCCAACTGTAAGTGAAGAGGTGGGTCGGCGTCCAGCGCCTAAAGGCTGCCGCTTACCGGGATGTGGACCTGGAAAGTGGACTCTTGGCGCTTGATATCGATAAGAAAAGTTTGGTGAGCGCCCATGGCATTTTTCGAAAGCACCTGGGCAAACTTGCATTCTCCTACGCAACATTCTCAGCACCAATCAAGCGAATTTTCCACATCATGGCACCCACTACTGCTGTCGTCAAAAAGGGCGATGCGCCCCAGTTCGAGGTTGATCCTGACCAGGTATGATTGTTCAATGACCAATGCGCATGACCGATTCGCTGACATGGAAACTTCAAGGCCCTGAAAGCCTCCAAGGCCCTCCTCGCCCACATCAAGAAGACCGCGAGCGAGAATGCGGCGAACGCTACAAAGAAAAACATTCTCGACGACGACGAGAAGTCCCTCACTTTGAGCGAGACACCAATTTGGTTGACCGTCACCACCAAGCGCCACATCCACGACTCCAAAAAGCTGCAGCCCGCCAAGATTGTTCTTCCGCATCCCTTGAACGACAACCCGGAGTCTACCATCTGTTTGATCGTTGCCGACCCACAGCGCCACTACAAGAATGTCGTAGCCTCGGAAGACTTCCCCGAGTCTCTGCGGAACCGTATTACTCGCGTTATCGACCTCAAGCACCTCCAGGCCAAGTTCAAGCAATACGAGGCCCAGCGCAATCTCTACACCGAGCACGATATCTTCCTCGCCGATGACCGTGTGATCAACCGCCTGCCCAAGGCGCTCGGCAAGACATTCTACAAGAACACCACCAAGCGGCCCATATCCATCGTCCTCCAGAAGAAGAAGGCGCGCGAGCAAGGCACCCGTGGCAAGCGAGTGAAGGCGGACCCCAACGAGATCAACTGCCGCCCGACGGCCGAGATCGTCTCCGAGATCGAAAAGGCCATCGGCGCCGCGCTCGTCCACCTGTCTGCCTCGTCCAACACAGCCGTCAAGGTCGGCTTCGCCAGCATGGACCCCGAGGCGCTGTCCGAGAACATCGCCAAGGTCGCCAACGAGATGGCCAACAAGTACGTTCCGAAGAAACGGAACGGCATTAAGAGCATCTTCGTCAAGGGCTCCGAGACCGTCGCACTGCCCGTGTGGCAGGACAGCGAGCTGTGGCTGGACGCTGCCGCCGACGTGATTGCCAGCGGCTCCGAGGCTGCCAAGGCTATCGAGGCGAAGATCGAGGCGAGGAAGGAACAGGCTAACGTGGGCAAGAAGCGCAAGACGGCGGGTGCGTCAGATGAGGAGCCCACGCCGAAGAAGGCCAAGAAGGAGAACGTGTCTGAGGGCGACGATGACAAACTCGACAAGCAAATTGCTCAGCGTAAGACAAAGTTGCGCAGCGCCAAGACCAAAGCGAAGGCTGCATTGGAGGACTGAGCGAGTTCATCCACTGTTCCTTTCTGCATGGGCGGCGTTTGGCGTTGGGAAAGTCGACGATACAGATACCTAGATGATGTCGCTTGGGGCTGACCGGGGTCTAGAGATACATTAGAAAATTCTGAATTGGCTTCTGATGTGCCGTTTCTGTTTCAGTCTATCTGCCATATTTCGCTCCATGTTGGCTTACCCCTTCTGGCAGACAAAAAAGCCATTCCAAGCTAATCTTGAGTTCAGCCCAGCTTTTGCGTCTGGGTACCGTTTTGAACTCGTCCTTTCAAGACGTTCGATAATAAGGTGCTTATATCACCAGCCGTTTTATCAGCCGTTTTCCACAACCGTGTCCATCATACACTATTCTTCCCTAGATCCCCTCCGCTTGAAAGGGCGACTAATTTCTGAGACTTTTACCAAGCTAAGTTCAGTATTGCAACCTTGGCTCTGTCCCTAGCCTACCTGCGTATGCGACTGGGCAACTTGTCATCTCAGCTTACCTAGGTGCCCCATAAGTGTTGTCTACACTTGAGTCCTGCAATGAGTCTGGACGCCTAGCTGTGAATCAACACTGTTAGTGCAATCTGGTATTTGTTTGACGCGATCATTGCGAAGTGATCGTGTCAGCCCGCGTACTTTTCATCCGCATAGACGTCGGCCTCCAATACGCGACAGTGTAGCTAAATCATACACTCTCTTCTGGTACACCATGTAGCTTCGCGGCTGAAGTGCTAAGCTTGCTGTGCAAGACTTTATTAAACATACTGAGAGATACTCCGACTATCTCGAAGATGCTGCGATATTGCTGCTTTGGTTAAAGCAAAATGTGGTGCCGCAGATGATTGTACAACCCAGGTACTTACCACATGCTGGATTTGCTCAGCTAACCCTCAGGCCCTGTCTCAACAACTTTCTATGACGGGTTGTTGAGAAGCCTGGTCTGGAAGACGAAAAACATGACGTTTTATATGGGTAATACACAAAAAGCTCGCGTAGCACGCGCAAACAGTGTAATCATCATGGGCTGGGGAAATAATACTCGAGGTGTCACTCCAGCGTCCAGAAGTTGCTACCTCCTGTGGCTGTTTCTGTCTCGGCTCTTGAGTGTGCAGGTAGGCCACAAGATGACCGTATTGGGCCTTGATTGTTCCGTGGCCAAGTGGGCACGCATCAGAGTTGCGATGTTCACCAGACAGTGTTACTCGGAGATGTTGAGGTTGTATTAGGGTGAACGGGAGCTAAAGACAAGCACCCGGGGCAAAAAGGTTGGACGACCCAAGTGTCAAGGCAGCCGCTCCAGTCTGCAATGCAAGAAGTCGAAAGGATAAGCTATTTCTCGAAATAAACGCAAGTTGGCATGGTGTCGATCAAGACATGCCGGAAGGTTGAGCAAGGTGGCTCCAATTTGTCGAACGTGTGAAATCATGTATTCTTGATCATCGACCCGTGGACTTTGGAGAAGCTGCAGAAGAATTCTGTCATCGACCGTGCGGTGTTCAGGAGAGTTCGAGTTTAGACTACATTCCATTCCAGCTATGGAACTTTTTGACAGCTTCAAGCTGTGCTGTACAAGACGGAGAAGTTTCTGGCACAGGAGCTGCTCAGGAACCGGAGGTAGGCTGGAACGCGAATCCATCCCACGAAGTTACTCCTCATGCCTCCTACTTTTGTCTTTTTTTGGTCCTTGTTTTTGCTTCAGTTTCAGTACACCCCTCCTCTGTGCATCGCCAACCCCCAAACCCATCCTTTCTCTTCCCTTCCCCTGATTCGACTTCGCGTTCGCCACATGCATTTGGCGCCTCAGGTCAACTGGCCAAGGCTGTTCTCATCATACTCTCGGACTCCATGGTTCGCGTTACAAACTTGGAGTACATGTCGGAATCACCTTCCTTTTCTGTGTCCAGCCTTGTATTTAGGTATCCATGCACCGACGATTGTTACCAAGCGAACAGCTAACAACGAGAACGAATACCCGCGGACGATCCCGGATTACGAACAGCGCACTGCCCACCAAGCTCCCAAACTTCAACAGGGCCGGTCCACATCCCATTAGATGGCACAATTAGTTCTGTCATGCCCAGGTGCGTACCGTCTACAACAGGTTCCGATTCCAAAATGACTGCCCGAGGAGGGTAGCTTACCCCTAAACGGAAAGATGACTAGCTCCAGGAACTTTATACCGAAGCAACACCTACACACCTGGCGACGTACCCAACAGAGGAAGAGCTTTTAAGGCACGTGGAGTCTTGATCTTCCAAGGCAAACACTGGGAGTCATTTTCCGTGGCCAGGTCCTCGAAGGCGCCCGTGAATACTAGTTTATCATGAGAAGAGGGAACATACTCTCTGCAAATTGGCAGGCACTCGGTATTGTCAGTTAAAGGAAAAGACACAGAGCCTAGGTAGGTAGACGGTCTGGGATTCTTGTGTGGACGTCGTGTAGAGACAACATGTCACAAGTGGTGCCTTCAATCATGGAACACTGGAAGCTTGACAGGCTAAGACGCATTGGACCGGCGCCGGGGTGGGTTCCAGAAAGGGGCTGCCGCGCATCAGGGTCTTGGATGTTCGGAAGTACTTGCACCCAAGTAGCTATGTAAGAAGAATAAGAATTACCTTCGTACGCGAACCGGTAGAGTCTCTTGCTGTCTCTCGATATATGACAGCAGTCTCAGCCAAGTCCTTGCTACCTAAGTCTGTGGCTCACTTCATACTCTCATTACGCACAGAAATGGTCTGGAAGACCTCGGAAGGTAAGCAGATTCTTTTGTGTTTTCAAGTGAAATGGTGGAGAATATCTACCGCAGTCTGGATTTACAGCGAGTACAGGTCGGATGTCAGCTGTCTGAATAGGTAGTACGCAGACAGGTACTCGGTGAATCCAACATGAAACTTGTAGCAGCCCCCGATCTGCACTTAAATGGAGCTACCACACACTGAGCAGCAGACGGCAGTGCGTTGGGTGGAAGGGACGGACCACAGTGTTTATGGGGAATCTGTCACACCAATTTGGCCAGACCGCGTTCATCAACAATACAATCTACAAATCCACACCTATCTTTTCAAGTGGCAGGGGTTTGGAACAATCAGACTTAAATGTTCCTGCCCTTGTCCAGTTTTCCCTCTGCAGCTGACCTCTCCCGCTTCCAGTTTTCACTCGCCGGCATCTCCTCCTTCTCAGCCAAAGGAACCTTAAACTTGTGTCTCCCCTTCAGTCCTTTCTATCATCACACCCCTCGACACACGCTTGCAGAGCAAAAGCATCGACACTTCATTCTGGTCGGCATCCGATTACACGCTACATACCTCCCCATTTTCACTCTCAAGCATCAACAGCAGCAGCCTTGCGCTGATTCTGACAAGCTTGGAGCCCACACTCTACTGTCAAACTCTTCACTTGAAATCAATCACACGCTTCTGAGTTCCCACAGAGAAGGCTACTTCTGCTCCTTACAAGGTTCAAGCACTAGACAGTCACAACGCTGTTATTGACCAACTAGACATCTCCCAATTGGAGCCCCGAGTCATTCCCCTCGAGCAGTCGCAACCGTCCGCTACATACATACCCATTCTTTGGTAGCGAACACCGCAGCTTCTCTCTTTGTTCCATTCCTCCGACTTGCACCCCGGCTTGCTGTCATAAACAAATCCCGACCACTTCTCAACCACTTCTGGACCACTTCTCTCAAGATCTTCTTGGTTTTCATTTCCATCACAATGACAAGCCACGGAATTGAGCCCCGAGATCTGACAAGGTGTCAAGTCTGCGTGCTCCAAAGTCCACTTGTCTGCAGGTTACTCTCTTGCCTTTGCCGTTGTCACATTGAGGGCAGCAATCGCAGCATGCCTGCTACATAGTCACCTAAATTCGAAACTCCTGTACTTGACGGTAACTTTGCTGTCTCCTTCATGCATCAACAGAATGTGCTCGACAACACTACGCCCTCCCAAGACTCCCAAGATTTAGTGTCCGCGCCGCAGTCATGTGCATGTCGGACCGGGACACTACAGACGGACTGATTCGCAATCGCGGTCGCAACGCATGGAACGTGGCTTAGCAATTTACGATCCTAGAGGATGTCAGACTGATGCGCAACCGCGTTCACAATGCATGGATGGAACGGGGCTCAGCAATACCGCCCAGAGACGAAGTAGCCGTTTCGTAACCGCAGTCCTACCTGCAGAGAGTTACTCCGCAAATTGTTCATCTGAGGTCGCCGAACAAGGTGAACTGTCCTCAACCCCGCATGCGTCGCAGGAGCGTCGACACACAGCTCCCCAGTCCACAACAAGAAATCTGAATCATCAATGCCAATCACTGGACAGGCCTTGATCGAATCGAATCAACGAGACTGACACACAGGTTCTGCTTCAGTAAGTGAACAAAGTCCTCGGATGCCATATATCATCTGCTGAATCTAGAGTGTTTCTTAGTAAGTTCACTGAGCACAATTGGCGCTCCACCGTCCTGACTTGACTGTCAGACTCCTCGGGGGGACGGTCGCCACTGATGAAGACCACAGCTACCAGAAGTCCACTACGACAAAGCACCTATCGAGTCCTTAGATAACCATTTGGTGTCCCGGAAGCCTCCGTTGCTGAGATATACCAAGACTATTCCTTTGCAATGAGCTTCCTGGTCGAGGCCGAGCCACCGGTACGAATCCTGCGTCAGTCTAGAAAGGTTGAAAATGGCAGCTGGTACAACCGTGGATATCGCTAGCAGCATCCTCCACATATCGCTGGAGTATTAAGTGTTTCTCAGCTAAAACTTGCCGCAAAAGTACAAGTTAGTCGTAGCACACACGCGCGCCGTGGCAGCAACATGACTTATACGGAGGGAAAGTGACTTCTTGTCGGCGCAATCCGTGTGGCCGAGCACAGAACTAAGAAGCAGCCAAGGGTGCAATACCCGACAACGAGGCACCTATTCCGAGGACTCTTCGCCTCTGGAAGATCCAATTCATCGCAATCACAGAAACAGGGCAAGAATCGCAAAGATAGGCACAGTCTGAACAGACCAGACGATTCGTGTGTAAGGCGCCTGATGTGAACAGAGCATCACTGAGAAGAATATCTTGTTCCTCCATTAAACAGCAAATCACAGAATACGACCGAGATATTCTTACCATGGCTCCTCCAATCAAGGGCATTGCAATTGTGTCCGCGACAGCTGCCTGGACTTGCTCGAGATGCATTCTGCCAAGGGGATTGTTTCCTGTTTCGAAGCCACGTTGACCGTGAACAATGCGCAGCGAGCTGGTCTGTCATACACGGTCATCACTGCTACTTCGGGACTTTCATGCGCGCGGTCATACACCGTTAAGTCGCTAAGCCAAACAGTAAATGGTCAGTCCCAGAGTTGGAGTCAAATCCTGTGGCTCTTTTCCGGTCCATTGGCTTGGGTATTTGAGGCTGAAGAAGTACATGATCTGCAAAGCGATTCTATATTAGGCCTTTTGAAGCCTGCTCTCAAATTCTGTAGGGAATAACCCAGCGTTGAAAGCCAGACAGGTGGAAATCGCCAACAAATATCGTGCGACTGATACATGGGCTAACTCAGCTGCAAAATCGTGCGATCAACCCCTACGCCTTGACTAGGTAGATACACTACGTACAAATCTGCTGATCTGAGCGGCGTATCTCTTTCGCGCGGTTCCAGCTCACACGTGAGTCGAAGCATAGAGAACAGGTTTGTCTACACGATGCCCTGTCATATTCCAGCTTGTATGAATCCGCCGTTCGAGCTCACGAATCGTCTTTTCCTATGATTACTGAGTTACCGATATCAACAATAACAAGAAGCCATTGACAGAGACCTGCCTGTACTCGCAAAGTTTCATTTCGAGCTTGCATAATTTTCCTCGAATGAGCTATCGATCTTTATATGAATCTTCTTTCGCGGACAAGTTCACAGCTTTCTCGCCGTTCATTCAGTCCTCTGACGCGACAATCTAGGTATTCTACGCGATCTCGCAGATAGACTGGAGACTGACTTCTCTGGCGCTCGGACTCGACTTGTATGAGAAACTTCGCGAGAAGCTTTTGGCCTATATATGAAAGGGTGATTTGGTAACATGCAGTAACAAGGCAAAAACCAGACAAGTAGTGCAGCGGAAAGTCCGTACACTCCTAAGGATCTTTGCTAGGAGTAGTGTAAAGAACCAGGTGGCTTGCAAAGCGGCGATTCAACGAATTTTCATTTCCAGGTAGCTCAGCATTTTGATGACGAAGGAAGTGCTGAGCTACTCAACGGGGAAGTTGGCACAAGGATGGCCGCTGTCGAGATGTCTCATGCACCCCCCGGGGCAGGCGAATGATTGCATCTACCCAATAGCAGGGTAGCGCTACAGTCCACATAGTAAGTTGACAGACTCAAAAATAAAGGTAAATTGGTCTTTGGGATGTTCGCGACACAATATGGAGCCTAGTCGGTTTTGTCCGGCCAAGGACCTCGGTGGCCCGAATCTTGAGCCGGCCTTCGGATCTGAGCAGCCAGGGTGTCGATCTCCCCGTACCTTCTCGGGCTACTTATGTGTTCAGGAGGCACGTGCCAATTTACAGGAGTCCCGGATTCAACTTGTCAAGCTGTCATATTACTGTAATCAAGTCACACCTCCTGTTATGCACGAGCACGAGTAGCTCCAAAGTCACCGCAACCCTTACCCACGCCTTCGAGGTTGCGGTGGGTCTAATAACTTTAATCGCTATCTAGGTAGCTAGCCCTGCTAGCGTCGACTTGCCGCCTGGTTTATGCCGATCGGGCTATGCTAATGCACGGCACGGTCCATGCTAGCTTAGCGCACATCCTAGCTTCAACGACACGCCAAGACAAGGCTGTCAAATGTCAAAGTCCTCCAAGGCCTCAGAGTCCTTGACGCTTGGATCAAAGTCTTATCCCTCAATTATGACACATCAAGGTATGTGATTTCTCGATCACCTGCACTCAATGTTGTGTTGACGATATTAGTAGTACAGCCACGTGATTCTGCTATGACTGAACTTCACACTTCGTAGGTCAATGCGCTTAGCAGATAATTCATTCGGTTCCAATAAACTGGGCTCTGCGTAAGGTCGGGGTCTACATGACTTCAGATCCCGTCTCCGGCGAGTAGCCAATATGGTATATTACCACAAGCCTGCTGCTGCTACCAAAGACTGAACGATCTTTTCTTTAAGATTTCTCAACCGCGGACTGGGCTCTTTGCAGACTTCCACAGCTGTAAACTATTTGCGTGCCAGTACCTCCATATGCAGGTACTTCTTTTCTCTTCCTGGTCTATTTTCCTATGCTAATGCACGCTTATTCAAGGCATTTCAATCACGATTTATAGCTCAAGCTTTAGGCTAGGTACAATATCAACAAGCCATATTTCGAGCCCGAGAACGATCCCTGCTATCCATCTCAGCGCTAACCTCCCGTGACGTCGGGACGATAATAAATCAGGGCGAGCAAGCGTGATGGCAGAACAAGCCTAGCAAATGGCAGAGATGAGCGCACTCTAGGACACATTCGTCAACTGCGATGATTTGGGATGCTTCTGGAGAAAAAATACTGGTGCTTGGGAAATGAATACCCACGCCCTGCCACACATGAGCGATTGTGCTCTATGTTGGTCAGTCAGGTCGTCTTGCATTTTTTTCAGCGTCTGAAGATGCGCGCCGGCACCGGGCCGCATCTATTGACGATCTTGGGATTTGATTGCCTTCATTGAAATCATCAGACTCAAGTCAATGAGATACGTCGGTACTTTGCCCACTCCAGCCCCCCGACTTTGGCTGCGATAATCCCCAGGTGTGGGATCACGAGGTACACAGTACAGTGAATGGAAAGGCGGCAGCTGACGGAACGGGACAACTACAATAAGTTTGGGCTAAATCTTGTCAGAATCGAATCCTTGTCTGTACAAATGCAGTAGGAACTACTGGTATGGGCATAAGTGAAATTCGAGATCTGATCCGTTCAGCACGAAAATAACTTTCCCACCACCACATCTCTAGCTTAATCTGCACTCTAAGTGTTACCTCACATCTCACTCTCTGCTCGATTTTTATGTCATTGTACTCTCCTCCGATTTCAACTACGATCAACATGAGTTCGAATGCCACTTCAGTGACCCACGATACCACGGCCGAAGACGAAAGCGACGATCAGGTCTTTCAACATCTCTCGCATCGCCCACTTCTCGAGTCACAAAGGCTGAGAGGGTGCCCTACTCCCAACAACAGCTTCTCAAGCGCATGGGGCACCTCGGACCCATATGTCTTTGTGGGCTTGATGTCCCCAACGGTAGAATCTGTGCCCATGGAACGAACAACGCGATTGTTCGACTACCAGATCCACAGGCCTTGGGATCGTGAAAATCAGGCGAACTCCGATTATGATGCGCCAGCTGCTGCCTCGTCCCAGAACCAGATAGACATCAACAACCTGGCTCCCGAGTCATCTCCAGCAATAGCTGTGAGAGAAGCGCCCTCCACAGCAGGCATATATTCGCTTGCTGTGCCAGCTGGCCTCGTTCCACCCTCGAAAGGTTGCGAGACTAGGCCAGTGGCCCAAGACAACGTAATCGCGCCGAACTTCTATGCAGGCTCCACCGACAGCTCTTGGAATCAGCGACCTGGTGTGAACCATGCTGCCGTTTCGCCAGCCGTTGAGGAGCCTCAAGATCAGTTCGAAAGACGCAGCACGGCTGTTACAAACGTGCTCGACAGCTCTACAGCACGCAACGGTGTAATATACGGCGCTCAAACTCAAGACCTCTCGCAGCCCGAGCGGCAACAAGCTCGCCAACATGCTCAAAGTCGCCAGCTGGAGCAAAGTCGTCAAATGTTTCAGCCGGTGCAATGCCCATTCTCGGCACGTCCAGGAGCAGGAACTGCAATATCAAATCAACAACCACGGACGCCACAATATTGGGGCCACAGACGGAAAATCCAGCCACAATGGTCCCAGCCAGTCTTGCAATCTCATAACTCCCCTGTCTACGAGCCCTAGTTCAGCTCACAAGAAGCTTGACGATCCAAGCTGCTGGACACCCGGCTTCCAGAATCCTTCGCGTACTGACTCTTCCAATATCTACCCCAGACGCAGCAGAATCCTACTACCTAGAAATGGACGACTATCTCGAATTGGGCACTATTGCCGGTCAGACCCTGCAAAAGTTCCAATTCAACGATGATTGTTCTCGAAGTCCAGGAGTCGATCCAGCCTTCGATACGAGTGTTGTCGCCGCTCAATAAAGCAGAGGACGGGGACTCCAGTACGTCTAGACCATCCTGAGGGTAGATCGTTAAATGGAGTTTCGCCACGAAGGCGATAAGTTGTGTGTACCTTCGTTCCAAGATCGCTTTCTCCTAGTCTGAAGGACTTTTACTTCGAGTGTGGACTAATCAATGACGAACGTGTGCTTAAAGAAGCAAAAATATCCAAAGCTTTCAGGGGAGCTGGGCTAACATAGTCCGGGGCGGACTTGAACTATTTCCACCGGGTGGGCTTTTTGAAAATGCTTACGATGGTTTCTGAGCTGGGAATAATGATCTCCTGCAATATACTGAGACGGCATGCTCTATCCGACGCATCTTGGCGCTCGCTACATTTTTTGCTGTGTCTTGTATCAGACACCCCGCGAAGTCACAAAAACTCAACACGAGCAGCCACTCGGTATCAACCTATCGCGATGATATCCTTCAATGAAATCCAGTTGACTGGTCTTTCTTGGCGGAACTCTCTGCGCTTGTCGCCAAGATAATCTCTGAAAGTTCTACAAGGACGAGCTTCAAGGGCTGGTGCAATTCCGCGTCTCACCACTACCTGGAATTGAGTTGAGACGGTCCAGCCATCTCAGTTAACTTCATGTCGAAAATCGGTACTCGGCTCAGTGTCTGGCGCCTAATTAAGGACCTAAACAGCGGTAGCTCCGGTTCTTTTCTCTGTGACGGATCAAATTCCCAAGACATACAGTTTTGGTCGCGAGAGTTCCTGAGGAAACAGAGTACCGGTATCTAGGTCTTCAGGCGGCCAAACATTCCAAAGCTTCCCAGGTGCCACATCGTGGAACGTTCCTCGTCCGCTGAAAACAAGTCATGCGACAGAGATTCAAGGAGAATACGTTTGTATTGCACTCTAGATAGATATATAATGCATTGAATTGAGTCATTCAACCCATTGCACTGGTTACCTAGGTTAATTTCTTACGAACACGGCTTTCCCACATCAAGCAATAATTAGTCCGAAATAGCGTGGCGGAGACCCTTCGGAGACTATTTCTCGGATTCCCCAAGGCGCGCTATGGTAGAAAGCTCCGACACATGGACTACGTATGTACTTGATAGATCGGTGCGTCTAAGTCCACGGGTGCGTACATGTGCGCAAATTGACGGACTCAAGGCAGTATGGAACCCTGTATATACGTAAGTATGATCAGAGCGGCTTGCACTCATTCGCTCCGCCGATATGGGTGCCTCTAGATACCTAGGTACCTAGTAGGTACTGCTGCAGAGACATTGAGATGCAGTGTCCCATCCAGATCTCTCGACCCGGCTCCTAGCTTTCAGTTCAGGTTTCTATTCATAGCATCATGATCTACAGCTGTCAGTCTTTCTCTTAAACACCATGCCTTCCTAAGTCAGGCTCCGCAACACCTTTATAACTCACAAAATTTACAAACTTCTGCAGTTAAGGAATTACCCACACCAAGTAGCACACATATTTGAAACAACTCTCATGACGCTTGCAATTCATCATCAGTCACTATCACCAATTCTGCACTGACAGCTAGGTAAGTGAGACATGGCCTTGAAAGGAGTCAAATCGTCCCAGAGCCACAACTCCCACCTGAGCCAGAAACCCCAGTCAGAGTCGCGGAGCATTGAGATCGCAGTATAAGATTCTGAGGGCTGACATCAGTGAAATGTGCAGGTATACAGGAAGAAGGGTGGCATATCCGCTCACGGAACGATCGCAACATGCCCGAAGAACGAGAAAAGCCTCGTGAGCCACGTGTAGTAGGCAGTGACTGTCATGGACGACTCGCTCCTGCCACTATCAACACACCTACACATGGCGGCATGGCAGCTCCCAGGCCCACGCCTGTGCTAGACCACAGCACACTGATACCTCGAAACATCTCCCCAACGCATGAAGCACCTATGGAGACAGGCCGAGCAGCATTCATCGCCCACTTGCACTCCTGGACAAAATATTGCAACGGCCCATCCACCAATGACATCAAGTCTGAACTCCACTGCTAGCCACTTCGACGACTATCCGAGCCAGTGAAACAGTAGGGTACACTTTGACGGGGGACCACCGCACCTGCATCTCGATCTTCAGTCAGCTGACCGAGGTACCGATAAGTTGGGCGCCTCCAACCCATCAGTACTGTATTCTCCGGCAGCCGGTGGACTATCGCGTCAGATACCACCTGCACAACGACAGCAGCAGCAACAACAGAGACAGCCATCGCAGCAGTATCAGGGTTTGCAGCAATCTCGGGCCGCCCGGAACCCTTTTGCGACTTCGTTACGCTCCGGATGACTACCGCTGCTCTCCGGACATCTATTGCCAGAGCAACCATCCTCCGGCGCGACTTCGGAAGTGCATCCCGAACCCACTACAATGTAGCCAATCGCACGGAATCCAAATCGGCTTGGCCAAGGAAGCAACCGGTATCCATTCACAGGAAGCCCCGCGACGACTCTCAGTCAACATGTCGGCAGACGGGAGCCTGTGACGGATTGTCACATCCCTGGAGAGCATCAAGCGCACTCACGTGCTCCGAGCGCGCAGATTCTGTCAGAAGCTGGTATGCAAGCTTCCAACCTAAAGTCGCTTTGAACTCACAACACTGCTCACTTCGATTTCCTCAGCTGTCCCGAAACCAGCAGCTGTCCAGCCTCTAGAAGCTTCAGACCCGAATACAACAAATCATGGCGAAATCAGTGGCCGGTCCACCTTTGAGGCACATGAAGTCCGTGGATCGCGAGCCGTGATACTGCCGAACGTCGTGGAGGCACAAGCTAGCAGTCCAGTATAAGTAACGTCAACAGGCGTAAATCAAAAGTCTACTACCGACCAAAAGGATGATGAAAGTCTGTAAGAGTCTTTGGCTTTGATCACGGCCTGAGACGGCCCATCGAAAGTCATCGCTTGGGTAAGTCTTGATCCAAACGCGCATGCATTGTTGCCTGTCCATACTGCGTAAGGCAGCTTGAATGGAATATCGAGCATATTTTCAATGTAGAAGAGTCGACAGCTCATAACTGCCAGCAAGCCTGCTTAAAACATCTCGAAGAACATGTCCTACTACGTTTCAAGACGACGGGTATCAATTCTGAAATCAGGAAGAATGTTGTGCTGTCACATAGCGCGAGACTGGCAGTATGGCGTTTGTCATATTATGGAAGATGACCGGAGCTCCCCGAAACAAAAGAAGATAAGTCCATTGAATGGCCATCTGGGCCACTGCCGTTCATGCCACGAGGGTGATGCCACTGGCAGTCGTCGATAGCAGGCCTCCGGTGGCAGCATGCTATGACTACTGGTGATGATGATGAGAGGACATTTGGCGTGCACTCGTCCTTTGGAAACCCGAAACCGCGCTGAAAACCCACATGCCGTTGACCTGCCCTTTTTTTGCTCTCCACCAGCTCGACTCGATTGCTTCTGAACGGACCTTTGCACCAGGCTAAGATTCTTGTAGCTAATATTTTCTGCAGGATTTTGAGGCCCTCTCAGATGGACAAAGCCCGTTTGTAGAATATGCGCTATTCAACGACTACATCGATGGTCAGCTTGATCCGTTGATTCGAGCCCTTGCACAGCAGCAGACGACACACCACGCGTAACGAGCGAAGGTAACATCCTAGCCCGTCTGATACATCGGAAAATCTCGACTCATAGAACCAGAGAGCCTCCGCGGAATGTTCACCGATTCCAGAAGAAGATCGGAAACATTGTCCAGCTCTCGAGTGGATCTGATTTCGGTCTGTTCCTTCCAAAATTGGGCACCGGGCGCTACAAGGCGTATTTGGGTATGGGGGACACTGAAGGCGCCCGGATTTTCTCGTTCGTGTCGTTGGTTTATTGTATTGTTTCCACTTGCCAAGTCTTTTGAGGCTGGGATTTGAAATCATTGCCAATGCGGGTCACCAAACTCAAGAATGCTTCTCTCGTGAATTTCAGGATGGTATGCAACATGGTTATTGGAGTACGATCTAAGTGGTTGTAATTCTTGTTTTAACTCCCTCGTGTCACGAAGTCCGAGAATTTCTACTCTTTGAAGAGCATACTCAGGTCTTATTCTGGGGTCTCGGTTCTGATTTGCTATTCATCTTCTGGATACATGGTGTTTTTGTCTGAAACGAAGTTCAACTCTGCGAGGTCCCTTTGCATAATGACTAGGAACCTTGGAAGTTGGCCAATTCACTGAAGTAGTTCATTGGAGGTTTAAGGACCACGATTCGGTGTGAAACTTCCATTTCCAGGTGTATTTGGCCTGATGCGGCGGCGACGCCTACTCACATTTGACAGAGACCGCACACGGCGAACTTGCTAGGGTGATGAAGCGCCGTAGTATGTGAGAGAGACGAGGCCTAATCTTAACGAGCATTTATCGCTTGAGAGAAAGCCCCAGCCACGCTGCTTCACGATCCTTGTGTTGGTGAGAAAAAAGGACGACCAGACCATTGCTTCCAAGGTCTCCAGACCGCACAGCGCCTGCTAGAGAGCATTGCTCAAGGGGATGAAATTTTGTTTGCGGCCGCAATTGCTTGGATGCATCTGGGTCATTGCCAAAATGCGGTGTTCAGCATGGTCCGTTGATGAGGCGATCGACGTGAGGCAGAAGTGGGAGTAACAAGGTTGTGTGCACAGCTTTCCCGTGGGCTGCAGGCTACACCAAGTCGTACACGTACCGGTCATGGTGTGGTGCTGGCTGCACGAAACAGTGACCTGTTGCAAGGAATTTGCCATGCAGACAGCCCTGTCAATTGAGATAGCTGATGGTGACTCTCACTCCTGGCACAGAGTCCATGCTACTAACAAGTCTGTTGCTGTTGCCTCTCGTATCCTGACGACGGACACCATCATGAGCGCCGAGCGGTCATCATCTGTGATCCAACTTTACTGTCTACATACACACAAACGAAATGCGGCCGTGACACGTCATTCCAGCACCTACAGCGTGCCTTGACCAAATCTGCATGGACGGCCCAGTGCAGGACCTACGCCAACCGGCTATTTGTCAAAATGTGAGGCAGTCTGGAAGACCAAGCATGGTGTGAATTTTCATATAGAAAGAAACTGTCTGTATAGCCAATTGTCTGTTCTTTCACGGAATAGATTTGCAGAGTGATGCAATGATACTGAAGATTTGGCTAGGCCAGCCGTGCAAAGGCTCAGAGCAAGATAAGGCCGGTACAGTGTAATGTAGATCAGCATCGTCTTGGCACATCTCAGAGTATGTTTGTGAAATTAGAACAGTCTATTTCGACGAGTCTGCGTTCTATTTTCCCACAAATATCGAAATAGGAATCAAGTCGTTGTGCATAAGTCTTGATTTGGTCATGGACGCTCCTACACCATAAATTGGGCGCCTTCCACAATTCATAACCCACTTCTCACGTCATCCGTTGTTGAGCCCTCTATCTTTCATGCAGTTGCCGGTCAGCAAGCTCTCGGCTGGAATCATTTGAGCATCTGTTCATCTTGCTGGCCCCCTCGGCATTTCTTTGTGCGACTGATGAATTGACTAACAGTCTCGATGGTTGTATATGCCCGTTCAGTATGCAGGCTTAGTGGCAATAGTGTGTGTACTATCCTGAAAATCGACTATCAAGTTTTCGACTCGACTGCAAAACGCCGTCGGAGCAGACAGTGCTCACCCCATTTCCGTTGAAGCTTCTCCGGGATGAAGTTCCAAGAAGGAACCCAGATCATACGCGGTATGAGACCCGTGTTCCCAGCGTCTAAGAACGGCAAACACTTCACGGTCTCCCAATTCTCAGTGTCTGCGACGTAGTCGGGCTCGTTAGGTGATAGCGTGAGTCCCTTTTCCATATTGAGTGGATACCGTGTATCCACTAGGAAGTTGCAGAGGCTTCTGTCTGTGTACTTGCTCATGTCCTCCTGATTGTGGTCATTCATACCGGAGGGGACCAACCATGTACCAGGGTAGATGCCGAATCCCTGCGAGCGATGCTGGAACTCACCAGGAAGCAGGCCCCTAAACTCCGAACGGATGAACTTTGCTTGCATATCGCGGGGCAGAAAGAACGAGTTCGGAAAGCGATACCACTCCTTGCCGTAGCAGACGAAGTCGTTGCGCTCGCCGACTGCACCGACCTCGCCTTGTACTATACCCGCGCCGAGAGGCTCATACAGTGACAGCGGTGCGCCATAAGCTGTGTATACCCCCACGACACGGAGTATCGACAGAGCGAATATGATAAAGAATGGGATAACAACACCCCCAAGCAGCCTGACCTTGGCTGGAATCTTTCCAAGCAAAGTGGTGCGACTAGCGTGCCCGAGGGCTGTCAAGAGAATGTGCGACGCCACGGCAGCGTTGAGGGCGAGAAAGGGGTACGCAGGGTACATGAAGCGCTCCTCTTTGTGAGGTTGTACGGTGAAGACTGTAAGCCATAGATAGAATGGCGCGAGGAAGACGACTGCTCGCATGGCTGAAGGAAATCCTGCGCCGGACGGAGCGGCGATCTTCTGTATGAGGAAGAGAGGCAGGGCCATCAGGGCCAGCACGAACCACAAGTTGAAATTGAGGGCCAGATTCTTGAAATAAAACGTCCAGGGCTCAGTGCCGTACAGATCTGGTCCACCAGTTTGTGAGAAGATGTTGTACTTGACAATGTTCCAGGATACGATGATGCCAGTCTTCTTGAACAACAAAGAGTTGACAGCCGAGTCCAAAATCTAGTCTGATCAGCGACTGTTCAATTTGCTTGTACAGAGCAAGGACTTACCAAGATGCCGGTGGCGAGCACAGCACCACTGACAATCCTCATAAATCCAGGCCAGAATTGATCTTTAGCACCCAAGCTCATGGCCAAGAGCAGACCTTCCTCCAGCAGGAATGGCAGGATGAGAGCTCCGGCAAACGGCCAGCCGATGATGGCCCCCGCAGCGAACCATGCAATTCCGCTGGCCGTTTTGATTCCTCCTCGCCAATTCATGAACGATGCAGCGCCCAGCATGCCAGTGTACATGGTGAATGAGGAGGGCAGATATGCAGTGGCTGAGTGGAAATTGCCGGGACTCAAGACCGTGGCGAACACAAATAAGGCTCCAATGCGAGGGTGGATAGTCAAGCTGATGACGCGGTAGAATATAGTCTGACAAAGGGCGCAGACGGCAGCCAAAACGTATCGCACGAAGAAAAATTCACCGAGCTGCCTCGAGGCTTAGTCGCAGTCCAGATATGCCGAGAGGAAAAATAAAGTGTAGTGCATGATTAAGCCTCGTACCTTTGTAGCCTGAGGCGTGAAACGCCGGAATCCCGCAAGTATGGCATGAGGAATGATGTACAGCCAGTCTCGAATGCCATACTCTGGCGACCACTCCCAAGTTTGCAATCCATAGCCATGTGTGAGGTAGTGTGTGGGCTCCCAAAAGTTGAATGTCTCGTCACAATCCTGAATAGGGTTGAACAAGGCTGAGACCAAGTTGGCAACGAGGAAGATGTAAAGGGCGTGTATTGGCTCGATAATGAACAGACTTGGGGCTCTGTCGAAGATGTTAGCCCGCAAACTCAATTCTTCTGGAGCAAAGCAGGAAAGCAGCGAAAGTTGCTCTCAAATGCACCCACTTCCTTCTGGCGTGTGCCGCCTCTGGGTGGACAAAGTGAGTCTCTTGAGCCCGAGAAGCCATGTTTGCCTCTGACCCCTGGGTATGTTGTTGTGGATGAGACTCCTTTCGTGACTCCTGATCTGTTGGCGATTGTAAGTAGGATATGATATGAGGACAGGTTGGGGATAGTGATGCAGAAGTTGGGGAGGCTCAAAATGCTAAGCCCGCGCTAGGACTCTTGGTTTCGGAAAGCCACAGGCATTAACGTGCCGCTATCAAGAGCTGCAATCAAGAGCTGCAATCAAGAGCTGCAGGTGCCGTAGCAAGCCTGGGTCTAATCGATACAGAACTCTCGAATCCTTGTCAAAACAAATTTACGTCACTCACCAAAACAAAAAAGTTTCGTTCTCTTCTTTTCCTCCACCGTTAGTACAGCACACAACTCACAGACAGCAAAATAAGTCTGTGCAGGGCCTACTTTTAGTGCATCTTGTTGGCGAGCATTTGTTCGATCGTGTACTTTTATTCTTGCCCTTCACAGCGGGAAAGCGCTTCCAATCTAAGAAAAGCCCGTCCCGCGCAACACTCTGCACGGCACGCGGCAGAACCAGAACTCAACTTGCGAACCTCGGAAAATACGAGACTTTGACCACCATGGACTCCAAAATTACGATACCTGGTCTCGGCCAATTTTCGAACGACGATGTGACTGCAGCTCAGATTTCCAATACCGTCACCAATGGCGCCGAGGCCTCAGAGGCCGTCGAGCCCACCCCAGACACAGAGATGACCATTGCCGAGGATGCACCGCGCGAAGTCCACGCGCAGGCCGCGTACAAGGCAATGGATGGCGCGCAGAGCGTTACCGCCGAGAGTATCGAGCCCACTGCCACAGCGCAACCTACAGACATGCCCTCCGAAATGGTGTCCAGCGAAGACCTTCCCGAAGACGTCAAGATGGACGATAGTCGAGAACGACAAAAGAGTACTACAATCGAGCAAGTGACCACCACAGTTGTCGTAGAGGCTCAGGATACGGAGATGGGAGGCTCGGAGGTTCATGTGCAGCAGGCCACCGAGGTCGGATCCAGGCCTGTGTCTCCGCCCGTCACGCACGCGCTTGAGGCTGCACTGGAAGGTTTGCTTGGACCCGCCGAAGACCCAGTATCAACCGACACAGCACCCACAAACGGCGAGCATGTCAATTCAAAAGAGGCGAAGGATTCTAGCACAGCAGTAGACCATGTCTCAGCATCTGCAACTGCATCTGAGGAGGGTGAAGCCGAACCTGTCGGAGGGGACGCTGATATCAACCCTGAGTGGGAAGCCGACTCCTCGCCATACGAATCATCTAGCTCCTCCAGCTCCGATGACAGCTCCGACGACAATTCGGATGTGGAAGAATCAAATCTGGGCATAGCGGAAACAGCACGACTCTTGATGGAAGCTGACGGCGGTAGCGACGAAGAGATTGATGGCGCCCGGGCGGCAAAACAGGCGGCGACGGTGCGCACTAAGAATGAGCAACCTGACGAGCCTGAACCTAAGCCTGAGATCACGATCGATGCGGCTGACACCGTACTGCCCCTTGGAATCGTGCAACACATCGTCGAAGGCACTCACGTGGTCATCGAGGCCCTCCTCGACGGAGGCAAGGCCACTATCTTCGATCGCGGGACTGTTCTGTGTAAAGAGGACCGAACAGTTCTCGGAGTCGTCCATGACACCATTGCCACCGTTCACAAGCCGATGTACATTCTGAAATGCAGCAGCGAGGAGGAACTGAAGACGGCAGGACTCGAGAGAGGCACCCAGGTCTGGTACGCAAAAGCGCATGCAGTCTTTGTGTTCCCCGCTCAACTCGAGAAGGAGAAGGGTTCAGACGCTAGCAACCTCTACGACGAGGAGGTTGGGCCAGAGGAGATGGAGTATTCCGACGATGAGCAAGAGCAGGCTCACAAGCGAGAGAAGAAAAACAAGAAGCGTGGAACCAAAGGTGGTGGCGGTAGAGGTAACAAGTTCAGCAGGGGCGATGACAACGATTCGCGAGCATCTGCCAACGGCGACGCAGGCCTCAAGTACGAGGACGACGACGATGGTCCGTACAAGCCGCTGTCACGACCTGCAAACTTCGGAATGGGTCTCCCTCCGCCGCCACCCCCACCAGCCTCGATGTCGCCGTATCCGCCTGTGCAAGGAAATCGTGGAGGTTATCAGCAAGGTCGCCGTGGGGACTCGCGCGGTCGTGGTGGTCGAGGTAGGGGCTTCAATGGACGCGGTCGAGGCGGCCACGGTCAGAGCAGCCCGCTTGCTACACCACCAGCAACGAACAACTACCTACCTCCCCCCCCCTTCGCGACAAACACACCCCCCATGCCAGGCCAGTGGCCGTTCCCGATACCTCCCATCCCTCACTTCGGAGGCGCTGCTCCTGCGAACCCAAATACACCCAACTACTCAATGCCAAATTGGGGTGCCGGTCAGCCCAGTCCGTTTCCTTTCACACCGGTGCCTCCACCAAATTGGCCCAACGCGTCAATACAGGCGCCACAGCAGACGAACTACACGCCGCCGACAGGTGGGTACAATATGCCTGCTGTGCCGTACCCGCCAGCCGGTGCGGCGAATGCTGCTGTGCCTCCGCCGCCGCCACCCAACTACCAGCAGCAGTACCAAAACTACTATGGCAATAGTCAAACTCCAAATAATCAGTCACAGCAGCGTTGGGGATAGGTATCAAGCGCGAGAATGACAACTGAATTTGCTGTTGCTTGGCCTCATGTGCGCCAAGTGGCCGACGCTCAGGAGAGCTACTGCAGCAAGCAGGGCTGACCAGCTTCTTCAATGTAAACATGCCGCCGATCTATCTCTCCCTCTCACCCGAGTGATTCAGGGAACTTGCCTTACACGAGGTTAGCGGTCAGGCAGTTGACCGCTGCTGAACAAAGGCTAGGAAAGGGGTGATGCGCCCTGCAGCCCGCATGATATAGTTATGTTGTGTGACTGTTCACGAGAGAGGAACAGTGACACAACCTTTCAGTCAGCCAGTGTACCTTGTATGCTGTAGCTACACAAAATGCAGACACAGATCAAAGACACATGGAAATAATGAGAATTATGAGAATATGTGTTTGTGCCCTGCATGCGTCCCGCGCCAACGAGGGAGTGTCTATTTCGTTTGTCCAAGCTCATGTTTCGACCGCTTTCTCGAAGCGCCCCTGGCGAGGACAACCGGAAACCGCCAGTGCCGCCACCAAGGGCACACACAGTAGCGCCAGGCCGCCTTGCCGTCCGCGCGACGGTCACGCAAACATTCAAGGTTCCCCTCGGGGTCAGCGATCCCGAGCACAAACTGTTACCAAGTCAAAGACCAGGTCGTTTTAAACTCTAGCAACTCGGAAGTTTTTCGGGTCCCCACTTGCGATAGGAAATAAGGCCCCACGCAGCCAAGCTACCATCTCCGTTCCGCCTGGGCATGATTCAACAAGTCACGCGACATCGTGGGATCGCAATCTCAAGCACCAAAATGCGCAGTTTCTGTCATGCAGATTGTTGATCGCACCTTCGGCTTCGGCAGATGCAGAAGGCTCTTGCGAGAACCACTACACCCTATGCCGCATTTCGACCATCGTGAGAATTAGGATCGTCGGCAGAGGGTGGTATTGGGCTGTCCTTTTGGGGGCCCAGTGCAAGGGTGGGGAGCCAACGGCAGGGGCTCGGACCAGAATGGGCTCTGTGCAAGCTGGCGAAACAAGCCAGCGTAAGGTGAGGCTGAGAAACACAATGAAGTGCGACAGACCGTTTGTTCACATGCTTGACCGCTGCTTGAGCCTCCTTCCCTGGGTTTTTCGACTCAAGTTTGATGAGGTCGGGTCGAGTGCTATGCCAGGTCTTTCTCTGGGCCGTGGCTTCGATTGCATGAATCTTTCTGAAGCCATCCGTTGAAGACAGCGAGCGGGTCTTGTCATCCCACAATTCCTCAATCTGGCAAGCGTCGCCGCCAAGAGGAGCACAACCTCGACGATCTTCTACCAAAGACAGGATGGGATGAACCTCTAGTCACAGGGAACATGGGCCGATTGGCCATGCGGTGGTTCCAAAAAAGAAATCTCGCTTATCCTAATATCGTTACCTCGAGACAGCGTGGCCAATGAAGAGCGAGCTGTGCCTGACAGCGGTGGACCCTCCCGTTGTGTTTCTGGGGCAAACTTTAGAACGACTCGCGCGACCTCTGGCCCCGTCCGTCTTTTCTCCGGTTGTATTTGTTTCCACATGGCGACGCACTGGCAGCAGCAAGCTGTTGGCCCTCTTGCCCTATCGCCTGCATGGGGCCTCGGAAATTCGTCACATTGGTGATGGGTTGGAAGGGCCGACATAATGGGCCGCAGACGGCAATGCGTGACGTTGGGTAACATTGTCGAGGAGGATGATGAAGACTGACGATGGTGAGGTTAAAGGTCGAAGAGGACCTGCGTTGTCGTCCAAGTCTGGTACCCAAGGCCCAAGGTCGACCCAGTCTATTGGCAGTCAATCTTCCTTCGAGGGCTGTGGGTCAGCACCAAACCAACGCTGGCAGCTCGAGCCTGGGGCCACCAAGCGAGCAGTGGGGGGGTACGTCCATTGTCAGAGCACACCATTCCCATCCCGCTCACAATAATCCTCACTACTGCAGCATGCAAGCCTGCAAGCCGAAAAAAGCTGTACGGTAAGATCTGGAAAGTGGACCAGGGTCTCAGTGCGTGCGGCGTTGGTTGCATCCCGGTGCACAGCCCTCTATCAAATCCTCCCCGAGTCCTTCTGACTTCACCCGTCCGTCTCCTCTTTCGACCCTGCTCTCTTTCAAGATTGCTCCCCCTCCCTTCCCACCCGCCCAATCACCAACTGCGCGCACTGCTGTTTGGTCTTGGTCTGGCTGCCGGTCTTGCTTCTGGTCAGCTTCATCCAAGGGATCTATTCTAGAGGTGCGTGGTAAGGAAGACTGGCATCTTGTCATTACTGCTCTTTGTTGAGAGATACCGACCGAGTCGCCCTCTTTCTTTCTTCAACGACACGACGTCAGACCAAGCAACATTTGGCGGCAGCTGAGCCAACAAGCGCGCCTTCCTTCCTTTGATTTCTCTCTGCGCCTTCCCGCCTGACTTCTAAATCGATCCTTCCCGCAGCCCCCAACTGCCAACTGCTAGCGGCCCACCAATTGCTTACTCGACGGGCCAGCGAGTTTCTCTGCATTTCTCACACTCCTTGCTCCTCTCAGCCCATCGATTCCACTGGCATTCGATGCGACAGGCGTTTTCTCGTCCCTCCGCTCAAGCATTATTTTGCGATCGAAAACACCATTTACAATCTTGACGGCGCTACACTGCCCAATTCGGCCAAGACCCCACGAAATTCGATGTGCCGCCCTCAAACGAATATCCGCTCCCGCTAGTCCACGCCGTCCGGCCCGTTGCAATTCATTGGGCTGGGGGTTTGCTTGTGTTCCGGGTGGATTGCAAACGGAGGAAATTATTTGTTGGGTTTGATTCGGCATAGAAGGTCAAGGACGAACGCCAGGATGCCTCAAGGACGTGGCCATGGTCACGGATTGCAGCGCGATGTTGCGCACCGACTTGCGCCCTTGGTTGACAAGCGACTAGTCACCATCTACACAACCTTGACTTCGTCTGATTGGGCTGGCGGCGACTTGACAACACTCTCGCCATCCTCGAGCTCGACGTCAACTGAAGCGGTATTGAGCATTGCGCAGGGCATCAATCATAGGATCGGAGAGTCCCCTCAATCTTCATCGGTGATTTTGCCCGCCGCGATCAGCACCGCGGCCACTTTCACAGATAAAGACGCGCCACTCTTTGCACAGACACCTGATTTGACAACGTCAAGTACATCAATCTCCTCGACATCGGCCACCATGACCCCTACAACAACGGCAGCTGCTGCAGCTTCCGAGACTGCAGCATCGACCACATCGTCCTCGAGCAGTGGTGACAACGATGTGGCCACAAAAGCCGGAATCGCACTGGGAGTGCTCGGTGGGATCTTTGTGATCCTCGCCTTCGTCTACTTTATCATTGTGCGGCGAAGAAAGCAGTTGGAAGCGCAGCGCGCCGCGGCGACTGATAATGAGAAGCTCCAAGGATCTACAGACGACAATAGCCCTCGTCCCTCCGAGGCTCCAGCCAGGGCACCGCGAATCAGCCTTCGGCCCGTCACTGGCCTCTTCAACTTCAACAGTGCGAACCAAGGCGACCGACTCAGCGCCAAACCAGCGGCCCAGCCTGCCGTGCGGCCCACCACCGGTGACAGCTCAAACGCAAGCGACAACCCGTTTTCAAACCACGCTCAGGTGGCTGAAGAGGGTCTCGCGCCAGCTCCTCTGCCTCGCGGTTCCGCTTTCACAATGGGCTCCGCTTACACCATGGACAGCGCCACCCTTCCTGCGCCCCTTCTGACGAAAGATCTTCCTCGGTCACCTCCACGTTCGATCGCTGAGGTTTCGCCAATCGAGTCAGAAGTAGATGTGCCAGTTGGACAGGCCGTGTCAACTGCGCATGTGTCTGCGGCTACTTTGCCGGCAATGGAGCGCCAGCTATCCGAACGTCGCCAATCGGTGCGCAAGGAAAACGTACCTGCTCCTCTCGACTTGACCATTCCTCCGATGATGCCGTCTGCTGTGCCGCCTAGTCCCTCCGGTACAGAGTTCAGCATGGCTGAGATGGATCCTGATCAGTCCCCTTACCCTTCTGCTGGTGCAGCCTCTATTGCAGCTGATGGCGGTCCGAGCAATACTACTGTTCATCGGGTCCAGCTGGACTTTAAGCCGACCCTGGATGACGAGCTTGGATTGATTGCAGGCCAGGTTGTGCGACTGTAAGTACTAAGCTCTCCGTGCTGCAAGGCCTTATTCTCAGCGCTGGCATCTTTTCCACAATCTTTTGCCACGGATGTTGAATCATGCTAATATCAAATTCAGACTTCACGAATACGATGATGGATGGGCTCTCTGCATTCGTCTTGATCGGTCTCAGCAGGGAGTTGTGCCACGAACCTGTCTTTCCGCGAGACCTGTGAAGCCCAGACTTCCACACAATGGTGGTAGCCGGGGTCCACAGGTCAGACCGCAAGGCAATCAGCGTGGCCCTGGCTTCCCCCCAGGAGTCAGGCCTATGGGTCCGCCAGCTGGACAAAGAGGTCCTGGTCCTATGATGCGAGCGATGGGACCAGGTCCTCGGCCTCAGTCTCCGAATGGATCAATCCATCGACCCACGCAAAATATGCCGCAAGGTCCAGCCGAGACACAGCCGTCTCCGACACAGTATCTACCCGGGCAGGCGTACTGAGGCGCCATGGCACTACAGCACATGCAACATAATTATGATGGTCAAATCGACCAGATTTTGGCGTCAATCAGGTCGTCGGCGTTACGTTCACACTTCTACAAAAGCTGGCGCATGTCGCCAACGCCCCTTTTTTGGCATCATGAGACATAGGCGTCTATGAGATGAGAACTCTTCGGTTGACAGTCGCTACCATTTTCTGTTTTACGCGCATCTTCACTTCGGTTTGCGAGCTCATGTTACTTCCGAATACCCCACATCATGTACGATATGCCTTCCCATGAACATACGTGGGAGGATGGATGAGCACATAGGTTGCGCAATGCCAGACTCGAGCTGGCAATGCCGCTAATTTCTTGTCCATAATTCATATCACCTTATTTGGACGGCGATGGAAGTCGGGCTAGACTTACTATTTTGGCAGGCAGATTCAGTCACAGACGTGCCCGGGCTCTCTGTACCATCAAATACCACTTCGATTGCTCAGTCGAGTATGTTGCTCTTCCTACTTAATGAGTGTGATCCCACGGCACCTTCAAAGCGACTGACGGCCTGGGAGCCCCGTTGGCTCCCTCGGTGAAAGACGCAGTACTGCCAAAAGCCACGGCTGCCTTTACTTGTCGTTTCCAGACGCCGGCAGGGTATCTCCCACGCCGTCCTCCTTGTACCGCTCGTTGTTGACGAAGAAGGGCTTTGCATCCTGCAGCGAGAAGATCATGCGCGCCCACTCGGTTTTGCTGCGAGGCGTGAGTTGAAGCCCTCCTCAATGCCGAGCTGAGGACACTGAATGTACACGAAAGACGAAATGTGGATTTTGAAGTGCTTCTAGGGAAAATGCGGCAAAGGAATAGCTTACCTGGCGTTAGTCCAGCTGTGCATTGTCCCGCGCCTGTAAGATGTGATCAGTGATCTGTGCGGTGTGGTTTTGGAATGCTCTCAGCGTATGTCTGGGTATACGCACTGGACGCAGACGTCGCCGGCGTGCATGAGGCGCTCTTCTCCGGAGTCACTGTGTTTGCATGATATTAGTGGGGTGCGTCTCACAGGGGCCGGCGTACTGCATAGCTCCAGAGAACGAATTACTCACAATTTGGCTATGACCTCCCCAAGGGTCACGATGCCATAGTCCACGGACTGGGTGCGGTGCATCATACACTACGTGTATATCAAAGAATTTAGTCTTTCCACGCCTTGAAGATATGGCGAGATGAGGAAAGGTTCGAGTCAAGCTCCCCGACGAGCCGGAGGTTCTGGCCAGAATCGAAACTCACCTCATACCCCGGAGCGAACTCGACATAGCGCAGCACCGTTCCGCCAGCAAGTGCAAGTCCCGTGCTGCCTTGCGCCATGCGCTCGCGGTGAAGCTTGATGTCGGCGTCGGCGTTCAGGTCGGTGGGGAATTGGGTGGTCCATAGGACGGCCATTGAGAGGCGGTCTTCGTCGTAGCTGACCCACTGTGATTGTTCGTAAGTCTGAAGGGCACCAAGCGATGTTGATGAGAGTTTGAGTATACTTTGACAGGCTCGGTTTCCTTTACCACGGCTTTGCCTTCATCATTGTGCGAGGTGATGAGGACGTGCGGACCGTGCAGGGGCGAGAGCTGGTTCTCGGTTGGGGGTCGTGTGGTGGAGGACATGCTTGCTGTAGTAGTAGACAGCTTGAATATATTCACAATGTCGATCAATATATCCCCGAGCCGGCACAGTAGTTGAGACAAAGTATGGTGTTTCGGTCTGCACCACTGGATCTCCGCACTAGCTGAGAGGGAAGCTTGTATTATGCGTCGTCGGACCCCGAAAGGTCCCGACCTGATATATACAAAAGACTTTTGGCCGGCTCCTCTGGTCTTCCAGGGCACAAACAGGCCTGCGCTCAAGTTCATTGTACCTGCAGCAGCCGTGTCACATCGTGGCCTGCGTGATTTTCTCTGAAGGTTTGTTTCTCCTGTCAATGCTCGGCATAGCTTGCTGTGATTAACACCAACCCACAGCAGCACAACAGCCTGCTTTTTGGGGAACCACGGGTGACATTTGTCAAGCGCATTGAGGCGAGCTACACAGGGCCCGCATCCACGTCTGAGCCTTCCATACGATATCTGCCAGTCCGTACAACATACACCTCCGCATTTTTCGTCCGTAGGCAAGTACGGCTTGGCTCGGGCCGGTCGGACAAGTGCATTCCGTATACATAGCTTGATGATCCGTCATTATGCCTCAGTACAGCAAGGCGAGGTATTGATAGGACTTGCACCCGCGTCTCGCTAATTATCACCTGCTAATAGGCCTTTGCTCACCATGATGTTTCGTAATAGCCGGCACTGCGGAGAATTCACAAAGGTAGGAAGTCTGAGCCGGGGTGTGCCGGGGCCGGCTCGGAGGCGCCGTTCCGTTTCTCGGCCGGTCAGTCCTTGATCGCGTTGATTGCTCACCATGTCGGCTAAAGATCCTGCAGGTGGAAAGTACAATTTTCAATTGGCATTGGACTCTGACTAAGTCAGTAATTGTCTCATATATTCAACAAACAATCATTATCAGTCGCATGAAAATTACGGATGCTGACCCTCTACGCCTCAGGTTCTTGGCTCTCAAGGCGAAAGCATGCAGGAGCGTCTCAAGCAATATCATTATTTATATACAGCGAGCCGGCACTTGTTAATCGTCTTTCTTCACCGCCGCGTCAACTATGAGCACTGGAGAGTCTTCTTTCGACGCAGGTGTTGGATCACAGCTCTGAATGGAACTGCGACCCTCTGCCTTGAGACATGTCCACGGATCTTTCAAGCTCCCTGAAATCAGACTTGTAGCCATATATACCTGCGACAAGAGATGAGGAAGTCATAGATTGCACATTCAAGAGTCTCGAGGTCGGCCGAGATGGTGGTTGATACCTGCCTTCTGAAGTGGAGGTCCGAGCAGGATGGGCAGTTGGCAGGAGGAGGAAGGAACCGCACAATTTTACACGCCACAGCTTCTGGCCCCAAGAGCCTCTGTTGACATTCTCGTCTCGGTATCTTTCACCACACCACTTCGTCATTAAGCATCCTGAATCCTACATCCGTCCTCAGCATTTTGTTTTGCAATATCTTTCGGCGCCCTGGATATTCAGCACTTCACAAGCGGCAGAATTTCCCTGATAAACGAACACCAACCGCGCTCACAATGATTTCGCAGACTCTCCTCCTCGTCTGCGCCTTCGCCTGCCTGGTAGCTGCCATACTGCCTCCCTGTCTGCCCAATCTTGGCCCTGAGTTCTGCCCCGGCGCCACTGTGGCTTCCGCAACTGAACCCGAGCACTCGCTCCTAGCAGTGACCTACCCTACTCAGTTGTCCCAAGAGAAGGTCTTGCGTAATGAAGTATTTCCTCGTCTAAACAAGACTAGATTTTAGAACGATCTTGTCCTTTACGCCGGCAAGGAGAACGAGTCATCCTCGTTCAGACATCCTAGTCGCCATTGTTATTCCGCTCATGGCCAGGCGACCAAAGAGAAACTCACGGACAGCGTCGAACGCATGCTGTATGTGAAATTCACTTCATGTATCCTCTTGATTATACTACCTACCACTATCATCCGCCCTGGCAACAGGGGCTGACCTGTTTAACGTGCTAATAGTCCACAGAGACTACTACAACATCGACAATCACTCTTCATACCCCATATCTTTTCGGTCTATCGAAAACAAAACTCCACAGGACAGCCTCATCTTCAGGTTCTTGCCTGAGGACCCGTATACCAGAAAGCACGACATCATTATCGTTGGAGCACACATGGATTCCACCGTAATCACGCCCGGCCTCCAGCCAGACCTGTCAAATCACTCTTTCTGGAACAATCTGGTGGCTCCAGGGGCGGATGATAACGCTTCAAGCTTGTCCATGCTACTCGAGGTGCTATGGGCTATGATCCCTTTGTTCGGCAAGACTCAGGTTCAGAATGAGGTGCAGTTTCATTTCTGGGCTGCAGAAGAGGTGGGTCTGTTGGGGTCCAAAGCAGTGTTCGAGACATTTCGGAATGAGTCGCGGTCTGTGAAGGCCGTTCTCAACTTTGACATGGTAGGCTGGTCCGGCGGACACGAGGCTGGCTCCCCAAAGATGTCGGTGATGCAAGATCACACGCATGAAAACCTCACAGAGTTCTCGAAGAAGTTGATCGGAGCCTATTCGGACGCAGAGGCGGGTGATGCAGAATGTCGCTACCCGTGCTCAGACCATGCAAGCGCCTTTGAAAACGGCTTTCCCTCAGCTGCGCTTCTTGAGTCGGGTATGTTGATCAACAACAAGCGTGGACAATACCCATACACCCACACGGCGAACGACACGATCGATAAAGTGGATGTCGACTACATGATGGAGTTCGCGAAGGTGGCTGCCGCCTTTGCTGTCGAATTGGCCTATGTAAACTTCAGTATGCTCTCGTAAAATGGCTCCGGATTGAAGTAACCCGACTGGCCTTCGACATTCCTAAAGCTCTACTCCCAGAAGATAATCATGCAAACAAGTGCAGCAAACCAGCTAAATGAGTAATTCCATCACTGTGACTCTCTCCCTGGACTAGTGTATATCACACTAAATACCTCTCACTATGACCAAATTGCCTTCAGTCCAAGACTAGGACGAATGTGACGTATGCCAGGACCTCGTATACATGCTTGAAATATCATGCTATAGTTGAGACTCACTGAAGATGATACGTGCGTCATTCTGCCGTACATTTGGCTCTACTAGGATAACAGAATCATTGTCAATAGACTCTTCTGTGCATCCAGTTGCGTACTGGGGAAAGCTCTCTCTTTCTGCAGCATCGTCTCCTTTGAGTCGAGCTTCGTTTCTTGGTGGCAACAAGGATATAATTTTATGAGTCGTTGTGCATACTCGGTGATTTCTACATATGTGAATAATGTAGACCAAAGTTCAACGCCCAGACCCCAAACTGCGCCAACTAGCCCTGATAGATTTCAGAAAAGCGGAAAGGTAGGTAGTAGTATAGAGTCTCGCGGAGTCCCTATCGGTGTGGTATCAGGACAGACCGCCCACGAGCGACGCCGAGTGGCTGCACAAAGGCGAAGAGACTCGACGACCTCAGGAGCTGATGACAAAACCAAAAAGGGCAACAGGTTGACATGAATAAATACTCCTACCGCCTCCCACCTCCACTTCGTCGAGACTTGACGCTTTGATCTGCTTTACCCATCGCCGGGCCGACCATGAAATTGCCCACAGCCGCTTCCGCAAGATGGCGCATGGCCGTGTACTTGATACCCCCCTTGTTCTTGGGCCGAAAAACGTGATCGACGACAGCGGCGCCCAACGCCGCTGAGCCAATCTTCGTTGCTTTGACGGGCCACGGAATGGAGTCTGTGCCGACCTTGATTGCTGCCACGGTACCAGCCTGCAGAGCAACTTTGCCAGCCTCGTCCCAGGGAAAGTCTCTCATCAACCCCTTGAGGGTGTCTGGGTCCATGAGCTTGGACAAGTCTCTTGGAAATTTCGTTTTGGTGTGGCTAGCGTTTCGCGAAAGTCCGCGGACAGGGCGTGATCGTGTGGAGCGAGATGTGGTTCGGCTGTAGGACGATGCTGCTCGGGTCGGCCGTGGTCGGGAGCTGGTAAGATATGAGGAACCCGCTCGCGAGGCTTTGGGTCGTGAGTGAGGTGTGCGTGAGGCTGTGGCTGATTCTGTGTGGGTCGAGGGTCTGTGTCTACTGGTGCGATCCTCTTTTGAGTCTTCCTTCAGACGAGAATGCGAGGGTGATCGGCGTCGGTCGTGATGATGAGGGCGTGACTTTGAGGGTGAAGGGCTTCTCCGAGAGGAAGAATGGCGATGTGTGGTCCGATGCTTTGATGGACTTCTTCTCTCTTTGCTGTGCTCCCGGCTGCGGTGTTTCTTCTCTGGAGACGGCTGTCTCGAGGAGTATAGACCGTGTGGATCGTCAGACTCGGAGAGGTAGTATTTGTCCCGAGGGCTGTAGTCCGTGTCCCATCCGCTGTCGACCTTGAGCTCCGCGTCGTCTCTTTTTATGAGAGAGTCGTTTCGGTAGATACTTGGCCGGTATCCGCGCGGCCGACTTGATTTGTGGTGTTTGTGGCCATCATCACTGCTAAGATCGTCCTTCTGATTAACCTCATACTCATGTCCTCTTGACGAAGGCATCGCGCTATCTTTCGCAGGAGCCAAGGGACCGATAGTGTGAGAAGAAACCCTAGTCTTCAGGGGAATGTGTGCTGTGTGAAAACAGGCGAATTAAATGGCAAGACGTATTGGAGTGTATTTGCTGGAATTGTCTCGACACGAAATCAAGTCAATCTACCTTACCAACCACTATGATATATGGGGCTCGATGGAACTCAAGGGCCAAGCTTTACGAACCACGTGTGTGACATGTACTATTCAGTTGATCGGGCTGATATGTCACGGGCAAAGCCGCACGGTGGATCATCGGGGCGACAAGACAATTCCAGCCCGCGCCAACGGCAACGAGGTGAATCTGTGGTCCATGGTCTGAGCTAGCAGCCGTCACCAGGGGGCTGGCGATCGAGAAGAAAGCTCCGGAGGTTGAATGACTGAATGAGAGGTGTCAACAGGGATTGAGCGCCCTGATGTCATACTGCGTGCGTCCCCTGCTCCACGGCTACACCCTCATCACTTTGTCATCTGAGACATTTCCACGCATGTCGCGCCTCCTCTGCTCGTCATCCCTTTCATTCCTCTGAACATAATCTGGCTGAGGGGCTTGGACGAGCCGGAGAGGCCCTCAAAATCGAGGCTTGACGATGTGCAACCATGTGTCTCAAAAGCTCAGCTATTGGCTCCTCTAATGCGATGAGTCGACTTCCAGACTCAAGCTGGTAAATCGTCGTCGTCCTTCTTGACATCATTCGTTCCACCACAATGCATGCTGACCACCTCGTAGCTGCAGGATCGCAGATCAGCCCCGGTTGTTCGGGGACATCTTTCAGCTGCTCCGATCGATACTGTGTATATTGCTCGTCTTTTGGGGCCTTCGGTCGTCTCAGCGTGACGGCATAAACAAAACCCGTTGAGGATTTAATTGACGAACTTTCGATGCCGGCGTCAAAGATGCAGCAGTGTCGCAACAGAGCAACATGGCGATCCGGAAGTTGTGTTCCGGAGTTCCTGCATCAACATGCCTTGAAAGCCATCGGACTGCGCTCTGTGACATGATATCTACCCGATGCATTTTCTCGCCCGAGGCCGATAATGATGACTGCTTCTTCTCTCATGCCGAGTTTCTATATGTTGCCAGTCGAAGTGACGATTCCTTGTTCTGTCAGGGTCCGATGGCCATTGTTGTCATGTTCGTGCCAAGGCAGGAAAAGCAACGGCTCCAGGGCGGGATGTGACGCTGTCGAGGAGCCGAGGCTGGACCGCAAGCTCAAGCAGCCACAGCGGACTGCACCTTCGTCGGATGGAAACGCCCAATGATTAATTATTTACCTCTTAAGACAATCACGCGTGACATGACCATCTCTAGTCGAATCGCTCGGGATCACAGGCGGCAGGGGACCAGTGCGACCACATTTCGTGGTCTGTGCCACAGCGCACTAGCAGCGTATCTCTTTCGGCGCCGGCTCGAGACACCTTTACGAGGAGTAGTGCACTGTGATGAGCGCATGTCAGAAAACCTTTCAGATGTAACGGCTTCAGATGGAGACGTGAGATCAGGGTCCAGACGACTTGCGAGAATCGAGCAGCCCGGGAGTGCCGGACGTCATGTTGCAGATTGAATCTGTCTCACTGCAGCTGACCTAGGAAAGACAAAAACGTGAGTGACAGGGAAATCCAAGACGCACTTGTCACCTTTGGGTTACTGCCCCGCCATCACCACGCCGGTGTTGGCGGCCCGAAAACGACGGCGACCGCTCCCGGAGCGGCCCGAAAAACATGGAGCTTTTCGGAAATGCCGAGTAGTGCTATTTGGTCTCCGGAAAGGCTTCATCAGATACCGACTATTTAATACATGCTTGGCCTTCAAGTCTTTCCTTTCGTCTTCCTGAAAGCCAAAGTTACCAGGCCACCCTTCTTCATTGGATTTCGGGGTGGCTCTGATTTGAGCAAAATACACGCGGCCTGCGCCGTACAGTAGCTTGGGAGTGTTTTCGCGAGTGGCTCGTTGAGTACCAAAATGGCAAGTCCTTGAGGCTTATCTGGCCTGTGTCATATTGCTTCTGTCGCGTGATTAGGGCAATGCAGCGTTGTAATAACTTGCATCAAAATGGATGCCCTCCGTGTTGCTGCCGACTTAGGAAACAATTGTTGACTAACGCAACTTCTGACGTGTACAAAGCAGGGAAAGAGCGCAATACCGAAAGAGTGCAAAGAACAACGGAGAGCGCGATTGCTTCATTATCAAATGGTCAGTGCAGCCACCTCAGAAGAAGCAGCGGCAATATGCCCCCTCCCCGGCGCGGGCAACGAGCACCATGAGGGACACGCCCTGTCAAATATCCCAACAAGCTACAAGCGTAGCCCTAAGTCAAGCAGCACGGCGCTCCCGCCCACTCAGTAGATATGTAGCAGCTCTGATATCCGACAGAGGATCGGCAGATGGTTCAGAACCGGATACATCCCTCGGAATAGGATCGAAGATGATCTTCTTCTGCTCCGCAGCATCACTCTCCACTAGTCTGTCGAGTAGGATAGTCCCAAGTTCAACACTGGTGCGGTCCTCGGGCCAGTGCACACAACTGTCGTCGGTCACATCGCTTTCTTCTGCAACCTGCGCCATCAATTTGAATACCAGGGACCCAGCATGTAGGAGCTCAGGAACTTCGTCAAAGAGATAGTTCTCTCCCTTCTCCCTTCTTTCCTCCTCGCTCAAGGTCTTGAAACCTGCCACAGGAACAATCCTGTATCGAATGAAGGTCACATATCCCTCGGCACCGATCAGCTTGAATGCTTGCACAGAGAAAAAACGTTGGGTGGCGAAGCTCTCTGGAAACGGCTTGGGAAGTCGGACGAAGGCAAGCGCTTTGGGATGCGTTTTGAGGAAGGCTTCGACGGTACCATCCTTCAGTGACTTGAAGAATTCCAGAGCCTCGTCTCCATTTGAGCCCGGAAAGGCATCCACAGAATGTGCAACGATGTCAGTGTGCTTGCGTCGTGGGTACTCGGCGAGCTGGAAGCGAATGGCGAAGCCGTTGGGCTGCGCGTTTGATGAAGTGTCCGAGATATGAGGTGCACCAGCTACTGGATAATTGGAACATTTTCATTCCCGCTGAAGTACACAAATGTAGGGAGGTATCGCACAATCGGAGAATCGAGCAATTACTGGAGTCAGGGCCTGGTTGAAGTGCTGGGCGATGGAAAGCTTGCCGCCTTCTGGGGTTGCTGTGAAGGTTCCTTGAAGAAGAACACCCTTTCCATGCGCTATTAATATATCAGTATGTATCTACAGAGACCAAAGGTTCTCAGGAAGCCAGTAGAGACGATTCCCTGGTGTCGGGAGAATTCGGTCAATACTCACCGGGGCGAAAACCAGGTAGTGGCGAGGATAGATCCTGAAGTGTCTCGAGTAGTCGTTTACTTGTCTCCACCACATGCTGATCCTCCCGAAGAGGCATGTCTCTGACTTTGGGCACGGAAGCGAGGAGTGTGAATGAGGTCGATGTTTCTCAATAGCTGTGCTTGGCTCACACACGAGATCGGAAACTCGGCGGGAAATGCTAGTCCTTATACAATAAAATGCCTCGATCTCACCTACCACAATTTCAAATCTGGCATTCGGCAATCTCCAAGTACCGGAGTCTCGCTGTCCACACCATGTACAGGCCCTACTGTGCTATCTTGGGAGAGGGGAAGGGGGCTCCTTCATCCTGTCGTACGCGCCGCTGACTGCATGCTTCATAGCTGCATGCAAGCCCCAGTGAACGACATTCCCACGCTATGGACCAGTCATCTGAGGGCCATTACGCCTTATGCCAGCCAGTCGTTTTGCACGGTGACCAAAACTACCACCTGGATGGCACTGTTGCGGGTGACGTGGACAACGACGTTGAATGTTGATAAGGAAGACAAAGCAGAGAACCAAACAGCTGTGGAAACTGTTCCAGTAACTACCTAATTGGGGCAAAACATTTAGTGCTTATTGAGTGGAAATTCGAGAAATACTCTTATTGGTGCGTAATCTTGCCAGCAGTGAGGAGTGACCCCCCCCCCCAGGCGGCCACAGTCACTCGACTCGCAGACAAAAGATGAACAGGCCACCCCTACCCCTGCCGCGTTACATCACAGCCACTCGCGATCGTAAACATCAACGAGCATCAATACCAAACCTCGCATTCCTCCAACGCTCAGCAGGCCTACGGGCCAGAGCATGACCAAACACCATGGACAACGCTGTTGGTGACGCGGGGCCAGATTCAATACCTACTCCCGCCGCTTTGGGCCCCATTGATAACGCCTCACCTTCGAGTTCAGATCCGTCCACACCCATCGATATTGGCCCACAAGTAACGCCGTTTCCCCAACTTCGGAACGAGCCAGACCAAGACGAGGACTCACCTCCGCCTAAGTCCGCCGCCCCTCCGCCCACGGACGTGTTTGACGACGAGGACCCCACCGTCGCCAAGCCCTTCGTCCGAACCACGAGTCCAGACCCAGCAAGCGGTCGAACCGGCGCACATGGAGTTGCATCCGAGGAGGATTTCGATGGCGATACAGAGGCGGAGGATGTGGGTGAAGAGAGCAGGTCGAGGCGGAAGCTGGTCCACAAGATGCACAAGTTCAGTCTGTACGAGACGGCGAGCAGATACTACATTGTGGGTGGTGACGTGACAGAGAAGCGGTACCGGATCCTCAAGATCGACAGGACGGTCGACGACAGCGATCTGAGCATCACGGACGACAAAATCGTGTATTCGCAGAAGCAGATGAACCAACTGCTTGACACCATCGATGATGGGAACAAGGGAACCGGCGGGATCAGGCTGAAATGCACAACCTGGGGGTTGCTTGGCTTCGTCAAGTTCACGGGCCCTTACTACATGCTACTCATCACGAAGAGGAGTATTGTGGCTATGGTCGGCGGTCACTACATTTACCAAATCGAGGGAACAGAGCTCATCCCTCTCACGCCGGCCAGGTACAGGACGGACCAGAGGAATACTGAGGAGTCCCGGTTCCTCTCCATCCTGAATAACCTTGATCTTACCAGGTCATTTTACTACAGCTACTCTTACGATATCTCCCGGACCTTGCAGCATAATATTACTAAGGAGCGGACCGCACTGAACAAGGGTCTGTCTGTTTCTGTGGACGACAACCTTAACACAATGTTCGTGTGGAATAGTCATCTCCTGCAACCGGCCGTGGACGCCTTGAAAGATCCCTTTGATTGGTGTCGCCCTATAATACACGGCTACGTTGACCAAGCTTCAGTCTCTATATATGGCCGCACGGCCTTCATTACCGTAATAGCACGTCGGTCCCGCTACTTCGCCGGTGCGCGTTTTCTCAAGCGTGGAGCCAATGATCTCGGATACGTGGCCAACGACGTTGAGACCGAGCAAATTGTGTCCGAGGCACTCACCACCTCTTTTCATGCACCTGGAGGCAAACTTTTTGCCAGTCCAGAGTACACATCTTATGTGCAGCATCGTGGCTCCATTCCATTGTACTGGACGCAGGACAACACTGGTGTCACTCCCAAACCACCTATCGAGCTGAACCTAGTCGACCCTTTCTACAGCGCAGCAGCATTGCACTTTGACAATTTGTTCGAGCGGTATGGATCTCCAATCTACGTTCTCAACCTTGTGAAGATGAAAGAGCGAACGCCACGGGAATCAAAGCTTCTCGAGGAGTACCGCAAGGCTATCACGTACCTGAATCAATTCCTACCTGAGAAGAATAAGATCATACAGCGCCACTGGGACATGTCTCGAGCCGCCAAGGACCCCAACCAAGACGTGATCCAGACCTTGGAAGACATCGCGGAGGATGTTGTCCTCACGACCGGCTTCTTCCAAAATGGTGACGGGGTGATACATCCAACCCGTGTGCAGAATGGCGTCGCCCGCACGAATTGCATTGACTGTCTGGACCGGACCAATGCAGCACAGTTCGTGGTTGGCAAGCGAGCACTAGGCCACCAATTGCATGCTCTAGGTATACTAGGCGATACGGCTATCGAATACGACACAGATGCGGTCAACCTCTTCACACACATGTACCACGACCACGGCGACACCATCGCTGTGCAGTACGGTGGTAGTCAGCTCGTCAATACCATGGAGACGTACCGTAAGATCAACCAATGGACGAGCCACAGCCGCGACATGATCGAGAGCTTCAAGCGCTACTACAATAACTCGTTCATGGACGGACAGCGTCAGGAGGCTTACAATCTTTTCCTGGGCAATTACATCTTCGCGCAGGGTCAACCAATGTTGTGGGATCTGGCGACGGACTACTACCTGCATCATGCGGACCCAAGGCTGTGGGTGAATAAGGTCAAGCGGAGCTACATCGACTGGTACACACCCGACTTTTTGCAGGAGCATTCGCTGCCGAACTACAAGCCTCCCAAGGGCTCAGAGGCCAAGATGCCAATTTCCCACTTCGACGACTACTGGCTAGAGTACTACCGCCCGTTGACCCTATCCTCACTGCTAAAGATGTTTCCATACAAGATGAACTCAACTATCAAGTACATCCCCTTCAAGTCTACGCAAGACGGCCGTTACGACCTCAGCCCATTCCGCGTACGCGCTCGCACCGAGACGGACGCCGACGGGCACGAGAAGCGCAAGCACAAGAAGGGCGTCACCATTCTCGACCCCCACGAGATCGCCAAGGCGGGAGGCGGCGAAGAGGATACGAATTCCGTTCGATCGGACCCGCCGCCGCAGCCTGCAAACACCAGCAAGGGTCCGTTGCTGCAGCGCTGGTTACACCACTCACCCGTCCAAGACAAGAACGGGCACGCGGCTGGAGCTGGTTCCCACAACGGTGGTCCGCACGGCATTATGAAGGAGCCCGCAACGCCGATCGTCAACGGCAATGTTGTCAACCGCGGCGGCAGCAGCGGTGATGGCAAGGTCAAGGCGACGCCGCTGGAGAAGAGTCGGCAGGCGCAGTGGACCTTTACCAAAGTCGTTCACGAATCGCTAAACCCGTCGGTGAGTGCGCAGGAGGCGGACGACTATGCACACTATGTCAGCCATCCGCAGAATCTGCCACTGGTCGTGTCGTCAGATACGCCCGCCGATGTGGCGGATAGTGAGTATCAGGAGTATGTCAATGGCAGCTGGCAAAGCGACGGCCTGTTGCTTGTGCCGCCGGGATCGTCGTCATCAGGCGCAGGACTGGTGGGCAGTACGGCAGTGGACGAATACTACAATATGTACTCGGACTTGCTGAAGGTCGGGGAAGATCCACTGACGGTGAACAAAGAGGATGTGCAGAAGAAGCGATACAAGGCATATGGCAAGTGGCTCCGAGGAAAGAGCCTCTTCAAGCAGCAGCCGGTCGATTAGGAGTCGTCTAACCCCGAGGAAGCGGAAGGGCAAGAGGCACTGCGAGATAGGTGGGACTCAATGGTTTTGGCATACCCGCATACGCGGAGAGTGCATTTTTCGCTGGGAACTGGTGGCATTGCTATTAAGAATTACTGAACAGCATTTTCAGCGCGGGCTCTTTCGCTATTAGAAGTGTGACTTTGTCTTTGAGACAGCTTTCGCCAGCTTCTCTTCTCTCCAAGACAGAGAGCATCTGCGCCAAAACAAGCAGTTTTCTTTTGGTGGGATTGAGTTTGCCGTCGCATTCCGGGTCGTCTTGTACATTGAGGAAGCACAAGACGAGAGCTTTGATGAGCTCGTCCTGATAGGGCGCTTGGTAGAGGCGCGGCCAGCACACGGAGAACACCGCAGCGAGGGATTGGGTCGCACATTTCAAGAGCTCGGGCGCCGCGACTGCGAAAGGATCTGACAGGACTTCACAGTGCATGGGAATGAGGTCCTGCAACAATTTGTGGTTAGCTATATACCTAGACACATAGAAATTACGCCGACAGAAGTGCCAATGACCAAATATGACGAATACACGAACCTTCAAATGTTTGATAGCATGGATACCCATCTCCTGAACAAGGCCCTCAGTGATCTGAAACAGCAGCCGTGCAATGCGCGCATGGTCTCTCGCGTGCGAGTAGCTGGAGAAGACGCCATCTCTGAGCACCTTGTCCAACAGGCGTGCACGCGGCGTGCGGGCAGATTTTGGCCCTGGATTGACCTTCTGGACCAGCTTACGCGAAAGCAGCACAAGTGACCGGTAAGCTGGTGCCAAAAGCTGTATGGACTCGGCTTCCGGTGTAGTTGAGGGAAGGAAGTGCAGTGTCGGAAAGACCGCGTCTTCGAAGACGCTTGCCAGGCCGGTGTTGTGGAGGGTGTTGTCCGGGAACTTGTTTAGGAATTCTGGCAGGATCATCAGGCCCACATATCGTACTCGGGCGGTGATATCGTCCAACAGAGTCAAGAGAACCGGGATGAACATGGGCCATTGTTGGCTAATGAGAGTTTCCTATGGGTGCGAGTTAGTCCAGTTGCTGCAAAAGCAAAGGCCGTTGAGGAGATTACGCACACTTGCCACATTGACGGCCCATTGGAAGACTGCCATGGCCCGGTGATCCAGATACTTCCATGGCTTCACCTCGCCACTGTCTTCCCGCAGCCCGCGTGTAATGTCCTGCTCATCTCGAAACTCGGCCTTTCTTCCCGATGCTGTGACAGCGCTCGGCCTCGATTTAGAAAACAAGGGGCGCAGGTAGTCATGCAGAACTGTCGTGAGCATTCGATCCGGCTCAAAGCTCTGCGTCGCCAACACTCGGCCAGCGAGCTCGCTGGCATCGGCTGTTAACCACTCGTGTGGCTGTGGCGCATACTGTGATCCCGCGGCAATTGGTGGCGTCTCACCAGGACGTTCCGCGAGCGCAGTGTCCGTGTAGGAGATGAGTGTGAGGAGTGTGTCTTGGCTGAATTTGACGCCATACTCCTCACTGGAGATGCGAAGAAGTTCGAGGCCGTAGACTGCCAATTCGCGGACGCGCTGTGCGGTATCTTCATACTCCTCGATGTCTGCCGCAGCCTCGTCGGCGCCGCCTTCTGTTCTTGAGCAGGGCGCGATGGCAGTCGCTGCAAATTCACTAAGTTTCTCAGCAGCCTCTTGCTCACGCTCGAAGTTCTGTTTCCCCTTCAGACAGGCAAGAGCGACTATCAGTCTGACTCTTGGAGTCTGCAGCGATGGTCAGCAGATGCTCAAGGTTGGACATGAACTCCTGCGCTTACGGCTGTTTCCAAATCTGCTATAATGTTGTACACATTAGAGAGATTCTCTGGCTTTGGGTCTGGAATGCAGTCTAAACCCAAGTATTAGTCGAGTGATCGCAGATAGGGTTGCTGTTAAGCTGATTGGGGCTTACCGTGCAAAGTGTGCCACTGTTCTTCTGCGATGGATGCATGGGCTGGGAGACTTTCAATAGCTTTGGTGAGTTTTGTGAGGGCTGACATAGTCACAGACGAAGCCCTTTACGCCGAGGAGTAGACGAGCGAGATGTTATCCGGTGTGGCCTCGACGCTCACATGCACTGCTACGAATTCGCGAGTCGGTTGAGTTGCGGACGAATACTGAACGTTGGAGGGCAACATTGAATGATCCTATCTGACTCTCCTTCAGGGGATGAAGGCCTGTAATCGAGTCAATGTGGGGCTAGAGGCGCTAAACAGCCGCTGTGCCTGTCCCAGTCTCCGGTGGCAGTCTCCCCCAGGTGCCAACTTGGAAGTGAACGGGACTCGATTTCAAGACGCATACCTAGGTACTTAGTACTTATGAAAATTGTTCAATAGCAGTTCTGTATGAACGGTGTCATGAGACCGTCAATCCGAGCCCATAGTCGTGACAGATTGGCCACAAAGGCCCTTTCCGGACTCTACTATATGGTCATGGAGTTGCATTACTATGTCTCTGGGGTATCTCTTTTCTCGCATCATTTTCGACCGTGTTTGCAACGATTCCAACATTGCAAAGTGACCATGGCCGCCAGTAGATAGCATACCGTTGACTATTCTACGACCGCATCCACTACAAAAATCTACGGCAAAAGCTTTGCAATTCCCAGCTCCTCTTTGCGCCGACGCACCTCATCGATCGCCCCGGCTGGATCGGTCTCCTCTGGGTGTCGCAGCTGCCACTCCATGCATGCATCCATGACCGGCGACATCCACTTGCCCGGCTTGATATCCAGTGCCTTCGACAGTATGCGCCCGTCGACAAGCGGCCGGACCGAAGGCGCGTCCATCAGGTCTAGCTTCTTGATATGGTCCATCAAGGACTGCCAGCTGCTCTGGATCGTTGCCAGTATCGGCTCTGGATCGGAGACGTTCTGCGTCTTCGTCATCACATCATCGAGCATAGCGAAGAGAACCTGCAGACGCCAGTGTTTGCCTTGAGTCTCCCATCTGCGGATCGCCATCCCGAAGTAGGCCCTGTCGTTGATGCGCTCATCTTCGCTGCACGCGACCTCCTTCACCTCTCTGATCTCGTTCAAGTCCCGCCAGGCGCCTGTCACGAGCTCAGAGACCTTATTCGTAGCTTTGAAGCCCTCGCGTACAGCAAGCGTGGCCAGAGGTGGGTTCTTCTTCAGGCTACTAGTAGGGCTTCCTTGGTTCGGAAGGTGGGTATATGGCACCACGCACGCCAGTACCCATGCCAAGTATCGCTCCTCGTCTGATGTGATTAGAACGTCGTATAGGGGGTCACCGGACAGCTTATGCAGGAACTCGTAGGTGGTGTTCCAACGCGCCAGGTCTGGTCGAGGCATGTCGAGTTTTGCTGGGTCGGTGAAGACTGTGTGGTAAAGACCTAGCTCATCAATATAGCGAACCGCGTCCCGAGGGTGCTCTCCTGTTGTAATATGCGCGTCAGTAGAGCTCTCAAAGCGACGAATATTAATGATGGAGTAAATCACGTCAAGAACTGGAGTGTGTACTCGCCCTGAAGCATCTTGTCAAGCTCCACGCCCACTCTCTCGCGACTGATCTTGACTCTTAGTGCCTGGAGAACCTCCTCATGTCCCATATACAGCTTCACGTTCGGCTGAATAGTGAAGCCCAGGCGGCTGGCAAATCGAACGAGTCTTAACACCCGTAGTGGGTCATCCATGAAGGTTTGGAAAGGGTCCAGAGGCGTGGATATGATCTGCGCCTGCATGTCCTTCAGTCCGCCAACAAAGTCCTCCACTTCGTCGGTGTGAATATTGTAAAACAGCGCATTCACCGTCGCGTCCCGTCTGCGTGCGTCCTCCTCCGCGGTTCCAAACGCCATCTGAGGATTTCGGCTGTCCTCGGCGTAAGTCTCTGTCCGCAAGTTGACAAAGTCGACATCGAGCCCGAAAATTTTGACGGTGGCCGTCTCCAGATTTTTGGACTTGTCCGGGTTCTTGGCGATCGTGTGTATGTTGCCGATGTCCGCCTTCAGCAGGCCATGCTTCTTCACATTCTCGGGGATATCGCAGAATTTTCTCAGCGTTTCACCAAAGGCCTCACCCGTCATGGAGTTGATTGCCACGTCGATATCATGGCTTTGCCGGCCAAGAAGCTTGTCGCGAACCCAACCACCCGCCCACCTCAAGATGAGCTTGTCATCCGACACCCGGCCACCAGTCGGCTCGGCATCTGAACCGCTTTCTGCGACCGCAGGATCCTTCCTAATTCTGTCGATATATGCGGCAGTATCGAGCAGCAGGCGCTTGAGCTGTTGCTCTTTCGGGTCCAATTGCAGGGTGGTCATCGTCTTGGCGCTGGCTGGACTGCGCTTCCTCTTCATCTGCCACAAACAGAATCTTCGTGTTCTTGCTAACAGAGTGGTGGGGAATGATCGATACATGTATCTCTGTGGTGACTCTTTCGGCACAGGTCAAGATCAAAGTGGCGCCGTGCTTGCTGTTGGTGTTTGTGTCACCGGCGAAGATCGGTATCAAAGGTCACTCAGAGAGGCTCTCCAGAGCACCAGACAATTCCGGTTCCTCTCATGAGAGATTGTTTGAGTGAATGAAGGGATGAGAAGCTTACATTGACCACATCAGTTGTCTGCTGGACTTGTTGAAGCCATGACTTGATTTGTGAATCAAAGCTTGTTGAAGGTGTGACCTTCGTTATTGAGCAAATCTGGGTATGACTCAGCAATTATCGGAGTTCTTACTCCGACGTGGGGCCGGCACAACCACATAATTTCCACCAGAACTGCTGATTACATGTGATTCTGTGTGAAGTGCTTTTTTTGATACATTTTGATATTATCAGAATTCAAATTCGATCATGATGTGCTCACAGAATAGACCTGCCAGGTTTGAAGGCGCAAAAATCCAAACCTCATTATGAGATATGGACAAAACTACTTCTACCTAAGTAAAACATCTTAAATACAACGAATTCATATGGACCAATTCAAACCACAAGAACAAAGCTAAGCCAATGAGTTGCATATTTACTGCACGGATATAACGAGATTATATAGATGTAAATAATTGAGTGATGAGACATGATGTCTCAGCATCCTAAGGTCTACTCGTCCACGCTCAATCCTTGAGAAGTTTCATCTAGGCTTCTTAAGGAATACAGAAGATACAAATTTCGAGTGCGACTTATTGGCTGTCAGTCGACTGGAGTAGGGGCCAGCTACTAACACCATGATCCAATTTACAGCTCAGTGCCTAGGCCCCGCGCCTTCCCCTAGACAGCACATTCCATTCGGACACAACTCTAATGACAGTAACAGACCTTAAAGTATTTCATAGGCAGCCTCTGAAGTGCTTTCTCTTGCACACTCTCGAATCAGTATCAGCTAGAGCATCTTCTGATATTCAGATTTGGATTTGGATTTGGTGGAATTGTTCGAAGAATGGTGCTTAGGAAAACTAGTCACATGAACGATATTCAAATAATTACCCAGGGCTGATATGCACAAGCCGGAGTGCAATGAAGTAAATATCCAGCAGGCCTAAATTAGTATGGATTTTTGAACTGGTCCTCATTGGCACTAAAAAGTTTCTCTAGTAGTCGACGACAGAAAATCGAGTGAGCAGTGATCAACAACTTTCACAAAGAAAGCGTCTGATCGAGGGAAAAAAAAAAGGGGGGGGGGGAAGGGGCGACTGGCTGCTGAAATTGGGTCGCATTTCCATCGTTCTGAGGGCGCAGTGCCCAGGCGACGAAGCCCAACACCAGAGTAAACGCATACATCTGGGCAGGTTTGAATCGTCTCAACTGATGACAACCTCTTACTGCAAATGCGCTGGTCACGAGCAGATGTCCGAATGGAGCATGACATGACAATGTTACCGTATATGTGATGTGCTGGAATTCAGACATTCATCTCACAACCTCAGACGATGCAGAGTCGTCGACTTTTCAGCCGGGCGGAGGTGGTGTTTCGGACCCGTCGCCGCAGCATCAGTTGTCCAGTGTTTCCGCCGCTGTTTCCAAGTTTGAACTACTCGCCCGGGAGCCGTCTCGCCTGATGTCCAACACCCAAATTGCGATTGGCTTAACACGTTTCTTCTCCGTCCTCAAGCTGTGTATAGATCGTGGATCCACTTCTGGCAGCTCATGCTCATGTTTCTTCTCCTTCGACTCCAACGCTGGCTCGCGATAATTGCTCGCCGCACAATCGTCCCGTGTCTGGCTCAGCCCCGAAGCAGAACTGTGTTTCCTGCAGGTGACTTTAGCCTGCTCATTTCTGCATGAAAGGCTTCTGCAATGGTACTGCCGTCAGGTCCATGCATTGACGAGGGTCATTGGGACTGAACTAGACCATCCCTCAGTGCAGGATGATAGGTGACAGGAGTGAGGCGAACGAATCATGCACACGGATCCTTAGCGCAATAATGAACCACGTCAAGTCCACTGCCTCGACAGCTGTCATGTGTCTTGATTGTAGATCTTCTGCCAGAATGCAGGTCATAGAAGATTTGCGAACACCTCTCTAGGCAATTCAGAAGCCAAGCTTTGATCGACCGCCTCTAGATGCTTGGCCAAGACTCCAAAGTTCCGCAGGAGTGTGCGGGTTGAAGGCTCTGTGAAAAGGTCCGTGTCCGGGGTAGTGCGTGAAACGCGCACATGGCTTGATGTCTTTAGAGGAGTCGGGACATTCCGGCCTGCCAAGTGCTTGGGACGTTTCTCGATCTTCAGACGTGATTTTTCGGATGGCCTAGTGCCCCCCAATTTTGTTCAAGCACGGTGGTTGTGAATCATTAGTGCCTGCACATAATTCGCAAAACTCCAAGGCCAAGAGCTTCGACTGAAGCTTGATACTGGCTTGGCCAAGAAGCTTGTATTCCGGCCTCCTGCCAACGTTCTCGGAGCCAAGACGGATCTTCAACGCCGTCGATCTTCACTCCTGAAGCCACCACCTCGACGATTGCGATAGGTTCCACAGCACAGCCAAGACAAACACGACCCCATGGTTGGGTCCGTATGATCGACTAGATTTGTAGCCTGTTTGTGATCCACCTCATGGCAAACATGATGTTTTCGGCAGACCTTCCGTACGCGACGACTGGCGACAACGTCTGTACGATAGAGTTCGGGTATTGTGCGGCTCTTCTTTCCCGACTGGGGCATCCCAAGATATGTCACGGACACTGTCAGTCTGTGCTAAGCATTGAATCCGGCGATCATGTGCCCTGACAGCCCTCCTATAGCACCGAAGAACCCAATCGGGACGTAGGCGCTGCAACGCGAGCCCGCAGAGCCGCCTCCTTCTTGCCTGTTTAGTCGATTTAGGCAATCCCACGACTTGGCAGTTTGGCCCGATGGTGGTCGGTATGGTTAAACAAGGAAATGTCGAAACTCATAGTGATGGTGGCTGTTGTATGGGGCACATTCGTCTGAAGGCGGTTGAAAACTCTGAATAGTCACCCACATCAGACTCAACATCGTGAGCACCACGGTCAGATCAAGATCTATATAATGGTCGTCGCCAACCACCCTCCAGAAGATTTTGGAATTCCTCATCAGCATCTTCAAAGCACTCATCAGTCAACAGTTCTCCTTCACCTTCTCACCTTCCCACATTTCCATCCTGCTGTGCGGGTTAATAATCACTCTCAACTACACCTTTATCACACCTTTTCAAATCATAACCCCAGCCTTCAAAATGAAGTACGCCACCATCCTCGCTCTCATCCCCCTTGTGGCTGGCCACGGTGCCATTATCAAGGCCACCGCCCCCGCAGGTGGTTCCGGCATGGCCATCGGTGTTGACACCGCCACACCCCGCGATGGCACCCGTCGCAATCCCTTCCAGCAAGACTCCACTCGCTTCAAGGGTGACAACGCCGACACCGTCGGCCAAACCCTCGGCGGTGGCGAGAACGATCTCGAGTCCGGCACACAGGCAATTATGGCCGAGACCGGCGACCAGCTTCCTCAGATCACTCCCGGTGGCGACGTTCAGATGACCGTCCACCAGGTCAACGGCGATGGCGCCGGCCCTTACGATTGCATGATCAACGCCGACGGCACTGCCGCGACATGGACGAACATTGACGTGTCCACCAACGTTCCGGGTGACAATGGCCGCAACAGGGTAAGCTACACACTAATCCACACTCTCTGGTATTTTGGTGCCCAGTAACTGACAGATTCTTCACAGGATGGCGCTGAGACGGACTTCCCCCTTGACGCCACCATCCCCGCCGACCAGGCTTGCACTGGTACCGTTGCCGGCCAGGAGAATGTCTGCCTGGTCCGATGCCAGAACCCGGCCCGCGCCGGTCCCTTCGGCGGTGTCGTCCCCGTCCAGATGGCTAGTGCCAACAACACCGCCGCCGCGGCTCGCCGCGCTCTGGCTCAGGTCGTGAAGCGCAACACCCTCGCCCTCAAGTTGAGGAAGACCAAGCGCGATTCCATCAGCGAGGAGGCTGCCGCTCTCGGCATGCCTGTGGAAGACCTCGAGGCTCTCCGCGCCGATGGCGAGGACATCTGAAGGGTTTTGAGGACATTGGGAGATGATTTGGGCATCCGGGTTTGGACTTGGGAGCTGCAGGGGAGACAGAGCTGGAAGCTGATAATGCTGATGATTGATGACTATTCTTTACGAATAATGTACTATCCGACCTCAGGGGCTAGATGTCCTAGTAATTTACATTCCTTAAACATTGGATCGAGATGCCCTTTAATCATGCATGCAACGCACTAGCTGTTGCGCCAATGAAGATGGGAGGATGAAAACCTTACTGTGCCATTTCGGTCGATTCTATGGTGCTAAAGCAGCATAATCCGGGGAAGTTCGCCCTAAAAGCCCAGCCGCGGCCCGTCGCTTGACGCTTTTGTCGACGACTGGCGAGTGCCAGGCAGTAATTATTTGAAGATGCAGCCAACCACGCGTTGATATGGGATGTGGTCTGTCATGAGTGACGAAACAGCCAGTGAGACTAACGTCTCGTGCTGTAATTGAGTGATTACCACAGGCCACGAGAGAAGCACGCGAGCGGCCTAAAGCGCCAGTGTGTCCGACCAAGATATTGCAGACTCCTCGATCCCGTCCATGTTGTCCCCTTGAACCTGGGGTAGCGAACCAAGCGCCATTCGTACTGTCGATCATAAGCCTCATCGAGCAGTCCCAGCTTGGAGCGCCCAGGCGCCGCATCACTCGCCACAAAAAGAATAGGTCAGGCGATCACCTCAAGTCACCCTCTCACGAGACGTGGTTCGATTGCTAGACAAAGCATCTCAGTTTGTTCCAGACCGGCGGTGCCAGCTTAGCGTTGCCCATGTATACCTTAGCAGATAAACCTGAGAGGGCTGAAAGTATCGATGAAAGTATCAATGAAAGTATCGAGGGGCGCCAAGCAGCCAGCAGTAAGCGGTCTCCAAGCGTCTTCGAGATATCGAGTATCAAGCCCGTGCCCTACACCCTCAGGACACCCTCTCATCAGCGGCTAATGCAATGACACCCGTAGGTTCGCTCCTCGAGCCTTCGTGCGCGTCACTGCATACCACAAACCTAGAGAAAGATAGTCAGTGTCTGGTAGCCATGCAGGAGATATATCACCGTTGATGATGGAGGGGTGCAAGCGGCAGGATATGTGTGACGTAGGTAGTGGCTAAGCCACAACTCCTCAACCCCTCCTCTGTCACCCACCAGAACCTCGTCCTATCTCGACATTTTTCGACCGGGAATCAACTTGGCAGTGGTGCTTGGGAACGCAGCCCAAAACACACAAGAATCCTAGGGTCCTCGCAGATTTGGTTGTCTGCACGGTTCCCCCACGTTGGGTAGTACAGAGACAGAGGTCAGTAGAAACAACTCTGATACTGTCAAGCTATTGATCGGCCATGCCGGGCATTCTTGGCTCAACTATTCAAGCGAATCGTACCTTCCGTAGCGGTTGCACTAGGTGTAGGATGCAGGTGATGTTAGGAGATACCCGTCAGTAGTTGGCCACTTCCCGCCTCCTCTTCGTTGTTGGTGTCCCCGTAGAAGCCATCTAGGTACTTACCTACCTTCATCCTTGCCGATCCCTTGGGCTACTGTGGTAGGTACAAAGAACCAAAAGGCTCGACTTGGAACCTATAAAGCTATCTTGTGACCCATTGTTGCCCCTCGAAATGCTTTACCTATGGCACCAGATTCCACCTGGAACAACTTCATCCACAAACCATCAAATATCCTGAACCCGCATTTCTAGGAGAGACTGGAAGAATTTAAACCCTCTGATATCAATCGCACACATACTCCTACTACTTCCACGACCAACACAAATATGACCGGTATGTTATGCTCCAGCGTAGAAATAGCGGTGGTAGTTGGTTGTGAAGTAGGAAATGCTGACTTGATTGTCCCGCAGAACAAGATCAAGATCAGACCACAGCCATCCAAGAGGCGCCCGGTCTTGAGGACCTCTCAACCTCCCCGACTTCCAGCTCGGGCGACAGACGCATGTCCGTCGAGTGGGACGCTTCCAAGACGCCGCCCAGCCGATTCCAACGGCGTAAGGGCTCCATCTACAGCACGCCGGCGTCGAGAGACGGGCATGTTGACAAGAACTACGCCGACAAGTACCATGAGAAAATCGCTGAGAAGGGATGGGGAACCAAGAAGTAGAAGGAGGCTACACTGAAACTGGTCGAGAAGGAAGCAAGGGGTGTATGTTTGGCGGATGCATATGTCGCGTGGCACCAGTGACGTTTTTGGATTGGCGGACGTTTGCTAAGAGGCGTTGTAAAGGTAGCACAAGAAAAGCTTGTTCGGCGGGACAGAACTTGGTGCATGGGGGCACATGGCTGAGACTGAAAGCCTCGTGGGATGTTTTAAGGCGATCCGATCCGATCCGCGCGTGTTTCTTGATGGCGTTGTCTTCACTAAGGAGCTAGTATCTTTCATAGCAGGATAACCTGATTCGTCGTTGGGAAGGAATGACCCTCTATGATTCCTGTGCCTTTGCCGTCATATTCTGTGACAAAAGTATGATATTGCAACGCCAGCCTCCCAAGATCTGTGCGCCTCACTACCGTTCTATATGTCCAATCCAATTCAGTCGTCATCCATGTCGTCTATGTCGATCGCATCAGGATCTGCCACGATGGGTGCGGGAGCCTGTTCACCCCGAGGGTTGTCTTCAGCAGCCACGAAGCCGACGGGTGCCCGCGCTTGTCTTTCCAGTGCGGCCATCGCGTCCACGACCTCCTGGTCCGCCTCTCCGCTACCTTCACCCCCGTCTCCTTGAGCCTGTGCTGCGGCCTGACTCCTGGCGATAGCCTGTGAGGCAATGAAGTTGACATCGGTATTGTATTGTGCTTGGACACTGCGCTTGATGCGGCGCATCTCCTTGAATGTGTCCTCGTTGCCATGTTGCACCTCGAACTGCTCCCATTTCGTCCAGAAGTCTGGATTTGTCCTGGGATCGCAATACTGCGACGCGTGCCCGTAGATGGCCCGCGCTCGGTCGATTTCGCCGAGGCGCTTCTCCATATCTGCGAACTTCAGGCACATGTCGCGAGCCTCGTTGTCAGGCAGAGCAGCAATAGCCCGCTCGTAAATTGGTCTAGTCGATGGCAGTCCAAAATTGGATGCTGACTTGGTGATGTAAAAGTTGAACATGTCGGCGCGGTCCTCGTCGGCAACAGCCCGTGTAGCTCTCTCATAGATGCGCATGGCGTGCCGTGCAAGACCCCTCTCCTCCTCCAGATTGCCGTACATGAGATAGAGAACCTTGGCGAATTTCGGTGGGCAGTCCTCGATCGCCTGCTCGAATAGGTCTCGCAATCGTTCTATACCTATTTGACGATCCACGGCCTTGGTGAGATACAAATTCCAGATTTCGAACGCCACGGGATAGTTGAACAGATCTAGACCACGTTCGTAAATCTTGAAAGATTCTTCGTAGTAGTTGCTTTCTTCCAGCAACGTGGCGTAGTTGACAACTGTCTGCGGTGTGGCGATCCGGAGCTCGAATATCCTTTCGTAGACTTTCTTCGTCTCGTCGAGAGAGCTGACGCTTTCCACCAAGTCCACATAGAAGCTCCACAATTTCCAGCTCTTGTGTACTCTTTGCTGCGGTGAAAGGGTCTCGTCGAAATAGTCCACTGTCGAGCGTTTGGGTGATTGGACCGCCTTTGCCATGATCTTGACGGCGTCATCGAAGTTCTCATTGCGGAGTTCCATCTCCGCCCATTCTATCCACATGTCGGCCAGCTCAGCCACAGATTTGAACGGCACTTTGACCGCCTTCTCCATAATGATGCGTGCATTCCTGAGATCTCCCCCCCTCTCGTAGAGTTTGGCGTAGTTCGTCCAGAGCTGGTGAAAAGCCCCAGTGGCTAGCTTTGATTTTATTGCCGCGATAGCATCGGTGTAGGTTTGCACAACCTGTTCCTTGTTATCCCCCCAGAGTGCAACGCGCTTCTCCCACTCGCTGACATTGTTCGGGTTCTGCCGCAGCAGGACGTCGTTGAGAAGAAATGGTCGGCGGTCCATGATATGCTCGAACCTCAACATGCGGATGTCCAAATCAAAGTCCGCATTTTCATCGACGAGGCCCTTGTCTGCGCGTGTCTGCGCGAGCTCCATTAATGCGCCAATGATGGACTCTTCGAACTCTGCGTACGAGTCAAAGACCAAGGTAAAGTCGCGGACGGTCATGACTGTAGTGATACCCTCTTCGAAGATGTCTCTGGCACGCTCAAAGGCCCCTTTCCTTGTCCAATATGTGGCAAGTCCCACCCACAGCTTGCCCCTCTGATCTGCAAACCGCTCGATTCCACTGCGGATGATCTGCTCGACGTTGATGCCGGTCTCGTGGCCTGTCTCGACCTTCGTTGCGTGCTCAACGATAACGTCGACCATCTCGCTCCACAGCTCGTAATTGCCTTTTCCATTTTTGCTCTGAAATCGTGGGTTGTTTAGAATCTCAATGTACTTGTGGACAGCCTCTGTGTACAGTCCAACTTGCACAAGCAGCTCGATGAAGTCCTCGGCGTCCTCAGGGTGAATCTGCATGTATCGCCTCCAGATCTTAACTGCCGTCATTCCCCCAGCCGAGTTCGCGAACGATCTATAGAGCGCCCATATCCTATTGTGCTGCGAGATCGGAAGCGCTCGAAGTGCGCGATCGAAGGTGTGTCGGGTGAGGGTGACGAGAGGTTGCTGGGTCAAGAATTTGAGGTACATTGTCCATATCCTCGGCATCTTGTTAAGCAAAATCAGCGCGCGCTCAAAGAGCGCATTGACCTTACGGTACTCGACCGCGAATACGGCAGCATTGAGTTTCGCGACATGCTTGCTTCGAAAGTTGAGGTACAGCTTCCACAGCTTGTACGATCGTGGCAGCTGTACGCACGCGCGCTCGAGGACGTAGGCCTGTTCTTGTATTGTGCCGTGCTGGAGCTTGAATTCCAGGTAAGCCAGCCATGGTTTCGTGCTCCCAGGGTTGCGCTGAACGTCCTGCTCGTAGACAAAGTCGTCGTCGGTCACGAGGGAGAGGTCGGGTTTGCGCGTGACGCCGTTGCTTACGAGCGCGGTAGAGGGCATGGCAGGCATCGTGCTCGTGCGAAAGGCGACTGCGATGGCAGCCAGGCTGGGCTTCGGCGGTTGCGAAAGTCGTCCGGCTCAGAACATGCCGCCGCTGGCTCCACGCGAGAGGACAGTATTGGGGATGTAATGGAGGCGTGGCTGGGAAAGAAGAGGTTAAAGCCCGACGACTTTTCGACGACAGGAGCGCGTTGTTCGCCAGGCGCTAAGTTGGCTATGTTCATGCGGCTGCAGCCGAAAAGTCCCCTGGCGCAGGGATGACCTTAGCAGCACGGGCCACTCTAGTGCTGTTTCTCCACTACTTCTCCACTCTTGGGAGCTGATGCCGGCCGATGGTGCTCACTGACGACACTTGCTAGGAATAGCCCAAGACAACCACCTAAGACGATAACGACGGCCTGTCTCACGTTTCCTCGACACGATCACTGCTAGCACTCAGACTCGACAGCTGTTATCGGCATCACATTCCTCGTTGATCGCCATTAAATTCGTCAATAGCTTGCGGCTGTCAACAAAGAAGCTGTCAAGATGTCTGGGGCAGGAGTAAGCCACTCCAGATCTTGGAAAGGCCTGGGCCATAGTGGAAAGCTCACATATTGGGACAGGACAGAGAGGCGGTCTTCCCGACCCGGCAATCGCTAGGAACGATGAAGTCCAAGCTTAAGGGCGCTGAGCAAGGACACAGTCTGTTGAAGAGGAAGAGCGAGGCCCTGACTAAGTGCGTTGACCCCGAACCACATGGTTCGACAAACCAATACTAATCATGTCTTATTTTAGGCGTTTCCGAGGTACCTGAGCCTCACGCAATATATTTTGCGATGCATATCTGACATGGTATCTATAGAGATCACGAAGCGAATCGACGAAGCGAAGCGGAAGATGGGCCGGGTGATGCAGATTGCCTCCTTCTCCCTGGCCGAAGTCACATACGCTGTGGGCGGTGATATTGGATACCAGGTACAAGAGTCTGTAAAATCCGCCCGGTTCCGTGTTCGTACGAAGCAGGAGAACGTCTCTGGTGTGCTGCTGCCCGCATTCGAGAGCCACACAGATGAGAACATCAACGACTTCGCCATGACTGGTCTTGGAAAGGGTGGTCAGCAAGTGCAGAGGTGTCGGGAGACGTACTCCCGTGCTGTAGAGGCGTTGGTGGAGCTCGCTAGTTTGCAGACTGCTTTCGTGATTCTGGACGAGGTCATCAAGGTCGTGAACCGGAGAGGTGAGTTTACTTCAGACTCGACCACTTAAAATCGCTGCTAACATGATGATAGTGAATGCCATGTATATCGGATCCCTTCCCAGAATCATTGTGTGACAATACTGACCATAGTAGTGAACATGTCATTATCCCGCGAACTGAGAACACCATCAAATGTACGCTTTCATCTATCAACTCTCGGAAACGTTGTGCTGACTTTGTGCGACCAGACATTATGTCCGAGCTGGACGAGGTGGACAGAGAAGAATTCTACCGCCTGAAGAAGGTCGCCAACAAGAAGCAGCGAGACACCGCCGCACAGGACGCCGAAGCGAAAGCTAAGAAGGAAGCATCAGCAGGAAAGGAGAACGGCGCGAATGGCCGCGATGATGGTCCATCAGACATGCTGAACGCTGGAGATGAAGAGGATGTCATTTTTTAATATAGGACCTCTGCGCCGAGACCAGAATTCTCTGTTCATTTTCACATGAGTGGTCAGGAATCGACACGTTCTGTAGGAGTTTGGCATCATCTAGCCTTTACGCCGGCGCGCCCACTCTCAAATTGTCTGTGATATAGCCCTAGCACGTATCAAGTCAAGCAAGCGCTTTCACATTTGAATCCTGTGTCTGATGAGAAGCAGAGCCCTTCGGTATATGTAGTCTACTGCCTCTGGTACGTGACCTTGATATTCTTGCCGCCGTTCAGCGACATGCCAGCAGTGTTCTCCTTTGCACTGATAGCACCCGCCTCGTTCTCGTACTCCACGAACGCAATGCCCCGTCGTCCAGGCACCAGACGCACCTCGCGGAAACCCTCGAACCGCCCAAATACGCCAGTAAGAGCCTCGACGTCGGTATCGTCGGGGAGATTCTGTACGAAGAGGATCTTGTTCGGCGGCAGGTACTCGTCGGGCACGACGGACGCGGCAGCAGGGCCCGTGGCCTTGAGACCAGCACCGCGTTGGGTCTTTGCAGGGCGGCCGGCTCCTTGGTCTGGCGCGGGCCGCTTGAGGCGCTGTTGCTCGGCTTCTTGGGCCTTCTTGCGCTCTGCAAACTGTTAGCCACCATCGTATACACCGTGCCACAAACACGTCGCCGAAGCGTACCCTTTTCTGCTGTTCGGTGTCTCTTGTGCTGCTCCAACGCATCCTCGTCCTCGAACGTCTTTACCGTCGCATCGCTCTTCGTCCGTGCCAGCGCGACTTGGATCGCATTGTTGAAGAGGTCGAAGCCGTCGGCCTCCTCGACGGCCTGCTTTGCAGCTTCGGCGCTATCATAGACGATGAAGGCCTGGCCCTTCGATTTGAGATTGGTCTTGGCGATGATCTCGAGGATGTTGCCAAATTCGGAGAAGATGGTCGTGAGGGCGGCCTTCAGAGGCTCGGGCTTGACGCGCTCCTCGAGGTTCCGCACGTAGACGCTGTCATTGTGTGTTAGCTGACCTGTCTACCTACGTATGTGTCGGAGTGCAATGACACGTACGTGGTGATGGGCGCTCCTTGAGTTGCCATCTTGAATGGCGAGGGTGGCAGTGTAGAGCGGAGGTGTGGTTGTGCTTTGCGACGATTGATTAGTCGCTACACTGAGGGAGATGATGGTTGGCCCAGGTCATAAATCTGAAGCTAGACCATAAACGGCAAGCGGTCAGCGCCTTCTAAGTAATACCACTTCACTTGCTGCTCTCTACTTCTTCATCATAATTTGTTGTTCACTAGACTTATAATGCCTTAGAAAACCCTGAAAGCTTAACTATACGATATTGTACTCCATGCTGCCGGGCCGAAATAACGGCTCCCTCGTCTTGATTGTTGCAGCATGCACCATTTGAGTGACTTCGTAATGATGGGAAATGTGCATTCACATGCAAACAATTAGTAGAAGTCGAGATTCCTTTCATGCGCCTGGTATACCGACGATTTATAACCTGTAATCGTCTAAAAGAATATTCATTCATGCAAGTCACGCTCCCTTTACCCATACACTGTTCGCGCGCTCGCTCTCATTCCTTCTTCGCCTCAGCCTTCTCCTCGAGCTTCTCCTCCATCTGCTCTGCCTCTGCTGTAGGAGCAGGAGGCTCCTCTGCTTCTGCTTTCGCCGGCGATTCCAGCTCTACATCCAGAGCGAGTTCTTTACGCAACTCTGGCAAGAAACGATCGATCCGCTTCCACGACTCTGTCCACAGCTTCTCTTTCGACGGGTCCTGGCTGGGTGGCACCAGATAGCCGTTGCTTGACATGAAAAGGAGAACGTTCTTCAGGTTCTCTGGTACAGCTTCCTCCTGCAAAGAAAGGTGGTATTAGTATAAAAATAGAGGCATCATTGGGGGACATGGGATTTACAAGACTGTCTCCTTGTCCACTGTTCATGAGACGGTCTAATATGTCGATGATCTTCAGCCACAGATCCAACATACCGTCCCACTCGGACAACAGCACCAGGTACTGCAGAAAAACCTTGCTGAGAAGAGAGGCTGCCTGGACCCTCGTCTCACTCATGCCGTCCTTGTCGGAAGAGAACACCTCAGGCTTTAGCAGCCTATGAATAAGCGGGAAGAGAACCTCTCCAAAGATCGCAGTCCACTCGCGATGGTCGCTTGAGGTCAGCTCAGGCGAGTACAACGCCCGCTGTAGGCAGTTGAACGCTAGCTGGCGCACCTCACGGCGTGGGTTGGTGCATTGTGTGGTTAGTGCTTCGAAGACCGGTAGCCAGTACGCAGACCAGGCTATGTGAAGAAGTCAGTGATCAGCTTGATTCCACAATGCTGAGGCTATTTACCTTCGTTTGTCTCCAGATGAGATGAGTTCATGAGTTGTGGAATGCGAGACGTCATGCCGTAGATAATGTTGACGGCCTTGATGCCTCGTTGCACCACCGGATTCTCTCTGCGAATTGTTAGTAGCTGCTGCAGGACTGTTGATAGAAGAGCACGGACTTTGTAGACTCATCAGGCTTCGCAGTGGGAGGGCGGCTAGTCGGTTTCCGTTGTGGCTGTCTTCTGCCTTCCAGCTTCGGCTCCTTGATCACAGTGATCCTAGCAGCTGAAGCAAACTCGTTGAGCAGAGTAATGGCTGCTTCGTAATTATCGGCCATGATAGCTGTAGAAGGCGGATTCACACCTATTTCGAGTATTTCGAACACCGTGGGCGCGACCTGCTGGACGGTTGACAGTGCCCGAAGGATAGCCCAGAAATCAGGCGACGTCATTATTTCATTCCTCAACGGGCCGGGTTCATCGATACAAAGCTTGAGACCTTGGAGAACGAGCTTCGAGGTCTTCCTCAGTAATTCAGGTGGGAAGCTCGAGACGGTGTGGAGCAAGACCGGTGCACGGATAAAATCGGACTCCTGGGCTTCGAGTTGAGCCTCTTTCTCTTTACTGCGGTCATGCTTCGTGAAACTTACATAGCTTGCCTGGAGTAGTCTGAAGAGATAGAAGGTTGTCCTTGCAATGATAATTGGGTGATGTTGGCTGAGATCGCGCAGTATGGCCTGATGCGCGTTGATCACGCGTTTGCCGAGCAGACGGACTGCATGGTCATCTCGGAGGGCTAGAACGGTGCTGAGTTCCAGGATATAGACCAGACCCGGGTCATACGCCACGGCAGCTGTCGGTTTCTGAGCTAGAGCGGGAGAGGATGGGGGCATGTTGTCGGCTTTGACAGTGATCACTGCTTCCGATCCTGCATCTTCTGGTATTTGCTCCAGCAGAGCGTCGACCAAAGCCTCGAGGCTCTCGTCAGGGAGATTTCTATGCACATTAGCATGCTTTCTCGAAGCAAGGATACTTCACTGCTTACGAGATGTTTGCGAAAATATCTTCCATCTGACATTGATTGATGCAATCAACCGTACTGAGTGTGCTGTCTAACTCCTCCTGCGACGGCTCAGGGGGTTCATCTGCTGCGTAGCTGTTGATGAAATTCGAGAACGCCGAGAACAAACCAGTGTCACTTTGCTTGGTAGCACGATCGATCACTTGCTGTGGTGTCCGCAAAGCAATAGGTGGCAATGCCAATTTGCTACGATCGCTGGAAAAGGAGACAAGCGAATTCACAAAGAGGTTCAGCCAAATCCGGATGATCTACATTTACAGTCAGTACCCAATTGACAAATCGAAAGACTAGGTTGTTCACGAGTGACTTACGTCTTTCCAGCCCTTCCGGATGATGTGCTCTTTAGACGTCACCACCCGGAACAGCACGAGAATCGCTAGCTGAGCTCTGAAGTTGCGGCCCAGTTTCACAGCGAGCTCGCTCACCATTACACTTCTTTCGTCAACCTGGACTTCAGTGTTGAGGCTCGTATTTGACACGATTTCCGTTGACAACGTCGTCATGAGGCTCAACGAGTAGATAATCTGATCCAAGGCTTCTGTGATATTGTACTTGGCTGCGATCCTGGCACATTCATCGAAGCCTGACACGATTCGCATAAAGACCGTATCATCGGTCGCCGACATGAACACGTACGACAATGTCGACACAATTGGCCGCCATGTCGCAGCGAACATATCCGCGTCGTAAATGTTGGTGTCACAGACGATGAGGGGGCCTGCGGCATCTGTCTTCGTCAGAAGCTCTTTCCATGCATAGTCCATCGCATGCTTGTTGTCGTGCTCCTCCGGTAGAATGATCTCGTTCGTTCGGATGGCGTCGTATACTTCTGACAAGTATTCGATGGGGAAGTCTCCGCCGCCGTTTACCCCACGCACATTCCGGGCAAAGTCTTCCAACTTCATTCGATTCTGACCTCTAAAGTTGGGGTTATGCTGATCGGTGTTGAGCATGATGGTGGCGTAGGTGAGGATGAAAGCAGCATCTTCGTTGGCTATAGAGCCGGGTATCGAGGCAGCGCAGTACATTTTAGAAAACGAGCCGACAATTCTGTCAATGAGAGGAGACTCGCCGGGAAGCCGGAAGGTCCCTAGAAGCAATCTCAATGCTTCATCGACACGCTTCCCGTCGAAATCGAACGAGCCCATAAAAGCGTCCAAGATCGCCTCATTGCCCCTCTTGGACAGGTACTCTCCCAGAACCTTTTTTGCAGCCAAAGTTGTGCTCTGCAGGAACGTGGCCACAGCCTGAGGCTCTGTTGCTGATTCGATGATTCCTTTCTCTTGCAAAAATGCCAATCCGCCTTTTGGATTTTCGTTGAACTTGCTCATGCCCCTTATGATGAGCTTCTTTTTCCGCCGTTGCTCCCGGAGCGTTGCTGGGTCTGGGTAGCCTTCGGTCTGCGCTGGCTGGTCTAATCTCTCAGCAATGTTCTGGATGTACCTCAGCAGTGCGTCGAGGCACAACGGCGGCACACTCGTTGTGCTCCAGGTGGCTGAGTCGGGCAAGGCATTTCTCGAGAGCATGCCAACCATGTCCTCACAAAGATCCGTGAGATTTGGATCGCAGTCGTAATTGACAAACAGCTCAACCAGGAATGTGGGAAGTCTTGCCAAGACACAGAGGTTCTCAACCATTGCTTGCCTTGCGTCAGGTTTCCTTGCACCGCCTTCCATGCCCAATTTCTTCCGTTCCACTACCGGCACAGGTGTCGCACGTCCACTATGTATTTGCGAAGGGGGTTGTTTTACCAGCTTTGGCGTTTGAGGTATGTCAGCATAAAGCGATGGGTCAATCCCGGGCTCTCGCGGAATGTCCAACGACAGATGAAGACATGCAACCAGGTATGACAAGAATTTCTCCTGTTGCAGCTTCAACACGCCACGACACGTCGAGAGGAGCGTGCCCGCAACCAGTAATGACTCTTGCAATATAGCCGTGTGATCAGAGCGGATCAGCTGAAAGAGATGGAAACATAGCCTGTCTTCTGCGATAGAGGCGAGAGCCGGATGTCTTGCAATTGATGGCCCAGCCACCTCAAGAGCGACATGTATTATCCGTAGCGCCATGACTCTCATAGTGTCTGGGTGCTTGCGATCATGTGGATCGAGAAAGTTGACCAGAACCCTGAACAGCTCTCGGACAGAAGGTAATGAGTATGGCCTCAAGTCAAGGGAATCGGCTGTCCCAGCCTCCGAGGCAACCGTTGCTTGGTCCGCATCTGCTACTCCTGACTCGGCACTACCGGATTCTGACGGCCGTGGCTCTTCTGGAGGGCGCTCTGGCGATTCTGCTGTCGCGGGGATATCTGTGCCATTGGCTGACGGGTCCATGTTGACAGTATCCATGTCGCCGTTGGTCTTCCTGTCCAGTGCATCGCTCTCTTCGCCGGCCTCTTCCTCCAGGTGTTTTAAATCTTCAAAGATGATCTGGCACATGCGCACCATAGATGCTTCAGCCGTCTGTCTCAAGACTTCGGAGAACCTTGGCCGCGAGCATATTGTCAAACCGCGCCCCATCATGTCGCAGACGCTTTCGTCGCTAAGGATGTCTCCGCCCGGACCCGACAACATATCCTCCATTAGATGGAGAATCATGAGAAGTACCACCTCCTCTTGTGCCGGATCGCTAATATCGAATTGGCAGTGCGTGACTGCCGCCGAGAGGGACTGCATCGCAACGGCAAAACGGGGCGATTCGGGGGAGATAAAGCCATAGGCCAGGAATTTTCGTATAGCTCGCAATGAGAGGATCGTGACCGGGGCCGCGGTGCCCTTCGCTTGGACGATTTGGAGGAAAGGGTAGAGCATAGTGAGCGCATCGAACTTGTGGATGTCTGTAATACTGTCAGCCTCATGCTTCCGGCGCATGCCTGCTCTGGACCAAGGACGCACCCTTCACACCCGTGAGCTCGTGGCGCAGCCTCCCAAAGCCCGAGATCAGTGGATTATCCTGCATGCTCTTTCCTTTCTTGCCCCTCAAACCCCATCGCACCAAATCAGCCGTGCCCTCGCCAGTAATGTTGGCCGCGGCACCCTTACTTCTCCCCTTGCCTAAAGATACTGAGTTCGCAGAGCCTAGCTGTACTGGGCTGGGCCCGCCGCCCAAGATGGCAGCGACGGAGGAGTGTGGCGATCGAGCATGTTTTTGTATAGCAGAGGTGATGGCTATGCACTCGGCTATGACAAGGGACACTGGGTCGACGGCAACAGACACGGGTCGGCTTCGATACTGCATGCGCGGAGAGTGGTGCTGCGCGCGGCGAGGGAGAGGCGTGGTTGGCCTCGAAGGCATTGGGGATACCGTAGGCTCCATTGGCTTGGGAGTAAGGGAAGCATTGCTCATTCTCGCGTGTTGTTCTTCGAGGAGGGTAGACGTCGAGATCTTGTAAGACGAGGTGGGAAGCTACCTGGGGCCGCGGAGCCTTCAGGGTCTCGCGCACTATGAGAATCAGGTAGGCCCTTGATCGCCGCTGGTTCTTTTCTGAAGTAAATCGGTAGGGGCAAAGTGCAGTACCTATCCAGTAGAAGGGCTGTTCGCAGTTCAAAGGCAAGTCGGCGCGTGGGCTTTGGCCAAGGTCTATTACTATTATAAAGTTGGCTGGTGTCCATCAAATTGGCACTCGGGGAGAGTGAAGACACCTGGAGCTTCTGACGGTCATTTACGGGAACAATGACGTCCAATCGGCAGGCAAAATATTATGCCGCTCGGCAGGACTGGGGCCCCTGTCAGCCTCAGTACAGTTTATTCGACTTCAACTTGCAAAGTGTCAACGACACACTTCGTCCATTCTAAATTTTGGTCGTCAGAAAGTGCCATTCTTACATTTGTGCCATTTGGCTAGTGATATAGCAGATCGCACCCCGTTCTCGGAAACAATAACTGTACCACTAGTCCGCTGGAAGAAGGCGAGCGAACGCCAACGCGCGCCCTGGAGGCTATCACCAGATCCCCGGGACGATGGACGTAGAAATCGCAGGCAACTTGGTAGCTAGCTCGCTGAACTACATTATTCGATAATCGGCTGGTCTACAGAGCGTTATCCCAAAGACGATCATGCCACGGATCACTGACTTGTAGGCAACTCTTCAAGCACCGCTGATACTAAAGTAGTGTGAGTACTTGCACCCTTGACCATTGTAGTAGTGGCAAGTTATCAGGAACACAACAACCGCGATTTCTGTGTGCTGAACTACGTCTTTCATGGTCAAGACTAGCAGTGAATAAATTTAATTTTTACTGTTTATACCAGATTGACGCTATGGTTCGAGCTTTGTGCTACAGCACCAGAGGTAGTGACACAAACCTGCTTGAAACATCTTTAAGGCAGTAAGACTCAAACCATGTGGACGCTGTCGGGTACTCAAGAAGTCGCGAGGTGCAGCACGCTGTCTAGAAGCGATTCTTGCATGATGTCGTCAAAACCACACGTGCCACACTGTGCTTGACGTTTTATCCACCAGTCTTCTCTTCATCATTTCTTTCGTCCAGTCAGAGTCGGCCAATCTACATCTCTCTTGCGTGCTTCTTCCTGCTTCTTGACCTCTGTCTGATGGCGCTGTTCTTCGTCGGATTGCTTGCGCGCTTCAATCTCGTCCTCTTTCTGCTCCTTTCCTCCAGGCAGATTCAGCCACCCCATCTCTCTGTTGCGTTCTTCTTCCTGCGTCTTGACCTCGGCCTGATGGCGCCCTTCTTCATCAAAATGCTTGCGCGCTTCAACCTCGTCCTTTTTCTGCCTCTGATCGGCCTTGAGCACCTTGTGATCCATGATCACCAGCTTAGCAGGTATCATCTAGCAGTCTCGAAGTCTTGACAGAGGCGTGTGCGGTGACCGAAACTGCTTCGAAGCTGGAATGATGAAGGTGTAAGATGAGCTTGTGTATATGTTAAGATGAGTGCTGCTTCAAGTTGATGAATGGCCAGAGCACGCGCGACCAAAGTGCGTAAAGCAAGAGACCGAGTCTTCCGGTGCGAATCAATCTTTCGCGCTGGTGATTTCCGACAGACAGACAAGGTATGATTTCCTGGGTTTGAAATGGCTGGATTGGTTACCAATGAGCAGATGTTGCTAGAAATCACTTTGCGTATGATGATTCGGTGAACGTGAACTTCGGTGGTGATATGCTGGTGAACGATTGTTGGGAATGACCAATTGTTTTGTTGATCGGGAAACTCAGCTGAAAGTCTCTGAAAGAATGAGTTTTGCATTCTGCTTTCGCTCCTGCAATGTTGCAAGTTGTTCCTTCCGTTCCAAACAGAGGTAGGTGCATTATCTTCCAAGCTTGAGGTCAGAAGAGAAGGAACCCGTGGGCAGGCAGTACTACGATCCAGAAATCAGACAACGCCTTTGAATCTCACACATCGGGAGTAAACATCTTTGACATGTTTATCCCCGGGATAAGCTTCTAAAGAAAGGTCACCTATGAACTCACCTATCGGACATTGACCTGCAGTGCAATCGCCGCAATGCAATTTCACTTCTGTGTATGTAGGTACACTCCCACTGAGTGACCTTTCTTGAACGTCCATCATCACTGTCATATTAAGTACCAAGAAATCTATCGTGCACAACCAAACATCAAATGACCTACGGCCTTCTCGAGCCATCCAAGTCCTCCGCACTCTCTCTAAACACACTCCTCCTGCTGCTTCCAGGCCTCGGCGGCTCCACGCGCCCCTCCACTGGACTCACAAGGCCATGCATGACCCTCGCACCGACATAATCCGGACCCTCCGCCGTGCCATCCGTAGGTGGGCTCACCATCCCCGGCGGCTGCGCATTCGCCGCCTCCATCGTGCCTTCTTCCATGATCGGCGGGCTCGCCACCCGATGGCCCGGATTCATCTGACTGCGCGGCGGCGACGAGATTGTCGCGTCCATGGTGCTGACCGTAGCCGGGTCCGACGTGTTGCGCAGGTGTGCACGCTCGCGCTCGCTGAAAGCCGAAATATCCGAATCGCCGCGCCGATTTGGCGACGCGGGAAGCTCGGGAAGGTCTTTGTTGGCCAGGTCTCGAGCGAGAGGCGTGGGGAGCGCGCTGGAGTCTGGGCGGATCTCTTGTTGTTGCGGCGCGCTGGTCACGGATGCGGCGCCGTGGGATGTGGAGGAGGGTGGTGCGGGAGGTCCGGGCGCGTTCCGTGCGAACGAGGCGCTGCTGACCATGCTGCCTTGGTCTGTCTGCTGCAGCGAGCTGTAGCCAAAGGAGCTACCGTGGCGTCCTGGCGAGCGACCGAAGGCGCGGTCGACGATGTCGCCTGGGGTCATTGGTGCATCCGAGAGCTCGGCGGCTTGAGGATTTGCTGTGAGATACCAGTCAATACCATGCTGCTTCGTGCAAGGAGGTCTTCACTCACCTGGTAGCTCAACAATCTCATTGTTGTGCATCTCATGCGCCAGACTGCCATGTTGCTGTTCATAGTACGACGTGAATGCTGGCCGTTGCGTGTACCGCATGCCTATGTCTGGCGACAGACTCCTCGGATCGGTCAGCTCGTCACTGGTAGTGATAGTCTCAGTTTTGGCTACTACGCCACCACGAGGCTGTTGTCCGTTGATCCAAGACATGATACGGCCGCCATGTTCATCTGATGATACCACGCTTACACCGCCGTTCTTTTTCAGAAGCCTGCGACGTCTCCACAGCAAAGTTATGACAACTATGGACGAGATGAAGATGAGTCCAAGGATGACTCCCAGTACTGGCGCAAGATATTTGGGCACACCACTGCTGCTGTTGGCCCCGCTTCCAGGCGTGGTAGTCGGGTTCGTACCCGATCCGCTTGGAGTAACTGCATTGTAGGGATAGTACGTCGTAATTTTCGATGTATCATATGTGGTTTGGAAGACATCGCCCAGCGCAGTCTCGTTCCAGCTGGAGGGTTTGGTGGCTGTTGCGCTGCCGGAGCCGTCGCCTCCAATCGCGTCGTAGATTACTTTCGGAACCGAGTAATTCGACCACACAGTCGGATCGTAAGTGTCGAGCCACGTGGCGGAGCTGACGTTGAACAGCTGGATGATCTCGTCGAGGCAGTCGTAGCTGGTGCCCGCGAGTGCTGTAGTTCCACCGATGACCATCATTTGGTCTGGGTAGGGCATGACGCATCTGTGGCCTGCTCTCGGCTTGCTATCCCCCCCTTCGCTCACTTTCAACCAGGTGAAGCTCGGCAGAGACAGCACCCATACGGCATTGTTCCAGTAGGTGGCATCTGAGGCATTCAGGCCATCGTAGCCTCCATACCAGTAAATGTTGAAACTTGAGCGATCTGCGGCGGGCTGCATGACCGCGCAGCCTTGTGTTAAAGCGCCGGGGCCGCCGGTGGTAGACTGTGTGTACCAGACACTGTTCGCGATATCGTAGATGTCGATGTTCGTCATGAATTTCGGACTTTGCTCTTTCTGCGCATTTAGGATCAGCACCGATCTTTGAAGTAGCATTTAAGGTGAGACGCATGTGTCATAGACTTACACTCCCGGTGATGTTAGGAGACTTTCGGGACACAGTGCCATACTCAGGATACAAGACGCCTCCCAAAGCGACCAATATGCCCTTCTCTCCAACCGGCACCCAGACCAACTCAGGGCTTGCACGTCCTAGTATACTGTCCGGCAACGTATAATTGGTCCATGTCTCCTGATTCTGGATCGACAAGTCGAGCGAGATGAGAGAGTTGGATGCGTTGACTGCGCGTTCATCGATAGAGGCAGCGGGGTAAGTCGTCAGCTCGAAGGTCGGGCTATGCAGCCCGGAGAAATAGAATGCAAGGTTCTCCGACGGTACATTCGCTGCTGCCCCGGAGGCGACATTGCGTGTAGTGAGATTTCCGTACTCGTCAATGTCATAGCTAACATAGTCAACTGCAAATGCCGTCTCGTCTATACCGTCGTTGTAGAGCATGTACTTGAGACCTTGATTGTCGACTGGGTCGGAGCCAAGATTGCCATAAGCCACACTACCGCCGTAGAGAAGATACTCGTAGTCATTCGCAAGCATCGCACCGTCATAGAACAAGGGTGCTGTTGGTCCTTTGTATATCGGGGTGAAGAGCGCGCTGATGTTCTGAGAGCTCGAAACATTGAACGGTGTGCTGAAGTTGAGGGACAGCGCCCATGTACCGAACTTCTTGTCTATTTTGCGATCGTAAACATCTGCTACGGTGACATAAGGGAGAACGGATCACAAACCATCTGGAGTCGCTTGGCCCCACGATTCATCACTTAGCTGAGGCCTCCAATAGAGATTGCCGCCATCCATATACAGCGTGTCCCTGACCACGGCGGCTGTTTCCATTAGTTTTTGAAGTTCTCATGGACAAGGGTCAGCTTGCCTTGTGGTCCTTGCCATGTGCACATCCAGCTGGCGACTTGTCCATCACTGATGTCCCATCCAGAGTACTGGGCTACTCCGACAGACGCGAAGCCTGCCAAAATAGGAAGCGACAACATGCTTGGGACAATGACTGATCGAACGTGAAGGCGGAGTGGACGGTGGCTATGCCTATTCGAATGAGCAAAAGCTGTTGCGCTCAAATGTTTCCACTACGCATTGTAGCGTAGCCAAACAATGTGCTGGCGATATGTTACAATTCTGATAGGCAGTTCAGCAGTTCCAGATGCCTGGCACTATCTTGCCAGTCAATGCGATGATCCAGCAAGATACACCAAGCTGGATTTGAGAATAGGAACTCGTAGGAGGGAAAGCAAATCCCCGGGTCCAGGTAAGCTGGTCTCAAAAGCCAAAAGCACTGAGAGCAAGCCGATGTGCAGACCGAAGGAGGGGCAGATCTTCGGATAGTGGGACTCATGAACCGGCACCTCGCGGTTGTGTATAGTCACAGGGCTGTTGACAGTAGCGAGCGGTAGGGCTGACCGAATTCCCGGCGCTCAGAATCGCACACACACAAGTGCAGCTGTGCCTTTACTGATAAAGTCTTAATCGCCCCCCTTGGCTCACTCGGCTACTTGATTCACCGGCAACACGGAGCTTGGAATGGAATATTTGAACTTGGCTGATGCCGCCAATAAAAAACAGTTCTCGACACTCATTCGTATGCAATGAGCCAGACTAGTGACACCGATGCCGGTAGGATCCGGGCATGTTCGCAGACAGTGGCGAAGCGATGAACTCGACTAGCTCTGTCTTTTGCACGCGTGGATACCGTGTGCTGGCCCAGGCCAATGGGTATGAACACTGCACAGTCGGCACGGTGCCACAGTACCCTCGCAGTCAGGTGCTCGGAGCCTTCTCAATGTGTTTGTTGGTGGTGAGTAAGTACATCGTTGGTGCTGGATTGTTGATAATTCTGCAAGGGTACAGAGGCACAGCACCAATAGTGCACACTTGTGCTTGCATGGCACGTAACATTGGTGAGAAAATCCTTGCGGCTGACGGTCGAAAGCAAAGAAACTTTTCCCATTGCTTCGAAGGATCCATAACCTTGCTTGTTGTCTTACTCAGATCCTTGCTGATCTGGCAATCCGGGAGCCTGGCAGCCTCAGTCTGATGTCCAAAGTGTTCAAATTGATCTGCAACTTGCAACTTGCTGGAGCATAGATCAGGTTGATATTCTTGCAAGATTCGAGAAGATGCGACATGTTCGGGAACCTGCCGATGGCAATCAAGTCAGGCTCCGTGGATCTGCCTCAACCAGTATTGTGCGTTATCGAGCATGAGGCTGCAGGCGGGCGGCACAGCTGCAGGCCAAAGAAATAGTACTGCTACCCAAGCGGGGCGGGGTCGGTGAATTTTTTGACATCGCACGTCGAGTCTGCGAAGCAACCACATAAGTAACGCATGCTTCTAGACCTTGAGGTGACGAAGGTAGTCGAAGAGGTTTGGCCATGCCTCACGGTCGAGGCGGGCCTGATCCAATGTCTTGGGTGTGAGATCAACAATTGGCACGCCAAAGACAGCAATGTGCACCGCATCGGGTGTTCACATCATCACGTAAGCTCACTTCACCTGCCTTACCTGGCTAGGTCAGGTAAGACCAGCTTCACGCATGTACGTCCCTTGTCCGACCCATCTTCCCGATTGAACGGGTCGACTAGTCGGTGGTACCTTCGCATGCGCCACGCAGCCACGGAACATGGAAAGTATAATGGCCTGCCATGTCTTGAAGATGAGTCGAGCTTTCAGCCGCACTTGGAGGGGAAACGCTCGACAGTCCACCGGGTCTTGACGGACCTTGTATTGTGTTTTGCAGACAAAATCGTAAGGCTGCGTTGCCAGACGCACTATTTCGACTGCGGTGCGTGTCGTGAATACAAAGCAATGTCTAGGGAGACCACCCCCATCCCATGTTGAAACATGATTAAAGAAGATGGACGGTCCTGGTCAGAACATTGCTGAACAATCTACTCGCTTTGGTCGATCGCAAGATGTTGTCTTCCGGAGGATGGCGTAAGCGAGTATTGAAAGAAGGTGCCTGGATGTGGATGAAGGTCTGGACATGCAGATTGATGTCGTTGGGAATAACTTCGGGATCGTCCGAGGTACGCACGGACGACGCCAGACCTACGTGGATAATCCCAGCTTTGCCAGATCTATTTGACTAGTTCATCCGAGGATTGATCCAATCGAAAGAGAGTTGAGGACCCGCTCTTGACTACACTCCAACCCCCCCTTCAGCACCAACTGCATAATCGTACATCCACATGTTGACGTGCGTGACCCGCCAGCCGGCCGCTGCCCGCCTACTCGACCATTCTCTCTGCATCCTCTTCGAATGTCACGTTTCTCTCGGTTCCTGTCACTACCTAGGTACAGCCGGTCGCGTATCTCCTCATGGAGGGGCGGGTAAAAACAACAGAGCCCAGGCTGGGGCGCACCCTCTCTGAGCCTCATCCCGTATCCCTCGCAGCCAAGAGGGCAAAATGCATCGGTAGCATCCTTGCACCTACATATGTACTGCTTTTGCTTCTTGTGCTGCTGCCGATCTTCCAGGCTCCGAGATTTGGAAATGCGTTCTGAATTATGACGGCTTACTTACAAGCCAACACACTACACAGCCAGACAGCCGGGACGGCTTCTATCTCTGTGGTGGAGTGGGAGGCATGTCAGCACTAATAAAGACTATTGGAACCCGGGCTTAGGATACCCCCCCCCCCTTCGCAATGGAAAAGGCCCTTCACCAAGCTCGTGGGCCACTTACATACGAGAAGATGCATTGCCGAGTCAAGAAGGATGTACGAATGAATGCCCAGATTTGAGCTGTCCAACAACGCCCATCGGGTGCCCCGGTCTTTAGGGTGCTCAGACTTACTACCAGAAGGCTGCTGCAGCTAGTATGAAATGAATTCTCACAAGTCGGTCAAGCTACACCGACAGCCAGACCGGCTTCGAGTTTGGCTCTATGAGGCCAGATGCGAGCAAGCATGTGAATCCGTCAATAGGCACAGGCTCAGTGCCCGGCCTTTTCAACACCGCTATGGGCTCACCGTGAACGCTGAAATCACCAACAGAAGCTGACGCCTACTGGAGATCGTGGCACCAACGGTTGCTGAGTGCCGGCGGTTTGCTACGCACCAGGCGACCGAGAAGTACTCGATTTGCAGCATGGCCCAATGACCCCGGTCTTGCGCTTTACCCTGTTGAGTGACTTTCCTATCCTACTGGTCCCACGCACGTGGACCTCGAGCACTCGCAGCCTTGTTGCGACCTCCCTCAAAGAGGCACCGACACCGCAAGGCTTTGTTCGCCCCGCCAGTCTGCCATTTTGAATATTGGATGCAGGTCGCATCGAAGCACACCAGCCAGCATGATGTGACCTTGGGCTGCAGCGCCATTCTCATCCATTGCCTTCCCCGCAACGCTTCATTGCCTAATGGCGTATACGCGGGTCATGGTCAAGACTTGAGCTGTCACGGGTGCACTACCTTCCAATCCTGCCACGGTCAAGAATCCCTGCCAGTCTTCTTTTCTTTTCCATGCAAGCAAGGTCACGAGCCAAGACATAGGACGGCCGCCAACAAAGATCGTGCCATAGCTGCGCTCCAGGAACAGCATTCCGTCATCCCTTCGAAGTTCGCACGCCTTTGACTTTGATACACGAAGTATCATGTACCTTTGGGAAAAGGGGCGTCCTCTTCGTTATCACTCATGTATGGCCCTGGACTAGTGTTCCCAGAGAGCTCTCGACTTGCACAGCCGTCCTTTGTGCATGCATCTGCCTGCAGGTGGTGGTATGATGGCGAAAGCTTCTGTCAGTACCGGCGCTCGCACACTTTCATTTCCTGCATCTCGAACCAAGGTGCATGGAATTCCGCTATAGCTGTTGAACGTTAACGGTCTTACGACCTTAAACAAAAATTCAAATTGTACCGCTCAATCCACTCCGCCATTGTGAACAGGCCGGCTCCGCTGAGGCTGTTGCCAACAAATCTGAGGCTCCACCCATTTTCTCCTCCCGCGACATGTGCATCGTGCTGACATCAAATTGCCATTTCCGCCGGCCAGCAGACTGGATACCTTTGCAATTGGCCCGTTCTGACCCGGTCCAGGATTGCCATCAATGACTCCGGAGCGACCATTACCACCCTGGTCAGTCAACATAGTGTCTAGATCGGCAGGCACCCACCCTAGTTTCCGCCTACCACGCCTATTGATATCACTTGCATATCTCGTCAAGCTTAGCAGAAGCTCTTTTCTTCTGCCTATCCACTCGCGCCTCTTTCAGTTTTTTACCGGACGCTCGTTTTCCGCGCGGTTCGGAAGGACTCGAACTGCACAATGGTCTCTCGCTATCTGAGCCTCGCCCTCGGGGCGCTGGCTGTGAGTGTCGATGCAGCTTTAACGTACTCTAGCGACAACAATGGCACAACGAGTACACAGACTAGCACGAGTGCGCAAAGTAGCTGTGCGGATGATTGCTGGAGCACCACAACTGTTTCCTCGGTCTGTCCTGAGCCGACAACAATGATTCAATGGTCAACGTCGACGGTATGGGGATCGAACCAGACAGTCACAGAGGTCTCGACGCAGCCAGCATCGACGGTCACTGTCACGGTCTCAACGGAAGGGTGTGGAGGATCAACTGCCATCGGCACTGATTCGAGCCTCAGCTCATATTCACAAAGCACGACATCTGCTTCTTCTGGGGTATCAATTTCCATCGGCACCGATTCGAGCTCCAGCTCATATCCAGAAAGCACGGCTTTGGATTCCTCTGGCGGATCAATCCCCAGCGGCACTGATTCGAGCCTCAGCTCATATTCACAGAGCACGACATCTACTTCTTCTGGAGATTCGATTCCCATCGGTACCGTTTCAGGGATCCCTTCATATTCGCAGAGCACGACACTCACTCCTGAGCCTTCGCATTGTTACAACCAGTCAGCCAGCGTGGTGACAGCATACGTCACCACGAGCATCTACATCATAAGCGTGCAGCCGACGACCACGACGGACATGTAAGCCTCACCGTCTAGAGCTATACCAGCTTGACAATGTGGAAATGATTTCTTGAGCCGAACTCGTAGCATTGGCATGGCTAATTCAAATTTAGAACTACTGAAACGGATATCACTAGTACCACGTGAGTCAACACCACGCTGCTCAGTCTCAGAGTAAACAAGCGGAGATGGGGGGTTTCTTCATCAGCCATAAACCCATCCAAATTGACAAGGAATGAGCACAGCCATTCAGAACATCGGATCTTACTAATACCCATCATAGGAGCACTCAAACGGAGACCAGTTGGGTGACCACCACGTCCACGTCAACTTACCTGTAAGTATTGGATTCGGTACAAGCCCTGCTATCTGAGTGAGTCCGTCCTGCTAACTTCGTCTCAGCACAACTGAGTTAGTTCCCACGACCGTGATATCGGTAAGTCTTCGATGCTCAAGGCCTCTCGTCCCATGCCTCCTCCCTTTTCTCAGTCTCGAAGGTGTCAGCCATTCACTAGATGCTGAACTTGTGTTATCATGCCCCTCTTCCATCTCGCGTACTGTGCTGATAATCGATTCCCTTAGTCTTATCCATACACGGTCACAATCTCGCAATGTAAGTCCAGCCAGTGAAGTCTGAACACCATCTCAATTATCCCTTCGCGAGCTATCTCTTTAGACAAATTTAGCTGATATCGAGCTTAGGTTCAACTGCGACTCCTGCTACCTATCATGGTCTGCTGGCTGCAGATGAATATTCTACGAGTACCGTATATGTGACCCAAGTACGTATACTACACACTATAGCACAGAGACTTATATCAGACAAACGACGCAGCTATGGCGCACAGGTTTTAAGGTTTCATGCAAAGTTTCTGATGATTGCCAGACCCATACCATCACGTCTTGTTCGTCGACAGTCACGGATTGCCCAGTTCGCACGACGGTAGTCTCCAGTATCACCTCGTCCATACCCAAGCCATCTTCAAGCTGCTGGCCTGTCAGCACCGAAGTGCGGACGTCCACGGTGACGACAACCACAACGGATGTGAGTCTCTCAAGTTCTCCCTGCCCAATTTGGCCATCCTTTGGCTCATGTTACTCCATGGGACATCTTAGGATGCGGTACCAGTGGTCTATGCCGTAAGCTTGGCACACCTTCCAGTCTTAGAAGCTAACACAATACTGTTTACAGACCGTATCCCGTTGGAAGACCCGTACGGTGACGACGACAGTGCCCACAACTGTACCCACAACTGCGACGACAACTGTTGACGAGACTATCACACAAAACTACACAACTACCAAGGTGAGCCGATATACCAGGCCCAGAGTACCCCTCCAGCGAAGGCTGATGCAAAGTTCTTACTAGGAATTCACTACGACCTCCGTGAGCGTAAGTGCCACTTCTCTGTGACGATGAACCTCAAGACTCCTGGCATCGACAGGCTGCTTTAAGTTGGCTTGGTGGCCATAGCAAGGATGCATTGCATCCCGCCCGTCAGAAATAGTGCGGACTTGGAGCTGACAAGACATTAGACCTTGACATACGAAACTACCGACTGGCTGACGACAACTTTTGTGTCTACCTACGTACGTGTCTGAGCTCTTGAATTATGCCGGCTGCGTCAGCCGAGTGCTAACTTGAGGTACAGGAAACAACATCCACAGAGGTCCTCAGCTACACCACGACAGTTTCAGACACAGCTACTCTGACTGTGCCGACGGTAAGTTATCATTCTTTTTGAATCTTTGAGTGCATACGTGGGATCGAAATTTCTCGTCGTCGACGGGATCACATTCCCGGCATTGACATCCATGTCTTGCGCCCGGCATCACTCTGGACTCTCGCCCAACTCCTTACACACCATGTACTGATAGCGCTGCCATTTTTCTTTATCTCGACCGAAGGCCTTTACCTATTGGTACTGACTATGCGCTTTTAGACCACAACTTCTGTGTCAACGGCGTACTCGACGATCATTAGCACCTACTCAACTGTCAGCACTGTAGTATGTCCATTTTCGAGACCATCATGCCCGAGGTTCCAAACTAATCCCCACCAGCTCGAAACCATTACAGACTCGTACACTACCACGTTCACTACTGAGGTGCCTACCACGACTACTGATACGGTTACAACGGTGAGTAACTTGCGCAGTCGTCCATTCTTCTTGACGTTGGCTTTCAGTGTTGTAAAACACGTTCACGATGCTGATTATGGCTAAGGACATCTACTCGACGATAACATCGACCACGACCGATACTGTCACCTCTTGGACCATGAGTGTGAGCACGTACAGGTAAAGCTTGCAGATACCCTTCATGTCAAACAAATGCGAGCAATCTGACTTTGTCCCTTTACAGCTATCCGGTCACTACCACCATCAATCAAACTATTACAGATGAATACTGGACGACGGCGTACAGTACTGTAGAGGTCCCATACACCACGACCTCGGTTTCAACCTTGGTTACCACAACGACGCTGGTAAATAAAATTGCCCTTCTCCACCCCGGTCACTGCCTTGCCTGAAGAGCGTTGGAGTAGCTGACGCACGATCCTTTAAGGATGTTCCAACTACCACGACAAGTTACGTCTACACCACTGATACCACTACATCGGTATGTTTGCGGCCTGTTCGCGTCTTTTGCCGGTAAGAACAGCTACTCACCCGTAATTCACAGTTCTCGGTCTCGACCTTCACGACGAGCTATCCAGTCACCGTAATTTCTTCGACTACAATATGGACTACCGATTATGTGGCAACCTCGATACCATACACCGAAACCATCACCTCAAGTGTGCCCTACACACTTACGACGACTGTGGTATGTGGTCCCCCAAAAAGATCATTCTTTGGACGAAAAGCTGACTCCGCTGTGCAAAATAGGAGGAGCCAACCACAACTACTGACACGACTACGAAGGTATGTAATCAACAAAGTTTCTCTGTAATTTTTATTCTCGGCTCGAATCGCCACGAGACGCTGCTCCTGTATATGGAAGAGGTACGAGCAGTAGCGTGGCGTAAGAGACGAAATGCGCCGAATGGACGCGGCCTCTTCTGGGCCAGTCGCACGAGCATGACTTTCTAATAGTGCAAGAACCCTGGCTCTCTGATGCTAACAATGTTGCAGTTTGTGACAACCACATTCGTATCCAGTTACTGGACCACACTCACAGACACTATCACAAGTGTGTCGACCTCGGTACGTTGCGACTGAGTGTTGTTGATCCTCGCTCTCATGGTCAAAGATTTGCACAATTTACTGACTATGAGCGGTCAACAGGTTTCAACCATCGTCTCAGACCAGTCCATCACAATCACGACGAGCATCCCCTATGTAAGAACTCCTGAAGACCCTTACATCGCCTCCAAAATCGCCTCCAATATGCCGATTCAGCATCATTAACCAAGTATGCGCTATCAGACCGTCACGACCACCTCTGCGACTTCGGTCTTTGTCACCGTGACAAGTGTAAGTCTATTCAGACCCTTGGCAATCTGACTCGATATGGTGCTGACCTTTCAGACATCCACATATTCCACTACGGCCGTCTCGACCCTGCCGGCCAGCAGCATTTACGTCACGACCACCTTGCCAGCCTCAATATTCACAGAGACGTCAACTATTGTGGAGACGTTGACTGAATCCGGACAGTTGACCACTGTTACACGTACATCAACTACAGTGTCAACAGCTCCAGGGTCAACTGTGGTTGAAACGGCAAGTCCCCCCAAGTCCATATCCCCACTCAACTGGGTTGAGAGCTAACACAAGACCCTAGATTACTCAACCCACGACTCTCACGACGACAACGACCTTTCTAGAGACATTGACTGAGTCTGGTCAGCTAACGACAATTACTCGCTCATCAGTTGTAACCTTGACAGCTCCAGGGTCAACGGTAGGTCCTCGAAGGCTAGACCTCCATCTAGCTGAGTCGAAAACTAACTTGAGATCCTAGGTCGTTCAACCCACAACCTATACAACGACAACGACATCTCTAGAGACATTGACTGAGTCTGGACAGCTAACCACGGTCACTCGCACATCAGTCGTAACTTCAACAGCCCCAGGAACGACTAATACCTACACTTCGATTGAAACTGTAAGTTCTTAAAAGCTCGACCTTCGTGCAGCTGACTCAGGAGCTAATCAGCCTTTCCAGATCACTCAGCCTGGCACTACTTATACTCAATCTGGTACAACTTATACCGAACCAGGCACGACTTACACAGAACCGGGTACAACCTACACCCAGCCTGGTTCGACCTACACCGAACCAGGCACAACTTACACTCAGCCCGGCACAACGCATACTCTGCCTGCGGTGACTGAAGTGCAGACGGCAAGTCATCCCATATTCCTGGCACAGCCTGTTCACGCAAGTGACTTGCTTTGCCTGCCTCCGAGCACCCACTAATCGTACCTTTGCAGATCACGCAACCCGCTCAGACCATCACTCAGCCGGGCACTACATACACTCAAGTTGTGACAAGTACAATTCCTCCTGTCGTCATTACTCAGACCCAGCAAGGTAGCACAGTAACGACTACTCTGCCAGGGTCATATATCACGGCCACACAGACTGTAAGCTGAAACTCGATGGATGCCTCCATCTCCGGTTGTTCAAAGCGCCCATTCTAATCCAGCTCGCTAATGTAGGTGACGTTGGGTCCCTCCACCATGTGGGAGAGTGGAGGAACTGTGACCTTGACATCCACCATTATCGACAGAGTCAAGACTTGTGCCGTATCCACTGCGAGCGCCGCTCAAGCAGCGCAAGCCACAGCCGTCTTTAATCCTAAGTCCGATTTGACATGGGGTTGCGCAGCCGGAAGCAATTGTGCACCTCCCAAGAGCGACGGCTGTAATGTATACGCAAACCCTCCGGATAATGAGTACGTCTGCCCGCCAGAGTACTGCGTGCGGGCTCCCGAAGTCCCCGTGGTGGCTTGGCCCACGAATCAGACAAGCTACTACCCAGTGACGGAGGGGATTTTCAACCTGAACCCCAACGCCTTTGGTCTGAGCTTCGACATCTTCTCGGAGGAGGTTCTTCTCGAGATCAATGGTGACAAGACAGCGACGATTACGACTGGGAACTGGGCATCCCAAACATCTATCACTGCATTCACTAAGGATGCCTCAACGTTGTCAAGCAGCGCCGCTGAGAGTACCTCCAACGGTTACGAATGGTGGAAGAGAGCACGAACCAGCCGCTCAGGAAAGATCATCAAACTTCGACAAGACGGTTCGGGTAGCAGCACCATCCCCGCTGTATGCTACGATACTTGCAACGGCGCCTATTCACAAGCTCAGCAAGTTGGCAAACAGTCGTCAGCACTCTGCGATACTTCATCGGATTTCCAACTTCAAGTCGCCAATTGTGACGAGTGCATTGCCGAGAATGAGTCTGCGGACAAGTTGACAGATCGCTCATATCTCGACAATCAACTCAGTCAATTCATTGCCTTCTGCGAGCCCAGCGATACCACATCACCCACGAGCTCGAGCCCGGCACAAGCAGAATCGTCCTCCTCAGCTCCGGAAGTCACTACGGCGCAGTCGGCAGGCACCACAGCCTCAGTGAGCTTCGTGACAACCACTAGTTCGACTGCAGACTCGTCATCTTCGAGCTCAGCCAGCTCTACAATAAGTCCCAGCAGGGCCTCGGAGGTGTCTTCCGCTTCCGCCAGCTCCACGACAAGTTCGTCGGTAGAAAGTCCTAGCTCAACCTCGAGTTCCAGCGCCTCCTCGACGTCTGCTTCATCGACATCGACCACCATTTTGCCGAGTAGCTCAAGCAGTGCCGGCAGTTCCAGCTCCGTCGATAGCGCTACCTCTTCATCTTCCCTTACGGACTCGGCTACTACATTATCCTCAGCATCCATAGAGTCAGAGACCTCATCTGGCTCCAGCTCCGCGACAAGCTCATCAAGCCAATTGTCAGCCGCCAGCTCGGGCCAGTCTCCATCTTCAACGGCACCTGCAACAGTCATCGGCTCCACTACCTCATCGGCCGAGGCGGGCTCGCAGACAAGCCCGGTGCCAACGTCGACTGTCTCGACGAGGACAACCGGCGGTGCGGGTGGTAGCAGCAGTACCAGCAGTTCCAGCGCTACCAGCAGTACTATCACAGCAGGCGCTGCAAGGCTTCTCAAGTTGCATGCTCCAAACCTCGCTGGGCTTATTTTGCCTCTCGTGGCCACTTTTGTCTTCCTCTAAACAACGTACAAAACAGGCTGGCCCGCTGGGTCTTGCCTTCTTCGCTTCCATACGCTTTACGATTTCTCGCCACACTCCATGGAATAATATCTAAGAGCTATTGATTCTACGACTTACAATCTTTACACACGCTCGCCCACCGACACTCGTTAGGACTAATATTTATACCATATTGTCAACTGACTCACAAACTTTACAAACGCGTACACACATGGACAAACTCATGGCTTGACGAATGCACCTACATATTCACGACACTCATTTAAAACATATGTTACGGCCCAGTGATGGGATGCATATACGGTTACAACGGATGGAGGTTATATTTTGCTGCTTTTTGGATTATGATACCCCTTACCGACACTCATTTAGATACGCATTAGACAGCATGGCATTGGAGGTTTGGGAAAACAGGCATGACGGTATCCAGGTAACATACGGAAACCAGTGGAAAGAAAGTTTTTAATTAGACGCGCATGTTCTAACGCGGAGGAGGACAGCTGTGAGGATTCACCAACAGTCGTGGACATTTTGGCGCCGTTGAAGCTGCGTGCGGCGCCTTTTACTTTCGTCCATATTTACCAACGTTTACCGCAGCAAGCAGTCTTGGACTAATAGCATTTTATCCTTAATGTCACCTTTGTAACGAACGCTGTAATGAGTTGGCCAAATCAGCCTTGGACTCTACAATAACACGGTCCTGTAGCACCGTCATCAATTGTAACGCACGATGTTAGTCAGTCAGTGCCTACCAGCTGGCTACAGGGGCAGATCGCATCGCGAGATTGTTGCAAGTATCATGAAACGGTCAGCTTCAGACTGAGAGACCGTCTTGATAGGTTTTTTTTTTATAAAAAAAAGGCTCACCAAAGGTTTACAAAGCATTCCGCGAGCCAGATAGCTTTAATCACATTGTAAGCTACGAGCGAGGGAAACTTCAGTCAAATCTATGACTATTTCGGGAGGGTGGATCAAAGTGTTATGAAGATCATATCATATCTGTACTGACAAGTAGAAAGATATGGAGATTTGCAAATGTAATATTGGCAGGACCAGATGGCCGGAGCCAGCAGCCTAAGCAGAGCAGACATGTGCGCACCGCATAAGGCAAAAAGATTGTCTAGTGTCATGCATAATATTTCATGCCGCGAAACCAGGAAAAGGTCTTTGAATATCTATTCTGTGCTGTTCTTCTCCAGCGCAGCCCCAGAACGCCAAGCTAAATGTACAAAAGTGTCTTGTATCCCATCTTCAAACCAGTCTAAACCGACAACCCTTGCGCACGCCGCCTCCGATTGTGCTCCATCGTCTCCTCCATCTCCTTCGTGATATACTTGTTGAACTCCTCTGGATTGTCCAAATACAAATGATGGCCCGCCTTCTGCACCACAATCACCCGCGCGCTGCCGTTCTCATCCCGCCGCTCCTCCTCTGTCCCCTCCATCAAAGCCTTCTCAGCTCGCTTTTTAATCTTCTCCTCGCTCGCAAAGCCGCCCGCGACATCCATCCAGTCGCCGTCGCCGTACATAAACACTAGCGGGAACCCTGTCTCCTTCTTGCCCTCCGCGACGCCGCGTCCGACCCGATCAATACGATTTATGAGCGGGTTGCGCGCGAATGCGCCGGGTGCCAGGAGATATGTAAGCGCGAACTCGCCGCTGCCCTTCTGACGGAAAAGGTTGTAGGCATATGTATGGAGTGCTGCGGCCTCCTCGGGTGGCAGATGATTGAAACGGCGAGACGTCCAGCTAGACACGAACCGCGGCCCAAGCGGCCCACCCATGCGCACGATGCTGAAAGGTGACACGGCGTTGGTGTCCCATAGCCATGCGACCCAACCTGGAATCGTCCTCCGTGGGGCTTTGGAGACTTGCTCGACGGCTGCGCCAGAGGAGTCTGGCGCGCCCGCGGCGGGGATGGGCACGGTCTTGGTGTTGGACTCTTGCTGCACAATAGATTCCTGGCTCTGGGTGAATTCGTTCGCGAATGTAGAGGTCTCGGGCTCGGGAAGCTCCGGACTGGTTGCGTTAGGGTCGTAGGGGACGCCGACCGGCGAGGCGAGGATGAGCTTATTGAGGTGGCCGGGATATTTCAGCGCATAGGCCACCGCGAGATAGCCTCCCATCGAATGACCCAATAAGGTGAATTTCTCGATATTGCGGATCTTACGCCATTCCTCGAGCGCATCGACGAAGAAACTCTCGGCCTCTTCAATCTTCTGCTTCGGGTCTTTGGCCTTTATTCGAAATGCCGGCCTGCTCGAGTTGCCCATGCCGAGCATATCCAGCGCATAGAGGCGCCAGCCTTTTACCCTCGTCATGGGCTCGAAGTTCTTGTAGAAGAGCCCGAGGCCGGCTCCGTAGCCGTGCAGCATGACCATGGTCTCTTCATGGGGCTCGTCCACGTGCTCGACAGAGTATTCGTTGAGCGCGCGGTCCTTGCCGGACAGTTGAACCATAGAAGTTCGCCATATGCGGTGGCCGAAAGGGTCGGGCTTGGTGGTCTGCAGATCGGTACTGGAAGAAGTGGACAAGGTGCCGGAGACAGCCTCTTTAAGGTAAGGAACCAGATTCAGGACAGCCCGCTCCGAGGCTGGCGGGGAGAGGGTGTTCCACTATTTGGTGAGCATATTAGCACTGGGTGCATGTGAAGGCGTCGTCAGTAAAACATACCCATTGGGAGGCGGCCTCTTTATAGCCCAAGGGGAAGAAGGCGGACATTCGGCCAGCTCCTGGGTCAGTTCGCTGATTATCTATTGATTTTCTGGACGTTCGCCGTGACCTTGAAGGCGCGCGAGAGCGTGAGTGCGTTGACGAAGGAAAAGAGGAGTTGGAAAGGTCGTCGGATAAAGGTTGGGAGTGTTGAGGAATTGCCACAGCAGCAGACATGGCGCTAACAGCGTGTCGGGTATTATAGGTATAAGAAATGTTACTGCGTGCCTCGGCAGATCTGATCACAAAGAATGTCAAGTAGGAAGAGGACTTCGCGTAGGAATAGAAGTGGAGATGTCTTCTAAATGTCCACATCTCTTGAACGTGAACAAAAAGGAAGGCAACCGTCCATATTATAACATATTCTGTAGAACGCTCCTGTCTTGTTCTTGCTGAGCGCAATCAGCGGCTTCACTATGGAGCCCGGACTTAACGGATTGTCCCTCACATAGAACCGTCCGTAATCCACCAGCCCAACATAACTCTACCTTGTGCCTAAGCATTCCGTGAATACTGCAAACAACGCCCAGGTGCCACAATGACTGCAGGCCATGACGAGTACACTTTGCGACGCTATGCGACGACACTGTAGCCTGAAGGTGAGGAAGACGCTCGGTTCGGGTCGGGTGATAAATTGCACCGCACGCCGATCGGGCACTTCGTCCCCGAGTCGTCGCTTTCGGGATGACGTCCACATCGGTCGGCCAGAAATATCAGCAGGGGCATTCGGCAGGCACCTCGGCTGTACCCGCCATGCTTGTTTTGGCGGCACCTCGTATCCACCCCAACCACCACGTACGGTACTCATTAACTTTGCCCGTTGTGGCACGGCTCAGAAAGACACATGCAGTGATCTACACATTTCCACATTTCGACCATCCACTTTGCGCCTATTCGAGACACTGCAACCTGTCCCGCATGCCTCGATGCGCAGGGCTACCGCGAGCCCCTCCTTGACCGCTTCCTCCCTGGCGCACGTTGCACAACATCCCACCTTCGCCGACCCAACCTTCACACCTGCCTGGCCATCATGGCCGACGAGCTCGACTCCATCGTCAAGGGCACAGCATCCGCCCCTACCGAGAAAGCTGCCGCCAATGTCGCAACCACCAGCGGCGTCACGCCGCCTACCGGCAAACCCAACGACCCACTCTCGCACGCGCCATCCTCCCCATCTATGATCTACCTCAACCTGCTCATCCTCGAAGCCTCCCTTCGCGCCCAATACCTCGAATTACGCGCCCGCCGCCGCCACCACACCTTCTTCCTTGCAATTTTGACCGTATGGATTGTCGGCTTCGGCTACGCGCTGTTTCTCGCGCCCCGGGAGGACGGGCGCGGCGTCGGCGGCAGTGTCTACTGGGGCGTCGAGATGATTGAGAAACTGTGCTTTATGGGAGGCATCATTACCGCGGGGCTGGTGTGGGCCACGGGCATTTGGGAGCGTGGCGTGAGGTGGCCTAGGCGATGGTTTTCCATATCGAATAGGGGACTGAGGGCGTTCAACTTGAAGCTCGTCCTGGTGAAGAGGCCATGGTACGCGGAGACTCTGTCGACCGTGGGCTTCTTCTTGACATATGGACTGTTCTCGCACACCGCGGCATCGTCGTACCAGTCCGTGGATCCGGCCATAATAAAGGACGTCGAGAAAGAGATGGATCTGGCAGGCAAGGGACACCAGCACTTGCCATTGGTTGGTAGTGATGAAGAGAAGGGCGGCCATGAGGAGGATCTGGCACCGGGAGGCGACTACGTGAAGCTTCTACTACTGGCAAAACCCTTCTCGCCCACTTTCCGCGAGAACTGGGAGCTGTACCGGACAGAATACTGGGAGCGCGAGAATGAACGGCGCGCATCGATTCAAGCCAAAATCAAGAAGAGGCAGCATATCCTCAGGAAAGAGTCTGGAGGCTTGTTTTGGTGGCTACCATGGAACCAGCCTGCTCCGGTACTGGAGAAGCCGCAGCACGCGCAGCACGAAAAGGTCCACCCTCACAACCGTCGATTGTCTGTAGCTGAGAAAGGTCAGGACGTCAAGCGGCCTCGAAGTGGAAGCGCTCGCCGCGGCAGCATATCTGGCCACTCAAGTCGAAGCCCGACACCGACGCTTGAAGGCACACGAGAAGGGAATGCTAGCCGCAGATCGTCAGACGCGTCTCAAAAGAGAAAGAAGGCGCTCTCGCCGTCCAGTTCGAGGTCGAAGCGCCCAGGAGTGGAGTCTCGGTCTGTGACCCCAGAGGTTCCTTCGCCGTTAGCGCAGAGTAGGGTCAGTGGGTTGACCGCAAAGGACTCAAGCGCATCGTCGAGCCGGCGGCAGAAGGCTTCGACAGACCCAGCTTGAAGTCCATTCGAGGAAGCCACATTATAAATCGTTGGTGATGAGATTAGAGGCCACTCTAGCCGAGCCTGGCTGTATCAATGAACATTTTGATGATGTAGACTTGTACTCCGGGCCTTTCCATGTTCATGCCGTATTCCTTATATTGTGAACATGCAAATCATATATGAATGGGAGCCCAACCAAGCACGACTCCAAATAATTTACTTGCAGGTCAGTGCTCACTGTCAGCCTGTCAGGTGGTACACATGCATATCTAGGTAGTAACAGCCCTATGAAGCATAGAGCGCCAATGCACAATGGTGGAGACAGGCCTAATCCTGGTTCCCGGCCAACAGCTAAGAAATAAAGTGAGTTGCGACCTGGTGCTCGAGATCTGGTAGGTGTGAACGACTGCCTGATGCCATCAGAGCAGAAACTGAACGTCACCCCCACATACACTTCTTTCTGACTAACAAACATCACAAATCTCATCCTTTGGATCACCACCAATCTGTTGCGCATTCAGGAATTCAGGCCAGTCCCAGCCTTAGCCATCATACCTTGAGAACACTGTGTAGCACGACAGACAGTATTCGTCTGGGATCAGCCACGCAGCTTCGAGGGAAACCTCAGTTCGCTTCAACTCTGCATCTCAAGCAACGGTCACAACACTCCATCATCATCATCATCATCATCATCATCATCATCACTGACACCACACACCGCCATTACAAACAGCAAACTACGCCGCTTGTTGACAGCTTCGGTTGTAGCGCAGACTTGTTCAAACATTTACTTCTCAATTTCAACGTAACCTTCCACGCAAAGCCGAGCAATATCACCCGCACTTTCTTCGAAATGGCCCAGGCAGAAGAAGAAAGGCACAGCTCGGTGCAATTCAATGGAGCCATTGCCGATGGCGTCGTCCGCAACGGCGACCTCGTTGGTCGCGCACCTAGCCCGCCATACGTGCACGTGCCCACTGTCACCAGCGCCAGTGATCCCTCCAACAGGATAAAACCCTGCTACAACCGGTACGACCCTCGTGGACTATCTGTCGCCGACATCGACATCATCACCGGCGGACGCACTCAGGTTACCAACAACGCGCGCCTCAGAGACGCGTGGCTCTACGAGGATCGGCGCACAGCTCAAAGCATTCTAGACTTCCTCTACCTTGGTCCCTTGTCCGTGGCTCGAAACCACGACTTGCTCCAATCGAAAGGTATCACAATGCTGCTCGTCGTGCGTGATATCTCCATGGTTGGCATGCGCTCACTGAGCCTTGAGAAGGCTGTCGCCGAGCTCGGCGTGGAGCTCAAATACGTCGACGTAGGCACCCGCCAAGAACTGATTCGAAGTTTTCCCATAGCTGTCGACCTGATCAATGAGCACATGCTCCGCCTCAACAATGTCCCTGTCGTCAAAAAGGACCCTCCTGCCCCCTTAGGAAAGGTCATGGTGCTATGCGACACTGGCAACGATCGCAGCGCTGCAATCGTGGCAGCATATTTGATGGCAATGTACGGCCGAGACATGGTCGGCGCCTGTCAATTTGTCAGCTCCCAGCGCTTCTGTGCTAACTTTGACGAGACGGTCAAGCAGTTGCTCCTTTCGTACGAGGACCTCCTACAAGCAAGTAGGATGACAGCGCTGGCAGTTCAGCAGGGGACTGCGCCTATTCAACAGACAAAGACTGTTTCTGAGCCTGTCGCCAGCAGGAAGCGTCGTGTCGTGGAAGCCATGGACAACGATGGCGATCTCGATATGGACAAAGCTCGCTATGAGGACCGGACTACCTTTGCACCCTTCGTGCAGGGAAACTTGGGCGGCTAGGGACTTCCCTCACCCCAGTTGATCTAACGAAACTTTTCGCTGAAAATCTTGGAGGCAGCTATTCAGCCTCGCAGGGGAGATTGAAGGACGAATGGCCTGAGCATCAGGAAACGCAGCCCATGGGAGGAGGTTCACAAAAAGTGCATAATTTTGCCATGGTGGGGGGTATGCAGTGTAAGATGGCCGTAATGCGCTTTTGTGAGGCTTCTATCAACATTCCGCCAGAGAGACATGAGGTATGGCAAGGTGTCCCTTGGGCCATGGACACTTGAGACAAGAAATGGGCGGGAAGTTGGCAACATTCATTTGCGCCGGTCGTTCATAGGTATGTACAGTTCCTGTACCCTAATCTGTACAAACTTCATTTCTAACTACAGATGTCTAGGTACATGACTTGACCTGGAGTATGGTCTTCACGGCAGAACGAGTTTAGCAGGCGTCAATAGAAGGGGACATGGCAGTGTATCAGACAAGAGTCTGATATAATTCATTAGGCTTTCACTTTCTTCGAGTATGACTTTGCGTGTCTGACTGCCTTGATAATCATACATTATGCGGTGCCTAGGTAAGTCACAACCCCGAAAACTCATCTTTCTCCCAGAAGGCTATATCGCTTTTCAAATCCACAAGCCACCGCATAGCAGTGCCAGGGCTAGCTACTTTAAGGTATGGGCAGATCAATATAGGAGATTGTTTGTCAAGCCAATCGACCGTGGACCGAAGTTTGTACAGAGCACTGTCTTTGGCGATCAAATGTCCTGGCATGGCAAAACGCAAGTCTACAGTGAAAACGGCTGGTGTACGGGCGTCTCTTCCATTCTGCTAGTCAATTGCATGTTCGTCGTTTGGGAGCTGACAATGTCAGTGCTCGCCGCACCAAGCTCTCCAGGCTTGTATTCAATTCCGCTACCAAGCAGCTCAGGCCAGTCTCCTGATGAGTCAAGCAAAGGCCTTGGCTCCCAGTGGAATTATGACGCCCATCCACCACCCGGCTCCAACTCGGTTCCGTTTCCACCAGCACTCTCACCAGAAGTCGGAGGCCACAGTCAGTACACCTAATGCCAGCTCAGCCAACCCGAATACATCGTCGACTTCCATATCAGCACTCGCAAGAATCCGGCCGATTAATTTCTTCAGGTCAGCAGCACGACTCGGCCATAGTTCCGCTCTACCCAAAGTTGCCTCCTCTCACCCCACAAACGTCTCCGCTGGCTCGCAGCCATCGATCTCCTTGTGTTCGGGGTTGCGAGCCAGCAACCAACTAAAACAGAGCGCTCTTGGGTCGCACTGCCGTACTCCGAGGCATATGACTACTTATTTCATAGTCAAACTTCTATACCCGCATATCTATTCAAAAGTGAACAGTGCAGAGGTAATCCTACGGCGGTATCTGGATTTCAAACCAGCGGTCCTGGCTGAGACTGGCAGTTGATGTCGATGACAAGACTGTGCATGCCGGCGCCGCCGGGGTCATGGATGAGGAGATCTATGAGGAAGTCGGCTTGCCTCAATGAACCCTGCGAGATCCTTAGAATGGGCGGCTCCGCAAGACGAGCCGCATAAGTTCCTCTTATGCAATGAGCGGCTCAGACAGTGGAAGCTCTATGCAAGCATCGCGGAGTATTTCAGGCGATATTCATTTCAAGATTGAGATCTAATTCACAGATAGAAGTAACAAAATAGACCCGAAGTAGTGCTCTTGACTTCTCTGATGGTCGTCGAGTTCGCCGCATAGCCCATGTCGATGACATCGTTCAGCGCAGTCAGGTCCGAAACAGGACTATCAGTCCAAGTGATATGACCATACGTACCTGTATCCAGATCGCTGTAGCGTGTGAATGGGTCCAGCGTCTGCCAGAGTGTCCAGAGCCGGGCCATCTGCCCATGATGGACCCAGAACGTCGGATCCGCGGGCGAGGTGTACAGATCGCCACCTGGATCGACACTGTCCCGGGGAAAAGATGCAGTCAGCGTGTCTTTCGTATAGCTTCATGGGTTTCGAAGAAGTCGAAGCTCAATTTATGATATAGTGGCCACCATCATGAGGCCCAATCTCAACAGTATATGGGACTTCCTCTGAAAGCAGGCGGTCCTCGGTGATATTTGACTTTTTAATAAGATCTGTTTCAATAGACATCAGCCTTGGAAATGATATACCTCAGGAACTCAAAGTCAATTCTTACCCCACACGGTTGTGTAATTATTATATCCCTCGTTCATCGCAGGACCTATGTCTCTCTTCAGGCCTCGTAGGTTGTAGCCCAAGCCGCCATCCGGACCGGCTTCGGTACCAATGATACCAGCGACGGGTCCTAAGTTCACGGTCACCGACACCCGCACAGACGGTTATTATGCATTATCGTTGAGCTGGGAGAAATGACGGTAAAAACTTACTATTCGCGAAAGGGCCAGTCACGACATATCCGGTGTCCACTCCAGCAGGGAACTGAATATCAGAGCCTGATTTTTCGCCGGAGGGTTAATGACAGTCCCATTGTGGACAATGCACTCGCCGTTCCCGCCGAGACTGTAGTCATCGTCGTTGAAAACGGGAGAGTCTTGGGGTGCGCTTGCGTACTTTGGCCAGTCCCAGTCCGGCTGGTAGCCGGTGTAGCCACATTCGTCTCTAAGGGTCGTTTCATAGCTCCACAAGAACCACCGATGCCAGGGCATGAAGTTGCCAGTATAGTGTATAATGAGCGTCTGCTGGATATGGGTGACCACAAAGTCGTCAAATTATCAAAACTGAGTGATCGACCCCGGGATGAACAGAGTTGCAGACTCACTCGAGATCTGGCGCCCGCGGAGACATTGGCTGGTGTCCGGGAAGGTGAGGTCTGGAGACATCTGACAGCGTTGATATAGTCGATTCTCTCGGCTTGAGAAAGAGCACCACTACATTCAGGCTCGCCGTGTTAGGAAAATATCACGACCTTGGAAGTCTGCTGCATTTTAGTTGGTGTTCAACGTACTATTCTTTGCGACAAGCAGTCCTGTCACAACTGCAAATAGTCGAGCTATCCGTCTCGTTTGGGAGAGATTCGATGAAGTCCGAGTTAATCGAGGCCACAAGGTTGGTAAACTTAGTTGCGCTGCTGTTTGTGTCCGCAACGGCCGTGGCGACCATGCAGGACATCAACATCGCGACTACTGAAGATTTGGTTAACTTCATGTCTGATTCGAGGGATGTATCACACACGAGCATAATAGCAGACTACATGATCACAGACGGCGAACAAAGTCATATTGTATAAGAGACTCTCATAGCGAAGTACATAAATTGTCCCTGGTCGAGTGAAACTGAGCATTAGAGGTAGAGCGCAGTCTCCACAAGCGGTGTAGCTTCCACGATAGCTTCGTGTTGCGAGCACTCGGTTGTATCTTTGGCTTGAGGCAACATTTGGTCTCACCTGAAGCTTGCCGTAGGTGATCGTGTGCCTACTCCGCCCATGCGGCCTTGCTTATGCTTGTAGAAGGCCCGAAGGTTTGGAGATCTAGAATCTCACTGAAGTACCCGACAGCCCGAATGCAGCTTACGGCTACTGGCAGTGGCTCGCGGACCGGGGAGATGGGAGAACCGCTGTGCCGTTGGCACGCAGAACATGGAAGATTCCGCCGCCAGCTCGCCTACGAATAATGCATACGCGAGGCTGAACTACCCTGCAGGGATAATGCGAAGTATTGAATCACATTGGACCCAAAGTAATGGTTCGCCCCGGTCGTTATCTCCAGGAGTGGGCCTCCTGTACAGTACACAGTAGCAAGCTCTTCGTTCTGCTCGTCTGGGAGGAAAGAAGGCATGCTCTCCGGCTCGGTCAAACACAGCTCCGTCCACGTCGTCCGAGCACTTGCGGATATTAAGGTTAACCCCAATAAAGACACTTGTGATACGGTCTCTCACACCAACAAAGTACCGCGCAGGTGCACGAAATTGCTCACAGGACCGACTCCTGATTGCCGACGTTGTACCATAGAGGCAGCAAATGCGACATGAAATTACCAACAGTTTTACGGTCATTGGGCCCTGGACTGCAACCTTGTAGTCACTAAGAGAATGAGAATTCTGAACCTCGGCGCCAGCTCGTGCAAAGTGGAATGCACTCGACTGCGCAAGTGGCAACATGTGGCATATTCCATCTTCGATTGACTAGCATGGCTGTCTGATCAATTAGGGTACTGTCGCTTCGCGGATGAAATAGTGGAGGCAATAAAGAGACGTATCTATCAGCAAAGATAGACAGAGGGATGATGATCACATTCGTTCTCGTAGATCTCTCGCTCGTCTAGGTATTCCTCACTCATTGATATCCCCTTTGTTTCTCTCGTTTCCATATGGTTTCTACAGATCGAGTACCCGTTATCCTAATCAAATGTGGAACACTGGTTGGCCTTGCTGTACTCTCCGCCATAGCACGGTTGTGGGTGCGGATCGTGATGATACGTCAGGTTGGACCTGATGACTACATCATGAGCATCGCAGCAGTAAGCCATACCTGTTTTCTCATACGACCCTCAGTTGAACAAAGCGGTTTCTCACTCTCGATAGATATTAATACTGGCTCAGATGATGGTCACCATACCAGAAGTTGGCTTCGGTGTTGGAAAACATCAAGACGAGATATCCGCTGCGACCATAATTGAAGGTCTACGCCTTAATTTCGTCACTCAGCCTCTTTTTGTGATTGCCCTTTGCTTGACGAAAGTCAGTGCTGGTCTTTTCTTACTAATATTGACTCCTGCGATACGCCTACGTCGTTTTATTTGGGCTGTTGTTGCTTTCACAGTCGTCAGCGCCGCAGCGAATTTATGTCAGTGTTTGATCGATGACTCTGGGGATTTTTAAGTTTCGAGCAGTTCCATGAAGTGTTCGAGGCACTTATTAACTCGGTATTCACACCATAGTGACTCTTCTCTTCCAATGCCGACCCCTGCACTTCATCTGGGACAGCTCATTACCGTGGGGTATCTGAATGTCAGCGGACAACCTCAAGTTTGTGGCATTCTCTAATTCAAGTAATTCAGCCTCACGCTTCCCGGTTGGTCATTTCCAACTGCTAAATTTGGCATTGTGCTTACCTATCAGGTGTCGCGATCCTCACAGATCTGACATTTGCTTTGTGTCACGGTACTTACCTTTGTATATAGCGCTTGACGTGGTTGTGTTGCTGACAAAACAACATTCCTCTTTTGGTGTGTTAGCACAATGGCCAAGCGTGGTACTGTCACACTTTGCTCCCAATTCAAATGCTTTGGACGGTTTAGATCAACTGGAGAGTGAAGTCTGCTGTGATCGTGGCATTGTCTCTCGGCGAACTGTATGCACATCAAGCACCTCAAAACCACTCCAATACTGCCTATCTACTTTTCTTTCGCCGCATTCTGTATGTAAAGCCTGACCTTGCTTTTCGATTAGCGCAACAGCCTCGGCATTTGTGACAGTCACGTATCTCTCCAGTTATGGGTCGCATGGAGACTTTTTGTACGATAGTTCGGACATTACAATCTGGTAAGACTTGTTATACATGCGCGTTCCGCGAGCACGGGAGTCGATGATTAGGCTACCGTACATCATCCACTGCTAACACCTGTTCTTCATTGCAGGATGAAGCTTGAGATTTGCATGGCAATGATTGGGGCCAACAATCCGGGCCTCCGCTCACTCTTCAAGACCATCTTCGCCGGATGATCAGCCGCCGCCTATGCACCGGGAGTGGGTGTGGACAGGCAAGCCTACCCCCGTAACGTCGATCTCAGTACTTCTGGGAAAAGTATAAAGAGGCATGACACCTTCGAGATGTACGGCCGTTGGAACGCCACTGTCGGCACCGTATCATGCGCCAGAAGCCCAGATGCTGACAACGGGTCCAAGGAGGCTATCTCGACGGAAGACGTCACGAACCAGCCTGGCAGATTGAAGACGATAAAAGTATCGATAGTAGTCTCTTTGGACAAGGCGTAATTAGACTAGCAACATTTACTGTTTGTATTTGAGGGATAGAGACGTAGCTCGCAGTTCCAAGTATGAGAGGAGCAACTGCCCAGTGCCAAATACAATTTCAGAAAGATCCCCACCAAAAGTGCTGACGACCTCGGGAGAGAATGCAGCAACTCCAGCCAATTAGCTTGTAGGCTTAGATCCACAGTCTCAGCGGCTTTTATAAAAGGGGGAAAGAAGTTGTTCCAAAGAAGGTTATGCTACCTTGTTACATCTTCTTGAGGAACTTTTCGGCAACTGCTGTCTCCTGGCAGCACCAGAACAGGACTCGGCATAGATTTAGAAAAAGGACACTCTTAGGTTTATGAAGGTCGTCCTCTGATTAAGTCTCTTCTTACAAACAGCAAATTGAATCGAACACCAGAGTCCCTAAGCCAATTACTTTTGTTCTCCTGAAACTTCGTACTTATTCCAGATGTGGCCCTGGGACGCTCTTCGTTTTTTATATACCCGTGGTAATACAGGACTATTGGATCTCATCCTCTATTTCCCACATTTAGTGCAATGCTCGAGATACCTGGGGCTGCTTACTTCAGGTACTTGATGCCCCAGAAATGGCGAGTGGGTTGGCGGAACGATTGAGGGCCGCAAGCAATATTGGAGTCACCAACCCTCATCCTTGAACGGCCGCACCAACCAGAGCAAACACATAGTATTGGCACTTGAGTGGCCAACAGCTTCAAATTGCAGAACCTAGTTGCCTTATATGTGGACTCCTCAATTCATGGCCGCTTTAGACCAATCGCCTGCTTCGCTCATGTATGCCACACCCAGTTCTCAAGCAGCAATGACAACAGTCAGGTTTCTCGTCCTGTGCCATGCAGAGATTGATCTACAGGCAAGACGATAGCCCCAATTCCACTTGACCGCAGAGGCATGCAAATCTTCCTTGAAGCTGACCATAATGCCAGATCCTTAACAAATTCCTCGAGGTAGATGCGTTACTCTTGGTCACCCATCTCGACTTGTCGGGGTTCTTGACCAGCAACAACCGAGCCATCGATAGGCCGCTCGGCCCCCTTCCTCATCACCAGTTTGAAGACATGCCAAGATTCACTGTAGCATGCCGTCTCATGGAGCACCTTAGCTCCAAAGCCTTTGTCATCCTAGATCACCAAACGGTCAAAAATGGCGGCAAGACCTGCCAAGTCACGACTCACGATGACAGTTCAGAAGAAAACTTTGTGTTCCGAGTGCCAATTCGCTGCCACTTGTCTCCGATATCAGTCATTGCTGCCCTAGAGGACTTGGAGCGAAGTCCGAACAGCCGGGAGAATGCCACAGCGCGGACCTTGCGCAATGAGGCAGCTGTCGCTGGAGGCATTTGGAGCCGGAAGAGTGCGGCTAGCCAGCCTACGACGATGCCGCGTATGATCCTGGCCGAGTGCTCTTTAAAGTAAAGATCAGGACCTGCGTAGCGCATCTTGTGGCTGGGATGATCCGTTACCTTACACTCAAGTATTTAGTACTGCAGATATGAACCTGGAGGTACTTTGGCGCATCTTTCCCTTGCTTTGAGCCTGCCTTCTCTCCTGCCATTTGTGTTCAGTACTGAGACATTGCCGAACAGACCCTAAACGCCTTCGTTCAGGAAGCTTAGGCCATCGTGTGGACATCGGGCCTGACCGGCCCCAGACCACAGTCAGCTTTGTCTCCTCTCTGACTCACTCATTTTACTCTGGCTCAGTCAATACGCCTCTCCTGACAAAGCCACATCTTCCACCACTTCTTCATGGAGCATCTCCGGCCGAATGTGATACTCTCACCCGGCACTTGTTTGCGCCCCAACAGCACTCCGAGCTCAGCTACAATCACTTCATGAATATGGACGAGCTCACCGAGAAGACTGGGACGGCGATTCTTGCCAGTGACTGCGAGTTCGAGGGCGCCGAGCTTCAGCTGGTAAGATTCCCGTTCGCAGGAGCGATTTTGACCTTACTGGTGCTGATAGAGACGATCTTGACCATGGACTTGGAAGCGTCAGAGACAGCCTCAAAGAGGAACGGGGTGGGCCTGTCGAGCACTTCAAATTGTGAAGGAAGATGTGACTTGACGCTTGCGTTGGCCAAAGATGACCGACAATGGCTTTTTGTGGCTACTTATTTCGGCCTCGAGCAACAGATGAGGAGCAAATTTCGTATTTAATTTGTAAAACCATTGAGAAAATGAAAGAGCAATACAAGTCTAACCTCGGCAGTCAAGGCTGCTCAAAGCACCATTATTTCCCTCTTCACCTCCCTTTCCGTCATGTCTGGGGAGCAAGCACAGCTGAACGTGTGAATATGTGAAGAGATATCATATAGGGCGTTAGGATATGCGGATGTCTAGCATGGCTTCAGGACCCGAGATTGAGGTGTTAAAATCAATCACCATATTTTCTTGGCTTGGGCACGTCCATAAATGTTTTCAAATATCCCAAGACATTCAAATACAGTGTTAATTGTTGAAATTTAAGATCCAGTGTGCGAAAGGCAATTGTGATTCGCAACCTGTGGCTGTCAATTAGTTGTTACCGTTGTTGCCTAGGGGCTTTTCTGCTTTCTCCATCTCTCACTCAACCGATAACAGGTTCGAGCCTTGGAGCGCCCAACCTCACTTCCGTCTCACTTGACATATTGGCAATATCTTTTGAAAGATTCGCACGCTGCAGTGGCCTGTGGTGCCGCAGTCCGATCTCCCAACGCTGACCTCATCGTCTTTCTCACCATCAGCCGATATAACAGCCTTTCAAGAAGTGAAGGTGGATCTTGCAGTTCCTTACTGCGGGCTTGAAGCTGAAACCAAGCAGCGGCATGCCATTCTCCCAGGTCTTCTGCAACACCTGCCTCCTCCAGACCACCAGCGCTCACTCCACACCCTGGGAATTAACCTACCCTTCCTTGAAAGACAATAAGACCTACCTCCGCTCAAGATGTCAGACAAGATCAAAGACATTGCCACTTGGGCCCCCTACGCCCCCGGAGATGATGCGCACTTCTGCCATGCGCAAGGTGAGATACTGTCCCAAGAATCGTGGGATTCCTTTCTCAATAAGAAACTTGTCTTCCCAGACATCTACGACAAGGAAGCCGGTGCAAGTTTGTGGGATTATATCACAAACAATCCAATTCCTTTACACCTCCGAGCTGGATACAGGAGCCCCTCTCCAGAGCCAACACCTGCAGCAGAGGTGCCTCTACAGCTCTCTTCAGTCGAGGCGGAGTTCTACACTGTCGCCAAATTCTACACCGGCGGCGGGAGCTCTCCCGAGAGAACAAACAGCTCTGATGAGTCCAACTCAGAGTCAGAGCACGACCCCTTTGCCAACATCCCAGTGCCCAACGACGACTCACAAGACGACGACTTCGAGCCGAACCTGCCCAAACGTGGACATCGGAGCGGCGCAAGACAGCAGAAAAGAATGAAAAAAATTCAAAGCTCATCCGCGATTGGTAGACAGCAACTTCCGAGATCCGAGTCTGAAGGGGATGGCAGTGATGGACCGCCTCCGGACGTCAGCTCAGGGTCTGAAGACAATGATATTGATAGCCCACAACTGGAGCTACCTATCGCATCCAAATCTGAGGAAGCAGAGGATGACAACCTGCGCCCTCGTAAGAGAAAGGTGATTGACGATTACGGCGATTACCAAGGCAGAGATGATAAGCCTAAGGCCAACACCGGCAAGCTGCCCAGACCAGCTCTCAAAAAGCGCAAGAGGGTGGCTACAGTCAATGCTCAGACAGAGTCTCCTAGTGATGCGCCACTTGCGACTGGCAGTATAAAGCAAGCCAGACCTCCCGCCCGACCGCCTCAGGCAGATTCCACCTATCTGCTGGACCGACAGGTTCGTGCATGGGACTTGAACGAGAAGGTGAAAGAACTGCAAGAAGCCCTTGGGCCAGACGAAACTGGAATCGTTGCCAAGGTGCTACCTATGGCGATCCGGGAGTACGATGAGCACGTCGAGCGTTATGGTGTGCCCGTCCCGAGGGAACGCCCACTGACTGAGGCAGAGACTTTGGCTGTCTTAAAGCTTGAGAGAGACATAATCACCACGCAGCATAATCTCAACGAAAACCGGGCTACCCTCGAGCGAAACCAGTTCTTGCTGCGGGAAGTAACGCTGAACCCAACGAAGTGCAGAACAGTGATCGACCTTCCTCACTTGGAGAAGGTTCGCATGGCACGGATCAGGAACTCTAGTGCAAATGTTGAGAAGAATGTCAAGCAGCTTGAGAGTCTGGACGGCCGGTACACTGAAGAGTACAAGAGGGCCTACAATACTTCGCCGCCAGGGCCGGCGCCATTGCCCGTTTTCTGGGCTGGTAATGCTGAGATGGAGAGACTTATGAGAATCCACCACAAGAAGAAGAAAGAGGACCAAGATTCTCAAGCTCGTCAACTCAAGATGAAGGCAGCTAAGCTGGGCCAGAGCCAGGCGGGAAGTCATGCTCCGGCTTCTGGACAAAAGAATACCAAGGTTGTGGCAGCAACAGCTTCACCAACACCCTCTGTGCCGGCCCAAGCCTCAGAGACTCATGCAGCCTCACAAGCCCAAGCAACAACTGAGTCTGGTCTTCAGAACGGGTCAAGAGTCAATGAGCCTAAGTAGGCTGAGAAAGAGCTTCGCAATGAGGATCACAGGGCGTCGAGGGCAATTGCTGAGGCTTAGGGAATTGTAGCTGTAAGTACCTAGGTACCTGACACCCCTGTCCCCAAGGTTATGTACCCGGCAATCTGGGTGACCTCAGCAGCCGAGACAGCTGCCCAAGTGCACTACAATGGGCAACATCACAACTCCCCCTGAACATCAATCATAGCAATTAATTCCAGACAACGAGTCTTACAGCATACCAGCATATTCCGCAACCCCTCTGACTTAGATCCCTATCGAGTAGCAATTCAGACTCAATTCCTCCCCTGCCAACTCCTGCCACATCGGTCCCAAAGCCTAGGGGCGCAGGACAGCAATCACCAAGCCAACAGCTGCATTTCGGCGTCGGAGAGAGCAAACAAAAGAACAACCATGGCACCTCCTCGCATAGAAGCGTCAGAAATCGAAACTTACTGGAACATCTTTTCAGCAAGGACAGGCGGTGGTCAATTCCTCACAGGCGAGCAAGCTGCTCCCGTACTCAAGAACAGCGGCCTTCGTGATGACCAGCTAGAGCGCATTTGGGATCTTGCCGATGTTGACAATGATGGCAACCTGGACTTTGAGGAGTTTTGCGTCGCTATGCGAATGATTTTCGATTGTCTGAACGGGGTATGTTTTGGCATTGGGACCGGCTGCTGCGGCAGACAATCGCAAGTACTGACGACGAGACTACACAGGTATACGTCGACGTACCCGCCACATTACCAGACTGGATGGTCCCCGAGTCGAAGGCCCATCTTGTGCAGGCAAATCGTGCCCTGACTGGCAGGCAAGCACAGTTCGAGCAGGTGGAAGACGACGATGACGACCTGGGCTTGAAAGACGGCTTCGACTGGTACATGAGCCCTGCAGACAAGGGAAAATACGAGCAGATATACCAGGAGAATCGTGACATGCGTGGAGAGATTGCGTGTGAGTCTCCATGTTGCCCAAGCCGGCAAGAAGCACACGGAAGCTGACTGGGAATGCGCAACAACAGTCAACTCCCTTGAAGATCTGTACAACAGCCTTGACGTACCCGATACCGATATACGATCCGCCTGGAACCTCATCAACCCTTCTGCCGCAAGTTCTGTCAACAAAGATGCATGTCTCGCCTTCCTCCATATGCTCAACAACCGACACGAGGGCTTCCGTCTCCCACGGACGGTACCCGCCTCTCTACGCGCCAGCTTCCAACGCAACCAGATTGATTACCAGCTAGACAACCAGCAAACCGCTGCCCAGAGCCGATGGGCAGTGAAAGCAGACGACGAGACTTCTACAGGCCGCAAGGCCAAGTTCGGCGATCAATACTTGACGCGCTTGGGCCGCAGCGGGTTCAAGAGCAGCGGAACGGACTTCAGCACAGAGAAGACGGAAGATTGGGAGGAGGTACGCCTCAAGCGGCAGCTAGCAGAGCTGGAAGCCAAAGTGGAAAAGATCGAGAGTTCTGCGGAGATCCGGTCTACTGGCAAGAGGGAGAGCAAACCGGCTCTGGTCAAGCGCGAGCTCGAGCAATTGCTGGATTACAAGCGGAAACAGCTGCGAGATCTGGAAGAGGGCAACGGTCAAGCGGCCGGCGGCGGTGGAGTGAAGGGCATTCAGGAAGATCTGCAGACTGTCAAGGAGCAGGTGGATGGCCTAGAGACCCATCTGAGGTCGCGACAGCAAGTGCTGGAGCAACTGCAGAGGGAAGTCGAAGACGAGAAGGCGAGTCGATAATCACTTACTAGGCCCAACCCTGACGCCAGGAATAATGATACTGCACATAAGCAACAATTTTGTAAATTGCTCGTCGTAGCAGGTAGCTAGCCTGGAGCAACCGTGAAACGCAAGAATAGCAACGTCCTGTGGTATCTTGAAGTTGTGTAATAATCCGCACCCGCCGTTCCTCGACGTCACGCCCAATTTCCACCCCCGAATTAATGCATCGTTCGTAATACCCTTGAAACCTGGCGACCTCTAAGCCACCGTGCCATCAATATACCCAGGCATTCTCTGTATTCCCAATGTCTTCCCCTTCGCGAGCCAGACCATGACCGAGAACATCTTGACTGGGCCCATTCTGCCGGCACCTCTATCTCTGCCCACAGCGCATGCCATGATATCCACGGGCAGGAGCTTAACAACTTGGGCAGTCTTGCCTGAAAGGGCGAGATCGACGTTCTTTGCAACACCGGCAGCCTAAAGAATGGGTCAGCCAATGGCAACAGCCTCCTCCATCGGCAACCACTGGTTGGGAAAGGACTTACCTGCTTCTGGGTGATTATGAATCCTGCCCTTGGCTTGCTCACCACATCACCCACGGCCCAGACGTCCTCCAGACCCTTCACCCGGTAAAATTCATCCACCGCCACATAACCGTGCTCATTCAGATACTTGGCATCGACCATCTCCGCATTAGCCTTCATGCCCATCGTAGGCAAATACAGATCCGCCGTCAGCGACTCGCCATTCACAAGGCTGATCAACGTCTTCCCATCCGCACCCTGCTGCATATCCGCCACCCGCGCATCTGTCTTGATCTTCACATGCAGCTTCTCCAACTCATTCCTAGCCGCAGGACCAACACTATCCCCATCCAACACGCTCGGCCCCGCCGCAAGCAGCGTGATCTCCTTCGTCGTGCCGAACTCATACCCCAACTCACCCGCGACCTCGACGCCCGTGGCGCCGGCGCCGGCGACGACGATGTGCTGCGCGGCGGCTACGAGGTCGCGCGTGGCGTCGAGCTTCGCGACGGTGGCGTCGTGGGTGTCGAGAGTCTTCCAGGGGACGTCCGAGCTGGTGGAGCGCGAGCCGGTCGCGAGCACGAGCTGGTCGTAGGAGATCGTGCGCCCGCCGGACACGAGGACGGTTTTGGCGGCCGCGTCGACTTTCTCGGCGCTGCCGGTGATGAGCTCCCAGCTTTCGGCGGGGTAGCGCTCGAAGGCGGTGCTGAGGGGCTGGAAGAGGGCGTCGTCTTTGATTTGGCCGGGCACAATGGCGCGGACAGAGGCCATGTTCCAGTAGAAATGAGAGTTCTGGAGGTAGGAATGAAGATCAGTATCTGTCAGTACCTAAAGCTATGTGTGCAACTTACCTTGGACACTAGTATGACCTTCACGTCCGACTTCTTTTGCTTGAGGAGGTAGTGAGCCACATGGAGACCACCATAGGACCCGCCCAGGACCACTACTGTTTTGACCATCTTGATAGTTTGAGGTGTGAAGTTGAAAGAATGATGAAAACCTTTTGCGAAAGAAGGTTGGGAACAACCGCCTTGTCACTTAAATGAGGTAAGGGAATGTGATCTGAGATGTTGATGTCTCGGCTTGAGACGCAGTGCCACGTCGGGGATCTCTGTCATGGACGTCAACTATCTTCGTACCTGCAGACTTGTCTTAGCTTCAAATTCCCTTTTTAGTCAGTATTGGCAATCAACATCTGCAGCCTATTTCCAAGCCTAAGAAATAGTCAGGAACCGTTCTTTGTTCCGCCTCGCACCCGAGTCCGAGGGTCAAGGGGCTCGAGCGAGGGCCCGTACAGTCAGCGACGCTTATCTTTTCTTTTTCAGCTCCTCATGTCGCTGATTCATCCGACAGTCCGGAGAATGCATGAGTTTTCTTGAAGATGACTGAGTTCCATTCTCAAGACACTACATGCGAGCACGCGAAGCCTATCGACCGATGAGGCAGTGTGGTCAACCGATTCGATGTCGAACTCAATATACTGTAAAAGCAATTCGATCAGAGAAACAGCGCATCGGAGAGTTTCACCATGCCACTTAGCGCCACGGGTCGGGCCCGAGATCCTTGTCCTGAACCACCAGGCTGATTGAGAAGTACCTACGCATACATAGCACGTTCAGCACGGTGATTCTGAAGGCGGCTAACATAATCGGCCAGAGAGCTGGAGCAATGTGAAAGTTTTGCTGAACACGTTCCCCAGGACGCAAACGAGAACCTGCAGTATTTAGCGCGAGACAACTCCGGGACTGGCTGCCCGGTGTTCCGCTCTGGTGAGTAGTACTACTGCTGAGGTTGCTACTTCGTACCCCGAGCAGCTTTCTCGATGTGTTTAGCCAGAGGCAGACACAAGCGAGCTTGATCATATGTCCAGCTGATCGATGCCAGCAGAGGTGCTTTACCAGGCTACAGTCAGCCATTTTGAACGCACGACATGCAAAGTCATGTCCATGCACCTCAATATGCGGTCCTTGACTTTAATTCTCAGTAAAAGCTGCCCCGCGGGTACGGCGTGGGGAAGACATGCGGTTTTGCTGTGATGAGGCTATGATATCACGTGGACAAGGTATATTTGCCCGCGAATTGAAGCTCGAAGTCAGTCGATCTTGCAGTCACGTATCTCGCTATGTGATAGCCCAGAATACAGTTCTATTTGTTGAGGATCGTGAGTGGAGTTGTTCGACGTTCGCAGTCCAGACCTTGCGAGATCGTGAAGAGGACCCCATACCCCGCTGGACCCTGCTTGCTGCTGCACCCATGACATGCCTAAGTACTGTATGACGTGGAGCCGCTGACCCCGCCAAGGCAAAGTACCTGAGCAGCTGCCCAACAAGTAAATCTCCCCTCTACAACCTCACCAGCACTGCCTCCGCAACAACACAAGAAAGACTAGCCACACCAAGCAGACCCTATTCATCCCTTCAAATCACTCAAGATGTCTGACTTCGACAAGGCCGTCCAGGACTCCCAGAAGCTTACCGCCAAGCCCAGCAATGAGCAGCTGCTGGATCTCTATGGTACACATGATGCGCCCTTCCCAAGCCGAGGGGCAAATGTAGTGGTTAGCTGACCAGTGGGCCTTCAACACAGCTCTCTTCAAGATCGCAAAGGGTGAGGACATCGAGTCTTCTCCTAAGCCCGGCATGTTCGACCTGAAGGTCTGTAATCCCGTTCCTCCAGCGCCCTGCACCTAGTTTGCGCAGCCGAGGCTGTGTCGCGTAGTCAACAAGCTGACAAGTGCTGACTGCCTCCGAACAACAGGGCAAAGCGAAGCGCAATGCTTGGCAGGCAAAGCACGACGAGCTGAGCGGCGACGCCACCAAGGCAAAGACCGAGTACGTGGCGCTGGTGGAGAAGCTCAAGGCCGAGCTTGGGTACGACGAGAACAAGGTGCCTGAGGCTGTCGGCTCTGGAAACTAGACGATCATGACGAGAGGGGCATAGCCATTCACACAGCACAACATAAACACGAGATCGAATTACGGATACATAAATTGGTGGTGACTTTCTGTTGGCTAGAAGAAGGGGCCGATTTCGAATTACACGATGCGTCTGACAATGCTAAATCCCTAGTGAGTCTGGAGCTCATGCAAGAGATACCATGCAGCTGTTCTGTCTTCCAGCGCAGACTCCCAGAAAAGTATCAAAGCGTGTTCAGTTCGTTTTGATAAAATCAACGGTTTTAAATCACCCAGGTTTGGCCCTGCCAGTCAGGCTCGTTGTGGGTCTCCGTCGCTACCCATGGTTTCTCGCCGGCGCCGTATGGCTGCAATGGGGTATTGTAAGGGATCCGCAAACCCACGACTGGGGTTTCTTCGCCATCAGGAGTATCATTTTGAAATGTGCCCACCATCTTCGCACCCTCAGCGAACAGGGCAGGCCAAACCAGAACGCCAATCTCCCAAGACGCTATGCGCATCTCGCCAGACTTCGCATTCGCAGCCTCGCCCCAAGCTTGTTTAGATAGGTTGGCAGAGGTTGTAAGCGCCCAGTCGATGGACTTCTCGCCGTAGCGAATGTAGGTTTTGATGTGAGGCGCGGCTCGCTTCCGGCCGGCCTCCTGGACGTCACCTATGAGCGCTGCGCCCTCATCTTTAGTTTTGTACCTCCCAGGAACCAGTGAATCACTCACCATCACCTCTCTCAGCGTCGTTGGCCCAGTGACAGAACATCGGTTTGAGGTACTGCAGCTGCTTGACTTGCTGGGAAGACTGTATTTTCGTGTGTATTGAGCCACCACTCACATAGCCATCTAGGCTCCTCCTGATCTCGTCTGCTGAAGGGAATATTACTTTGAAGGAGGGCTCGGCTTTGACGTAGTTCTTAGATGCCTTGAGAGAGTCAAAGAGGCTCTTGCGAAGCCAGTTATCCGTTGGGCCAAGTGTCGCAATACTTGAGATCTGGACGACGATTTCGGATTTGCCGTCTTGCACGGGCACGTTTCGCAGCGCATGCTTTAGAGCCGCCCAGCCCCACTTGGTTTCCTCGTCTTGATCAAAGTTGCTGTGACGGCCAGGCACAGATGCGATGAGGGCGGCTCGTATGGCGGAAAAGTCGTACTTGTCGAGCTCCTCGATGAGGGCTCTGCAAAGCCCTCTATGCCGGTTGTATGCCCCCAAATAGTTCAGAAGGTCAACTTTGAACTTCTCTCCAGTGCCGAGAGCTGGAGTTTGCTTCACTCCACTTGAAGTTGATGCCTTCTTCTTGGGTGGAAGACGAGGACTGCGCCAGATGGATTGCGTCATGTTGGCCCAGTCGCGCGGTATCATATTTGCCGTGTGGATTATGACCTGAGCGGTGCCATCGTGGCGGAAGAGGATTAACATCTTGGAGTGGTGCGTTCCGAAGATCTCTGGCATGAAAGCGCAATGTAGCGTGACATTCTTATGGAACTCAGCTTCTTTCTGCAGATGTTTCAGTCAACAACTCTACGAGGCAAGACCATAAGTGACTGACCTGCAGCATCAGGCGATTTGGATCTTCGCGCTTCCAGAAGCCGTGGACAACGTTGATCTGCACCGTATCTCGGACATCTTCGTCCAAGGCGGCCTTCAGGAAGTCGATGTCATGCAAGTAGTTGAAATTCCAGCATTCCGCAATCAGAGGATCTCCTAGCAGATCTCGCAGCGTCACAGCATCGGTATTGGCAGCCTCAGGTAGGTCGCGAATCCAAGTAAGCTGAAAGGGCGAGTCGAAGACCTGGGCTTTGTTTGGCTTCGCCTTGGACGACGAAGACGTTACGGTGCCATTCGAACGGGGCAGTGCGGCCTGCAAGCGACTTCGCTTGGTTCTTGGGGGACTGACGGGATGGCTCAGGGAGAGGGGCAATTTGGTAGTATTTTCAACATTGTCGGACCCATCGCTGAGACGACGTTTCTTGGATGCTGGCTCCATATTGCAGTGTAATCCTGTGATTTGGCTGCTCGTGACGAGTGATGGTGTTCAGTCCTCGAATTGGCTGCCTAGCGACGGTCCAACAGGAACGTTGGTTGGGGCCAAGGCACGAACGCGCATTCGCCGAGCTTGGATTATGAAAACAACTTCCATTTGTCTGATTGCAAACGTCGAAGTATTCAGGTTGTTTGTCGATAGGCTTGTAGTTCATGAGGTTGGATCGCCAATGTTGTATGTCGATGAGCGTTAGTGGTAGACTTTCAAGTTCGCACAGTCGGGTAGTATCGTCAAGTACCTGCCTAATTCTGCCTTCCGAATATAGAAAGAGCACTCAGGTCCACCGGCAGGGGTCCAGTACTTTGGTAATTCCCGGTCTAGGTCTGACTTCTCGATGAGACACGAATTACTTTGCAACCTTCATCACCGTGGATTACTACGATTCTTCTGTCGCGAGTTTTCTTCTTGCGTTAAATGGCGCAAGCCCTGTCCGAATCCCTTTGAGTTTGCCAACATCCGCCGATGACCATTGACATTGCACGGCTACGCGTCTTGCTGCGTTGATCGCCACCGTCGGCGTTGCCCCTGGCCTTACCCTCGCTGTTCCTTGCGCCTTTGCCTTTTCGTACAAGACACCGACCTTCTACGACCTCTACTGCCCAACGAGACACCTACTTGCCAGGTAGCACAGTACCGCGAAGGATACTACAGACACGCGACACAGGCGTACCACAGAAACGCGATCTCGAGATCTTGTGTCATCCCCCCATTCCGATCCGGCGCTCCTTGGACGATCCTCCCAGCCGTCTTGTCCTCCACCGAGGAGGCCATATACCATGAAGGTCTCTTCTTTGCTATGGGGGCTGCTCCTCGGAGCTGTCGCCAAAGTAGCCGCCGAAGGTGCAGAAGAAGTCGACGATGAGATACCAACGGACTATTCCTTGGACACCACCGAGTTCGATGGGAAGCCGGTGCCGCCAGTCTTAGAACTGACCCCGGACAATTTTGATAAAGAGATCAAAGCACACAAATACATGCTGGTCAAGCTATACAGGTACCTTTGGGCTTCGCTCTAAACATGTCAAGTCTCAGCGATGCTAACAATGACCAGTCCGTACTGCTATCACTGCCAGGACTATGCGCCGATCTTCCGAACGTTGTACGAATTCTACTACACTGAAGAGACACTTGACCCGTCAAAAACGTTTACACAATTATACGACTGGCAATTTGCCATGATTAACTGCATTGCATTTGCCGACTTGTGCAACCAGAACGGCGTTCAGTCTTATCCAACAACAATGCTATTCATGGACGGCAAGCAGAAGGACAGCTGGAAGGGCGTGAAGAGCATAGAGTTCCTCACGGAACACCTCGAACCTTACCTTGAAGCTGAAAAGCCGGGCTCCAGGCCCCAGCCGCTGCTACTTCCAAAGCCCTACGACAAGCAACGTCCCAAGACCGACTTCACCGCTTCGATGCCCAAGCCCGGAACGTCTGGTGAGAAAGAATTGCGAGACCCTGGCAAAGACACCACGATGCCAGCTATCGAAGAATTGGCGTCTCTCAAGGGCGGGGAAGCAAAGCCAGACGCCGTCAAGGAGGCAGCAGCCAAGGCCGCACCCGTGGTACCGGCGAAGCCCACCGCGACTCCGAACCCGAGCGGCGCATCTATTCCCCTCACTGCAGAAAGCTTTCAATCTTTAGTCACAATGACACAGGAGCCGTGGTTTATAAAGTTTTATGCGCCGTGGTGCCACCACTGCCAGGCTCTGGCGCCGACTTGGGTTCAGCTCGCAAAAGAGATGCAAGGAAAGCTCAACGTTGGCGAGGTCAATTGTGAGGCTGAAAAGCGTCTTTGCAAAGACGCGCGCCTGCGAGGGTACCCGACCATCCTGTTCTTTAGGGGAGGCGAGCGTGTGGAATACGATGGACTGCGTGGTATTGGCGACTTTATTCACTACGCTGACAAGGCGGTTGGGCTGTCGCATGGTGTACCTGAGGTTGACGCTGCCTCTCTGGAGGCTCTGGAAGAGAAAGAAGAGGTCATATTTATCTATTTCTACGACCATGCGACAACGAGTGAGGATTTCATGGCCCTCGAACGACTGCCATTGAGCCTCATTGGTAAGGCCAAGCTTGTCAAGACCAATGATCCCAAGCTGTACGACAGGTACAAGATCACGACTTGGCCAAGATTGATCGCATCTCGTGAGGGCCGTCCGACCTACTACACGCCTTTGACGCCGAACCAAATGCGCGACACTCGCCAAGTCCTAACATGGATGAAGTCTGTCTGGCTGCCCATTGTGCCGGAGCTGACTGCATCCAACGCTCGTGAGATCATGGATGGCAAAATTGTTGTCCTCGGTATCCTTAACAGGGAAGACCAGGAGTCATTCTCAGGTGCCATTAGGGAAATGAAGAGTGCGGCCAACGAATGGCTGGACAAGCAAATACAATTGTTCCAGCTAGAGCGGCAGGAACTTCGTGACGCGAAGCAACTACGGATCGAGGAAGCTGAAGACCGTGGTGACCAGCGAGCTCTTCGGGCTGCCAAGAGTATTCAGGTCAATATGGATCGTGCTGACCGCAAGGAGATTTCGTTCGCCTGGGTCGACGGTGCTTTCTGGCAAAGATGGATTAGGACGACCTATGGTATTGATGTGAAGGACGGTGAAAGGGTCATCATCAACGACGAAGACGTGAGTTTTGTCTTAATCACAATGTGCTACAATATGTCACTCACGTTTCATGCAGAATCGCCGCTACTGGGATCAAACCAGCACTGGGAACTCCATCATTCCCTCGCGCACTTCGATCTTGGAGACCATCAACAAAGTCACGGCACAGCCTCCCAAGATTAAGCCCAAGCTGACGATCTCGAGCTTCGAGAAAATCTTCTTCGACATTCGAGTGACCTTCACCGAGCACCCATACCTATCCATAGGTTGCATCGCTGGCGTTCTCCTCGGCGTAGTTTCGTACTTCCGCGGTCGTTTCGGCAGAAGGAGAGGCAATCGCCTATTTCTCGATAATGAGTACAAGGCGCCACTTCTTGGTTCGAATACAAACGGCAAGACGGATTGAGAAATGAAGACAGGAAAGTGGAAACTAAGGACGAAGAGAAGGCCACGTGCGACGAAATCGCGGGCCCCCAGACCGAGGCAGGCCCGGTGCACTTCAAAAAGGCAGCACGCGGCCTGGCAGCATACCCAACATGGTCTGTATATCATGCGTAATGGCTGCACAAATCATCGCGAACGGTATAGTCTTGGCGTTAGACATCTTCGGAGGGCGACTACCCTAAAGAATACTTACCAAACGGCGGCGTCGAGGATAAGTGTACAGGATGATGAACCACCTTGACGGAGCTTCCGGGTTAGCGGGCGTTGCATACCAGTATGGATTCAATTTCTTTGGTTCAGAGACAGCGGCGGACCAGGAGGTCGAGCTTGCTGGTGGTGCGTTGTTGGCTTCTAGCATACCATCGATTATAGGAGTTTCGACGCAAATTTAATACAAAGCAGTCTAATTGACCTAATCAGGGCTTAACCTTCCAAGCTCATGAATGTTCACAAAGGTACACGATCCTGCGAGTATCGGCCTGTGGTCTCTGCGCTACGCATAACGACTACCCAACCGCTGCCAACCCATGCCAAATATTGTTCTATTTGTCCAATAGTCGGTCATTTACACAAAGGGACTATCTAGATCTAGGTGTAGATGTCATCTGTGAAAGCGTTGAGCTCCAGCCCAGACTTTGCGAGGTCCTTAACATCGGCCAAGAAGTCCAGCGGCATCTCCACAAGCGTTCCGCGGACGCGGCTGAGCCACTCCTTCAGCTCTTGAACACCGCCAGGGAACTCCTCCCTCACGACGTGGCCGTAAGGGACCTGCTCGGGGCCTTCTCGCTTCTTCTTCTTGTGCTCGTCATCTTCATCGTCGCTGTGCTCGATGCCCCTCGCCCTCTCCTCCTTCTTCTCCTGCTCCTCCTTCAACTCCTCCTTCTTCTCCTCCTGGATCTTCTCGGCCTCTTCAGATCCAGGGACGATGAAGTACTTGCTGAAGAAGTTGTCATAGTCGTCCCACGTCCTCACTGCATCGTTAGGCACATTGTGGAAAGCCTTGCTGAACACCTCGGTGTTGGTCCGCGCAACTCCACGCCACAACTCGTCGAAGCCCTCGCTCAGAGGATCCGCAACCAATCGGTCGGCCGCACTATCCCAATCGTACTCGTTGGGGCCCTGCGTCACGGGGTGGAAATTGGCGTCGGGCTGGTCCCAGCGCTGCTCAGGCAGCAGACCCAGGTGCTTGCGGAACAAGAAGCGACGCAGCGAGGCAGCGAACTTGGATGCCGTGAACTCCTGGCCACCCATCTCCGTCTGGAGCGGCGTTGGGTCCTCGATCACAACGGCGATCTCGGAATCGTGCGTGCCGAGCTGCGAGCGGTCGTTGAGGTTGGCCGAGCCGCAGATGACGAGGCGGTCGTCGGCGATCAGCACCTTGGTGTGGATGTACAGCTCCTCGGACACGAACGCGTCCAGCTCGCTCTGCTCGTCGCCCTCCCACTTGATCGCGTTCAGGTCCGGCCCCTCGGCCATGTACGCGGCCGAGATGGTGTCCCACGTCTTGTCGGGCTGATCGGCGGCAGCGGCCTGGTAGCGCTGGTACTGCGAGCCGAGGCGGCCCTCTGTCACGTCGTTGCGCGAGTAGCCGTCGTAGCCGCTCTCGACGGTGTCATCGAATTCGCGGCGCGCATCCTCGTACTGCACGCCCGACTGCTTCTCGGCGCCGCTCATTGTGGTCGACACGTTGAGGCGGTCGTAATTGCGTAGGTTGTAGAAGGAGATGTAGCGGCTGGGTTCCTCGATGCCGCCGGCCTTAAGCTTCTCGATGATCGAGTGTCCGCCGCGGCAGATGCTGTTGTACTGGAACTCCATGATGGCGCGGGTGCCGAGCGCGCCGTCGGACTTGAGGTCGCCGGCGAAGGCGGGCACGGCGGGGATGGCGATGATCACGCGGAATGGCTCGCTGAACTCATGGGCGCGCAGGATACGCGAGACTAGAGCGCCGCCGATCTTGTTGTAGACCGGGTGCTGCTCGTCGTCGGTGGCGGTAATGAAGAACTGGTTCTCGATGTAGACGAACTTCTGCGCGTTGGCGATGGCCTCGATGTAAGCGTTGGCAATGGAATGCTCGGTCGGCTTGCCCGACGACCACTCTGCGCAACTGCGGATCATCTGGATGTGTGCGCCCTCGCCCTGCTCCTCCCGCTCCTCGCGGCGCTCCTCTTGCGGTTCCTCGCCGCCGCTACCACCGAAGTAGCCACTAAAGTAAGTCTGCAGGCCGCCAAAGGTTCCACCCTGGCTGTGTTGGGCCAGAGCTGGGGCGGCAGGGGCGTGCGAGACACCAGCCTCAATTTGCTGGTACTTGATGGCCTTCTCGTCGGTGTTGTACTTCTGACCCCAGATGTAGTTCCACCGGTCAGTAAAGTGCAGGATCTGGCTGTTCACGATGGGACCGGTCATGGAGATGCTGATATCGGACCAGCCCATCCTGGAGTTCTTTGTGCGGTCAACTGATTAGGAGTCAGCTCAGTCCATACAATAATCGTGAGGGCAAGGTATTACGCTTGTTCTGCTCCCACTTGTCAACGTCCGCGAAATCATAAACACGGGCGTTATTGAAGTCCTGGCCAGGGAAGATAATGCCGTCGATGTTACCAGGGTGGGCATCCGCAATAGGGTGCGTGTTGGTGTCCCAACGACCGTAGCCTGTAAATATGATTAGTATTGCCACTACACATTGCTGACAGCGAAGCACAACTCACAAGCATCGAGACCACCCATGAAGGTGATCTTGTTGTCGATGAGACACAGCTTCTCGTGGTGGGACCAGTAGAGAACAGAATCGTTACTGGTACCGTACAAGCCCTTCAGCGCATCGCCGGAGAGCTTGGACATGCTGAACGCGCTCATGGACAAGTTCTGGAACGCAGTCTTGAACTCGGCACCGATGTTCTCGCCGGGAACGTGGTCCGGGTGACGGAACACCTTGATGTTCTCGTGGAGGGACTCCAGGTGGTGCTTGGTGTGCTATGGGCGGTGTCAGCTTGGCAAGTCTCCGAGTAGTGGATTCCACAAAGCTAATTTGTGTCTTACCGCGGAATTGACTTTGAGGCGTGGAGAATTAGTAAATGTGGTTTCAAGCAGGTCCCAGAATCGGTTTACTCACTGGTCAAGGCCTGCTCAACCTCCTTGTAGACGATGATGTGAATCTTCACGCCTCGCTCCGCCGCGGCCTGGAGCATGTTGTCCAGACGGTACTTGTTGTTCTTGGCAGGGGGTCGGCGGAGATACAACTCGGGAGACAGCCACCAGTCCATGATGTAGATGGTCTCCTGAGCCTCTGAGAAACGCTCACCGTGGTTAGCATCCGGCTTATCTTATAGCACTGCCATTCTTGCGAAGCAAGCTTCGGTCTCCAACTTCGAAACCTTCGAAGGGTTGCGGTTCCCTACCTTCAAGAGCCTCGGAGAGGGCCCAGAAGTAAGCACACCCATCAACGTGCCACTTCACATGGCCGGACGTCTGGGGCGCAAAACTGTGGAAGCGGTTCTCCTTGTGCTCAGCATGCTGCTCTGTGCACTCATGGCCATCGTGAGTGTGAGAGTGCTTCTCGTCCTCGTGGCCGAAGATGCTCTTGAAAAGTTCCATGATGACCGTTAGCTGCTGATCGGTAAGTGATGAAGAGCAGAGGTTTGGTTAAAGTGTAAAAGAAGCAAGCGACAGGCTCAAGCTAGATGGACACGTCTTGTTTATTATAGACGTGTCGTTAGGAAAGGCACTGTGGGGCCGATGTCAAGGAAACAGAGTCAGGGGTAGCTCCACGCTTGCAAAGCCTCACTGAGTCTCCACGACAGCTTTACTTGAGATCTGGACAACAATTGCGGGATGGTAGGACTCGCCTGGCGATCCTCTGTAGATCATGACGAAAGACTAAATGTGAGAAGCTACCGTAGCATCTATGTTGTGTGCATAAGGGGTATTATCTCTGGACGTGCTTGACTATCCGTCCCCTGCCCAAATTGACTCTGTTTGAGAGGGCCGGGATCTGAGCCAACACAGCACTGCTGTTGGTCGTGTGAGTGTCGCTGTGTTGTCCTTCGTCAGAAGCTTGCTTGACACTGCCCTGGAGCTGACATGGAGGGGTCCAAACACGGAGTCCCGCAAAACAAGGTCTTGGCTTGCATAAATTGGAACCTTCACTGCCACTCCCCAAGCTCCATTCAGAGCGGTGAATCGCCAATTACTGAGATATCGCCTGACGCGACCTCTTTGTTGGTGAGGGAGGCCTGCCAGCCTCGCGGGCTCGGGTTTCACTTGCTCCATGAGAGGCTTTCAAGAAACGAGAGTCACACATTGCATCAAGTCGTCGTTGATGAGGTGTCGGTGTCGTGCAGGTATCCCTGTTTTGCAATGTGTGGAACCCGGGCGGGAGTGTTGCCATGCCAGAATACCTAACCCACACACTATCTCACCGGGCTGCCGGATCTCTCCAGTGAAGCTGATTTTTAGCGATGCTGCAAAGCAGCATCTACTCACAAATGTGGGAAGTAAATCTGATGGGTGAAGCCGCAGCGTGCGTCTCTCAAAAAATGGTTTCAAACGAAGGCTAGTAATCTGCGATAGTCCGAGCGCCGCACAAGGCGCTCAGGTGCGAAGGCTTGTCCACATTCCTGAATCACGATTCCAGGTTACAGGTATAAAGCAACAATGCCATGTGATTCCAAAATTGGCATTATCATCATGATACCCGCCGATAACATTCTGCCATCTAGCCTCGCCACTCTCCTCAGGCCTCACAGAAGATGCCGATTTCGAGTCCAAGCTCATCGAATCCGCCGTCAAAGGCAATACCAACATGCTCTACTCGGCCTCCAAGCGGCCCAGCATCAAGCACGTCGTCATCACCTCGTCCGCCATTGCCCTGGTCTCGTGTCACGAGTTTTTCGAGGTCGAAACCGACAAAGTCTTCAACGAGAAGAGTCGCACGCCCAACGCTTCCGGTCCATACAGCATCAAGACCCCCGCGCTGAACGCGACCGAGAGGCTGCTGAACCAGCGGAAGCGGCACTCCAGCGTCGTTCACGTCCATCCCAGCTTCGTCGTCGGCCCTAACGAGCTCGTCACCGAGGCGAAGGAATATCACCAATGGCACGAATGGTGCCATGCTTACACAGGTCCTCGGCGTGAAGACACCGTACAATACTCGAAGATCGTTAATTAGTACAAGGCTCGCAGTGAATACATGCGTGCTGGTGGCTTTCGTCGGCAACATTACTCACCTTGCAATTGATTGACCAAATATGTCACTTGAAATGTGCCATGCAGTGACAGTGTGCCAAATTTGGACTGGATTTAGTATGGAAAATTAACATTTTGTTGATCGTGCTGCTCAAGTAGACAGCTCAGACCTTGCGTTTGGCATTTGCAAACACAATTTCGCTGTGAATCAGAACGTTCGTGAGGGTCTTGCCTGTTTTGCCTTAAGAATTGTCAGATATACACACGAGTTGCAGTTGGAACAAGCCTCTCAGCCTCTAAGCAATAGGGCTGAGATCTTCAGCGCTAGGCATGTCAACGTACAGTCCAAGACATGCCACGCGCTGCATGGCAAGTTTAGTAACATCGTTGAGGACAATGAGGAGCGGGAGCCAAGCAGCTAGCTTCAATGAATGGCGACATGCCACCGCCAGAGTTCGTCCCTCCACATGGATGCACAGGATGCCTAGACGAGGTAGCTCATATGGACTCCTCGAGCACTCACGTGGCCTTTGCAGCTGTCTCGTCTAGGAGGGTCAGACACCTGATCACGGCATCTACCCGAGACATCGGAACAATTTGCGCGGCTCGGCCGGCGACGTGGCGCTTGTTGCGCAGCTAGATATGCAGATGCATGATGCACAAAATTGTCGTTGGGGTTTCTCGTTAGTGGAATCGTCAAGAGGTCGGAGGCACTGCGGCGAGTATTGTGTTGTGGGCAGAGACACCCAGACGGCAAGTCTCTGTAGTCAAACATCGAGACTTTGGCAAAGAAGCGACAAGTCTTGCCGGGCTTGCCTGTCAACAAAACTGACATGTTGAGGTTCGATAGATGATAATCTCGCTACTGATCGAATAGCTGTGTTCCGGACGGAAATACTGCGCACCGGACCAGGAATTCAGCAGAGCTCGCCATTTAAAATATGGGTCAAGTCAAGTTGTCTTCCTTGGAACATATTGCTTGCGGGTCTTTGGCTGCGAACTTAGGCTCCGATTTCAGGGTTTTCGCCATCAGGATTGTTCTCGGACTTGGCGGTTCTTAGTGTCCATGGTCTCGTAGACTCTACGCCGGCCTCTGTACGAAAGGGCGGCGAGATATTGCCAATATGCTCGTCACTGGGTCTGAGGGGACAACAAAGTCGAGCTCCCCTTCATTCCGTTGACAGTAGCATCGCAGACCTGGCTCTTTCATCCGGGTTAATCAGCAGGATCAACTTTGGAGCAATATATACTGTGACGAATCGAGCAAGACCGCCGCGTTGACCTTCATTGTGGAAGGTGAACCAGTGTGTCTAGTTCCACGCTCTCGCTCACCGTGTTGAGTCAGGTGTTACACGCTCCGGAGACTTGGGTAGGATGTGGTTTGGGTCGAGTGGGCTGCGTCGTTTGTTGCTGGTCGAAATGACAGAGGACACGATGACGAGGCACAACTTTGTCGACCAAGCCGTTTGAATCCGACTCGCTCCGACATCTCGACCTAAGCCACACACATTGAGCGTTGTGCATCATTCCTATGTCTCACTGTTCCGCTGGGAAACTTGAGGCGCGTCCAGATTGAGCTGCCCAGACATACGACCCGTCAGTCCGTGGCTAATGACTGAAATCGGCGTCCTTTGCAGGCCGCAAGCAAGTGGTCCGTCTCTGTCCTTCATGATATGAAGCTCGTCCAACAGTGTCTTCTGGTGTGGAGATGCGATAGCCTCTTGTAAAGTGCAGCTCTCCGGTGGCTTGAACGGTGCAACCATTTAGGCGAGTCTGCCCTGGTTCTGGCGCGTATACACGTCCCGTACAGAAGCCGTAAGCTGCAGGCGGCTCCCGGAAAGGAAGGTTTCTCAAGACGAGCATAAACTATGACATGTCAGGTTATCCAGCCATGCATGGTGTCGTGCTGCCGGAAAACGGCTATGTGTCGTTTGTTATCGAATAAGCGCAATGTGGAGACAGGTTTCCGAGTGGCATAAGGACTGGAAAGAGGTTGAAGGGTTTGTGATGCAGCAGACTCGCCAGGATCAGCATCCTGAGGTCGTCATGGCAGCGAAGAGGCTCCAGGACTGACACGTCGACAAGAGACGTCCGCTACCTGAAAATTCGCATGTTGCCTATGACAGGTGACTTCTGGTTTCTGAATTGCTCTTGAGATGGTGATAAGCGCAGCATACACAAGTCAGTAGGGTCCAAGATTAACACTGAAGCCTTGCGCCGAGGGCCCAAACTTGGCGGCTCCCTCCGAAGCGCAGCTTGTGCTTCTGAATCACGAAGGACTTGGAACTTCTCGCCTTGCCTCTTGATACCCCCATCAAACCCAGCCAAGCCCTTGCGTTGTGATACAACTCAGCCGGCATAGTCATCTGTATTGCCGGCTATTGGCACAAAGGAAGTACCAGATCGGACCGGCATCAGCCCCGGCTGAAAGTTGTGGTGGAATCGGGCAACTGCTTGACCGAGTTAGGTCGGTCATCCTCATTGTGCGTTGACATGAGATTGCAACCAAAGGCGAGATGAATGATCTTCGAGCAGGCGGGCTACAGATTTGAGTCACACAGGACAACCAAGCACGCACCTGGCTCCCTACCTCAAATGTGAGACAGACGGAAGGTGAAGTAAGAATGACGAGAAATGACAAACCTGCTAGATGAAGGAGGTAGACGGAGCGGATGCCAAAATTGATGTCGTCAAGAATTGTGTGAACGAGAGGAGGAAGTCACGATAGGGAACTGATCTTCGGCGCGGGGGCCTCAGCTGTAGGCTTCAGATTTGGAGTGGGTACCCGGCTTTAGCGGTCTTGCAGTGAGGTCGCACTCAGCCTTACAGCCAGGCGAGACACCTGCTGAACCCCTGCTTGAAACCAAGTCGCACCTGAACCGCCTGAAATATACCACCCCTGCCACCACGCCTTCCAAACATTTCAAACCTGGATGTCGACTACCACTATCGCGAAATCTTGAAGCAGATGACGTCCCTCAATTTGCTTCGCTTCTAGGCGAATATCATTCTGATATTATCTCGATTCCAACCTTTTCTTCACCTCAAAGAAAAGTATTCAAATTACTTTGGTGCCGTCCCTCGATCCCACTGTGAAAGTTTTCTAGTCAAGAACCAGTTCTCGGATCTCCTCGCGAGCAGCACATTTTCGTTCCCTTGGTTATAGCATCAGGAGAGCTTGCATCTGACTAACTCTTGTATCTCCTGCGCATGTTTCTTTGGAGCCCCAAGCTTACTTTGCTAAGTGGACAAAAGTTTTCATCTTCACAATATTAACACAGACAGCCACGCAACAACGCCAACTTGCGCTGGATTAGAGCTTCGGACTGCAGCCAGCTCCTAGCGAGTGTTTCGATATCAGACATCCTTGGACTGCCTAGGTAGTGAGACGTTGCTTCATCCTTCCTAGCCAGCATGTCCAGCCCTTTGATTTCCAGAACCCAGATTTTCAGTGCACGAGAGCACGGCCACTTGACGGCATGGCTTGCCGGACTACACGGGGAATGCATCACGTCCGACAAGATGATTGGGAGCTTTATGAGCCCTCTCAATATTGAGAAAATGCTCAAATGGTGGAAGGATCGTATGGCGGAGACCGCCACCGGCAACAGGGTCATCATCATGTTGCTGGAAAATTCAGACCCTGATGCGAGAGTCGAACATCAACAATTGATAGGAGTCATCATGCTCGCCATCCCATACATCGAGACCAGTCCGTTCCGTGCCACTGTCGAGAGTCTCCTCGTCAGCTCCAAAAGCCGGCAAAAGGGTGGTGCTACGACTTTGCTGAGGGCTGCTGAAGAACAGGCTAAGCTCAAGGGCAGAACACTTCTGGTAATGTCTTTCACCACGCGGACGGTTTAAAAAGCGACATTGCAAGTGCTGACCAAAGTTGTGCTCTTAGATGGCGGAAATGGAGAGTGAAACACCTGCCGCGGCTCTGTTCATGAAGCATGGGTACGTCAAGCAAATTGCACCGGACTGCTATACTTCTGTTGGACTTTCTAATAATCCTATGCATTGCAAAATAGATACCAGGAGGCTGGCAGAGTCCCTGGGTACAGTCTCCGACCAGACAACGGTGACCTCAGAGAAGCTGTGTTTCTGTACAAAGACATTACCCATTAGGACATGGGAGAGTCTTTTCCATGCAAACGCTCAAGAGAGAGGGATCTCGGCCCAGTTGGTTCACCTTCCAAAAGATCGAAATCGAAGGGAAAGGGGCTTGCTCCGTTGTCCAGATCCTCATCGTCTGGGATGCAGCCGTTTCCATCTCCACTTTCCGAGTCCTCATTATCTGAGATGCAGAGAGCCGCCAGCATACAGAGCTGGAGACTTCCTCCTCCTGCACTGCCCGGGCCCTCGTCGTCTGGGATGCAAAGAACGCCGACTGCAATCCACAGACCGTCGCCTGCGATGCAGAGCACAGCACCTGAGATGCAGAGCACAGTGCCTGGGCTGCAGAATGTACTCACGGCTGTTGAACGGCTCGCCCAATCCTTGACTTCGTCAGCAGACACTGTACAGGATGAACAGATACCAGTCATGCCAACGCCAATGGCTGCCACTGCATCGGAGGTGCCTGATTATCGGAGCCCTGAATATTGGAGCAAACTTTCTGACTGCGATGTTACAGATGAAGATGGGGAGTGAAATCTTGCTGGAGTGAGGCCTAGGGCAGTTATGAATAGCGTGGAAAGGGAATACCGTAACACGTGTAAGACTGCTTGATCAGTGGGCTGACTGGACGCGACCACTGCTATCACGCGGGTGTACTAGGCTGTCCGACCGAAGAGTGTTGGAGAGGCTTGAAAGTAGCATGGATGACTGATGGATAGCTGTAAATTAATCGTATTGATGGTTCACTCTCCCCGAGAGCAACTATAACGTACGTGCTTTGGACTTTTAGTGGAAGTGTACGGAGCGCAGCGACGCAAATGGCTTGCCGAAAACCTGCTCTCTTCAATTCTCGCGGATGATCGCTGCGGGACCCAAAAATACTGCAAGAAAAGGCTCCGAGGTCGTCGACCGACAAGAAAAGCCTTGCAATTTGTGAGTGAAAAGAAACCTCGGGATGGACGAATACTTGTCAAGAATCAACCTCACTACCTACCCCGACGACATGTTATCATCAAGGGATCCACTGGCATCGACCCGCCACTTTGGGTACTAGCTGGGGAGTACATCACTAATTGGCCTATAAGAATCGAGAGCTTCAGCAGGTGGAGGGTAGCGGCGTGCAGGGGTGGCCACGAACTTCCTTTTCCGGTCCGGTCATCGACGACGATTGTGAGGATTGCATGTTTTTCAGGGGGGGGGCCAGGGGGCGGTACCGCTAGACTTATATATCAGCAATGTAGGAAACTCAATTCCGGGAGATTCTACCATCTTTCACCTTTTGACATATAGCTACTCTCGTGAAGATGCCTCGCTCCGTGACATCCTCGGTCGTCCTCACCGCCCTCGCTGGCGTGGCCGCTGCGAAGGTACAAGGTCGAAGTCTGTACGGCGAAAGCACGGCGAACCATACGTGTCAGCTATGTATGGTCACAGAGCTCATACTAGCTTGTTCTCGAGAGAATACTGACGCATAATCGTGCTTCATTAGCCGACCCGATCTTGTCCTGTTCCTCTGGCGCGCAGCCCAACCTCACTGACTCTTGCTGCACGGAGACGTACGGAGGCCTGCTGGTAAGTAGCCACCATTTGGGTTGGGACGATGGACTTTAAAAAGATCCGTAGCTGACATGAAGGAACGCGGGCAGCTGTCGACCCAGATTTGGGATGTCTACACAGGCTTTGAGTCGCAGGGACAAATACTTCCCAAGGACTCATGGACTCTTCACGGGCTGTGGCCAGACTTCTGCGATGGTAAATGCTCACACAAGACATACTACCTAATAAAATATGCTAACTCTTACTTCAGGCTCATACACACAGTATTGTGACTTGAGGTAGAGTTCCTTCCAGGGAAACCCGCACAATTGCACAATATCTAACTTTCAACAGCCGACAATACGATCCCGCCCCTTCCGGTAACACCACCTTCGTGGCGCCCTACAACGGCTCCAACATTGGCACTTTCCTTGAGCCTTTCGGAAAATACGACCTGCTCGCCTACATGAAGAAATTCTGGGTCGCTCAAGGGCAACCCTCGCCCGACTTTTGGGCCCATGAATTTTCCAAGCACGCGACCTGCTACAGCACCTTCGACGTTGCCTGCTATGGTCCGCAATATGTGCTGCACCAGGACGTCGTCGACTTCTTTGAGACGACCATTGCGTGGTACCGGACCCTTCCGACGTACACCTGGCTCGCGGCCGCGGGCATCGTGCCCAGCAACTCGACAACGTACAGTCTCAGCGATATTCAGAGTACGCTGACGACAGCGTTTGGCGCGGTGCCGTACTTGTCCTGCTCGGGGGCCAAGAGCGCCGATGGGAGCGGGTACACAGCGCTGAGTGAGGTTTGGTATTGTGAGTTCGACCTTAACTTGCGCGTCAGGTTCCTGTGGAGTGGAAGCTGTGGATGTGCTAATCAACAAAATGCAGATCACCATGCCGTTGGACGGCCGCAGGATCGTGTCAAGGTGCCTGTTGCAGCAAACGCCACCGGCGGCAGCTTGGGGAACTGTGCGACTGTGCCGGGAGCAATTCACTACTACCTCAGAGCAGATGGCTCCGAGGCATGAGACTGCTATCCAGAGTATCTATTTTGATATAGAGCTTCGTGGCGAGCACTCGACATATCAATCCACGAAATTAGTCAAAAGCATAAACAAAAATAGAAGCCCTTTCAAAGTCGGTTTGACGACGCATCTCAATAGCAATCGTCCAGGTAAAGATTACTAACCATCCAAGAAAGATTTGTGCTTCTAATTGTAGTGGTGTAATTCGATCTAGAGCCTAAAGAACAGAATGACGACCCAGTTCTCAATGCTCATGGGTCGGGCACAACATACATAACGTGATTTTGGCCACAAAATCCCGCCAACAAACGACTCATCGAGTCATACCGCAGAGCATTGTAAATACCGTAATCTCGCGAGTATCGCAGTATATCCTGAGCGACTAAACCCTTCAAATACCAGCTCTCACAGATGCAGCCCGGCGGAATGAGTTCCAGCTTGCAGCTGAACCGTACCTGCCCAAGACCTCAAAGCTTGCACCATGAATTGAGCACACCCTGCTAGCTAAAGTGTGTATTCGTGCTCACTTTGGTTGTAAATGGAACAACTCCGGCGGGGTGCTAAACCCTTCACAATCTAGAGCCTGGCACTTCCTGGGAGCATTGCGGCTGCAAATCCGTCGAAGACTTTTACTTTACATCATTCCTATGTTCGGGTTACCTATGCGGGTGCAACTTGATACCATTTAGACTTGCTCAAATTAATGATCAATCTACCCAAAACTGTTTGGATGTCTTCTTCCTGGCATAGATCGTTGAATGATAGTGTGTGGTCGGAGTATTTGCGTAGCACTAAACCGGCTCGATGTGCGGGCTCTTGGTCCTAGCTGATGTTGGCTTCTTTGTCCAGTGCGTCCCTGATCGAACGAACCCGCTTGCACCACAACCTCCAGAGGCACTGTTGATCGACTTTCTAGAGCTGAGTCACTCCGTCACGGATAGTAATCTGCATCAGCTTTGTGCCAAAGAGCGTGCCCACGAGTCAAACCTGAGTGTATAAATCATAATTAATTCTGCTATGAATGCGAAGACGTCCTTGCACTTTGCCGTTGCGCACTCCCAACAGGACTGTCTCGAAGCCCTGCAGCACTAAGTCGCATGCGCAAATGGTGCGCACCCGAACGAAAGAAAAGGTATCCGCGATGCTTTTACTCCTCGTCGTCTGCCAACTCCTCCACCCTTGGTGCCGCATACCTCTGTCGTCCCTCTGAATCTCCCGTGGCAATCTGTGTATCCGTGGCGGTCGTCGTCGCGGTTGCTGGCAATGGCTGACCGGTAGAAGCAGCAAAGGTCGACTGTGCGCCAGCGGTGCCAGAGCTACGACCAGCTGACGAGCTCTTCTTCTTCTTCTTCTTGGACGCAACCTTGGCGCAACTGTTAGCAAAGTCGAGTCCGCTTATGCTGTAGGGATGGCATTGCTTACCTCGTGCCAGGCCCACACAGGTCTGAATGAATCCATGAACGAGACATCCTCCCACAGATTGGGGAACAGCCAGAAACCAGGAGAGACCATGTAGGTCAGACCGAACAGGATAACACGGAAGATGGCCATGGCGAAGAACGCAGCCAGAAGCCACAGGAAACCCCAGCTGATGTAGTAAACTCCTTGGCGCATCGAGTATGGCCACAGTGGGTACAAGACGATGGCGAAGATGGCAATCAGTGCAAGGAAGGCGTAGACCTTGCGCTTGACCTGGCTACCCTCGTACATCCACGCATAGTACAGCTCGTCCCTGGCATCCTGCTGCCCCTCAATGTTGACATGCCAGACACCCTTCACGCGCTTCTTCGGCGGGTTTGGAAGAGTCTTGGGATCAATCTTGGTGACACGCAGGGCTAGCATCGACATCGGCAGAAGCTTGAATGCGTTCTCGAGAGAGGCCCGGTCGTTAGCTTTGATCTCGGGCAGGAGAGGATTCTTCTTGCGCGCTTTTTCGTAGGCGGGTGACTGCAGGGCGCGGAGTGCTCGCTTGACTGTGAGGCTTGCAGTCAGTATCAAATCAGGTTGAGCAAGGCTCGTGGGACGCACCTTTAAACATGTCCTTGCGCTCGTCGCGCAGAATGCACGTGCGAGTCTTGAGGTCCTGGCCACGCAAGAAGTTCGCCATAGCGAGCGCCTCGGGTTTCGGCGGACCAGGAACAATCGGCTGAGGACCGGCCGGAGGGCCCTGGGGCGGGCCATGTACATGTCCTGGCTGGCCGTGAGGCGGGTTCTGACCCGGTTGTCCTTGGCCTGGCTGCCCACCCTGACCTGGCTGTCCTCCTTGCTGCTGCTGGGCCTGCTGAGCCTGCTGCATGCGCTGCATCATCATGGCTCGCTGTTGTTGCTGAATACGTGTCATGATGGTCTCGACGGGAACTCCTTCCTTCGCAGCCTGCTCTGCTACCTTTGCGTCGAACGCCGCTTTCTGTTGCATGTTGTAGGCCTTGATCTGTTCGATCTGCTGGGGAGTGGGCTGCTGGCCGGGCTCAATCTTCATGCCAGGGGGCAGAGGGATGCGCATTTGGCCAGGCATAGGCATACCTGGGCCGCCCATGGGCATTGCGCCAGGCGGCGGAGGTGCGGCCATCGTGGTGAGTTTGCGTCGATTTGTTGAGGAGCAAAAAGTGAAGAATAATGCAGTGCAGGGCAGACGGCCTCTTCTGGAGTCGATTGTTGTCAGGAGAAGGTTGTTGGGTTTTAAAAGAGTGGCTTGTGACAAGAGCGTTGCAAACAGACGAGCTAAAGAACGTAAGTGTCCTTCAACTTTCGCGAAGCGCAAGCTGTCCACAGCAGTTGTCAGCTTACTAAGTGCCTGCAGAGGCATCATCTGCCAAGTGCCGATCGCCTTGGGCTACCTACTGTGGTAGGTAGCGCCCGTCACTTAGCCCTGACCCTTCTATAAGCTGCTTTTGTTTCACTCCACCAGGCATTGCAATTCATTGCTTTGTTTGTCGATTAAGCAGATGTCATTCGTTGCAACCGTAACACAAATAACCTTTGAGCAGTCATTGAATCTTTGATCCATAAGTTTCAAGCCTGTCCTGAGGCTTCTTGTGGTCTTAGCAGAAGAGTGCGAAACTCTGGACGATTGCCTCGGTATTGAGATACTAAGTACTCATGTCCGTAGTGAAGCAGGTACCCACTACTCATACATGCGCATTTTATTTTTAGGTCTCACGATGTCTTATCCAGCCATTGGCCACTGCAGTTGTGTTTGTTAAGCGTCCATTTTAGCAAGCGAGTGCTATCGTGTCCTTGCACGGGTGATCTCCTACCTGTCTTGAGCCGCATGCAGGTACGACAAACTGACAACATTCACTTTGCCGAAATCCAAATTCTATTCTCAGACGATTAGAATTTAGTCGGGCCATGTAGAACTCTGAGTAGATTCTGTAAAGTGTTCACAGGCTCGTTCTGCGTTTGTTGCTTTCCAGCGCGTCTCTTACCTGCCAAGCCGACCGTTCCGCTTCGAGAAGGAATGCTGTGTTCTCCACTAAATCAATATGTGGCTCAGCAATCCTCCTGCTCCTTTCTGCAGCCATTCCTCGAGATATCTCTCGTCTAAAGAAGCCGTCTTCAAGTTGCAGCAACACCATATCGTGGTGTCACCAGCAACATGGCATACAGCACATTGCCTACCATTCCACTCGTCATTTTGGGCATCATCGAGCCTCTCATGCTGTAGGTCCTCATCTTGGCCTCTTCACAAACCGAGGTTCCTTTATGTTGACATTGTCTACAGCATCTGGGCCTTCGTAATCTGTGTCAACGATCCCTTCGCCTTCTATGTCAACCAATTTCCCGGTTCAGAGCTCAATGTAGCCGAGCACTTCCCGCCTCAAGCTGTCATCTTCACTTACATGATCGCCAACCTCTTTCTGCTCCTCGCGGCCCTGGCTGTCGTTTGCTGCTTCTCGCCAAGCGCAGCCACCGCCAAATGGTACCTCATTGCTGTGGCCTTTGCCGACTACGGACACATTTACGCATCGTACATTGGTCTTGGCTCGGACCTGTTTTGGGATGTCAGCAAGTGGAACGATGTGATCATCGGCAACATTGCTGCAAGTCTGGCGTTGAATCTTGTGCGTTGGTTGACCGTCTTCGGAGTCTTTGGACAATTTGGGCGCGGCAACAAGAAGACTGGAGCTGGAAAGAAGCGCGCATAGAACTGCCCAATATTCCTGAGGGTCGTGCGCATCACCCACAAAACGGCCTGGCCTCCCCTTCGTCGCGTGCCTTCGCACGCGGCAGGACCTACAAGTGCGATTATTCTACAAAGGAAGTCCCGGGTGGATGGAGGGGTGAATATGCTCACATGAAGTGTACTGCTTGGCTGCCAAATCTCGGTGTCAAGGCTTGTTACGGTACGCCAAGGATATGAAGACAGCGCTCACACAATAATGCTTTTTCAACACCCGAGCTGGCAAGCCGAGAACCTAGTATTTACTTGAAGCATCTTACCTAGTATTGCCTCGAAGTAACTTACCTGGTTGGCTGTCATAGCGCTTACAAGGGCCCATATTTGTACATAGTTGTGGCTGAGACTATTAACACTGCCCACCGGTGGCCTAGACGCTAGCTGACTATACAATGACATTTAACCTTGAGAGTCCAGATAAGATATTGAGCGTACTATACTTGTGCCGTGGGAGGGGTGATATGTATTCGGGTACTTCTCACACTAGAAACATTTCACAACTCAATACCAGCCTACAGCCAGTGTTGTGAGATATTGTTGGGGGCTAGAGGTGCTGCTAAGACACCTTTCTAGATTTCGTGCCGTCGACTATCTGAAGGCACGCCCTCGAAAAAGGAGTTAGTATATTCCGTCAGAGTGAAATGCTCGATTCATGAATTTTATTTACCCAATAGCCAGAAAATAAATCGCTTCCGTGTCGGACTTTCACGCACTTAAATACCTCCTGTCGCTTTGATCGCACTCCCTACTCCCTGCTGTTGACACACTAGGTCAAGATGCAATTGACCTGAATTATACTATCGAGTGGTAGAAGTTCAGCTTCGAGCTTTCCCCAACTTTCACCCCTGTCAATAACAAGACTATATAAAAGAGTCCAAGATCTCACGGCCCACAACGTGCGGGCGCCGCTAAGATGCTGACCACCTAATCACCGGTCACCCACCAATGGAAGTCCGTGCCTATCGTCACGATTGTGCCACGGTAAGGTACAAATCAGCTCAGTTTGCGAATGCACGACGCAAGTGGACACGAGCGGTGTATATGCAATATACTCGTCAGCCAGTAGTTAATGGTCAAGCTAATGCTGCTGTGCAGGCTCTCAGCTACACGAGGAGCCGTGCCGCATCACGGCTTCGTCTGAGTAAGATCATGCTCATTGGAGTATCGGTGGCGCAGTAAATCTAGAGTCCTCATATTTGAGTAAGAATGTCTCAGATTGTTTGAGAAGGTCAAGTCTTGTTGTGTTTCCAGTCCAGATCTTTCCATTTCTTGAGAAGACAAAATGTGATCATGCCAACATGGCTTGGACCCCATATATCGACTCTTCCTTCCAGGTCTGGATCATTGCTGTTTGTGTGATTCTCTTACCTGTCGCTCCGATTTTAGTTGGCCTCCGCCTGTGGTCCAAGCGAATCATCCGTTCCCGATTACTCTGGGCTGACTTGCTGATATGCTTGTCCTGTGTATGCCATCTCGTCCACATTCCGACCACCCAAAGTAATTGCTAGAGTCAGAAGTTGACCTCTTCCAGATCATGCTTCTCGGTGTTTGGATTCCGATCATAATCTGTAGGCGCAGAAGACCCATCCAGCAGCTTCATCATCTTACGCTAGCCTCAGCCTTGACTGACGTGCCGGGTACTGCCTAGTGTTTGCTCGCGGTGATGGAGCCACATGGCCGCTTGAGGAGAGACCCATAGTATTCTGGATTATGAGAGTCGAGGTTAGCCTATCCTCAAAGATGGCCACGTCTGTGACCAAGTCTGCCGCATGGTCTCTGACTAATGAATGCAGTGTTTGGTTACTGCTTCGACGTTTTACCTGCTTTCCAGCTATTTGTGCAGAATCTCCATTCTCTGCATCTACTGCGAACTCCTCAGGCAACTGCCAAAGATGAGACTCTTCATCGTGTCTGTTGGCGTACTGGTTGTCATTTGCGGTTTGGTGTCTCTAGGAGTGCAGCTTGGGGTGGGAATCCAGGACATACTGTTCGTTCGGGCCGATCTAGGCCCTGATGCCAAAAAAGAAGGCGTGAAGTGGATCGTGTATGGGGTTCTCCCTGACGCCGCCAGCTGTGTGTGCGACCTGGTCGTGTTTGCCCTGCCGCTAAGGTCGCTGTGGAAGTTGCAGCTGCGAAGCCCGAAGAGGAAGATCCGACTGATCTCGACCTTCGCTGTGGGTTTCCTGTCAGTAATTTCCAACACATGAGCGCATAAACTTTGTTGAGCTGACAACTCTCCCCAGTGCATGTATCCTCTCCTTGGCGAGGATCCTAATATGGAAAGTTCCTGGCTACGTCGGTGCCAGTTTCGAGGATCCATATATTCGGCTAGACGCTTTCGAGATCTCGTATCCAGTGGAGATCACGGTCGGAATACTTGGCGCTTGTCTGCCTTTACTGCGACCTATTCTGCATCGAAAGGAGTATGCGAGTAGGTTTAGCAGCAGCAGTTTTGCGTTGGGACCTGTTCAGAACTCAACCTCGCAGACGGCACTGAACGCGCGGACCGGGAGCGGAGGTGCGAGGGAAAGCCTGTCGTAAGGATGGCTAGACCTATACTCGAAGTCCTCGGTCAGACATGGGTGCGTGCTGCTGAGGCTTTCCGATGCTTCGAACCAAATCACCGCTCTCGAGCATCGTCTCCTGTAAGTGCACGTCTCCGTCTCAGTTAGTAAGATGCATGCTGAGTACAATTCTAGTTGTGCCCCAAGCTCTATGTGCCTCACAACGACGCCAAAAGCCATCAGTTCAACGCTGTCTAATGCTGGTACTCCATCTTCCCATCGCCTACCACCTTCCAGAACTCATCGACGATCTCTTTCTGTCCTGAGGCCGCTCCTCTCACTGCCAGGTACACTCTCGCATCTAGAGCCGGATCCCAGTCCCCAGGATTCGCACTCGCCATGATGCCACCAGCCTCACTCAAAATACACCACCCAGCACAAACATCCCAGGCATAGCAACCACCCTCCCAGTACAGATCCAGAGACCCTTCGGCCACGGCACACAGATTGAGGGCCGCAGAGCCTAGACTCCGCATGCTATGTACCATCGCGCCTCCAATCTCAGGGCTTCCTGCCAGCTTGCGGAACGTCGCGGTCTTGACATCATAGTTATTTCCGTCACGACTCGAACCCCACTCCACAGCAACCAGCGCCTTGCCCAGGCCCTCCAGCGCCGGCGCCTTGCTGCCATCGCCCTGCCCGGACACTGGCAGCCGGATCTTCTCCGCCCCCTCGGAGCCGCTTTTCAGCACGCCCGAGGCCGCGAGTGCGGCGTTGCGCTGCATGTATGCGCCTTGGCCCTTGATGCCGGAGTAGAGGACGTCGAGGAAAGGGTTGTAGACTACGCCGACAGATGGGACCTTGTCCACTGCGAAGCCGAGCGAGATGCAGGCCTGCGGGAAGCCATGCAGGAAGTTGGTCGTGCCATCGATTGGGTCGACGATGAATGTGGGCGCATTGGTGACTTTTGTCTCGCCGGCGACGTAGGTCTCTTCGCCTACGAAGGAGTAGGAGGGGTAGAGGGTGGAGAGTCGGGTGGAGACGAGGCGTTCCACAGCCTGGTCGGTCTCGGTCACGATATCAACGGCTGGAAGGGGAATTGGTCGTTAGTACTTGTTCTCCATTTTTGACACAGCAACCAAAGCTAGGACAGTGTGAAACTCTCCGTACAATTGAGTTTGGTACCCGTCGTAATGCTATTTGGGTTGGCACCTCGGATCATTCGACCTGCCTCGAAGGCGATCCCGAGCAAATGATCGTGTATCTGTTTTAGATTGACGCCTTCCATCTTGAGCACAGGTCCCAAAAGACGCAGAGTGGGAGAATTGGTACAATAAAGCACAGGAGAAGCTGTGTACTACTTTGTAACGTGCAGGCGGGGTTCTCCACAGCATCATCGTCACTGTGCTTTGCTACAGGGGCCTCCCTGTAGTGACAAGCAGGGATTAGATGCGGCTCTGCGGATTATCCCGGGCAGCCAACGACATGCGCATATTACCGTAGAGCGTGTGCAACAAACCTCGACAACGTTTTGTGTGACAGATAAGTGCGCCTTTTATCTTCGTCATTCATCCTTTGGATCGAAAATCCATTCCGCCCGCTCCAGGGGCTCGTAGAACAACCGGAATCAGGCAACACTTAGCGAATGAGCTTCCAAGTTCGCTGCACAAAAGACTCCCTTGGTTGGTGCCTTGCCGCAGATTAGCATCTTCTGAATGGGTGCAAACCCCCCGAATTGACGGCATGCCACGTTCAGACCATTTCTCAAGCCTTTTTGCCATGTAAATGGGAGCAGAAGACAATGGCACGCCGGGATGCTTTCACATCGCGGGCGAGGCGAAGATCAGCGACTGAGCCGCGCCCTATCCCACCGTAACACCACAAAGGTCTCTAAAGCAGCTCGTGTCTTGTATAGCAAGCAGTCGTGTGAGAAGATCTTGAGCCCGAAAGTGTTTACGTATTTTCCTGATAAGCGGACCGGCAGCTAGGATGAAAGAACACCACCGCAAAGAAAACTAGATCCAACTCAAGGTGGCAGAGCTTTCGGATCACCTTTGAAAGAGTCATTGCGAATGCGCTCAAGCCTCACCCTCCTCGATTCATCGCCACCGTGAATAGTGCTCATGTACACTAGGAACGAAATTGTCATCTCGCATACTCTCGCAAAGGCCTGATCCTCCAAAGATACTTTCTCGCCTTCTTCTTGCTCTTCTGGCTTTAGCTGCAGGAAACGATATTCGGCAAAAGCTACCGCGCTTTGGAATGCTAAGAGAAGATGCGATTTACTAAAGGCAACAGACCTTGACACATTTCTCAGACTATACAGCGTGTAAAATCGATGAATGCTTACCGTTCCGGATCTGCCTTCCATTCCATTCAATCTTTCGCAATTCCTTGTTTTCGAACACATATTTCCTTGTGCTGCGGTCGATTCTGAAGTCTTTGCGCCGTTCAGTCTCCAGTTTGTGGAAGAACTGGATCCAGATGGCGGTCTTGCTCAGCATCAGAGAAGTTCTCACAGTGGGTTACTGAAAGTATCCGAGATATGAAAGCATCGTCGAATTGTCCGACTCGATTCGTGGTGAGGAAAAGAATACCGCGGTAATATTCGACAATACGCAGAAACACTGAAAGCCAGTCAGCACTTAGATAGCAATCCTGCAGCCGCAATACTAGTAGAGGGATTGTGGCAGATTTCATGGATGACCTGGTATTCAAACACATCCTGTGTAGGTCGATAAAAAATGGCTTACTCGAAACCAGCCTGTTACGCTGCAAATCCGAGATTGATCGCTCTTCCAGGAACACATCGGCTTCGTCAAAAAGCATCACTGCTCCCCATATCTCTGCCAATCGAAACCATTTTGATAGAATTCTTTCAGCCGTCACTTCATCCGTGCCTATATCTCCACAGGTCAGAGACAGTAGCGGCCGCCTCGTTGCTTCTGCGATGCACTCAGCAGTCTAAAGACAAAAATTATGATCAGTACATAATTGGACAAGCATGCTCACTGTACAAGACGGAATGTGAACTCAGACGATGGCTCACATAGGTTTTTCCAATACCCGGACTGCCATGAAGCAGGAAAACTTGACCTTCGCCTTTGTTCTTGATGAAGTCAGCGGTCCATTGCTTTGGGACTTGGCTACCGCCGTCAGCGTCCAGCGCAGTATATCGATGGACCAGGGACCTGATCACCGATTTCCTGTCTTCTTTCATGACAAGGCTGTCAATCGCGGCATGATTGAAGACGACGTTCTCACAACAAGCTACGTCGAATAGTTCTGTAACACAAGATCAGCCCTCCTGGTGCTAAATGGCAGTAATTGTGTGGATGCGCATCACCCTGGGTGGCGCAACTAATGAACTCTACTCACGCCATTTCCTTGCCTTCAAGTCGAAGCCAATCACATTTAGTGGGCACATGAGATAGCGTGACACGTCCTTGGTCCCGGTTTCGCTGTCGATAACCTCAAGATCCCGCATACCAGGTCCTGGAATGAGATTGCCGTAATTTGTCCAGGGTACGTTCTCATACCTAGCAGACCCTTTGATATGCCATTTTTGACTAGGTGTTGGTGGTCGTTTGTCTGGATCGGGGGCCGTATCACTTGGGGATGCATCATCGGTCGCCGAAGTAGAGACAAAGAGCCCTGAATGTTCCCGACAATGTAGGGTGCCAAATCCGGGAGGAAGTCCGGATGCTCTGAATTAGTGGGTGCGTACCTGTAGTATGTCGTTGGGTCTACGATGATTCTGCCTTGCTGGATGTGTGCTTCTTTAGCATGGTACAACACTGGTGTACATATCTGAAATCTGAATAGTTCAGAAGGGATGCTTACCCATTCGCACTGATCTTTGGTAAGCTTGCTCTGGTCATCAACCTGGAAACCGGCAAGAAACCACCAATACTTTCGTCCTCGGCTAACCAGAATATCTCGCAGAGTATCTTTGTCCTGTGCGTCGTAGTAGTGGCAAGGGCTCGCTTCGAGCTCTCCGATTTGTTTTTCGCCAGTGAAGGGTTTGATGACACAAGTACTTGGACATCTTCCAAGCCTGGTTCCATCGAAACTCAAAGTCCAGTAGTCGACAGAGAAGGGCTCGGGTTTTCGTTGGTCCAGGTCGCCACCCTGGATCGAAAGGACCACACCAACACAGACAGAAGCTCCCAAGCGCCTCAAATAGATCTTAGTTCCGGGTTTGTATAGCAGCCACAGCATCGAATAAGTGGCGACTGCTGGATGTTGATGGTGTCGATCAATCTCCTTCTGGACTTCCGCAAGATTTTCTCGTTCGATCGCCTCTCGGACGGCGTCCATGTGTTTGTGTGTTTCTTCATCGCATGTCTTTGGCCCAGAAAACCTGAAATCCGTGGTGAGAAGTTCATCGCCAGGCTGATATTGTCCTGAATGATAGGTCTGCTGGAAGGCTTTGATGTCGTCAAGGTAATGGTAGAAGAGGGAGTACGGCTCGGAGATGGTGATAGATGAACCTTGCAGCTCGAGATTAGGGTATTAGGTAACGACAGCCTGAAGAAAGTCTATTACACGTCTGCTGTGTATGATGATGTCTTTTCCAACACATGTCGCTCCAGCCAACGTACTGGAGAGTATCCCGTTGGTAGTATTTTGAGCGGGTATGGGGTCCATGTATGGAGCATTCGTCAGATTTGTCGCCAAGATTGTGACGATCTCGACGACTGGCTGCTCAGGCGACCCTTGGAGAGTGACAAGTCTTCCACGGCCACGTTCAACATCCAGCATACAAGGCCACGACTCGGCAAAAAATTGCCCACCACTGCTCCACAAAAATGAGTTTTTGTACGTGATCTATCTTGAGTTCGCGGTTTGTGCCTCAAGCTGAAGAATAGCTCCATTGTTGGGGGGGCTTGGAGATGGACTGTAGTCGGCGCTTTGAGCCTTTGCTTACAGGCCGGACACCTGGACACGCCCCAGTCCAGGAGTTCGCTGTGGTTCCGTTTTGTCAGCTGACACCAGAGAAACGTCTCGTTATCACGGTCATTGTCGTATTCTAGATCACTACTGCAATCGCTGCTGTCGTCAACCTCCGATGCTTCGCTGTCTAGACGATCTGATGCTCCAAATTGGGGATCCTTCTCAATATCGCTCAGAATCTTGTGGTTCGACTCTGTAGAAAGTATTATTGCTGGTTGATTGGGCTCCCGCGTTGCTTGCTGAGGACCGATGACGGTTGCGCTTTGGTCATGTTCGAGTTTCTTGTCCCCCGTGAGTGAGACCCTTTGCACATCAATTGGTGGCATAGTCTGCTGATCAGAATTAGTTTGACTTGCAACTCGAAGAGCGGTGGTGGCGTCTGGAAGACCGGTAAGGCTCTCCATGCTGAAGCAAGTAAGATAGAGGTACAGTGTGGAGAGTCATGGTTTGATGTCTTGAAACGACACCGAGGTGTCGTGACAAGAATATGCAGAGAAGAATCTTTGGCTTTACTGAATTTTGTAAATGGCCAAAATGAGAGGGCACTCGGCACAGGCAGCTCTACCCAGGTGACGCAGAGGGCGAAAATAGGTATTTAGCACCTAGCATGACCATCAACGGCTGCAGCACACTCTATCTAGACCATTACCAACTAACGTGTAACATTAACATCACACCTGGCCACTTGGAATGGTGACCGCAGCCACGTACAAATACTGCGTGTCAGCAAGGGTCATTATGCGAACCTTGGATTACATGCGATTCGCCAATGATTGTCGCTTGCTCTGGCGAAACGATCTCGTCGTAAGGGTGGTTGTGTCGAAATCCGGATTACTGCAGCTAATTTGCGCCTCCAAGCGTGAAGTTCATGCGCGCACGAGCCAGGAAACTGGGCTACCAATGAACCATTTGCACGAGGCGCGACGATGATCAGTTCGGGCTTCTTATTTCCTTTGCTGACCACCATTTTGTGAGCAGATAAGGGAACGGCCGATTAATGGATCACCATGTCATACGCGTACACCAGGCCCAGGTGTGAATACTGTCAGTGATGTAACTTGGATGCCTCCACAAACATTGCATTCGCTAGGAGACACAGTCAGCATGGCGTGGACACAGAGCCACCTTGAGCGCCTACCTACTTCAGACTTGGGCTTACACGCTCGAGCTTCTCGAAACGCATCATGATAAACAGTAGCATCCAGTCATGGACAGCGTCGACCGAGAATTGGAGGCCAAGTCGTTTGTCCGTCAATACAGTTTCAAGGTAGCCGCAGATCTAGCTGAGAACGAACTGGCACAGTTTCTCATGGAGAATCAGCGATCTGAAATAGTGACGCAAGCTCAAACCCAGCATGTAATAATGTCAGATTTCATTCCAGTGATTATGCGCTGAGGGACCAGACAGGTTTGTGCTTCCCGCGTGGTAAATCCCAATGGTACGTTGCAGCTAATGGGGAATCCGAGCAATGACTCTTGTGGTAACGAGGACCTTGAAATACTCTTCAGGGAACGCAAAGAGCTGTCAGACGTTTGGCTGCAATTCCAAGTCAAGTATCCGGAGTTTAGCGAGCTGCATCCAGATGTCAGGGGCCCTCCGAGCGTCGAAAGGTTGCGTTCAATCATGAGGAACAGAATGGAGGTCTGGAACAACAAAAGGAATGGGGGATTAGGAAGAGCTAATGAGAAGATGATGGAATCTTCTGAGAGGCTTATCTCTTTCTCGGATCTGTTCTCGATAATACCCCAAGGCGATAAATATGTGTCGTTCTTCACAAGGGCTTTATCGACCGCGGCCAAGGCAAGTCCTCTGGGCTTCTCACGCCTCGTTTCCGGCGAACCAAGCATAGCTAACGTTTGATGTCGAGATTGATAGGCCGCTGCCAGGCATAAAGAAATTGCCAAAGGCTTCTCTCTTGCATTGGACGAAATAGGAAAAGAAATGACCTTTAGCACGCACGAGTTGAGAATACACCGAGCACAAAAAAAATGAAACGACTGGTGATACGTCTGTACATCAAGCACGCAAAGTTCTTCTGTCACTTCATGAATTGGTACTTGTCATCTTCCTTCAAACGCTTTGCAACTTGACTACGGAATGACTTTTACACGAAGGAAGTCCAACTCAGAGTGACAGAGATACGTCAGGTGTCGCGGGAAGTCGAACAGGAAGCCTCACTAATAACCCAGATATCAACCCAACGAACAGAGGCGATGGTCCGATCCCTGCCGACTATAGAAGAACTCACTCGAATAGCCGATTTCTACCACGACATTGTCACAGATCGCCTTGAGACGATGGACAAAAGCACGGAGGTCTTGAAGCAGGGAATTGGGCAACGTTCTCAAAATCATATAGCAGCTCACTGCAACTACTTGATATACGACGCAGACGTTACCAAAGCTGCCAGTCAGTGTTGAAATCCTCGACGCCCTGTCTGACTTTGCTGAGTATCAGATGCAGCAATGAACGCGTGCGGTGACTCCGCGGCTACCGGCCACACAGATGGCTCTCCACCCAGCAATAACTCTCTCTATCCACTTGAACGGTCCTGGTCTTCGTGGCTCTCACACTTCACTGCCAGTACCAGACCTCCTGACATTTTCACGACTGAGGGTGCAACAACTCTCTCGACGACTGCAGGCGTACTTTCCAGCTACAGAATCAGACAGTCACGACAGGAAATATACAGCAACACACACCGTATCCGGGCTAGTCGTGGCCAGACTCAAGGAGTGGCTCGCGTCGCCGAGATCTGACCTTTTCTGGATCGTTGGTACGAACTCGCCATTTGGCAACGAAGCAAGTCTGGCCAGCTCACACATAGGAGACATCGCCATGAGAGCAAGACTGCTTTGTGTATCATTCTCGTGTACCCCTGCTACCAGCACTCCACACGTCTCCCAGTACGCACACACGCGCTGTGTCGCCTTGTTGGTGGCGCTGTTACACACTCTCGTACATCAGCTGGTTTGTTTTGTCGCGGAGACATTTGAAGACGCTCATGACCTCGGAAATGCCATTCAAGCCATGGACGGAGGGAAGGCCAGTATTCCGAAAGCCTTGGAGACTATTTTGACGTGGACGAGCTTGTGGACTGCACACTCCTGGCTAGACGGCGGCCTGGGAGAGCTCAGCCGGACGGGAGGTTTCTCGGCGAAGTGGAGTCACTTGTCATGTAGAGGAGTTTTAAGATACGTTCTGGCGTTGGTCTCGCTCGTCCCGATTTTCCTGCACTGCCCAGGTCCGATCCTCTTGGTCCTGCTCCACTTCGTCTCCCGAGTCGACGGCGTTCACGTTCCACAGCGCGCGCCACAGGCACTCTTCCTCTGTGCCTCACTAGCCAGCTGGGTTCATCGCTATCTCGCACCTCACCGCCGCGTATAGTGGACTGAATGGAGATGGGGTGCTCGTCCTCTGTGCGCACAGTCCCCAACTCTTATCAGCGAGCTAAAGGTAAGTCAGTACACGACGAGTTTGCAGTCGCCGACTGGTTTGGCAATGGGTAGAATGGGCAATCATACGAGGAATATTGGTCCCAATAGTCAACAAGGTATTCGTATCTCAGTTGGTACTGAGCTGCAATGAAAGCCGCCAGCGCATCAAATCATGCCAGAACGCCGTCCGTGTCTCCCAGCCAGCCATGACTGACAAGAGGCGTCTCATGAGAGTCCTATCCATACTCGTGCCAAAGTCCTACACTCCGCCTTCAAAAGGAAAAGCTCGCATCTCCACACGGACATTCAATGCCGAGCGAAAGACCGAGACCGGCCTCGTTGTATAATACAAGGCCCCACAACATTGCGCCCTCCCGTGTTGAACCACCCTACCCAAGCGCCGCATCTGCTCCCCCAAGCCTCACATACGCTCCGTAAATGCACTCCGCCGCTCCGTCGGACTCCCATCCCCCTTCCCACCGCCCTCCATCGGCCGCGGACTCACGCCCCGCAAGCTCAGGTTACTCGGCTCCGCAGCATCATCATCAAACGGATTCCGGCCGCCGCCCGGCCGCCCCCGCGGCGACGCCGCCGCCAGATTCATCGCATAGCTGCTATCCTCACGCTGCTCGACGCCCAACGAGCCGCCCAGCGGGCCCCCGCGCCCGCCGTGCGCCGTGCCCTCGTACGCGGTGCTGTTGCGCCCGTACGGCCCCAGCCCCAGCTCGTGCTCCTCGTCGTCGTAGCCCGTGGGTCCGTAGTCGGCCTCGTCGCCGACGCGCGCGTCCCAGGCTGCGTCGGGGTCGAGCGCGCGGTTGCCGCCCATGGAGCGCGAGGAGGCGGGCGCGCCTTCGTAGGCGCCGGCGGCGGTGCGGTTGTTGCGGTTCTTGAACTTGGTGACTTGGTCGCTGAACCAGCCTTGGATACCGCCGGCGCGGGGGGTGGGCCCGTAGGCGTCGGCGTTGGATTTGTTGCGGAAGGGGATGAAGGAGGTTAGGGATGGTGGGGGGAGCTAGGTTGCGGGTGTTAGTCGTACGGTGTGGACTTGAAGCGAAGCCTTGTGTGAGGGCAAGAGACGGCGGGTTGCGTGAAGGGTGCTGGAGGCACGAGGAAGAGGAGGGGGGGGGGTTGGGTGGGTACTATGGTTGAAGATAACGTACGCCGAGCTTCTGAGCGCGCGACCGGCTGTACAAGACCCAGGCCACGACGCCAACGGCGGCGAGCACGAGGACCGTGATGACGATCGCCCCGGCTGTGCCGACCATGTTGGCAGTGTTCTGCTTGTTTCTTCCCGTTGGGAGACGACTGTGAATGCGAATGCGCGCGCGAAGATGGGCGTCGAGCGAGCGCGAACGGTGATTGCGCGAGAAACAAGTGGAGACGGGGCAATGGGCGGTGATGTCAGGCTGTTGCGAGTGCCGGTGATGCTATCGGTTTAGGGCCGGTCAGGTGCTGGGCGACTGCTTGGTTTCCACAAAGAGCTGGAGCTGGGCTGCTGACATTTGGGCTGTTGGGCATTGAGGATTCGCTTCAAGGCAATGCTGTTTGTCCAGCTCAGGCGATCTGGCGAGAGCACACAAAGGTCTTGAATGGAGGTTGCACCTTTGAGGAAAGCTACAGTCAGGCAAAGATGCGAGATGACTGTGGTAGAGAATGGCCCGATTGGGGAAGGTGTGACGCTGGAGGTGCTGTGGCTCGGGATGCACCCCACCCCACTGAAGGATTACAGGGCCCCACTGGAGGATTGCAGGGCCCCACTGGAGGATTACAGGGCCGTACCCTGTACGAGTACAGCGACTCGAAACTCAGCCCACATCTGGTGAGAACTTTGTACGAAATGGCATATTGAACTGCCACAACTATTTGTCCATTTTATGCGTGCGGTATTTGTACATGTAGTCTTTGACGGACTGCAAAGCACTATGCCTGAGCGCAAGTTGGATTGCAGCAGAGAGAAGCTCTCTCTCTTAGTTTCCAAAGTGCTCGGCTCTTCTACTTGCTTCAAATGCTGATAGCTTCACAAGCTGCCCACTACTTCTTACCGTACCTGTTACATGAGGACTAACCAAGCCTCCCACCCACTTTCCATCAATCAAATGCTGCAGCAGCAGCAGCAGCAGCAGCAACAACAGCATGCCATGTGTATAACAAGAGCCAGATAGCAAGCACATTGGGGGTATAGTGCAGCCTAGCCAGCACATGATCCGCCCAACCCTACACAAAGCAAGAATCCCACTCGCCTCCACTCGTCGCAAAATCCAGGCTCTCGACAAAGTTGCCCAGCGTACACCGCCCAAGCTCATCACCCCCACACGTCTCCAGCGGGCGCACACGATCGTTCACCAACACCCGCACCATCTCCTCGGACTCCCCCTCACAAGCCATCTTCTCAAAGTACATGCGCGCCGCAAACGGCACCGTCCACGCCGTCGAGTACCCATCGAGCGCCTCCATGGTCGCCGGATCATCCGTGCGCGTCGTGTTCGACAGCATCTCGGTGTTGTTGTACAGCCCCAGCGCAAACGCAATGGCCGTCATGTCGCTGTCGTGGCTAAAGTCCGCGTACAGCGTCCTGTTCAGCGGGAACGTCGCCGCGCCGGCGGCATCCAGCGTGCGGTTCGTCGACGTGTTGTCGACGACTGGCTGGCCCGTCAGCCGCGCGATGAGCTCGTTGGCAAAGCCCACGCCCTGCGTCGGCCCCAGCGGATTGCCCGCGCCGTACCCGTAGAACTTGCCCAGCGTCTCAAAGTAGTCGTAGCTGCGCCACTCGTCGGCGGTGAAGAGCGCGCAGAACGGCGAGATGGCGCCCTGCGCGTCGGCGACGGTCGTGAAGGGGCACAGGTCCATCATGTAGATGGTCTCGGTGGCGCTCAGCTTCACGCCGGGGAGGTTGGCGTTGAGCCGCGCCGTGATGTTGCGCGTGAAGACGTCCATCCAGGCGACCTGCGCGTTGTCGCTGATCTCCGCGACGGGGCCTTGTTCAAAGGCCGTGCAGCGGCTGTGGTCGAGCGTGTTGTTGCTGCTGTCGCTCTCTTCGATGATCACGATGTCGTACGGGTACGCGGTGTCGCTGCTCCCCGCGGCGGCGTGGAAGCCCTGCGTCCAGTTCCGCGCGGACTCGACAACGCGGTCCTCGCCCGAGGCGCGCACGAACGGCCGCGCCGTGGCGGCGAGCGCCGCGTAGCGCGCGTAGAACGCCTGCCCGCTGTTGACGAGCTCCTGCTGCCCAAAGGTGGTGAGCTGGTCCGCGCCGAGGGTGTACGCAAAGTCCCGGAGGAACTCGTAGCCGGCGCCGTAGGACTTGACCGACGCGTGGATGCGCTGGATGGTGGCGTTGTACAGCGCGGTCTTGGACGCCGTGGGGTCCCGCGCGCCGTGGCGGTTGAGCGACTGCACGAAGGTGATGGCGCAGCCGTCGGGGAGCGCGTCGGGGGCCGCGCCGGCTTGGGGCGCCCTGAAGAAGGGCGAGTATTGGCCCCAGTGGTGCGAGATTTCGGGCGAGCAGCTGTAGCCGGTCTCGATGGCGTTGCAGGAGGTGTTGGACACGGCCGTCACCACGCGGCTGTGGGCGTGTGTTAGCACCCGTGTCTCGAGTCTGTGCATGCCGTGACGCAGCAGTCGGGGTACAATGGCAAAGCACTCACAATGTCGCCGCCGCGAGATACCCGAAGATCATGGCAGCCATCGTTGCCATGCAGAGCTTCAAGACCTTGTGATGATTCTGGGCCCAAAAGGTGAGTTTCTCGTGGGCCTCTGCGACGGTGCTCCGAGCCGGGAGACGACTATACTTGTAGCCGCCCCTCGCCATCGTGGACCAGCCACCGCTCACCCTGTCCCAGAGTTCCATGGTCCCATGCGATGCTAGCGGGCCAGCCGGCACCACCCCAACGCAGTGGCAACTCCCGAGTGGTGCAGCTTTGGATGCGCTCAGGCAGTCGCAGGCTGGGGCAATGCAGTAGTAGCTTGCTGTGAGTAATGAATAATAGTAAGGCTGTGCCGGCAGAATGCCGTCGGTCTCTCAGCGTCCTCCAACCTCTCGCGCGAGATGAAGGGATGGCACGTGCACGACGAGCACCACCAACGCTGGTTGCCCCCGACGTCGGGCTGCGAGCCTAATAGGGTCAAGACGAGCGCCTCGGTGAGTGGAAGAGGCTATACCTGACCAGAGCAACGTCTTCGAGCCAGCGAATGCTACCGCCCAACCCACCACGTGCGCTGGATCGAGGTTGTCGGGTTGAAAACAAGATTGGGTTTAGTGCGGTGCAGTGGGTAGATTGGGGCTGCCAGTTGCGGGACGGGGGCTTGAAACGTTCAGGTGACCACTGGCGTGCCCTGACAGCCCGAGTGCTCAGTGAGGTAGCACTCAACCAATGGCCACTGCAGTGCCCCGGAGGCAGGGTTCATGCCTTTTTCCGGGCCGCCATTACAGGAGACTTCTCAAGTAAAATGCCCCCCCCCGTCGTCTCACCACCAACACGAGCATAACAGACGACAGACGACAGACGACAGACGACAGTCTCGCATACCTACTCGTAGTCAAGCAGGCTGATCTCGCGCCACTACTAGTGAAACCCGATGTTGTGGGACGAGGACGCTTACAAAGTGCGTAGTGCTCGGTGCGCGGAGCTCGTAGCTTAAATGAGCTAGCCTAGAGCAGAGCATAGACATGATGTAAAGGTTGCAAGTATAAAGCAAGGAGACAAAAATAGCACTTTGCAATTGGTATCCTGGTATCTCAACGTCAAGCAAGGCGTGCTGCAGCACCCAGCACTCATCAACCAGCCCATGCGTGGAAAGTGGAAACGCACAAAAAAGAGCAGTGCTCAAATACACGATGCTTCCATCAAGATAAGCATCCCGTCCAAGATGACCGCCCGCCGTGGATATCAATCAAGCAGTAAACCAACCCTCTCTCCTCCCCGTCTTCTTTTGTTCTCCATCGCCAATTAGCCCAAGTTGTGACTTCCCATAGCCAGCCAGCCAAGCCCCTTGTATCCCTTTTTGTTTGTTTTTTTGGTGTCCATGAATGCCCTCGCTGCCTCTCAAAACGCAACGCCCACGCTCGTAGGCCTAGGCGCCGACGCGTGCCGAAAGTGCATCGGCACCCGCCTAGCGCCCTGCCCCCTAACATCCGCATCCTTGTCCACCTCCGGACCCGCGAGCGCAAGGCTCAACCCGGCCTCGTTCCGCTTCCAGCTGTCGGCCTGCCGCCGCACCTCCTCCGGCGGCGTGCTGCCGGGACTCCACTGCGTGCTCGTCCCCACCGTCCCTGTGCCGTCGTACGCCGTCTGCTCCTCGTCCGTCGAGTACACAGAGCCGCTCAGCGGGCGCGAGGAGCGGTCCGACGCCGAGTCGAAGCTGCTGCGGCGCGGGCCGGAGAAGAGCGCCGACGGCGGGAGGGTCTGGTAGAAGCCTTCGCGCGAGGTCAGCGCGCGCGGCGCGTTGGTCACGCTGTCGATGGACATGTGGCGCTGGTGCGCGGCGAAGGAGGCGAGTGCCATGGGCGACGTGGTGGGCTCGTTGTCGGTGTCGGCGGGGAAGAGCCAGTCGGACACGCGCGAGAAGGACTTCTTCTTGCGCAGGGGCGGGCGGAGGATGAGCGGCAGCGGGGGCGCGAGGGGCACGCTGACGTCGATGGAGTTGTCGATGATCCTGGGCGAGGTGAGGGGTGGGTGCGAGTTGAAGGCGGAGGCGCGCACGGCCTGCGTGGTGTGGGGTGTCGGTGCGGCCTCTGGGGTGGAGGCGGAGGAGCGCGCCGAGGGCTGCTGGTTGGGCTTCCATTGTGGTGCCTTGAAGCTCGACTTGCGCTCGGGGAAGGGCGGTGGGCGCGGGCGTGTGCGGCGTGGTGGTGGGGGCGCCTGCGCCGGCACTGCTGGGGGTGGTGCGGGGCGGAAGGCTGTCTGGGTGGAGGGGGCGGTGCGTGGGCGGTCGATGCTGACGCGCTCTGCAAAGGAGGGCGCCGAGGGCGGCACCATGGGGAATGCGGGAATCGGCTCGTCTGGATTGAGGTCAGCATGTGCAGCTGGGTCGCATGGATCAAGTGGCAAACTCACCAGGGTCGTATGAAGTCGAAGGGCGGCTCAGACACATGCTCGCCCTCGACTTGAGCGAGTGGATCTCGGCATCCAAGATGTCCTTCTCGATGATGGCAGACGCAATCCGCTCGACAATGGCCTCCACCGACGGCGAGGCATAGGTGTGAGCCCTCGGGCGTGTTTTAGCACGCGGCGGTATCCTTGGCGGTGGCTCGTCACAGGGGCTGGAACTCGAATACGACGCCCGGTCGCCTACTGGCCGGCGAGGGATGTTGAATGAGCTGTCAGACTGGCTCCTCGAGTGCAGAGTCGTGCTGTCGTCGTCGAAGACCTCGCGAGTCCGGGCTGGCTCGGGCAGGGCGAGGTCGAAATCGGGCGCGATGAAGTAAGGCAGAAGAGGCGAGACTCGGTTGCTCGTCTCGTAAATGCTGAGCTCCAGCGGTCGAAATGATCGAGCAGAGGACCTGAAGTTGACTGCTCCTGTCCCCGTGTGCTGGAAGTTGGTGGGATGCGATATTATTGGCGGCCGGCGCGTTGCTGGTCTCCTCCGCCTTGAGAAGAAGTACTTGTCTAACCAACCCATGTCGTCGGCCCTATTCGACGGCCAATCCCGCTGTTGTGGTCGCCCTTTCGGCACTGGCCTTGCAGGTGCAGCTCGGGGTGGTGTTACCGGCCGTGGTTGGGCGTCGTAGACACCTCTTTTCTCCGAATAATCTGCCTAGTTTAGCACAATTTTCCTTCCAGCACGCATGTGCGTGCGACAAGCGCCGCGAGAGAATATGCCGGAGTGGAACTCACTTGGAAGATCGTCGTAATCGTCGTCGTCGTCGGCACATGGAGCAAATAACCAAGACTTTACGTTGCCCAAGCATCCACGTGAATTGGAACTCATCGTGGTGGTGGCTCATAGAGACGTGTGCGTCATGCCGAATATAAAGCAAAAACAGCGAAAGGACGGCCAGCGAAATTTCGAAACATGTAAGCAAGTAAGCAGTATAAACTTCTATTTAAAGAGAATGGATTCACCGAAGAGTAGAGTGCTTCAGGATCAGAGAAACAAAGAGAGACTAGGCCGCATGACCAGATCTAACGGGCAGGACGTCCAACGTAAAACCACAGAGGGAGAAGCGGGACTTGGGGAGAAAGCCCGCGTGGCATGTGGGATTCTTTATTGGAAGCTGACCTGACCTCCCTAGGTACCTGGCGGGGGCCCATGTAGGCCTCATAACGGAGCACCTGGGCCACGAGAGGGACGGCCAGAAGCTCCACGCTGCTCGTCGTACTCCGTGCACTACACACCCTCTCTGACTGGCGAAGGGGAAAGTGCGTCCCAGGACTTGGGCTGAGCATGGCTGACTGTGTGGGAGAACCTAGGAGGAGGAGTGGTTGCTGGCCGGTGGAGAGGTCTCAGTTGAGGCTCTCTGATAGGCTGAGCTGGGGCGGCCGAGGACCAGTCGGGCGCTTACCGGCAGGGTTCTTGGTGATGCAGGCAGTGTGCTCCGGAAATGGCTGGCGGGCGTTGGCGCTGCGCTCGCAACAAATTTGAGGACCCACCAGTCGTTGTTCTAGGACAATGCCATCCAACGAGTCGGTTGTCTCACATCGCCTTTCTTCAAGGTCACGAACTGCCACCACCCCAACGGCTTGGACAATTAGTGTCTTCGTATCTTGCCACCAAATTGCCAAAGATTGGCTCACGAGACTCCGAGATTGTACGAGCATGATGGAGCCCCCCCATGTACTATGTGTATGTAGCAGCTGACCCTCGTCGGTCCGGGGCAGTTCTGGCTCAGCGAACAACAAGAACAAATCCAAAAGAACGGTGCCATTGGCTGATCTCAGACGACGAACGGCGAGATGAACCATAGGCGCTAGGGGCTATGCAGGTCATCTCTGCTGGTTGACAGATTGCCATCGACGCCTCTGGTTCCATGGGCCTGGCGGCTTGCAAGATAGGATGTTGCTATTCTTTGCTGAAACCGCAAAGCAAACTCGGCCGCCAACGAGACCCGAGTGACTACACATAGGTAGCCCTGCCTTCAGGTACATTGTTTCGACTCGTTCGAGCGGGAGGCGATTGCAAGCTTGGCTAGCTTGGCTAGCTTGGGCGGCCCATTGTGGCGGCCGCTACACACCCACGAACGGCGGGCTTGGTGACCGGCGGGCCTGTCAGGATTGGCGATGCCCCGACTGCTCTGCTTGCTCTGCTTGCAATCTGTCTACCCGCTTGCTTGCTTGCGCGTGTCAACACGGGACTCCGCACGTCGCCTGCTCTTACGATGCAGGACGCAGCGGCCCGCTTCTCGATAGTGTGTGTTCCGTTGCAGGAAAGCAACCAGCAAAACAAGCATGCAGGAGGATGGAGCTTGCATTGGCTGACATGGCAGTGTCTCGCATGGTCGCCTGCTATCCGCGGCTGCGGCTTGCGTGCCACAGCAGGGCGATGTGATATGCTCGACAGTGAAGGGCCGGGAGATATTTACGACCAGAGCTCGATGCAAGGGCAAAGTCGCCGCGGGAGTGGCGTGGCACAAAATGAGCAGGCGTCGCGCGGCTGCTAGGAAGCACAGCAGTGCGTAGCAGATTGCACACGCGCATCCTGAGACGAGCATCGCCAATGTGAGGTGTTGATTTGCCTTCTCACATTCCTTGGTTGTCCGTGGCAGTTGCGTCGAGTTGACAATCATTTGGCTTCTAAGAATAGTCAGTAGTGACGCGCATGCCACGAGGTGTTGGACATGGCAGCGTGGCCGGCGGGAGGGTCTTCCGTCAGCAGGATTGGTTGTGGCCTTCGGGCCGAAGAAGGCTGAAGCTCGTAGCTGTCTGCTGAGAGCACGATTCTGGTACCGACAAATACCGCTGGGAGCTTCCTTGTGCTTGTGATTGCTGGATCGATGGCGCCCAAGTGCGGAGCTCCCGCCACCGCACCCGGCCAGGACTCGTGATGAGGCGGAGTTCCCAAGGTGAGGTAACAGACAGTCTTCCGCGCATGTTGTCAGACAAGACTCCAGCCTCGCCTGCCCACACCTCAGACGACACATCCAATGACCTGCTGCAGAGCCTGTTGCGTCGAGCAAGCCACGGATCGGCCGGTGGAGTCAAGCCGTCTTGTTGGTCAGAGCTCTTAAAATCCATGTTCAGTACGGGGCGACACTGTCGCGATTCGTGCAAGACTGGAAGACTCAGATTCACCTTGAGTGGTTTTCAGCCCGGCGGACGCCACTTTGTCATCGCTATCGAAGTCCAGCTCAGCCTTGGACTTTGTTGGATCAGGCTGAGAGAACCCCGAGCATGGAAAACTGATGCATTAGATGCTCAGGGCTGCTTAGTCATCAGTCTGCTTACATAAGACCGCCCCCTCCCGGGCGATTACCACAAAATGTTTGTCAGCCACAGTACAATTTGGGTACCAGACCAGTACCGTCGTGAAGGAGGCAATGAAGGCCATTTCTCATCTGTCGTGAATGCCACTCTCTACGCCACTGTAAAGAAGTTTTGGCCGGACAAAGAAGTTCGTGTTAGGATGGTGTGATCCGCGCGGCTTGCGGATGACATTCTCGAGGCACTCGGAAGACGTCTTGTCGGTCGCAAAACCCTAGAGCTTGAGCAATTTTGATATCTTGCTCTCGATACAGATATCACTGCAGAGTGTACCATTACGGGAGAGTCGTCAACGACGTGCTCAACGTCTCGGACCTGAAGGCCGATTGACTGGTCGCTTCCCCAGCTATTCGACATCATAAGGAATGCACAGAACAGGTCTTACGGATGCTCGCTTCAAGCGAAGCCACCATCACCAAAGTTGGAAGGCTTCACGATTTCTTCGGCCCGGCGCCGTTGATTGATCGCTCGCCAGCGAATCAGAGGACGACGGATATGGCCATGACCGTACCTTTCTGTTGTACGCCAACATTGGGCATCTCGCGACGTTGATTCTGAATACGGGCAACTTGTCACATAAGAGCTTGGTATTCCATCCTTGAGAGTCAGTGCTTAGGCAGGCAGGACCCGACTGTGCGTCCTTCACATCAACAACTCTGCACTACTCGTATCAGAAGGAACCATGCGGTCAAAGAGGCTGCTTGATAAGCTGGTCTACACAGAGTTCTCCGGCCTGTGGGTGACTCGGTCGCATCGAAGCACACTCAGAGACTTTCCTTGACTGGTCGGACATCTTACGCGGTGAATTTTGCCTGCAGGATCAGATTCCTCAATTTTCACACAGCAGTGCCTACTTACTTATTTAATCTGCCCTGAGACTGCTTCTTCCTTCCACACGTCTACACGTCCAATCCAGGGATTTGTATTGCGCCCTACTTTGTGGCAAGTTTGCAGCAAGAAGAGACTATACACCAATATCCAACTTCTACCGAACTTCCTTGATCTGTCGTCTGAAGCTGGCTAGCAAGACAATCTTCTGCAGGATGAAGAACTGAGGGATGGTTGGCCACGGCATGACTGCCCATGAGTTGGCCTCGAAAGGAGCCCGGCCAAAATCCCTTCTAATCGAGGCCCGATAGCTTAGTCCAGGTTCAAATGGGAGGGACGGTGATCGCTTCTCCGTCTGCACTAGAACGGGTATAATGCATGAAATGACCAAGTATCACCATACAAATGGGTTTTTTATACAATGACTAGCGCCGTACATGAGGGATTTGGTGCAGTGACTAGTGCCTCATAGGAGGCTGCATGCGGAATGAGAATACAGTTGTTGTCTTATCTAGCGGTCTGTATACGGGACTTTGGCCCAGTATTGTCTTTCTAGCGTCTGACGTAGGAAAAAATTGTGGCTGGGTAGGTAGGTGTGTGGATGGACAAAGTGGGCGACTATACAAAACTCGTCTATGACTCTAGTCACAACATCGGTTTCCGCACGTGAGCTGCGAAGGAGCGAGAGACTAGTAAGCAGTATTGATTATTATCCATGTCTTTCCTATCCCATGGGGTATTCAGGTATGTGCTAGACAGACCCAGAAACACCCAATACCAACGCCCAAGACACCAGGATAAAAGGAACGCTGTAGAGAATTCCCGACGCCTGGTACAATGCATCCATCATCTTGGCCACCGTTCTTTAGACCACCAAAACGCCTTTCCAAAGACAAATACCATGCGACGCCACAACCGTGCCTGTCATGTATCCGAAGCATCGCGTTCATGCGTTCATAAAGAGCATGCCTGACATCTTCGCTCGTAATTGTCCTTTCATCCTCCATCATGTTTTTCTCTTTTCCCCGTCCCGAATTCACGCTGAAGCTTCTCAGCCTCACGAGACTCCTAGTCCTCCTCGTCCTCCGGCACAGCCCTCGTCGTAACCGTCATCGGCGTCTTGGGCTTCGAAATCAGACTCTCGACCTCGTCGGCATCGCACACCACAAGCTTGACCCGCTCCACCGAGAAGCACTGGACCGAGCCCACGAACGCGGCGAGAGCACTGCCCCACCAGGCAAGCGCCGTGCAGTCCATCCTAGAACCGACAGTGTACAGGAAGCCCGCAACCGGGGGCGCGATCATCCTGCACGCCGCGCCAGCGCTCGCCGCGAAGCCGTTGACCTTGCCCAGAATCGCGGGGGTGGGCGTCGCCTCCTTGATCATGATGAGGAGCAGCGGGTAGACGATGATGTTGAGCATGTCGCGGACGGTCAGGCAGAGGTAGATGGCCGGGTAGAGGAGCGGCTCGGGGACCCAGATGAGGTAGGGCATGAGCAGGCAGGCGATTGGGTGCAGCACGGTGACGATGAGGAAGAGGCGGAAGACGCCGATCTTCGCGGCGGCGATCGGGAAGATGACGGCTTGGATGAGGAGGGCGATCACGCCGTTCACTGCCATCACCACGCCGACGGCGTTCATCGACAGGCCGAGGCCGCCGGGGTAGTAGAGCATGTCTGGGACGCGCAGCGAGGTCGACAAGGTTGCGCGGTCATCCTCAAAGAAGATGGGAAGCAGGCTGTCGTAGCACATTGCGTGGAATGTATAGATTCCGAGCGACACGACGACGGCCATGATGCGCTTGTTGGAAAAGATGTTGTACTGCACCGCCTTCTCCGGCTCCTGGAACGTCTCTGTTGCCTGCGGGCCGATGTTGCGGAAAGTTCCGTACGTCGCCGTTCTCACATCGACGGCAGGCCGCTTGATGGCGTCCGAGGTCTCATTGAGCGGCGTCTCCTCGGACATGAAGGCGTCGGCCGGAAGGATGTGCGGGATGAGGCCTGTGTGCGTTTCTTCAAGCAAGAAGTAGCCCAAGAGGATGCTGACGAAGAGCAATCCGGCGCATATCAGGTTGGGGAGCAGGTAGGGAAAGGTGACGAAGACGCTATCATTGTCGAAAACGTTCGGCCAGTTCTCCTGAGGGTCTGCGAATGTGCCTCCGATCCAAGGGCCGATGATAGTTCCAATGCTCCATACGAAGGGCATCACAGCGTAAGCACGAGCTGTGAAAAGTCAGCATTCTGTCAGTGTGGCAGTTATTTCAGAAGGAGATAATTGTTCCACTCACGTTCCTAGCAGTATGTTAGCAGTGCACTTGTTCGTAAACCCAGACGAGGCAAGCCAGCCTGTAGGAAGAAGACTTACATGTTCAGGTTTGGTGACCAGCTCGCCAACCATTGTCTGGATGACACCAATGTTCCCGTTCAGTGCACCGCCGAGCACACGACCCATGAGTGCTATCCAGATGTTGGAGGAAAACCCGAGGACGATCATGCTGAACATTGTTCCGATGCATCCCAGCAAAAGTACGGGCTTTCGTCCGATACGGTCCGATAGTCCACCCCAGAACATGCCCATCACGGCCTCCGCGAGCGCGAAGGACGAGATGAGCAGACCTGAGTAGGTGGCGGCATCTTCTTCGTTGCCGACCTCAAATCTCTTGACGAGCTGCCAGGCGTAGGGGAAGATCGAAGTGAGCGCGATAGGTTCGGCGAGGCGAACAATGGCTAGAATTCTGTTGTCAGCCTGGTGTACATCTCGGGATGCTGTGGTTCAGGCGTAGTCTGTACCGAGCAAGAACAGCTGTAGTGTTGGAAAGTCGTCCGGGTTGCGGGTTGATCTCTGGTTTGTTAGGGTCATTGCTCCAGATGATAAATGCTCAGTCTTACGACTTCGGACACGGCACTATAGCAGATGGGCCGAGGCTCAGGTGCAAAGTGAAGTATCGCGTGTATATATATATCTATATATACGTATATATATGTGTGTGTGTGTGTGTGTGCGTGCGTGCGTGCGTGCGTGCGTGCTCAAACTCGTACGGATTCTAATGATTCGCAGAGTCGACGAGTGCGAGGTCGAAAATGCGTGGGAGGGCTGTGCAGTTGCTAAATATGCATGCTCTGGCTCTGGGAGATTAGCGAAGAGAAGAGTGTGTGCCGCATGTGTGTGCGACGAGTGCACGAGCTTTTGATAGGAGTCTGGCGACAGATGTATGGAGCGAGGAGTGCAGGACAATCATATGAGCAGGTCGGGAAGACGGGAAGAGAGAGGAGGGCTAAATAGATAGCAGTAAGTAAAAGAGGCGCGTCGGGGCTCCGAGCCCGCGTGGCTACTTAGCCGGGAAAGGAGCAGCAGACTGGGTTCGATAACGTCCAAAAAACTTGTCATGTTGTCCAGCAGCTGGCATAGGAACACGTCGAACTTTCTGGTCCAATTATTATGTTCCGAGGACCATTCAAAGCCCGCGATCGCGATCTGATACTGGCCTTCCACTACCACCGCAACCAGGACTGTAGCACACCGACCAAGATCTTCACCTGTTCGTGATGCTGAACATTCTGACCACAACACAATGCCCTCTCCATGCTGGCTGGATCTGCTGGACGCAGTCAGTCACAGGAAGAATTCCAAGTTCTCGCCCCATAAAACGTGATGGACTGTGATGAAAAGAGGTCTGGAGCGGGCGGTGGACCTCGCACTTCCAAGGTTGCTGAAGTCGACATGTAAATAGTACAATTAGCACCGACAGGGATATTCCTTACACGGATAGACCCACATGCATCCGACGTGCAGCTTGCAGGGATGGCAGTGACTGCATCTCGTGCATCTCTCAAAGGCTGGAAGGGCAACAAAGACGTCTTCTTCGGTCATGATCAACTTGTGGCAATAGGAGGCAGACCGCATTCGAAAACCGTCGATCAGCACTGCACATGGCAATGCATGTTTCTCAAGCTACTCGCCTTATCTCGGAGATCGTCAGGCGGCATCAAGGCCCGAGTGGTCGTCGGCTGTCGGTCGCCTTTGCCGCAGTAGCGGTGACCCACAAGCCAAAAAGAAGTCTCGAGTCACAGCGACTGTTGGTTCGCCTTGCAACTCAGCCGGCCATGCCAGCCTCTCACGCCTCGTATGAAACTTGCTCACTTTTGCAACACGCACACGTCGAGCCATCTGCCAGCTTGAGCTTGCGAGCATAAGGTCGGATCCGTGAGCAAGTTCGCACCAACGGCTTTCCACCACAACTATGTTGCCTCCGCTGCAGGCCATGCAATCCTGCAGTTCGTGAATCCCTTTGCAAACCTCGAGACTCTTGTGCGCACTAGGGCGGCCATAGCCCGGGCGGCGGTGGACCAGCGCGTTTCCGTGTCGGACAGCAAGGAGGAAGGAGGAAGAAGCACCGCAGCCGAGATCGGGATACGCTAGCACAATCCACGGCCATGGTCGATGCCAGGATCTACTACAAATCTCCGGTTGGTTGACTACAGTCTGTCCTCGTCTGCGGCAGCGTAACCGAGAGACCTCGGACCTTTCCAGACCGCTGGTGGACCATCATCCGCGACCTCGAGTGCAACCCGGACACACGACAGCCTCGCGCCTCCCGCGGTGTTGCCGTCGATCGCACACCAACTTGTGCGCCCACACTACTCGCGTGTGTGGCCTGACTGATATAACTCTTATTCCATCGATTGCACGAGGGACTGGGACAGCTGCGCGGGTGGACACCGACCGTTGGTTGCTACTGGCGGACCGGTTGACAGAGCCGAGCAAGCCAAGATAGCGAACTGCACTCAACAAACAGCGGAGGTGACATCGTCTTCCATTTGGCATGTCGTGTCGGACCAATCATGCAGGACCAGTCCCACCCGTTGTGTCCTCCATCGCAGGTGGATGTGCATTCCGCAAGCACCCAGCACCCATGCTCTACGGTGGCTTGCGGTCGCCCTAGGCCTATCTCGATCCTCGCCGCCACGCAGACGACCAATTCAAAGATGCGTGCTCCGAGATGGCACGAGCATGTAGATCAAGTGCCCCGTCGCATCGCGGATTTTCTCCGTCACAGCTACTTTTATCGCCTCCGTGACCATCGCCGTTGTCGCTGCATGGGGTAATTCAGGTCCGCACGCAGCTTGCTAGTGCAAGTCGGGAAAATTTCTTGCCCGCAGTGTGATGAAAGCGGTCAGTGAAGCTCCCTGGTGCCCGCCATCCCACAACACCGCGTCGATTCCGCTGCGATGAGATTTGCTCGACTTCCCACTAGTCTCACAGGCTCAAAAGCCACCAAGTGAGTATCGAGGAACGTTGAAATGCGGCTCAAAACACCCCTGTCGCTGGCACCCCCATCTTCCCCAGATTATGGACCCCGTAGTATGGGGCGCCTCGTGGGGGTCCCTCGAATTAGGCTCGCGAAGATCACGGAAACCCCACGATGGTCCCTGAGCACGCAATTTCGACATTTTTCGAGACACACTCACGGCTCGGATAGTTCCGCTCCAGCCACACGCCCTCTGTCCAACAGTGTGTCTTTGATTGTCCCGGGTCCAAGTGGCAAGGCGCAAGTCACTCGAAGCAGTTAGCAGACTGGGCCGACCGGCCGACTAGATGGATGGCTAGCCACGACAGGTATACGCCCGGAGAATCTGGCCAATGCCATAGGACAAGACGAGAGTGCGTCTGCGGGAAGTCAAGTCCGACGATAGAGTTCATCCTGTCAAAGAGCGAGAGCTCAGCTTGCCTATCGCAACAATGTAAGACACATGATGCGTGGCCGCACTGCGATGGATTGATCTCCGCTCATTGCAGAATCTGGTTGCTTTGCCCACAGTATTGCTTCCAAATGCATCACTTCCCTCAACACTACACCTGCGGCATCTGAAAGTAAAGTTCCGATATATTACCGACATCCACAAAAATTGGCAGAAAGAAGAAGCAACACTGCTCGGGCCAATATGTGGGTAGGTTGATGTCTGGTCGACTCAGACGCGGGAGTGACGCTCGACCATCTCGCACTCTTACTGTGCACTTCAACATAAATTCCATCGTGTGGGCCTGCATGTGCAGACTGGACGGATTTTGACGGACATCTGCTGAAACTATAAACTGCTCCGAAGCCTTCAGCTGAAGATTGAACATTATGTTGCTTTCCATACTTGGAGATCGAGACGCCTCGACAAACCCGGTATCACTTCAGTATAAGCATTTCAATTGAAGAATTTCAAGTCTTTCTGCACAACAGAATGCATACGGAAATCAGCGTGTGTTCAGTAAGCCATGTTTTTCGCGGTGCAAGTCAGATATATGTCTGGCCAATGCGACGCGCATTGGTGTCCCCTGCGCGAGGTGTGCTCGTCCAGATGTGGGTGGCCCATGCCAGAGAGAAATGCATTGCTGACATAACTTCAGGACATGGTCCATTACTTCAAATATTTACAAGCAACAAAAGCCACTTGTTGCAGACTAGAAACTTATTGGGGGGGAACAAAGATTTGCTATTGCCCATGATAACGTGGGTTTCCTTACGAATCTGTCTCATGCTGCCACTTGTGAGCTTCAGGGAGGACTGACCCTAACCCCCGTGTCTGATTCATTAATCAGCATATCGCACTCGATGCCCAAGACACAAAAGACTGACCTCGAAGTTTCTAGGGTATATTCAGTTATTTCATAGTCTCATTTGGGAATACAAACACAGTCGGAGAACGCCAGATCACTGCTGGTATGTGGTATTACCAGTCCAAAGGAACCGCTCCCGGGCAAGCTCCACGCACCATCCGGATAATCTTGCCCCGCCTCAAACTCAAGAATTTCATCTCACTCTTCCTCTCAAATCGAGATACTCACTACCACCCGCACTCATACTCAAGATATTTCCAGCAAAGGACAGACATCAAGCACTAGTTCTTTGGCAACTTTTGCACCAAAAAACTCAAGGAGCGATCTGGTCTCGGGCTGACCACATCAAAATCAAGTCTTCATCTGCCTCACCCACATAATCAAGATGGTGCAGCTACAAGAGATCACAGACGAGATTCAGACCAATCTCAAAGTCTCAGAGAACACATCCACATCCAATTCAAAATCAGCATTGGCAGCCTCAGCCCCAACCCCCCAAAATGCCACCCCCTCCACAGCCCCCCACGGGCCCTCTCCACCACCAATCCCCACCCCAGCCCTACCCCCCCAACTCGCGGTCCACGCCAACAAGTCCGTCGACGAGATCCTCGCCGACCTCAACAAATCGCCCCTCTTCATGACCGAGCTCGACGACGACTCGCCCAACAACGAGCACCTCGAAGCGCTCCAAGCGCTCGCCTACGAAGGAACGCCCCTCGAAAACGCCACCGACTTCAAGGGCTCAGGCAACGAGGCCTTCCGCGAGAAGCGCTGGGCCGACGCGCGCGAGTTCTACACCCGCGGCATCACGCTTCTCCGCGAAGAAGACGCGCGCCGCACGCGCGCCGAGCCGCCGCACGCCGAGCACAACCCCGTAGGCGACGACGACGCCGAGGTGGCCGCGCAGCACGTCGTGCTCGAGGCGCTGCTGGTCAACCGCGCCGCGGCGCAGCTGGAGCTCGGCAACCAGCGCCAGTGCTGGCTCGACGGCGCGGCGGCGCTCGCGCTGAACCCGCGGAATGTGAAGGCGTGGTACCGCAGCGCGCGGGCGCTGCTAGCAGTGGGGAGGGTTGCGGAGGCCGGGGAGGCGTGTGCGGGTGGGCTGGCGGTCGATGGCGGGAATGCGCCGCTGCGGGCGCTGCGGGCCGAGGTGGAGGCTAAGGCGGCTGCGGAGGCGCGCAAGGCGGCCGAGGAGGAGAGGCGGAAGATGGAGACGGCGCGGAAGGGGTGGCGGTTGCGGCAGGCGCTTGAGGCGCGGGGGGTCAAGGTGCGGAAGAGCAAGTTGCCGCCTGACACGGGTGATGCGCGGATGGAGCTGGTGGATGGGGAGGAGGGGGGTGAGGGCACGTTGACGTTCCCGGCGGTGTTGCTGTACCCGGCGCACTATGAGAGTGATTTCATCAAGGCGTTTAGCGAGAAGGAGAGCCTGATGCAGCACTTCAGCTATGTGTTCCCGCTGCCGTGGGACAAGGCTGGAGAGTACAGCGCCAACGGTGTGGAGTGCTTCATGGAAACGATCACTGGGGGACTGGTCAAGGTGGGCAAGAAGGTCGCGCTGTTGAAGGTAGTGACCTTGGACAATGTTGAGGTCCTGGATGGGGTGGTCAAGATCTTCGTGATCCCCAAGGCCAAGGCAGAGGGCTGGGTGGCCGAGTTCAAGGCCGCGAAGGCGAAGGAGAAGGAGGCCAAGTGAGTGAGATGAGCGGTGGCAAACAGGATGCGTATGCTCTTGGGCATGATATGTCATGGATAAATCAACCTCTTTCGAACATCGATGGAGTCTCGGAACGATCGAACGTCAGAATTCGATTTGCGGAGCCCTGAGACGGATTCATCCCACAGACACCTTAAAACCAGCCCTCTACATTTTCCATGCGCCAGTTCAAATTGTGAACCTCCATTGCAGCAAAATGCTTTTCCTCCTTGGGGCCAATTTCAGTTCACGATCCACCCCAGTGAAGGTATTCAAATCGGTCCCGCCTCATGCATAAGCAAACATATTCCAACCAACAGAAGAACCAAAAGAGGACCCAACCATAAAAAACACCGTCGGTCAAAACTCTTCGACACCCACGTCAGCTTCGATTCTCACATTGAGGTCGCCCTCCTTCGCTTGCTTCTATGTCCGTCCTGCCCGTCCGACACAGGGCTCATGGACATGCTCTCCGGCCCACAGCCGAGCGCGCCGCCATAGTGCTGAACCCCGGCGCCACCACGTTGTCTCGTTCCGTCTCTGCACTCGCCGATATCTTTGTGGTCTCGAACGCCCAGGTGCATCAATAAGAGCGCCGCGTTCTTGTCCGTGCCAGAAGCCATCCCCGTTGCTGTAGCTGGCTCGGTGGCATACTCTTCCCGCGAGAGTGAAGTGTTCGTGGTCACGGTGGTCGCGGGGCTGCTCTTGTCGCTGTACTCCTCGTAGTCACCTAGCATCTCCAGGACCTCGGCGGCAGGTCGCTTGCTGCTACTGCTGAGGCTGTGGTGGTGTTGGTGCGGAGTATTCCAAGTCGAGCTGACAGAAACGGGAGGCAGACGCGGAGAGAAGTTGAGTGGCGGGTAAGGATACTGCTGATGGTTGTGATGGTGTTGTTGGTGCTCCAACCTTGAGCTGCCGTGGCCGAAGCGAGGAATGGCGCTCAGAATTGGGTCGCTGGTGCTGGGGAAGGGAAGTTTGTGGGTCTCTCGATAGGCAGTAGAGTGGTACGCAGCCACAGGCGACGAAGCATGTACGCGCTGGTGGTGTGCTTGCTGATGCGGGTGTGGATGGCTCGCAGCTGTCCAGCCGCCGCCGTTACCGCTGGATCGTGGAGGTGAGAGAGGCGAGTACATCATGCCGCCACGAGCTAGGGCGTGATGCAGCTCCGGGCCTCCATGCATGTCTGGCTCCGAGCCTGTCATGTAGGGGCTCTCCGGGCCGCGCTTGAAGCGCATATGGCTTTCAAAGCTCAGACGCTCTCGCTCGTAATCGTGTGGCGAGCCACTGTAGCGAGGCAGGGCGCGTCGACCCAGCCGTGGGCTAGGGATGCTTGTGGGACTGGGCAGCGCGGGTCCATGGCTGTAGTGATGCAATTGGGCATGATGTTGCTGCTGCTGCTGCTGCTGCTGCTGCTGCTGCTGCTGCTGGTGAAGGTGCGGTGGCGGCAGCTGGCTGTTGGCAGCTGCACTGGCCGCATTTGCGTATATTCGGCGGAACATATCGGCCTCGCGCACTGCCTCGGTGATGATCATCTGGTCGATTTGCATACGGCCATGCTCGGGCGCGTCGGGACTGATACATTGGGATGGGAAGTCGGGACCGAAGATGGGAACCAGGGCGCCTGCTATGGGCGCGCAGAAGGTTGCGCAAACGGCTTTGGCGCAATTGAAAGGCATCCAGTATCCTGTCATAAGAGAAGTCAGTGAATTGCTGCAAACATTGTATTTCGGGGAAGCTTGGAAGGCTGCTTACCTTGCGCCATGATGGAACCTCCAGTGATGCTGTGTGTGATATCGCGAAGACCAGGATTCAGATTCAACATCTTGGCTGGTTGTGTCTACTTCTTGTCAGGGTTCTGGCAGCTTAGAGTGGACTTGAGAAGCAATTGTGAATGGTCAAGACAAGAACATACCTTGGAATATTTGCAGCACTTGAAGAATGGGGTCATGCGGACTAGGCCTATATTGTAGTCCCACATGACCGTATACTCATTGTCGTCACCTGGAACCTTGAAGATGTATTGGAACACTGCATGACGATAGTCAGCACCGAGTCCTGGGGCACGAAATCTCTTCTGGTGGCAAGCTGCAGCAAATACTGACCTTCGAAACTCTCACGACCAGTTTTCTCATAGAAGTCCTTCTTGCCGCTGTTGTAGGGTATATGTCGACAGTACTCCTGGATCATTCCCATGGGATATATCCGGTACCGCGAGATTGCCTGAAGCGAGTGCTCGTCCAAGCTCTCAAAGGGTGGGAAGTTCACCGAGCCCTTGGCTTTGGATTTGACGAAGCCTTCTGAAATCTTGGCCATCTTGGAGTGTTTTGAGGATACGATGTGTCGGTCAAAAAGCAAGCTGTGACAGTCTGATGAAAACGAAGGAGCCGGTGATGAAGAGGCTGAACTTTGACGATACCGAGGAGTGGGTGGCAGAGCCCCAGAGGGTGCCGGATTAAGGAGAGAGGCCAAGGACAACATAGCGGTGAAGCTGAGTGGGGATGTCTCGAAGGTACAGAAATGATATGCAGGAGTTGTAGTTGGCAGTATGAAGCGTGATTCTGAATTGCCAGAACCGAGTTTGAGAGGACGGGTAATGGTGATAAGGGCTCAGACACGCTTGCAGCAGTCGGGCTGGAAAGCAAGGCAAGACTCAGGTCAGGCAAGGCCAGGGGACATCAAGTCCCTTTTCAATGGGCAAACAGCTTCAGAGTGACCAGAGATCTTCGCTGTTCTACTCAGTCCACCCTTCCAGAACCAAGCGGATATGGATTCTGTTGCAGCTGGACAAGGAATCTGGATGCTTCCTTTCTTGCCTACTTGAGACCGACTATGCAGCTGTCTGCAAGTCTAGTGGTTGCTGCTCGTAGTGACCAAGTCGGCGGTGGTCTCGGGGTGAGTGTTCTTTGTCCTGGTTGTCTTGGAATCGAACCTCTGAGCGAAGGATATGGGCGTGGATGGGCCCACCGCTCTTTTTGGACGTCGAGTTGGAAGCCACAAAGTGAATACTGACCGGCGTGAGCGATGAACGTGGAGACACCTGGTCAAGGAACCGCGAATAGCGTTCGTGATGGTGGATGCTGGCTGAATCTTGCGCGAGAGATCCGGTCGAAGACAGTGTTTACGTTACCAGTTGCGAGGCCTGGCTCGGCATCAGGAGATGAAGCCGACCGGATAGCTCAAACGATTCCGTGACAGTTGCAATACAATTGCTTGCCGAGGTGTCAATCTCACCCTTCAATGTCAATAGCTAGTCTCCTCGCCCCCAGTGCGTCCCAACACCAACAGATTCTCTCCGGTGCAGATCTAGGACCAGAAGTTACTTGAAGCGGTTAAGTTGGTGCCCGAGATCTGTCAACGCCGTAGGAAACAGGAAGCTGTGGAAATTGAAGCTGCTAGATCGAGGTAAGGTAGGTTTCAGTGCATTTCACCAGGCTGGGGCGCTGGCTCGAAAGGGCGAACACAGGCGACCGCATGACGCAGCGGATGTGTGGCTAAGGAAAAACAAATCAGTTTGATAGCAGCTTGACCAGCCAAACATGCCATTGGCTTGTTTGAAAATGTACAGGAGGAGCTTTGACACTGACCAGCCTGACGGATGGCTGCAGGAGGTGCCGTGTAGTCACCCTGGCTAGCCGGCTTCTGAGAAGGGTGCAACAAAGAAAGCCTGACCAGAGACCCAGGTATCCAAGACAGCACCTCTTCTTGACTCGACACACGTGGCCGCTCTGCCCGCAACATGACGAAGAGGAGAGGACACATCGGACCACGTAGTTGACCGTCCCATGTTTATGTCTTGTCAACGGGCCGGGGGCCACACTTCTTCCTCAGCTTCTACGCATGCTTCGCTGCAGATGCTGAGAACGAGTCCTTTGCCCTGGCCCCATTCGACGCTCAGCCTCTCGGATTGACCGCCATACGCGAGGACCACTGTCTCTCTCATGCCCTGGCGTCTGTCGACACCCGCGTCTAAGCTTCAACGTCAGACATGGAGTGGACCCTGTTCCTCGTTGCGCGCCTCAAAGAAATTCTGCCGCTCTTCCAGAAGGCTGAGGGAGGATTAGATAGCCCGCTGCCGCCGGATAGCATCCAGCAGGCGAAATTGCAAATGCCACGCACGCAGTTGTACCGGGACCGGGACCTTCTTCCCCACGAGCTTGGCTTGCACAAGCACGCCCAAATTGTCCGAAAGGCAACACAGAGCTTGTGCTCTTGTGGGTCCTCAATTGGCCACTCAGTACTCCCGTACCCAAGTACTCCTTCGCTGGCTCTCCTTGGACGACGTAGACAGTTCTTGCTTCTCAATGAACGTCGGTCGACACCGGCGTATGACGCCAACCTGGCGGTGTCCAGGATTGGGCCATCAAGGCGAAAGACGGCCGTTGGGCGCAAATGAGTGTTGGCATGTCGTCAGGACCTCAATCAATGTCTCGACCGGAAGCGGCTACAACCGGGAGCCTCAATGCTGCTTGATAAACCAGTGGGGTAAGACTTGGAGAGCACTGCGTCTACATGCCGACGGGTGTGGCCAGTAGCAGGCTCTGTTGACAGCGGCCCTGTCGGCGTCGTTCCCAGATCAGGATGTCAAGGTGCACTCGCTGGAGCAGGACTCTGGAGAGCAGGCTGAATTGAGTCACAACATTGGACGACAGTGCCTCGAGTCAAGATGATCCCTGGGACAGTCCGCGGCAGCGCAGCGGTCCAGCCGTCACAGCCGTGATGATTGCTGCAGCTTGCCGTGGCTGGTATGGCGGGATGGCCCAAAGCGTAAATGAGAGCATGGGCAGCGCTTGCTGCCAAACGGGAGCTGTGAAATGAGAGGCCCAGGACCAGGAGCCTTTTGAAGCACAGGCCGTGCCGTAGATGTGACATGTTGTTTTCTGGGGAGAAAGGTGATTGCGGACTATGGCGATCGTCCCAATTTCGCGAGGATGGCGTTGGGTTTCATGAGATCCGGAACGCACTCACGCCCGCAACTTTGGAGCAGCGTTTGCAATACGCGAAGCCACTTGGTCTTCGAGAGAGACAAACGCTGTTGATCTAGAAGATACAGGCAGGGTGGTCGCCTCGACAAAGCCAGCCCGCGCTCCAACACGATTCCAGCGCATGTACCCGCCGGTGTCGCCCTCCAGTCCTGACATATCACATTTGCGTCCTCCCGTTGTCCAAACAGAGGCCGTCTCGGTCCTTCGTGATGTCCATTCCCACGACAGGGCCGAAGCACATGACCTGGCGATGGAGTCGAGATTGCCACAGACATAAGCTTAAACCATCCTCCCATGGCGCGTAACCGGTTGCGATGCAGGGCCGAGGACCAGAGAGGCAAATGCTAGACACACCCGTCTGGTTTCAGATGACGGGACACCTCGTGGTGGTGGCACAACAGCAGCTTGACAGGCAGGGACAAGGGAGGGTGAGAAGCGTCGTGACACCGTGGTGGAGGCCCTCACGGTTGTACGCTTCGATCGGGAAATTCGCTCCCCTATCGTGGTCGGGTAAGAGTCGCACGACAGCTATGATATGCAGTAGCAGAGGTCGCCAGTGACCACGCACTCATGCAACCGACTCTTCACTTGGAGGGACAGCAAGGAGGCGTGGGGTGTAACCCGCAGGGACGCAGCAAGCACGTCGATCGATGCTGGTGGCAGAGTCCAGCACTGGCGACGCTCAACGCAGACATGGCCCATGTCAGCTCGTCCGATCAATGCACACCAGAACAGCCACTCTCTGCCAGATCGATCCGCGATGGCGAACTCGAGTTCCTTTCCTTCGATTGACCTGGTGAGGCTGCCAGAAGACCACCACTTGGAGACCAGCGCCCTGCGCGCGAGTGTCGATTAGTGAGAAGTGAGCGCCCAGCCTCCGAAGCAGCAGATGAGGCATGCGATCTGCCGCGAATGTTACCGCGGCGGTGGCCCGTCCGTCTTCGAGGACATGCCAGGTAGAATTTGAAATGATAGACATTGAAGGCATCGAACAGGAGATTGCTACATGACGCTGGCGCCCCCGTTGGAGACATCAGGGTGGTGGAGATGAATGATGAACATTGATGAGAAGGTCCAAGTCTCCGTGACAAACGCGCTCCCGGAAAAGCCTCGGCTCCACTTCTCCCCAAGCCTCATTGCCTCATTCTACTTCCCGTCCGTTTTCCTGACCTCATCTTGCTATTTCCCTTCCATATTCGACATGGTTGACATTGACAAGTCGAAAAACGGTCCTTGCACAACTTCTGCTGCTGTGACGGCTGCTTTGGAGGTCAATCATTCCGTTCTCCGCGCAAGCCCATTGGACGAATCCTGCTTACGGGCTCCACCAAGCGGAACACCACGACAGAGGCAGCGTGCTACAGTGACACTGTGCAGGATATCTGTCCGTGCCGCTGCACAGCATCGTACTTGCTGTCCTTGAGCAAGGTGACCAGAAGAGGGGCCGGACGGCCTGCGAGACGAAGCAGCCAAACACGCGCCTTGCGCCGGTGCCACTCGAGAGTTGTGGCCTCGTCCTCACCACGCCATCAAGAGTGTGGTTGGTGTCTGGGCTACGAGGGACCGCAACGTGTGAAGTGCGCGTCGGACAAGAACGTGACATGGCACATGTCTACGCCATGCTTTCTGCCACGCTTTGTTGCCATGTTCTGTGTCTGCTGAAGCGAAGCAGGCGGAGTGGACAAGTGTCTCGAATATGCGCTCCCGTTCATAGCGATGGAGAAGCAGGCCGCTCCGCCCACAATGTCTCGCACTTCCCCTCAAGTAAATGTCCACAGAGGGAACTTTGAGTGTTTGGCCTGATGATACCTACTACATTAGATGTGTCCGATTCTCAGATTCGCTGCCCTCGAACCTTGCCTGACCTTTACCACAGCCTACAAACAAAATGCGGGCTTGGCTGGTGGAGACTGTGCAAGTTCTGATCTGGAACAGTCTGGAAGTGAGAACCATCATGGCAAGCAAGGATGAATCCTTTCAAGGTTTTACTTGTTGGAGGCAGTAATTCGCAATGTTGTGCTGGATACACGCTCCACAACTTCCACGATCTCGCTGGCCTCGAGGGCCGTTCTCCCTCAGAAAACCGTACCGGACAAAGCCCGGAACTCCATCTCAACGTGCAACAGCCTCGGCCTTCGGGCCGGGGTACTTTGCAGAACGAAATTTCGCAACCCTTGTTTGCATATACGCCCATGATATCAGACAGCTCCTTCCAGAGGTCCTCGCTCGTCACTGGTTGCTTGTTAGTGGTGGGCCATCTTCTCGTGGCCCGTTCACGCAACTCTGCTGTGCCGTTTGCTGCCACGTCTTGCGATACCGTGACGAGGACGATGCGCTGCCAGTCCTCTTTCCACCATGACTTGAAGTTCAACGCGGCACTGATCTTGCGCAGATCCGCGCGATTGCGAGATTCTTGAGCCTCCGGCACGTGGCCGACTGTCCCGTTGCAGCCGGAATCGAACGCGAAGGCATGTCCTCCTGGTGGCGCGGTATCTTTCGAGTCGACCCAGAGGCAAGCTTCGTCGGTGTATATGCACATGGTCTTGAGTCCGCGATCTGCTAAGGATTTGAAGCTTGGGCAGATGCAGAAGCGCTCGAGGTGACGACCTGGAGTTGCAGAGTTGATTACTTGTGGTCCAAAGACTGTACTTGGCTTCGGCTCGCCGACATTGTCGTGACCGCAGCGGTCTCGTCTGCTCTTGCTGGCCCCGGGGTGCTTTGATGCCTGAGAGATCCTGGAAGACTTCTTGGGCGTGCCATCGCTGGACGGTAGAGTGCTAGGTGGGTCAAACACGGTACCGGTCCTTACGCCGTATTCGTTATTGCCCATAGCGTGGCGTGCTCGCTCTCTGTGGATGCACATGGTGTCGCAAGATCGCTCGATGACTGCTCGATATGCAGCGGGGACAGATAACGCGTGGTGTGTCCTTGCGCTCTGAGCCGTGGCCGTTAAAGCTCGGAATATTGAGTATACCGAGTAGGGTGGGTGTGTGAATTAATATGAGGAATGAAAGATGGCTTCCAAAATTGGCACGAATGGGATCTTTCGAGCGGGACAAGGTCACCTTGGTATTGAAAATGAATGGAGGATATGATGGTGGAAAGATGAGTTGATACGGGGAGATGAGGTCGCAAGCTTGGTAGCTTGTAGTTTGTAAACAATGCCAGGAGGTGAATTCTGGAAGGACCGGTTCGAGATGAGAACTCTGGCAGGACCGATGGGCATGGGCAAGTCAAAGGAGCGACTGCACATTTATTACCATACCACCAGGCCGACCTTTCTGCCCCAATACACAGTACTTACAGGCCAGTGCTGCAGCGTTATTACTCCAGAGTCGAGCATCATGCGAAGGTCCCTGTGTTGGAGAGAGCACACAGGATATCCTGGGTAGAGAATACTATCCCTGAAGTGATTATTCTCAAGACGGTTGTCGCATGGATGATTGTCCCAAAGTTGTGAATGGATTATGGTCAATATTCTCAGCGCCGATGTTGGCACAGGCCATAAAAAGCCAGGGGAGATTGTTTCGGAGGCGCTGTGCGCTTTCTGAATCCGTGGTCCTGGCAGTCTTGCGCCTACTAACTGTGTATGTCTTGTCTCGTAGTAGCAGCCCACGACTTCTCAGTTGCATCCAGTTGACACTATCTAGGTAGCTTGACGCCGTACATATGGCCTGCATTCGTCTATGTCCTTCCGAAGAATTTTCTGGAGCTTGTTCCTTGTTGAAGTTGACACGGCCATGGCTGGGGTCCATGATGTCGGAACCTTTAGTCCGACTTAGAGGCCATATGAGGCTGTTGCAAAGCGCTTAACCTGTTTCGAGCCACATAGCCAGACCATTCTGACGCATCAATGGATTGATGTTTGCTAAATCCTTTTCGGCGAGCTTTGTTGGCCGAAAGTGCTGGGTGCGCACTAGCTTTCCTGGTGACGTGTGCGACCTCCATGTTCCCAGCTTTTCAAGCATTGAGGGCCTCATCACAACGTTTGTACATGATCTGGCCATGAAGATTCATGGCTGGCCCTGGAAAGGAAACCAGTAGCTTTTGTTTGAGGAAACGCCGACGAAAGCATACTCAAGTGCGATTATCTAGGAAAGGTAGGGGACGAATTGGGTCTCTGAATTTCAGAAGCAACTCATCAAGAAGTTCAAACATAGTGTTACCGTCAGGAACCCGACCAAAAACAACCCAACGTGGAATTATCCAGGAAATATTGGCGAAAATCTTGAAGCTCCCTGACATTTTTTGGACTTGATACTGCCATTGTGTCTCGATGTGAAGTAGCCCAAGTACTGCAGATAAGATGCTTCGTACTTTGTACTCTGCCTATGTAGAGAGACGAGACAGTGAATGAGTATATTCACCTATTGGACGCCACGCGGCGCGATTTAATGCGCGAACTAGCTTGGACACAGCTAGACCGTACTTAGCAGCAACCATTCGTCTGGCCACTGTTAGTAGAAGTTGTGAATATATAGGATCAAGTAGATCAAAGTGTGAGCCCAGCCATATCTACATCATCCGAGGGCTCAGGAAATGTCCAGCGGAAACGCTGAACACAGGGCTCGAGCTGATACCCTGAAAGCTAATGGCATTCGGTGGCTTGATCGTGTCCTGGCTGGCTCGAGCCAGAATGGCCTTCGTGTCTCTTCACTTGATCAATGCGAAATGCACCCATGCCCAACAGATCTATTCGGGCTTAGTCTAGAATCATCGACTATACGCCTACAGTTTTGGGAGCGAAGAGGTGACGATGGAGGGCAGTTGGCAGTGCTTAGTCACACCCCGCGATTCGCCATAATCCCTGTCTCCCGCTCAGCCTCGACGCGTCTGTCAAGGTTGCCATTTTAGCGTGGAACCAGCCGCTTTGCAACAAACATAAACATTGTAGCCATCTCGTCCAAGCAACCACGCTTTCTGATAACAGATGCGCTTACTGACCAACATTATCGCACCGTACTGTTCTCACAAGACAAGCAAGCTTGTCTTTTTTCAATTCCCTAGGACGGGTCTTTCCTCTTTCAATGCGACTCTGATTGCATCCACCGGCCAATCTCTTTCCTTTCATGCGTCCAATCCGTTCAATTCCCGCCCTCAGCCGTTCTATCGCTCGCGACACCCCTTCAGTCGCAACTTGCCTGCGCAGTTCAAACCCCCTCTGCACCCGGGCTGTGAAGCCCTCACACACCCGTCCAACATGGACTCAGACGTCGAATCCGTTGTTTCAAGTTTTCAAGACGAATCTGACGACTTCTCTCCAGAGGTAAGCCCTGAGTCTCCGTGCGCGACAAAGACTCTCGCGTCGCGCGTTGCGCATCCCCATCGCGATTTCCCCTCGACTCGTCCATTGTCGTCCTGTCTAAGTCAACTTATCATCCAAAACAAATATACCCTTCCGTCTCAGCTACTGACGAACTGCAGAAGCCCAAGACCAAGGTGACTGCGAAGAAAGCCACTGCTGCGAGACCCGCCGCCAAGGCCGCGCCCAAGAAGATGGTCCAAACAACACTCAAGGCGAAATCCGCGCCCAAGAAGCGCGCAAAGCCAGAGTCAGACGAGGACGAGGACGACGGCGACGACTTCAATGGCGACCTGTCAAATACTCCTCCAAATGCCAAGAAGCAAAAGACCACAGCAAAGAAGGGCGGCGGCAAGCCTCTAGGCGAAATCGAGAATGATAGTTTCATGCAACTCGACGGCCCCTCAGAACAGTCCAAGATGTCCAAGAAGAAGTCCGCTACCGAGACATACCAAAAGCTCAGCCAGATCGAACACATTATCAAGCGTCCAGATACCTACATTGGGTCTGTTGAGCGGACCGAGGTGCCCATGTGGACTTTCGACAAGGAGAAGTCTCTCATGAAGTATAAGAAGCCTCACATCGTCCCAGGTTTCTACAAAATCTTTGATGAAATTCTGGTCAACGCTGCCGACAACAAGCAACGCGACAAGAACATGACCTACATCAAGATCACCATCAATCGCGAGGAGGGCGAGATCTCGGTCGAGAACGATGGCAAGGGTATACCGGTCGAAATGCACGACAAAGAGGGCGTCTACATTCCCGAGCTTGTCTTTGGTCACCTGCTGGCCGGTTCCAACTTCGACGATGACGAGAAGAAGACCGTTGGTGGTCGAAACGGATACGGTGCCAAGCTCTGCAACGTGTTTAGCACCGAGTTCACACTCGAGTGTCAGGACTCGACCAACGGCAAGAGATACAAGACGACTTGGCGAGACAACATGGGCAAGATGGACAAGGCCAAAATCACCGCGAACAAGTCCAAGGACTTCGTCAGAGTCACCTTCAAGCCTGACTGGAAGAAGTTCGGCATGGAAGGCGGCATTGATGATGATACCGAGGCTGTCTTGTACCGTCGAGTCTACGATCTGGCGGGCACTGTCGAAAATGTCAAGGTTTGGCTCAACGGGGAGCACCTCAAAGTCGGCTGGAAGAAGTACTGTGAGATGTACGCGAAGTCCATTGCCGAGGAGCGTCAAGATGTCGATGTGGATGGCAACGGAGTCAAACCCGCTACTGTGCTGATGGAAGACGTCAAAGCTCACGGAGGTAGGTGGCAGATTGGCTTCACGGTCTCTGACGGGTCTTTCCAACAAGTTTCTTTCGTCAACTCGATTGCTACAACCGCTGGCGGTACACATGTCAACTACATCGCCGATCAAATCTGTACCGCTCTGCTCAAGGATCTCACCAAGAAGATGAAGGGCCATTCCCTCAAGAACAACCACATCCGAAATCACATCTTCATTTTCGTCAACTGTCTCATTGACAATCCGGCTTTCACCTCTCAGACCAAGGAGCAGATGACCACCAAGGCGAGCCAGTTCGGCTCCAAATGCGTACTCACCGACGGTTTCATCAAGAAAATTCGAGCTACTGACGCCATTGACAACATCATGCACTTCGCAGAGAAGAAGGCAGACAAGTTGTTGGCCAAATCGGATGGCAACAAGCGGTCTCGCATCAGCAACGAGAAGTTGGTCGACGCAAACTTGGCGGGCACCAAGCACGGCCACGAGTGCACCCTCATCTTGACCGAGGGTGACTCTGCCCGAGGTTTAGCCGTGGCAGGTCGTGCCATTCTCGACCCGGATCGCATCGGTGTTTTCCCCCTCAGGGGTAAGATGTTGAACGTTCGAGATGCACCTCTCGACCAGATCATGAAGAACAAGGAAGTCGAGAACATCAAGCAGTTCCTCGGGTTGAAGCACAAGACAACATACACCGATGCCAAGAATCTTCGCTACGGTCACTTGATGATCATGGCTGATCAGGATCACGACGGCAGTCATATCAAGGGTCTACTCATCAACTTCCTCCAGGTTCAGTACCCATCCTTGCTGAAAATTCCAGACTTTTTCCGGGAGTTCACAACTCCTGTAGTCAAGGTCTGGCAAGGATCCAACCCGAAGAAGCCCCTCAAGCTAAGATCTTTCTTCACTATGCCGGAGTACGAGACCTGGAAGGAGAACCACGCCCACGAGATCAAGAAGTGGCATTACAAGTACTTCAAGGGTCTGGGAACCAGCTCAAACGAGGACGCTCAAGTCTACTTTACCGACCTTGACAACCATCTGAAGGAGTTTGACGTCATGAAGCCCGAGGAAACTGAATTGTTTGATCTGGCATTCTCCAAGAAGAAGGCTGACGCGAGAAAGGAGTGGCTCGGAAACTTCGTGCCCGGAACGTTCCTGGATCATTCGACCAAATCGATTTCTTACACCGACTTCGTTAATCGGGAATTAATTCTGTTCAGCATGGCCGACAACATGCGTTCCATCCCCTCCGTCGTCGATGGCTTGAAGCCCGGACAGCGGAAGGTCGTCTTCGCTTGCTTCAAGCGAAACATAGTCAAGGACAAGAAGGTGGTCGAATTGGCTGGTTATGTCTCTGAGCAGACTGCCTACCATCACGGCGAAACCTCTCTGCAACAGACGATCATCGGTTTGGCACAGACCTTTGTAGGCTCGAATAATGTCAACATCCTGGAGCCCAGCGGTAACTTCGGATCTCGTCTTGCTGGCGGTAGCGACGCTGCCAGCGCCCGTTACATTTTTACCCGACTTTCCCCCTTTGCCCGACGCATATTCTCGCCTCTCGATGAGCCAGTTCTCGAGGCACAATTTGAAGACGGCAAGCAGATAGAGCCCAAGATCTATGCTCCAATTCTCCCAATGGTCCTCTGCAACGGCGCCGACGGTATCGGAACTGGCTGGTCTACTTCTATCCCGAACTACCACCCTATCGAGATTATCAACAACATCAAGAGACGCATGGGCCGTCTCGACGGCTCAACAGAGGAGCTTCCCTTCGAGACCATGACTCCTTGGTTCAGAGGCTGGAAGGGCACAGCCGAGCCGGATGGACCAGGCAGATACAAGTTCAATGGTATCGCCTCAACGAGGGACAATGAAGTATTGGTCACCGAACTGCCCATCCGTATGTGGACAGACGACTTCAAGGCCAAATTGGAAACTGTCATTCGAGGCGAGAAGGCCCCGTCTTACATCAAGGACTACAAAGAGTTCAATGATCACCGCAATGTGCACTTTGAGATCCAGATGGACGACAAGATTATCAAGAAGGCGCTTGACGACAACGAGTTGCTCGAAAAGTTCAAGCTTACCAAATCAATTCCCACGTCCAATCTCGTGGCTTTCGACCCGCGCGGTCAGATCCGCAAGTACGAGAATGTTGAGCAAATTCTGGAGGAATTCTACGTGTACCGCTACGCCCTGTACACTGACCGACGGGTATGATTGCCCTGCACTTGCGTGACGATAATTTGTGGAGAAGATGCTAATTTTGCGCATGTAGACCTATTGGCTCAGGGTTCTTGACGACGACTATGAAAAGCTGAAGAACATGGCTCGCTTTGTTGAAGCAATCATCGATGGTAAGCTGGTTGTTTCCAAGAAGAAGAAGGCGGTATTGGTCCAAGAGCTTCGAGACAAGAAGTACAGGCCTTTCCCGAAGGGCGAGACTGGCAACAAGAAGGTCAAGAACACCGATGAGGAGATGGACCAGGATGACAATGCGGAGGACGAGGATGAAGACGTTGACATTGGCGTGCCTGGCGCCAATGACTACGACTACCTGCTCTCGGTAAGTCTCGACGCCTCTGTCGCACATGGAAGCAATACTGACCGTCGCAGATGCAAATTTACTCGCTGACTCTCGAGCGTCTCGAGCGCTTGAAGAGGCAAATTGCTGCCAAGAAGGCCGAGAAAGATGAGCTGGAGGCACTCAACGAGAAGGATCTTTGGATTCGCGATCTCGACGCCTTCATCGAGGAGTGGGAGGAGCAGATGCGTATAGATGCTGAGATCCACACCAACATTCGGAAGATGGGTCGTCGCGTGTCTAAGAAGATCGGGGCTGGAAAGGGCCGCAAGCACAACAAGGACGATGATGATGACTTCGTGGTCGGAAAAGGCAAGGCTCGGCCTGGTGCGAAGAAGTTAACCAAGACTATGGTCAATATGCCACCTGCGCCGTCCGCGGTGGCGCGCTTCAGCACAGCGTTCGGTCTAAAGCCTACCGTCAACCCAACGTCCACCGATGGAGCAGCAGATTCTGACGACGACTTCGCTGCATCATTTGGCAGGGACTCCAAGAAGCCGACACCTGTACCCACGACTGGACCCATCAAGAACCCCGATCTGATGGATCTTGATGATGACGACTTCGCCGCGCTGGAAGCACCCAAGCCAAAGACTCTGCCCGCGAGACGAGCAGCGAAGAAGGCCGCTCCGATTCTTGATCTGTCGGATTCGGATATGGATGATGACGACGATTTTGTCGAAGCGGAAGAGCCTAAGCCAAAAGCTGCGCTTGCAAAGCGACCCGCGAAGAAGCCAAGCATGGATCTATCCGACGAAGAGGATGACTTCGTTGAGCCTGAGGAGTCAGAGCCCAAGGCTGCGCCTGCCAAGAAAGCTGCCGCAAAGAAGCCCTCTCCGATCGTCGATTTGTCTTACGATGTGGATGAGTTTGCTCAGCCAGAGGAATCCGTGAGTCCCAGCCTCATTTCGACAGCTCCGCCCAAGTCTAAGGCTGCACCGGCAAAGAGAGCAACTAAAAAGCCCATCATCGACCTGTCGGATGAGGATGAAGACGAGGAGTTTGCCGAAGTGAAGGAGGCCAAACCGAAGGCTGCACCCGCGAAGAGAGCTGCCGCAAAGAAGCCTTCGCCAGTCGTTGATCTGTCGGATGATGAAGACGAGTCCATTGTTGCACCAAGCAAGGCCAGGGGAAAGGGCAAGGCAGTACCTGCCAAGAAGGCTTCTCCGGTCGAGTCCGAACCTGAGGAAGAGGTCGAGCCCGAAGACGACGACGCCAAGCCTACCAATGGCCGCGGCAAGCGTGCTGCTGCCTCCAAAGCCAAGAAGACCTGGGCCTTTGAAGATTCTGAAGAGGAGTCGGAAAGCGATGGCGACAACATGATCGGCGATGTCGGCGCGATGGTCCGCGGCATTGGTGAGCCAGCTGCAAAGGCGAACAACGGCAGACTTAGTCTGTTTGCCATGTCGCGATCCGAGCATGGCAACACTGCTATGCCGAAGCTCAAGACTAAGCAGCCACGCACGCTGTTCGACGATGACAACTTTGACGACACCAACTATGAATTGCTGGCGAAGTCATCGCCTCAGAAGCCCACCAAATCATCAGACATTGACATGTCCGAGGACGAGGAAGCCCTCATCACAGCAAAGGCCTCTGCCGCCAAGGCAAAGCAGGGCAAGGCTCCTCTGAACGTCGTCTCTGGCCCCGCCAAGGGCCGCGGTCGTCCCGCCACCGGCGCTGCGAAGAAGGGAGCGGCTGCTGCAGCCCCGACAAAGAAGCCCACGCAGCCGTCGCCAGCGGCGCAGGCCTACGCCGCCAAGAATAAGGGCACCGCTGCCGCTGCTGGCAAGGCTGGCAAGGCCGGCAAGAAGACGGGCGCCGCTGCATTCGACTTTAGCGATAGTGAAGAGGAGGCGGACGTGGACGGCGACGTTACTATGGAGGACTCGCCACCTGTAGCGAAGCCCGCTGCGCGTGGCCGACCTGGCCGTGCGGCGGCTACCAAGAAGAAGACGTACGCTGTTGCTTCTGATGACGACGAGAGCATGTTGGCTGCTGGTGGCGTTGAGGAGGATTCGGAGTAAGGGCATATGTCTACGGAGAGCACTTGGGCCTCGGGTACGGCATATCTGTTCTTTTGCGTTGCCTGTTAATACTACCCGGAAAGACAGTATTGTGATTGGGGGGGAATGGAATGGCGATGGCAGATAGGCAACGGCATGATTAGATATTTGGTTTATGCTGGATTTTATCACGAATCACTGACTGCCTACCTATGTAGGAGGCTTTTCCCTTTTGTCTCTGGGGGAAATACTTGGAGGCGTTCGTATTTGCATCAGCTTCTCTTTTACATGAACGATGAATCACTTTCGTTGACTTCACTCTGTTCTTGTGTGAGAGATGTCGGTGTTCAGAAGTGGTGTCAAGTTTTGTGTGGCTCATGTTCAAACACGCTTTGATGGTATTATGCTGCTTGACAGACAGGAACAGCACCTCTTTCTGAAATGATGCAGGAGAGGCTTCGCACGGGCTTCTGAGTCTTCGGCAGCCTCGCGTACGCGGTGCAAGAATGGTGCCATGATAATGACCCAGCCTAGTTCATGCCATTACACAGGGGCATCATCGCTCAGAATGCAGCACTCGCGAGATTTGACATAAGCGCAGGCAAGTTCATGTCGAAGAGAGAGTGTATGATAATGAACGCCACCATGATTACGAAATCACATCATTCCCCGTTCCCAACACACCCATTGATTCGTACAAACACCACCCGCACGGCCAAAAGGGAGTATGACTTCCGTTCCTTCGTCAGACATCAGCAATCTTGCTCGTGCAGAAGGAAAGAAACCCAAATACAACGCGATACGCTCTTGCACACCGTGTGAGTCCAGTCAAGCCTTGTTTGTATTCCCTCACCGCCAAAATAGATATCTCCGTATCCTCAATCTGTGACAGGCACCTTTCCGTGACTGCCTGCTCCCAGTACGTCCATCCCCTTGTCCCCTTCCATTTTTCACCATCTCACATGGCCATTGGTCTACCGGTGGGTGTACCGATGCCTCGCGGCTCTCTTCAGGGATCCTAGAGAGCTCGTGCAAAGTCCGTTCCACGGGATAATAATTGTCGGACCTGCAAGTGCTATGTAGCAAGCCTACCGACAAAATCGACAAGCTGCCGAATAACCATTGTGGGAAGCTAATGAGCCACCTTAGACAGCAACCAGAGGCTCTTCAGCCTCGTGCTTGACAGCCGGCTCGGGCTCGTTGACGGGCTCCGGAGCTCGGATGTCCTCCTGGGGTGCAGCTGGGAAATCGGTGTCCTTAACGGTGCTGACGGGCTCGGACTGGGCCGGAGACGAGGTCGTGGCCGGGGCCTGGGTGCTGGAAGCTTGGCGGCCCTTGAGGAGCTGCTGAGCCTTGGAAGTGTAGTCTCCCATGTACTGCTTGGTAACCTCGGTGGCCTTGGCCGTGTGCGTGCCAGCAATCTGCCTGAGTTGCCCGGTTTGAGCAGCGACGATGTCCTGCGCGTTCTTAATGTGGTGGTCGATCAGCTCCTGGTTGGAGGTGTAGATCAGAGGCACGGTGAACAGGAGAGTGGTTGAGAGAAGTGCGAGTCCCCAGTATGGAACGACCTTGACGAGCCAGTAGGAGAGGAAGGCGCTGAAGGCGACCTGTGCAAGACTTGTGTCAGTGGTGTCCTCTATTCGCTGTCCCAGGGCGCATGTGACGTGGGGCACATACCGTGGCAGAAGCACCGATGTTCTCGGCGAAGAGAATGCGCTGGGACTCGATGACGACAAAGTTGAGCAGCTCGTGAACATCACCAAAGATAGCGTCGAAGGTCTCGCGAGGAACGGTGTAGTAGCGGCGGGGACGCAGCTGGCTGGCGATGCTAGTGTTCATGACCAACTTGCCGGCAACCTCGGCGGAAATAACGATGCCCAGGGCCATCCAGGTTGCCTTGAATCCATAGCGCAGCGTATCGAGGTACCTAACCGCGAAGATGGTAGCAACGACAGAGAAGTAGGCAATGGCCGAAGCGCCTGTGCAGGTCAACCTGTCAGTCAAATGTATTCATTGGCTCTTATCGTCGTGGGGCCCGGTATGGCCTGTGAAGGTATTCAGACGCCGGGAAGATCGGGTAGTACGTACGAGGGTTCTTCCACGACAGCAGCTCCGAGAAAAAGGAGTGGTAGTGGGTGAGAGGCTGGCCGGTGGCAGCTGGGTTTGCAGGCGTCTGGCGCGAAGCGGCAAGGTTTGAGAATTCGGCACTCGTCTTGTTGTACTGCTCCTGGCCCTTCTGGGCGACGGGACCTGAGAAAATCCACGGTCAGTTTGCGATACGTTAGAGTCTCGGTAGATGATTTCCATACCTCCAGCAACAGAATCATAGGCATTCTGGGCATCTGAGAAGGTGGTGATTAGCTTATCGTCGGCCGTATGATGATGGGGTCATAGTGGGGAGCACTGAAACACCACCATTGTTAGCTTGGATCTACACACAAGACACCAGTTGCTGCAGCCAGCAGGAGAGAAGGATGAAGAATATTGATAGATGTAGGGCTAGATAGCTTACCTCACTGGTTTTGAGGGCGTTGACAGCTCCGTTGGAGGTATCGGCGGAAGCCATCTTGGTGACGTTGGATGTGGGATGAAGCACGTGCGTGACTTGTTGCAGGTGGGATTCTAGGGAGCAGGAAGCTGGGGCTGGATCAGATGCTCGGCAGCTTGATTCGCAGAGTGTGATGGGTTAAGAGGCTGAGTGGTGGATGCGGCAGCAGATGGCGGAGGAGTGAGGGTAGCGGAGAGGACAAGTATGCTCGTGCTTGCTGAGGGAAGAAAGGCTCAGGTGTTGAATGTTGTCAGTCAGTGATGGAAGAAGCCGGGTTGCTTGTTGCTGGTTGCTGCCCGGGTTGCTTGTCATGCCAGTGCCAGTGACGACTCCCCTGTTCCTGCTTTTTTTGGTCTTCTCTCGGGCTGGTCTAGGCTGGGCTGGACGCCCGGGCCAGTAAAAGTGACGCAGCACCAGGTATTTACGGGTCCTTCAGTCCCTGCTGTGGCTGAAGCGAGCTCGTGTTTTGTTTCGTCATTGTGGCACATGCCACACATTGTTTGTCCGTTCAATAACCTGATGGTTGAGCAGCCATCCAGATTCATTGACTATTCAGCACTAGTGTTGATAACTACATCATACATAGATGGTAGGCCAGCTGGCCAGAGGGCGAGATCAGCTTCGATATACTTGTGGCAGGGTCCTCTCATGCCAGGACGCTCGAGATGTGACCGTTATTCGCGCAGGGTCACATCAATAGACGTCGACCCAAGCCTCCGGGTCAAAACCTAACAACTAGCTTTAGAAATTCTCACCACACAGATCTTTCAACAGTTTAGTCTTCCACGCCAAAGAGCGCAGAGTTGGGGAGGTTGAGCATTACTGATGGGACGGAGGGGCTGACCTCAATTGTCTCACGGTGACCCAGCCAACCACCTGTCGTCACACGCATGTGATAATCTGACTAAAATGATTAGACAATCGTCTTTCTATCCGCTTGAGACAAATTACAACAGCATTTGTTGCGTATCTTTCCTAGCCACCAGATTGATACCTTTCCCACAGATCACAAATACCAAGGCTACGGCTACGGCGCGTGCCACGCATCGACGTTGACTGTTATATTCTACAAGTAACTTGCCGAGGTACTTCGCGATCAGATACGCAACAAGCAAATTTGGAGGCGCTCACAAATTCGCTCCACCTTTTAGGCGTCGAGTATCTTGTGAGCAGGGCGTGCTCGTCCAAGCTCTTCGTGGCTTGAAATCACTGCCATCCGCACGCACGCTGGGCCACACGGACCCGGATCCGAGTACATAGTGATCACTTCTTATATGGCTTGGCGGTCAACCTATATGCTCTTCTTTACCAGGGCATTGATTTTTACAGCGTCGCTGGGCAACAGTCTTTTGAGCAAATGCACGTAGCCTCCTCAGACTCTCGACATACAACTATCGCCAGATGTAGATGAAGAAGCAGATCAAACTCCTCTCCTCAAACAAATTATTGAAGCGTGCTGGCGACTGGCAGTTTACTCTTTACACAGCATCGAAGCGTACCTCGTTCAACAGACACTCAGCAGGCCATGGTACTCCGCAATCCGAGGGGGCAGGACCAACTGAACAGCGACTTTAGAATCATCACTGTTGGATAAGGATCTCCGAGATCATCAATTCTGGGATAAACCGCCTTGGAATAACCCCGTGTTGAGAGACGTTCTGCAAGATACCCACCCATCTTTGGGATGATTCTCTCTGGAGTAGCTATCTTTGGACTCGTTACCCATGAGATTCACTCTTGGGGCACTGGTCTTCGACACAGAGCAATTGCTAGTTGCAAGAGTGGTCAGGCTGTTTGCAAAGTTTGCGGATTTTGAATCCGTTGTCCTTGAGGGGAGCGATGTGCTGATTGATGGTCAGCATTTGCCACTCCTAGCAGTGCCTCTCCAAAAATTCCGAGCTTTTGATCTTCCATCTTCTGTGCAATACTTGTCCCCCGCATTTCCGTGCACAAAGAATGAACGCTGTCTGCTCACAGGACCAGCACGAGCACATCAAAGAAAACGGTCGGCTGAAAGACACCATTGATGGACAGAGGTAGCGAGAATGCCGCGATCGCGCAAGATCCGGATATGCACACGTGCGGCTTCATGCGTGCCGGTCTCACCTCAAACACTCACTGTCTTTTTGACACACCTCCTGGCCATGGAGAACCATTATCATGCGAGGTTCGGTCTTGTCCCGCCAGAGATCGTGAGCAGAACGCGTAGAAGCCGCAAGTGAAGTGCTCAAGGGAGGCACAAGAAGCTGGGTCTGATGGTATGCCAACAAGCAGCTGCTTGCGGCCCCGTCTTTGGTCATCCGCATTTACTGTACGCACAGTACTGTTGTGAAATTTGGCTCGTATGGGTGATGAGACTTGCGTTTTGTGTGTCCAAGAATCGTGGACCTCGGTATGCACAACTATTGTCCAGAATACGCCCGCTTCCTCCTACCGATAGCAGCATCCCAGGTAATTAAGATCTCCATCCCCCGCCCGGAAGGACCCCTATCCACCCTGCGATCTGCACGAGCAAATGCGGCCAAAGTTGCCCGGATGTCGGGGCTGTCAACCAAGCTTATCTCTAAATAATTTCCCGTAGCGCAGATCATATGTCCATCAACATGTCATGCCCAAGACAATAATTGCTAGCTCACCCGAACTTTTCGGAACATGCCCTGGAGCTTCTGCCAGGTGCCATGTCTAGGTAGCATTCAATTGTTCACAGAGGGGAGCAAATGCCCACGCAAAGTGGGAAGTGAAGAGCAGGGAGAAGGGAAGGGGAAATGAATATCCTCATCCAACAAATGCTACAATAATTCCATCGCCAACAGTAAGTGTTATCTGGTTTGTAGTAATGTAATGAAACTCCGGCAATGATGCGGTTACTGGCCCTTGGCCAGCAACATGAAAATGCTCGCCCGCCATGCGAATGCGTCCATGCAAATGCCACGCAAATAAATGCCAACGTCGTGATCTAATGCTTCCGTGCGAAGGGTAGTAATAATGAAGCCACGCAAAGCCAGTCCAAAAATGCTGCCTTTTCGTCAACAGGGTATTGTGTGTGTGTGTATAAATGTGATTGTACAGAATGTACAACATAGTGGTAGGAGGAACGTAATAGTCGAATGGTAGTAATGGCGGTCGTCGATATCGCAGTGCCAATCGCGGTGCACCCATAGCCAGACACCGTGGGTATCCAAACAATTGGCGAATGATTCTGAACAGTGTAGCTCCAACAGATTACTTCTTGCCCCATCCCCAGAACCCACCAGCAGCCGGAGCAGGTGTGGGTGTCACCGGCGCAGCAGGCTTAGGCGGTGGAGCGTTTTTAGCAGCTGCAGCAGCCATCTCAGCTGCAGGCGATGTGAAGCTGCGAAGCATGCCCATCACGCCCGGCTGGCCAGGAGTCAGCATGTTCGCTGCGTGATCCGAAGGAAGGCCCAACGATCTGCGGAGCTGCTCAAGCTTCTGTTTCGCCTCATCTGCCTCCTGCTTCGCGACAGCCTCCGCAGTCTTGGCCTGAATGAGCTCGAGGAGTAAAGCTTCGTGCTCATTGGCCGGTGGTGGTGGTGGTGGTTGTGGCTCGGATGCTGGCGGCGGAGGCGGTGGCGTCTCACCACTCGCGGAACCCAACAACGACGAGGTACGCTTGTTGACCGCGATCATTCCTGACGGCGTCGACTGACTCCTCCCAAGCTTGAGTTCGCGCAAGCCGGCCGGGGCATTCGATTTTGTGCTTGGGTTCCTGGATAGCCAGCTAGTTCCAGATGGGGGCACGCCGCCTCCACTGTCATTACCAGTGATGTCCGAAGCGCGCACCCGCATAGTCCGTATTTGCTTCTCCAAACGCTGCTTCTCGGTGTGAAGGTTGCGCACATGTGAGCGACTCTCCCGAAGCTGCTCTTTGATATTGGCAATCTCCTGTTCAAGGTCGACCGCTCGGCGATTAGCATCCTGCGATTTCGACATCTCGATGTTCAATTGTTCTTTGGCGCGAGCCAAGTCGTCGCGCATTTGAGGCTTAGTCTGTGTGATCGACGACCGTCTCTTGTCACTCTCGTCTCCAAATCTGCCCTCAACCATATCCAGAAGGTCCGACACGGACGCATGGTCCAATCCGTCGGCTTTGATTGTCGCATCGCTGTCGCCGCTGTGTGCGGTAACCACTGTGTCGCTGCTGGCTTGTCTCCTAATTCCACCAAGCAGATGCTTCACGGCGCGCCTATCTTCCTCGCGCTCTTCTCTTTCTCTTTGTAATTGGTCGGCGAGGAGGGCATGTTGCCGCTGCAGGTCGCTGAGGGCAATGAGGAGGTCTTCGATTTGCTGGCTGTCGGCGTTCTGACTCTGCAACAAAGCCACCTTGGACTCGCGGCCCAGGGCGGATTCGGCGGCCGAGTCACGGGTGAAGGAGGTAGCATCAGTGGATGCGGTGCTGAGAACACTGGCTGCGGACGACGTCGAGTTTGTGTTGCTGGCTTCCATAGAATTGAGAGTGGATGCCAGGCTCTGTTTGGAGGCGCTGCGCTTCAACATGCTCAAAGGCCTGGAAGCTGCGCCGGGGGTGAGGTTTGAGTTGTGGCTGTTGTTGTTGTTGTTGTTGGAGTTGGAGTTGTTGGAGGTAGGGGATGCTTTGAGGGATGTGGTGGAGTTGGCCCAAAGGCGCCCGAGGAAACGGGATGCAGCGCTGCTCACTTCCGCGGCCCCTGCATTGGCGGTACCAGAGGCTGGGGGCGGATTGGTCAACTGGCTTTCTCTGTATCCCTGCTCAAGCGCCGCGAGTCGTTCTTTGTTAACGACAGTTGAAAGGCCGACAAAATCGGATACAAACTCATCGGCGTTTTGGTTGTAGGCGCCCCAAAGACTGCGACTCAGCAGAAGTTGGAGCACATCCTCCATCTCTTGCAGGGCCAGGATGCGCCCCATATTTTTTGACATTAGACTGAGGGCGACCCGCATTATCGTCTCGGATGCACCCTCAGCGAAGATCACATCATAAACCCTGAACAGCATGGGCAGGGGGCAAGTAACGGCGAAAAACGACAGGAACCATTGTGAAACGTACGCGGCAGGATCAACCTGCAACTCGTCCAGATGGTCCGACAGCGCGGGAAGATTGTCCCGAAGCAGTTCCCGGAACTGGTAGAACTTGACATGCAGGCCCCAGAGGTCTGGCGTGAACGACGACCTGAGGTCATACTGCTCCATCAATCTGACTCGCAAGTTAGCACCCAAAACAATTCGTGTTTGCTCCCACGAGCCACAAATCGACTGATGTTTTCTTACTTGACCAGCACGCAAAATGCCTGTTTGTCCGACATATGCATCAACAGCGGCCCGACCAGTAGGGCGAGACCTTGGCAGTATCCCACTTTCGGATCGTAGATGCTGTAGCACTTGAGAACGCGGCCCAGAGCCCTTTGTCCATCGCCATTGGGATCGCGGAACATGTCCACGCCCGGGAAACTGCGGCCCAGATCCTTGCCGATGATGCCCTCGTACGGGCTGGATTCGCCGGTGTATCTTTCGAATGCGTCTTCGAGTGTCGCGTCCCGGGCACCCGACATGCTTTGCCATACGACTCCACGGAGCGGCGGTGGGATACCCTTCCGGATCTTGTTAGCCAGAAGAGTGGGCAACCGAGCGGCGGTCTGCTGGTAGTCCTTGACAAGAGCTGCATAAAATTCGAGATCTGTCATCGGTGGCGGTGGCAGCATCGAGTATCGCAGGGGCGCGGGCTGGGGCCCTGTGACCATGTGCCGTAGTTGCGCCATCGAGGGCGGTCGCGTCTTCCTCGTAGACTGCTGGATCTTTTCAACAGCTTTCACTTTGACAGTCTTTGGGTTCGTAGCCAGCCTATCGTTTTCCTGTTCCAGACGAGCCAAGAGCATGGCTGTAGTCTGTTGGGAGAAAAGTAGTGTTAGTGTATGTTGAAAGCGCCTTCATAACTTTCGAGACACGACCTACGTCTTCCTCATTCAAGTTAGACTCGGCGTCTTCCTTGCTTTGTAGTTTATCCCAGTCGACCTCCTCGTCGTCGTCGTCGTCGTCGCTGCCTTCTCCTTCGACCCCGCTGATAGTCTTACTGTCGTCGTCGAGTCCCTCGAGTTCGTCCTGCAAATTCGGTCGCAAGCTGCTGCTGGGAATGCTCGTGACAGGACTCAGGTCCTCGTTGGGATCGACCCGAGAGAATCGCGAGCTCAAGGGACTTGGACCGGGACTGAGCGAAGCAGAGGCCGGGCTCAGCGTGGTGCCAAACAAACTTCTCCTGTCCTGGATCGTGCCATGCGTCGAGACGTTGGTGTTGAGCGTTAGCTGCCGGGCCGGGGGCTCGGACAGGCGCACGGTGGTGAAAGAGTCGTGCTCGGGGAGGTGCTTCACGCCGGCGCCATCCGAAGGGTTGGAGCTGCTGCGCTGTCGTCGTTCTGCGCTGGTCGGCGAGGGAGTAGCCGTGAAGGACGAGAGGGACGAGGCATGTTTATGGGATGTCGGGGTGAGTATCGGACCGACGGCCTCGATTGGGCTGAAGGTCTCATCGCGGTCGGCTTCCATTGGGAATGGAAGGTCAGGCTCCGTACCCGAGCCTTAAGGGACTGTTTCTTCGAGGGAATGAATGTCTTGGATCAAGGGAGGGGGGTTGGCCACTGGAACGGACGGGACACGACCTGAGTCGAAGCCCAGCCTTTTTCGCAACACGGAGAACAACCCCGGAGATTTCGAGGTCCCAGGTAGGCGAGCGAGTAGGTCCGTGGGCGCGGAAGATTCGTTGCTATGTTCGTATCGAGCTTCTTCGTCAATGCATTGACAATGACGACTCTTCTGTTGTGTTTTTTCGCTGCCTTTACACAACAAGGTCTGGGCAGGGGTAAGGCGATCAGTATGTATTTACTCTGGGGACGAGGTCCACGGGCTGACGGGTTGGGCTGGCACCTCTCCTGGAGGGCGCGTCCCGGGCGGTGTGGAGGAAGTGGGTATGAAGCCGTGGCTGCTTTCTATTTTTCTCCAGGCGCCCCTTCCCGAGCAGGGGGGAATCACAATATAAGTCGAAGGATGTTGCCTGACGTACAAATGCGTGTCTTGACGAGCATCCGACAAGACAGAGTCAGTTTGAACTGAACTTGGGAAGGATGTCGAATGTCGAGAAGAGGTAATCCCAGTGCAAATCTGTCAGGACTCAGGAGATGATTCTCGATTCTATGAACAGCCTGGTCTCGATTGAGTTGGCCAGCAATGCCCCGTAGTCGTAGTGTCAGCCGAATCGAATCGTCGATGAAGAAGCCGGGGTCTTGTGGGCTCTGTCGTGGTCCTGTCTCATACAGCAAAGACTGCTGAAACAACTTCGGGAGAATGTCTCGAGTAGTCCGGTACTGCACTGGGAACACGCGCCTGGGAATTCAAACCAAGACGAGGGCCGGTAAGCAAGATCTAGAAACAAAACTGGTCGAATATTGGCCGCCCACAGGGTTCTTCAGCACGCCAGAGAAACGAATGTTGGTTCGGTTTGAGTTCTGAGGTCCAGGCTCCCAGTTCTAGATGAAGCAGATGAGGTGCGGAAAGAAAGTGGAGACGCGTGATGTACGGCAGCTTCAATTGACAAAGAGTGACTTGGAATCGCATGTAATGAATGTACTCGATCCCGGCGGGGATGAGGAAAGAACTCTCTGCCTGGAGAAGGTCAACCTTGATGACGACCCTGGCCCAAAGACAAACAAAACACAGTGAAAACGAGAGGCTCACGGGTCAAAGTGGTTGAAGTAAAATGATCCTCGCGTCGAATTTCATGCATCTCTGCGCGCACCGCACGACGATTGGCCAATTCCCACGCAGCTTGTCACACGCACTCACCCCCTATTTTCTTGACCTGGCTGACTACATTATACTACGGTAGTTAGCATATTGGGCTCAGGTTGTGTTCCCGAACAAATGCAAAGCTAATATTTCTCGGGATTGGCCAAGACCAACTCGAATTCCAAAAACCGTCTAGGCCGGACCCTTCAGCTAAGGTCCACGGGTGCGTCTACCGGCCTAGCGTGCTTCACATCATCCAGACGCAAGGAAGAGCTGTTGGAGGTGATGCACTTGAAAACACCTCTAGCTCATACACATCCCACGCCGGGTCCCACGCCGTCCTGGCAACCGGGCAACGCGGCATAACAAATGAGCGAGCGACCTGTGACCACCAGATGGCGAGGTGGGTTATGCCGATCACATGCACAATCATCCTTCGTTCGAACCTCGATCATCTCCGAGATGTCATCAGCAGCGTTGCATCTTGCCAGGCAGTGCCAGCTGCAGGCCCAGTGTGAAACTCTAGCTAGGCACGTCTGACCTCACATATCCACATACGCCTCCAGAATCGTCGGCCGTTTTTCCCTGTAACCCATTCCCGCAGAGGGTGTGGAGGAAAGACCCCTGGCCCTGGGCCCCTGTGACGACGATCTTCCGGTCAAAGACGACCTCTATTCGTTTCGCTGCTCAGCACCATTTGGCCGTCTGACAGTCGTCATACTCAGCAGCATGGTCGACCTCCTTCCAGACGCACAGGTACACGTACAATTGACAGGTAGCTGTGACTCCCGTAAGCTGGTATGCAGGTCGCGGTTCTGGCTGCAATCGAGTGCACACCAGATGAGTGGCTCTGGACATCTCCCGAAAGTCAAATCAGCAAGCAGGCTGCGGCCCGATTTCCCCGGGCCCATCTTGCATGTAAGATCTTCGAAACATCATCTTTTCGTATCAGGGCTGTTTGCCATTGGACTCTTGGGAGTGCACAATGACTCCCAAGGTTCGTATACATTGTCGAAATGCTGAGAAGGCGCCCACTGGACGTAGACACAAGAGGTCTTAAGCATTCTGCTTCGATGTGTTTTCAGTCTCTGCGCATCGCCACCATCTAAAACTACACATATACAGAATTTGTCGATCCATGCTTGCCATCCACTCCTTCGATAGACATACACGATCTCTGAAATGTTTACACATCTCACCCTATGATCTCCGTAAATGGCTCATCCAGTATCCGACGGCTTGTATGCGAGACCGTTTGCAGCCGCTTTTATATCACCAATTCACCTCTCAACGCCATGACTCCACTATGCCTTGCTTCACCAGGGTATCAATTTTTGCTTTGCTCGAAATCACTATGCCGACGAAGTCGAAGCAGGCCCTGGCATTGTAGCCATCTGCGGTGTCGTTTGATGCACTGATGAGACGGGTGATGGCGCCGAACTGCCTTGCATTTGTGCTCCCATGCTCGCCATCCTCTGTGAGTTGAGCGTCTCCACTCCGGAACTCGGACCGCTTGGTTTGGCTACTGGTGTAAACACAGGCTCCTTAGTGTGATCGATACCAGGAAACAGTACATGCAACCTTTCGTACATGTCTTTTATCATCTTCTCTCTTTCTACACGGTCTGCCGCACCATCAAGTCTCTCGCTATCGGCAGATGGTGGCAGCGGCCGCAATTTGATGTCCATATTCAAAGATGGACACGAGAGATACATCGGTGCTGGTTGACGGACGGAATCAGGCTTATTAGCTGTCAAGGTCACCATGTACTGCAGGTTCGCTTGTAATCGTCTGTTGACCCTGCGTTTCGAAAGTTAGCACCGCAAATGAGCCTCAGTGCTTGGTTTGACATACTGATTGAGATCGTGAGTGAAAGATACCTCCTCTTTCTTCAATTCCTCTTGCTGGTCTGCCGACGAATTACTCATGATCTCCCTTTTGATTTCCGTCATCCCATTTTTCAAGAACATAGCCTCGTAAAGCAGCTCAGTGTTGATGTCCAGTAATAACACAAAACGCTCCTGATCCTTGAGTTGTGTTCCAGGACTCGCTGGTGCAGAGTTGCCATTAGCAGTTGGACCTTGCCCCATCAAAGGGAACGTCGGTGTTTGAGGGGTCGTGACGCTGTTTGCAGAATGCGGTGCCGGTGTAGGTGTCTGGTGGGGTTGGGGCGTGCCTGCTGGAGGATTTTGCGGTGTTCCAAAGTGATTCTGTTGGCCTGGATTCGGCGTCCCCTGTGAGGCGGAAAATTGACGCTGTTGAGTGGGGGTTCCCATTCCAGCTTGGTTTTGTGAGGCCTGTTGCATACGCTGCATCATCATCTGATTGTGTTGCTGATGCTGCTGTTGGTGTTGCGCATTCATTGCCCCTGGAGCCATCGAGTAGCCTCCGGCCGCGTTGGCCATCATATAATTGGGACCGTACTGGCCCGTTGAGGCAGCCGCTGTAGATGGCACATTCGGTCCATATGGCGAACTTGTGAAAGGAGCTTGGTAACCCACTAGAATCTTTGTTAGCAGGTCTTTTCATCCCCATTGAATGGTGTAGACAGGGTGCCATGGTGACGGCCCGTTCGACGCCGAGTGCATGAGATGCGTTCGCGGATCGCGGGACATATTCGTCAAGTCGTTGACAGGAGACAAGGGACAGCGTACGAGTAAAGGTTTGGAAGCCGCACAAATAGGGAAGTGACAGCTAGGCAGGCAAGGGCTCATGGAGTGTGACACGTAGGTAAAGACAGCGGAGACTGATAAGAAATGTAGACTTACTCTGGCTATTGGCGGCCATCTGCGGCATGGCGGTATTTTGCATCATTCCTGCAGGACCAGCAGTTCCCGGTATCATGGCACCCGGATTGGGAGCACCAGAAAAGGCACCACTACTGGATCCCATGGGGTACTGCTGTTGGTTATACATCATCTGCTGCTGAGGCTGGTTCTGCCCGGGACCAGGCTGCATCTGAGGACTCTGACCCTGTGGGGCACCATTGTATGGTTGGCCTGCAGGATTGCCGTAGCCATAAGCAGATGAGTACATGGCTGGAGGCGCCAAGGAGGGAGGAAGGCCGGCAGGAAGCCGAAGCGAAGCAAGGGCGGCTTGGGAGGCGCCAGACGGCAAGGCGATCAGCCCGATCGGGAAGTGTGGTCAACGTTTTGGTACGTGACTTGTGTCCGTGGGGCGGTGGCCAGCTTTGCGTGGGGTACCTGGATGATCCGGATGGTAGGTACCGGGGTACAACAATCAATCTTCAATCTTGATTGACAGGAAGCTTGAACGAATACGGTGCCGGGCCGCGTGGGACAGATGATGTGACGGCGCAGGCGTGAATCAATGTGTCCCTGGGTGACGATGTACAGGGTGTACAGCGGCAAGCAGGGCCTTGTACGCAGTGATATTGCCAACCAAGATCTATCTGGAGCCGCAGATACACCCAGTTGACTGGCGTATGTCTCCCCTCACAGAGTGAAGCGGGCTAGAGATAGCGGACAGAAGGATAACAAGCCAAGTCCTCACAAGAGTGACCGAGGTACCTTGCAAGTCGACGTCAGGAAGCGTGCCCACAGCCCACAGCCTGAGGTCCACGGGTGGACAGTGACAGTGACAGATGTGTGCGAGTGGTGCCGGTACCTGACAGTTCAACACCAGGATAGAGGTGACCAGGGGTGTGTGGAGGCGGAATATCAGACAAATGACAAGCAGCCAGCCTTCTGGAACACGATCCCGATGATCGGGATCTTCCCTTGCCTAGGTCCGGTGCCTCGTCCTTCGCTTGCTCGCGTACTAGGCCTTTGCCCACGTGGGGTTGGACAGAAGCTTCGCAAGCAGCAAAGGTGCGGTGACACCTGAATCTGTTGACGTTGCTCTGACAGATGTAAGAGGTAAGATGAGCCAGTGAGGGTGGGCGAGAGGTCAGACTGAATGGCGCCAGCCGGGCCAACAGTCGCTGTCAATAGTCCCGGCAGCTGAACACCAAGTCGAGACGAGACCCAAGCCAAGCCGTCGGGTCACGAATAGCTTGGACTGAGAGAAGGGTAGACTGGCAACTGGTCCGTCCGGGTCCGGTACAGTATGCACTGTATATTTCCTTGAGTGTGTCTCAGGGACTCCAGGGTCTAGGAGTTCGAGACTGTCATCCAGCCAGCGTTGGGGAAAGGCAGGAGACGAGAAACAGGCCACAATCTAGAGGTATGGAACAGACCAGTGGACGCTCGGAGGGGGTGTGTGTGGGTGGACTACGCCCAATGCCACACGGAATGGACAGACGAACGCAACAAAAACGTGTGAAAGAACCTAATAAGCCCGAGCCACGGCCACGGCCGACAGAGGGGAGGGCAGTGGACAGTGGGGCGCGGGTAGGGGAAAAGGCTGTGTAAGGCTAGAAGATGCCAGATCAGGGTAGCTAATGATTTAAGTGAACTGGACAAGCGAATTGAATAGGTACAAGAGTACAATGCGCCGGGTGTAAAGTGTGGGTGCTGGCGCGGCGGATGTGTGCGTTTGCGTTGTTTTTGAGTCCGATTCAACTTTTCGCAGGCAAGAGTCGTCTAGATTTTCCCACGCCGCGGCTGCCGGGGAGGCCAGAAGACTTGGGAAAGGCTCCTTCCTTCCAGCCTCCAAAAAGTGGGGTCCCGAGCCATACCTCTTCAGCCTAGCCCAGCCTAGCTCCCGTAGTAGGGATCAATGCTCAGGCCAAGAACAGGGATAGAGCCCGGTTTTTCTGATCGCCTTGGATATGTTCAAGTCCGTGCTGCATTTACCACTTGCCCCAACTGCTCTTCATGGCTGTCACGGAAGACTTCTTTTTGAAGCGGCTGAATCATTTTGCATACATCTTCTTGCATCCATGTCATCAATACTTTCTATCAGCGGATGGTTGTGACATTAGCATCTTCACTCATCAATTCCCCCTGTGGACGCCTTGTTCTGCAACGGCTTATCACGGCTTCACTGTTTCTTCTCATGCAGCTCTCCTACGCTGTGCGAGGTTACAGCCTTACCGACGCCGAGCTGAAAGCCACGCAGAAGAACGTACACGATCTTGGCAATCTGGGAACTTGAATGGTATTCATGGAGTACACTGTACACTCCACAAACGCTACAGAAATCGGTCTTCGTCGCATACGCCTGTCATCAGCCACGCGAGGTCTCAAGGTTGGAGCCGTGGCTAAAGCCCAACGCGGCGCTATGTGCTACGTCGATTGGAATTGTGAACGACATGTGCTGTGTTTATGTTCATACGCTTGTATTTACATTTGATGCAGAACACAGCTGTATTCATTCTGCTGCTGATTTGGTACAAAGACGTGCGTTGCCTGCATGTCGTCACCCAAACCGCCGCCCATAAGAAGAGGTCCCGCTCACCACCCCCAAGAATTCCCGGGCAATGACCGTGTGAGTCTTGTTCGAAGGATGCAGCTCATCATACCACAGAAACGTATCCAACGAATTGGCGTTATCGACGCAAATTGAATTGTTCGAAGCGTTGCAGAGATGGTAAAACCCCGTGGCATTGGCCGGCGAGTCCAGGTATGCCGATGGGTTATCATGGATGTCCGTCAACAGACTGTTGACGTCAAAGACATCGACCACTGCCTCGGGCCATCTCTTCTCCGCAAGCATCTGGTATGCCACGCCATAGTCGAAGACGCGATTCACCAGCTGCGTGTACTCGAGCATCTTGTATTGGTACTCCGTCTCGTTGTAGAGCGTCTTGTTGGTCCAGTACTGATTGTCGCCGGCACCGCCATTGATCTGCGCCGCATACAACGGGGAGACCTGCAGAGGAGCAGTGTTGAGCAGAACAAATCTGCGGCCCCCCTCTGAGTAGATCGTATCGAAGACCGACCAGACGCAGTCGATATATGTCGTTATGTTGGTCTGAACACAGATGTCAGTCTTCAAGCCTGAATCTACAGTGTTTCACAAGCTACTTACCCCGGACGTTTGGGAGTCGGTCAAAAAAGCATTAATTCCCAAGTCATTGGTGCCAATCCAGAGCGCATACACCGTGTTCTCGGCCGTCCTATCCTCATACAGCGTCTGCGCCCCCAGATCTGCCACAAAGCTGGGAAGCTCATCGTCCACGACCGATGGGAACGGCTTGTTGATAGCCTCGAAGTCCCGAGAGATTATCTCGTTGGAGCACGTCGCACCAGAGACGGCATAGTCAAAGTAGGCGACTCCCGTGTATTGCTGGACATATTGGCCCCACGCGAGACCACCAGAGGCAGTCACGTTGCTCTGCGGAGGCAGCTCGCCAGCCGGAGGAGCATTGCCCTGATTGTTGATGTAGTAGCTCAGTCGACCATTGTCTGTATAGCTGTCACCGAATGTAACGAGGTTGGAAAACGAGACATTGCCAACGAAGGTTGTAGCTGTGACCGTTGTGGCCCCTGCAGCAAGGAGCGTAGAGGACCACATGGCTTTTCAAGGTCGCAAGACAAGAAGGACAGAGCGCAGGAGGATGCTAACTTTCAATATGCATGGCGACATTGGTACCGACCCTACATTATATACGCGTCGAGCCAATGTGGCGCTCCATGACGCTGCCGTTCAGCCGGAGAACTCATCCGGGGAACTCTCCCAGGAATAAGGATAGTCTCTATTGACATGGACTAGCACGCATGTGATATATACTTCACCATTGCCACGACGCCTAACAGCCGTTCTCGACTGTTAAAATGGCTTCACAGCTGCAAGCTAGTCCAGCTTTGAGATATAGGTCATCTAGTGGATGGGGAAACTGTGCTTCCTTCTCATTGCTTCCGGAGAAATTGTGCTCTAAGTGAGGGGGAGCTTGCTCGGCAAGCATCTTCTCCAGGGGTGATTCGGGGAAGTCCCAAAATCTATCCCAGCTTCAACGGCATTGCTGATAAATCTACCGTAATTTGTGGCTAGTCTTTTAGACCGCTGATATTATTACCCACAGCCTGCTCCAGCATTAGCCTGAATAGAATAATCCAGCTCGTCAAGGCATGGTGAGTGACGGGACGCCGAGGCGTTCAACAGATGACTTCTCCGGTCGGGTGCTATTGTATTTGCGAGAAATCCATGACAATATGCGGACTCAGCAGCAGTAGCATGCTCGGCTCTACCCAAGTAAATTGAATACTTGTGCTGGTAAAGGCCATCGTACTGCTCAAGTGGCGATGAAAGCCGAAGCATAGTGTGTTTCCGTCCGAATCATCGAGACTTCTCATCATCTCGATCCACGAGCAAGAAGCTGCGATTGTAAGAACGCGAGCGCTCTGCAGGTATCTGCCCGGGAGAAAGACTGAAGTCGGCGCCGGAATACCGTGTGACACACCGGGCCGTAAAGGCGGGTTTCACCTCCGTCCTCGGAGCCGATTCCACGTTGCGGCCCGGACACTACCAGTCACAATTTCTACTTCATTGTGCCGACTTGTGACTCAAACAAGTCTTTCATCTCAACCTCAACACTGTCTCCTTTCTCATTCAACTGTTCAGGGTCTCGCCTCTTGGCCTCGAGTTTCCGTCTGAATTGTCAAGCCAAGCTGCGGCCTCAGAGACGACTGACGTCAAGAGTCACCATGTCGCCCTTCAACCTGCAAACCTGTGCGCGCCCCAACATCCTCAAACTCCAGCCCTACCGCTGCGCACGCGACGACTACAAAGATGACGGGCACAACATCCTCCTCGACGCCAACGAGAACGCCTTCGGCCCACCCATCACCTCCGCCGCCGCCGGTGCCCTGCAGTCAAACGGCGCCCCCGCCAAAATCGACCTCCTCGGCCTGCACCGCTACCCAGACCCTCACCAGCACGACCTCAAGCAGCTGCTATGCAACCTACGCAACACGCACGCGCACACCGCCAAGACCATCACGCCCGCGAACCTCTTCGTGGGCGTTGGCTCGGACGAGGCCATTGATGCGCTGCTGAGGGCGTTTTGCGTGCCTACGCGCGACACCATTTTGGTGTGCCCGCCGACGTATGGGATGTACTCGGTAAGCGCTGAGGTCAACGATGTGGGCCTGGTCAAGGTCCCGCTGCTGTCTGCGCCGGACTTTCAGCTGGACGTGCCCGCCATTTATGCTGCGCTGGACAAGGTTGCCGAGAACCACATCAAGCTGATGTACTTGTGCTCGCCGGGGAATCCGACGGGATCGCGCCTGGCGAAGGAGGACGTCCAGAAGATTTTGGAGCACCCGACGTGGAACGGCATTGTCGTGGTTGACGAGGCGTATGTCGACTTTGCTCCTGAGGGGAGCTCGTTGGCCGAGTGGGTGGCCGAGTGGCCGAACCTGGTGGTGATGCAAACTATGTCTAAGGCGTTTGGTATGGCGGGGATACGGTTGGGCGCTGCGTTTTGCGCACCGGACGTTGCTGGGTTGTTGAACAACTTGAAAGCGCCGTACAGCATCTCTCAACCTACGAGTGTCTTGGCATCGTACGCATTATCAGACGAAGGGCTAGGGGCGATGCGCACGAATCGGGCACAGATACTAGAGCAGCGGGATAGGTTGCTAGCAGAACTGCCCAAGATTCCTGGCGTCGGACGGTTGAGAGGTGGAACGGAAAGCAACTATGTGCTGTATGAGATGTTGAATGAGGAGGGCAAGCCGGACAACAAGACCGCGCTGGCCGTGTACGAGGGACTGGCCGAGACGAAGGGCGTAGTGACAAGGTTTAGAGGAAAGGAGCATGGATGCGAAGGCTGCTTGAGGATCACAATAGGCACCGAGGCCGAATGCACAAGGTTTTTGGAGGCATTACGGAAAACATTGGGAGAGGTGAGAGGCGCTACGGCCCCACGAGATGAAGAGAGGAGGGAGAAGGATGCGAACGGAATCGTTTCGTAGATGACTAGCCCAGCTCAGATGAGTTGTAGTTAAAATAAACCTTTGAGAGCCGTTCCCCTTCCTGTACCATCGGTTTGAGTGAGACCATGCGTACGAAATTCAGTACATATATCCAGTCTCTGCTTCGCATGCGCCCTGCTTGCCAGAATGGTGACATGTATGAGAGATTGATTGAAAATTTGCACACATATACCCGCTCGGTACATCTGACTTAAGAGTGAACCTATAGTTTCGCGTAGGCACTTACTTGATTCGCATGTGCACTGTGTTGAACAAAATGTAATACCACTCAGTAGGAGATGGCCAAGAACACCGCAAGTATAGATGAGTGAGGCGACCATAGACAGTTGGGTATAGCGCATATGAAAGAAACCTAGATGCTCGATAGGACAGTTTCAGATCTCCAACTCATATCTAACATGTACTTGAATGCTTATTGAGTGGACTTCCAGTGCTTTTCAGAGCAAGATATGTACCGTCGAGAATGTGGGACGATGAATCGCCGAATGAAATAGCTACTCCAGCTCCAGGCTGGCCTAGTAGGTCGAAACTTGCAACTAGGCCCTCACTCATCTGCTGAATCCTTTGCGTGCTTCTTTGCGTCCTTATGTTGTTGTGAGGTCACAAAGACAAATCTACCACAAGGCTCAAGGCTGAGTCTACCACAAGGCTGTCTGTATCATAAGGCTGAGCAAGCCACGACTCTGCTTCCGTCAGAAGATATACTCTGCCATTGGTGTGTAGTTTAAACGCATTTCAGACAGACAAATTGGTTTCCAGCACTTCCATCAAAAGTCCCGCATGGCGGCCACATTACTGTTTACTAGAGAGAATTTCCCACAACGCCTAGGTAGTTTTTGTTTTCTTTGCACAGGTGGCTTATCTTTTGGTTTTTGGATATCAAGTCACGCTTTTCTGTCTGTTGATGTCGCAAAAGTTCTCCACAACCAACTTAATAGTAATAAGACAGGAGGAATACTGCCACATCTACAAAACCATGTAAGATATGGATCACAATCTTCGCTTGCAAAGACCATCCCGCAAAAAAAGTGACATCTCTGTCATTCTACGAGCTGCGCGGCAGCTCAGTACCTATCTTACTACCAGGTACACCACAAAGCCTACAATAAACTGGATAGACCACACACAGGGCGCTTTGACTTGATGTGCCAGACTGACTTGAACAGCAGGTCTGTCCGACTCCTGTCCCGTCTGTCCATCCTGTCCATCCTGTCCACCCTGCTCCTCCGCCGTCTCCGCCCTCACATCCTGAATACTCTGCACATTACTCTGATGCACAGCCTCATACTGCGCAAAATAGATCACAGCTCCACTCGCAACATCATCCGCGACGACCTCACTCAAATCCTGTGTCCACGCTGCCGGCTGCGCAACATCCTCATTAACCTTGGCGATATAATTCAACGTCGCGTTGATAAACGTCGACTCATAGCCACCCGCAGCAATACGATTTGGCTCCCCATGCGCAGGAAGGATGCGCACCGTTCGCGCGGGGAACGAGGCGTACATGCGCTGCAGCTCAGTGACGTGACGGGGCAAGTCTTCGGGGCTGGCGATGAAAGTCGCCGTATCCTCTAACGTGTCGCCAGCGAAGAGCAGGTTTTGCTGCGGCAGGTAGAGCACCGTTCCGTCTTCAGTGTGGATGTTGAAGTTATGCAGCTGCACAGCCGTCGCGCCCACCATGATCTGCTTCGTGCCATTATACAACGTCCGAGGGACAACCGGAGTTATGGCTGGGTCATCTGATAGGAGACTCTTTCTGTTCCGCTGGATCACCTGGGCCGTGAGGCTATTGCCAACGAGCTCGCTGCGGTTGGAGAACACAACCGCGCCGGCGATGTGGTCGTTGTGGAAATGTGAATACACCACTGTCGTCTTCGTCACACCTAGGCTCGTTACGTGCGCTAACATGGCAGCCGCATGGTCCGTTGTGATGTGCGTGTCGTACAGGAGCGCCTCGCTGCCTTCGATGATGGCGTAGGTCGCGACGCCTAGGGTGAAGGCGCCGTCGTCCAGCCAGTTGGGCTCTTGGGAGTGGAAGCGATCCCCCGTGCGTCCGTCATAGTAGGCGAAGACTCCTGGGTATGGGTTGAGCACTCGGAGTGTGGCCAGCGGATCGCCCGAGCGCTGTCGTCTTGCTAGGTTTGCTGGCCCTTGTGTGGATGCGTCTTGCGCGGCTTTGGCGGCGAGGAATCGTCTGCTGTGGTGATAGCCACATCCGAGTGCCTGGGGTATGGTGGATAGAGCCAAGAGACCGATCGCTAGGTATCGCGCTGCCGAGGATGGTGACGCGATCATCGTGTGTGATGCTTGAGAGCCCTTGGGGATCTCGGCTGCTGAGCTTGTACAGGAGCTTGACGATGTGAGATGGAGATGGATTGGAACATTTTACAGTAAAACATAGTCGCATAGGATATTGACATGAAATGGGAGTAGCATGAACCTGGATACGCACAATTCAAGCTTCTCACGTTGCGACTTGGCATGTCTCGTAGGCTTTCAGATCTGTTTGATCCGCCCGTGGACGATCATCGAAGCTTTTGCACATGTAGACATGCCCCTGCGCCGTGCGAGTAGAAGATCGAGTACTCTTAGTATGAATACCGGATGAAACTCAAGTGCTTCTGCTTGGCCATCATTTTGTGCAGCTACGGGATTCTTCAATCACGACACGATACAAGCACTCAAAGAAATCCGCAAACACTTCTCACCTACCTCATTGTATTTCGTCCTCAAGATTCTGTGGAGTGCAGCACGTCAGTGAGGAAACGTGCCATTCGGACGAAATGTTATGTCATCGCAATGCAGTACTGAAATTGCTGCGTGAAGTTGTCCCTCCTGTCCATGTCGCTATGTACCTTAACGCCCCAGTACGCCCAAACACATATGTATCCATGCAGATGTAACTCCTGTTTTCCAAAGATGCCCTAGTATGGACCCAACATGACTCCATGGCCCACCGAACGGGCCGAGTCAACGCGCGCGAGCACTGCGTACAGAACGGCGCATGGCATACAAATGATTGCCAGAGCCCATAGACGCACTCCTAAGTCCTAGATCGTAGAACAATACAATAAAGCAATGTACACAGTGAGCCAGATGTAGGCTGGCTCCACACGGACGGCCAACGAACGAGAAGGCTGAGTAGTCGCAGGCGAGAGCGTTGCAGGCGAGAGCGTCGCAGTGGTGTTCACGGCTGGGGTTGAGGTCTCATTACCAGAGGTTCCAGAGGTCAGAGTTGTGGCGCTCGTGTCTTGCACCCGTACGTCCTGGATCTGGTCTTTGCCGTACGGCGCGGGTGCATATCTGGCTAGGAGACCTTGCACCGTCTCCAGAGCGCTCATTTCCTGCCCCAAGCCGACGCTGCCATCGAAAGCCTTCGTGTACCACTTCTGCCCACACGTCGCGCTGTCAGAACCGCCCGAGCAGGCCTGACCTGCCGCGGAAGCGCTGGCCTCCATGTATGAGTCAACAGTGTCGCTGATCGAAGGGACCATGAGTGCGGAGGAGTACATGAATCGCGAGAGATATCCTTTGAAGGATATCATGTCGGTGGTACAAGTACCATAAGGCTCGCACGCATGCTCGTACATTACACCAGTAGAGTTGTCGTTGTAGTCGAAAAAGGCCTTTGTGCCTGCGAGCAATCCTTCAGTGCGACTGGCCCAGATAGACGCGTCCGTGTCGTTCGTAACATTGGCGAGGACAGCGGCGCCGTAAAGGTAGATTCCAGCAGAGTAAGAAAATGTTAAGTTGTTGCGCTTGTCCACAGTGCAGTTGTCCCGCGAGTCCGCTCCATCGAATACATTATAATCGCTGTCGATAAAGCCGACGCCCGTTGTCCAGTCGTAGACCTTGTTGGCCCAGTCGAGGTATGTCTGGTTGCCAGTGGCACGGTAGAGACGGGCGCTCATCTGAAAGAGCCCGCCATTGCTGACCGAGTTACGATAGTTCAGCCCGTTCGGATTGCTGGGAAAGATCTGCCACAGAAGTCCACCGCCACACGCCGAAGTGTTCCATCGTGCCGACATGGAGCTGAAAGCATTTTCGGCGACCTGGAGCCACGACGGAATGCTGGTATCGGGTGTCTGCGGAAAATTGCGCTCCGCGGCGGCAAGTACCGTAAAGGCCCAGAAAGCCTGATCGTCATTTCCTTCATCTCCATAGTGAGCCGGCACCATAAGGTCGTAAGTCGGGGCGATGACTTGTGATGAGATGGCCGTTGTCAAGATGTCGTTGTAAGAAGTGTCATTCGTGTAGTGGGAGTAGTCTAGCATAGCGCCCATTAATGCGCCCTCCTCCCACCAGTAGTACGGCGCGGGAAGGTTTCCAAAGGCCTGTCAGTTGTTAGCCAAGACCTCATAGGGCACGGCTTCATGTACATTAGAGCGGTGTAGGATGGCATTCGAACAGGGCAGCAAGCTGAGGCGAGCTCACGAGCTGAACATGGCTGTTGCAAGCCATCCCGTTCAATGCTCCTCCCTTCCCACCAAACTGGGATCGTCTGTGCCTTTTCAAACCACCTTGGGGAATCTTACCGTAGCAGTACCGGGATAATACGACATGGCGCCAGCGGCAAGAGTCTTCGCGACCCCCATAATCGACGCTGTCTGACTAAGATCAAGGTTGGCCGGAGAGATGGCCGCGATGGAGGCAATGTCGGCGACCGCAGCACTCGAGGCAATAGCGACCACTAGGACGGCCGCTGAAGCTATGCGGCCGCCAAACGAGAACATGTTGACGGATTTGTTCGTCAGAGAAGAGAGGAAGACAGAAAGTAGTGCTCGCCAGTAGCTCAGGGAAAAAATCGATGGGAGTGAAAGAAGGGCCCCAAGTCTTTGGGTATGTGGGAGATTTGAGTTTGGGGGTGGAAAGAAAGGCTGGTCATCAAGATGCCCACGGAAAGAATGACTTCATGAAAGCACAACACGAGATGCTGTGATTAGTGGAAGTGGGGCCAGTCAGAACCACAACAGTGAATGACAGCAGAAATGATTGGGAAGCACAAACAAAGACCTAGCTCTGCTTGCCCATGAGTTGTGAGTGAAGTTGAAGTGAAGGAGGACAACGGCATTGGAGATATCAAGTGGGACTGCAAAAGCTCCACTCCTAAGACTTCCAAGGTTCTAAGTTTGGGACACTCTTCATATATCAGACACACTCATGTAGACTGGCAAGTGCAGACAGCATATCCCCAGCCCCGAACCCATCACAAATGGAAGGAGCACAGGCATCTTGACAAGGCTCGATCTCCACCCTGTCAGTCTGCTCCAATCACGGCATGAAGACTGGCAAGGCTGGCGCCCAGATCTGACGAACAGGAAGTCCATGGAGCCAAAAAGGTTCATGCCCCTGCCCTGGCGTTTGTTTCGTTTGTACCGCATCGCATATCTGTGAACCCCCTGCTTCCCTCCCTACAAATCTGATTTGCATGGCAGTTCTGTAGACTGGTCACAGCATACCCAGGTGGCTACGTTGGTGGTCAGTGAAGCACCAGACATGGACCCGGAGAGCGACTGACGTATCTGCCGGTCCTCGGATAAGTGACTGCTCACAGCATGAAGCACGTTTGTCTCTCCCAAAGAGTCATCATAAAGTGGTTTGTGAGATCGGACCTTGAAAATAAAGCTGTTTTGTTTCAATGATCTGCGCCATGGGAGAAACCCCAGGTCCCGAAAAGGGGCGGCTGCTTGATGGCCATCTATTGGCTGCGAGGCTTTTTGCCATGTGCGCACCTGAAACACCCCATCTTCCAATTCAGCTTGCCGCTCATGCTATCGAGATCAAGTCACAGCCACGCGATATTCAATTATCCCCGAGCGGCTACCCAGGACCATGGAATGCAAAGCCGGGGACCTTCAAGACAAAGCGAGCCATACATTCAACAGGCAACTTTTCAAGCCAGAAGTGATTGACCTAGTGATGTTATACCCATGCGTAGCTATCCCAAGACTGGTTGTTTTAAGGATGCTCGACCCATAAATAGTTGTCCTGAAGGAGCTGGTTGAGGTGATCCCGAAGGCGCCGTCCGATTTTCAGATCCGAGGTGCTGCTACTGTGCAGTGGTGAAGGAGTGTCTCATGCTGCTCCCGGGGAGGCATGCGCGACTCGCTTCTTACCGCCAACCAGCCGTAAGAGACGCCTTGAGCGCCTGGAGAAATTCTGACGGTAGTTCTGCTATCAACATGTGAGTTGGCAAAGAATGCTCAGAAGACTCCGTTTATCGTTCTAGGCAGGCCGTGAGGGGTGTGAGGTGTAGTGTTGCTCGAAAGCAAGAAGCAGAATCCAAGCCCACGATCGGGTTGCAAAGCACACCAAAACGCCGTCCCAATGACCAAGTCATACCTGACAGCGGCCTCGATCCCGCTCACGATTATCATTCATCACCAAGCAAGCAGCCCAGTCCCTATGCACACCGCAACCACCGCCACGACCGACCCCCTACTTTGACCTGACCTCGGCGCAGCCCGCGACGTACTCGTTGGCTGGGGAAAGAACCACGCTGTGTCGGTCGGATTCATCGACTCTATGCCATCATCCCCAGTTGCCGTCGCCGTTGCCACTGCTGGAGCCGGAGTCGTAAGCGTGAGGACGCCCCACTCAACGTCGCTGCCACTGTAGGTATGCGTCCGGCTGATCTCCGTCGGGCCAGTGGTGTTGACCTTTGTGAATTTCGAACCGAACGAAGAGTACTCTGTGCATGTTGCTGCTGTCGTCGAGGCAAGTTGGCATGAAATCATGGCCGTTCTGTCTCGGACATCAGCTTTTGGGTCCGCCGGCGGCGTGATCGACTTTGCGGTCTACGGTCGTTTTCCTCTCATCTAGCTAATTGGAAAGCACCTACAGCTTGTCCTCTATTATCCCCGTGTAATCAAATGTGCTAGGCCCCTCGGCAAAGGTGAAAGGCAGAGGTCCCGATATCTCACAATCCTGTGTGTCTGGGCAGAATATGGTGTATGTGGTTGCGACGCTGTTCTATACCAGGGTCAGCAATGAGCGGCCGAGTGAGACCCAGGTTTCTCCGTACACTTGCGACCACACTCCCAGCGAGATCATCCCAATTCTCAGCACGATAACCAGGAACATAGACCGGCACCGTGACCTGTGCGAATCCCCCCGGAGCGAGCGCGGCGAACAGGAGAGGCCGGAGGTTGCGCTTCATGTTCAAGGAGTTGTCGCACAGAGACAGCGCCAACGATGGGTCTCAGGAGGATGATTATTGAACCATTGGGCAGCCGAAGTCCTCCGAAGCGGCAGTAGCAGCAACAAACATCGATGACGACGCTGGGAAAGAATATGGGCGAAATGGGAATCAGTGAGTGAGTGGAAACAAGAAACGAAACAAGCTTCTTCGTCAAGAGATTTGGCAGCTTGGCCCCTCGCTACGCAGCCACGACGATGCCACACTTCGGTGATTGCTCTGTGTTTGGCTGTCTTGGCTTTCTCTTGGCTGTCTGACCTGCCAAGCCGTTGCGTCTCCTCCAGGCTCTGGGGCCTGGCAAATGCCCCCACAAACCGCATGGGTGCCCGAAGACGCGAGGATGCCAAGCCTTAAGCCTTTGCCAGGGCGCATGCCAGTGGCCCAGAGCGGGCTCTCATCAGTAGATCCGCTTGTGTGCACTGTTGCTGGTGCTGCGTGTGTGTTCCATCGTCGTACCGGCTGCGTACACACTCATCGTACGCACCGCTTCCGAGCGCCAATAGATATGGACGAACGCGACGGCCAGTGCACATCACAAGTCTTTTGGGACCGGCAGATCGACAATACTCGGTGATCGACCCGTGGCGTGGCCCTATGCCGAAGAACGATTTGTGTTTTATGCAAAAACTACCCTTTCCCAGTGAAATGTTTGTGGACGAAACATCGGGAGAGCTCCGAAGCTCCGCGGCTGGTCACCGACGGGCCTCGAATCAGGCAACGGTGCCAAGCCCCGACTGTTCATATCGTCTTCTGTTGCTTCTGCACGAGATGACGGCCCAAGCCGTGGCTGATTTGCATGGCGAAATCGAAACACGTGCAGACGCGTCTAGATCTGGCCTCGAGAAGATCTAGGACTGTGACCCTCTCGCAAAGATGGATCTTTCGAATAGAGTTTGTGAGTAAGGAGAAAGTGGGTCTCTCTCGAATGTCATCAAGCGCCCTCATCGTTAGACTCGGCTGAACGAGAGATTAAAGGGGTTATGATGAGCCAGCGAGGCCCTCTCAAAGAATGCAATTCATGAATAAGTACCCGCAACCGCCATTCATCGCTGCCAAACGCCGCTACGATTTGGCAATTCAGTGCCCAATCTCGACAACGTGCTCTTCCAACTCCAAGTCATTCTTTTGAGGCGTGTCGTAACACATAGTCCAACCAAACCGAATATGGCGCGACACAATATCCTGATGCTGACCGCGCTGGCCAGCGGTGCCTACGCCGCGTCGAGCTCGACGGCGGACTCGAGCGCGACCTCGACGATGAATGTTATTCTTCCTATGCTGGACTCGCAGACGGCTGTTATGGGCTCCATCATGGGCGTCGACGCCACCGCGACCACATACTACCTGACTTGCCCCACCGAGGCGTCAGCCTTGACCTGCGGACTCGGAGATGGAATTGAGCTGGTCGAAGGCGATTCCACACTGGAAGTGCACTTCACACAAAGTGCTATTGGGTGAGCCCTCCCATGCGCCGAAAATGCTATTGCGAAACCATCCATATTAAACTTGATGTAGAACCATCGACGTCAACTGCGCCGTCGCCTCCAACACTGCGAGCTGCACCACCACTCTGACGACAATGGATATCGCGATCACCGGCACCGCCGTTGCTGCTTCGTCTCAGGTGACGAGCACCGGCACTACTGTTGTAACCGATCTCAGCTCCTACAGTCTGCCCGTGACTGTCACCGCGGGCTTGGAGAAATTAGCCGCTGCGACTGGTACTGCGGACAGCACTGCCAGTGGCACTGCGGCTAGCTCAACAGCGACAGGTGGTGTTCCCAGAGCCACCCAGAATGCCGTCCTTATGGGCGCCGCGGCCATGGTTGGAGGTGCTTTGCTGATATAGAGGCCGGCAGGGCTTGATCTTGAAGCGCAGGCGTTGGGTCATACACTTATCATACAGGACAAATAGAGCCTTGAAAATTCTTTGGATTGTATGCACATCCACGGGTTGGGCACCTGTGGCATAGACGTCTACACCTGTAACCTGGTCGTTTGTGTGACAGCTGCTTGTGACGGGTGTTGACACCGAAGGGATGTGTCGCGCCTTGCAAAGCTATGTCAAGCTAATGCTCAGGTCGAGGACTGTGGCGACTGGCTTGTGGATGAGTGAAAAGCTTCCTTCGCATGTCCCTCTTCCACCCAGCACTCAAAGAAGAGCGGTCCAGCCTCAATCGCGCGAATGGGCGTCGTGTTGGCGCCACCGATGTCGCGACCCTTCTGTTGGCGATTCTGCGAAGCAGGCTGAAGCCCTGGCTGTGACGGTATCCACGGCTGCGGATGTCCAATTGGCGCCAGAGCCTCGTCGCGCAGCTCCACGGCCACTGTGAATGTGCAGCCCTCGGGCAAGGTGTCCATCTTCTCGCCTGCGTAGGCGAGGCGCCGCACTGCGCCTCGGAGCTGCTCATCGACGTCAGCCCAGTTGATTGCTGCCCCAAGCTCGATCTCTGCGAATCCGCCTTCAATTGCAGCGGCAGCATCAGCGAGACTCTCCTCGCCATTGCCGTTGTCCTCCTCGACGGCCTCGTCTTCGTCTTGTGGCTGATCTCCACCCTCGCCGCCGCGAAAGTTCTTGAGGGCCTCGATTCCGCCAGGCCAGGAGGGAAAGTGAGATACATCGAACATCCACCGCTCCAGGACACTTCCGGGTACCAGCTGCTGGGCCGACGGGGTTTTGACAGGTGAGGAGTTTGCCGGAGAGTGGATGACGACAGCGACGCGCTCAACAGTGCCCTTGGCTATCTGGGCCATGACCGCATCCACAGCATCGTTGATCCATGAGCAGACTTTTGGGTGGCGAGACTGGTGGACGGGGAGGTTGAAGGCCTTGGCGGATAGGAAGGTTTGTTTGGGGTAGATATTGCGGTAGTAGAGGACTGTATGGATGGAAACGATGAGGAAGCTGGTGAAGGAGTTGAGGAGCGTGCGTGCCTCGGCGATGGGCACTTCGGTGATTTGAGGCGCGAGTGATTGCTCTGCTGGGCCCGGTAGGGGGGGTGGTGGCATCGACATCTCGATGGAAGTGTCTGCACGAAACTGTGGGATTCAGTGTTGACTCTTGAAGCCAGACAGTCACGGCGGTTGCAACGGGAGATTGATGACGGTATTCGGACACTCGCAGGCAGCCATGCACCTAGCCTTGGGATGTTCTAGACAAGCGCATAGAATATGCAGACCCTCTCCCGCAAGGCATCGATGTCTAACGAGTGCCGCGAAGCAACGTCGGGTGGCTGCACACTCTTTACTGAGGAAGCTTCCCTGGAGTTTGCCCGAATTGTGCAATCTATAGAGAAAGCGGCTAGTAGTGAGTTGGACACGCGTTTACCGACCTCGCGAAATCCAAATTCGAGACTGAGTGCTACCTAGGTAGACACAAGAGTAAGAACAATTACTGTGTGAAGTCGGACACGTGCCTAGTCCTGCCATGATCTTGTTCTCGAAGATGACGGAGGCTGTGCTGGAAATTACACCAGTCTTTCTACTAGTGCTTAATGCACGTCGCGTCTTAAGCGCGTCGCCGTTGAGTAGCACCACCTAGGTAGAGTAAAGATCAACCAACCTAGAAGTGCAGAGATGTTGTTCAATTAGTGGATTATGCTCATTCAAAGCAGTTGATTGTAACTAGCCCAAAACTCAATAATACTCTACATGTGAAGTAGACTAAAAAGAAGCTCAAAAACAGAGATAGTTGACAACAATCTACATGTCGCGTGTGCTGGCATGAAGCTTGTGTTAAAATAAACCTTGAACCCCACCACAGCACCTGCCACGCTGCCACGCTGCCGCTCCACCCCGCCAATGCTTCCTGTTTGTCACACTCAACTTTTTGACCTTCTTTCACCCAACATTAGCACTTCGACATCTGCATCCACTAAACACAAGCTGCAGTTTTTGGCTTGAATTGCACCTTATCTTTTCAAGCACTAGGCTCTTACACCAGTCTTGTTTCAGGCTAGACGCGCACATTCAGCCGGCGTATCTCACCGCTGCACTACACCACTACACCACTACAAATATAGCTTCAAAGTTGCCGTCGCCCGCTCGGACTCGACAATAGCGGGCCGTGTAGACTCGGTCTTGCACTTGGAGGCCCTGCCAACATGGAGGACCAGTTGGCCCAGCTGCTGGCCAACACTCAGCTCCCTCAAGACGAGCCTCGAAAGCAAGCCGAATTTGACCTCAAGCACGCCCAGACAAACCACGCCTTCCCAATTGCCTTGGCGAACATTGCTGCCCACAACTCCATCTCCACAGACATTCGCCAGGCTGCCCTCTCCTACCTGCGTCGCTTTATTGAGAACAACTGGAGCGAGGAAGGCGACGAAGACAATGAAGAGCCTCAGATCCATATCCCCGACGCCAGCAAGGAGCAGCTGCGTCACAAGCTGCTGGAATTGGCCTTGACTGATGAGGCGGACCGCAAGGTCAAGTCTGCTGTTAGGTATGCCTCTAGCTTGAGAGACATGGCACAAAGACACCTGGACCAAGAGACTAACACATTGCAGTTATGTTGTAGGCAAGATTGCGAACAACGACTTCCCCGACAGATGGCCTACACTCCTCCCAACTCTTCTCGAAGTCATTCCCACTGCCACAGACGCACAACTTTATGGCGCCCTCAAAGTTCTCAGCGATATTGTCGAGGAGAGCCTCACAGAGGACCAGTTCTTTTCTGCCGCCCGGCCAATTATCGATGTTGTTTATAGTGTGGCCCTGAACGATGCCCGAAAGCCCAACTTGCGCGCTCTGGCTGTCAACGTCTTTCGCGGATGTTTCGAGCTTATGGACATGGTGAAGGACGATCATCCCAAGGAGGTGAAGGGATTCGCCGACGAGGCCCTGAAAGGCTGGCTGCCCTTCTTCTCGCAAGTGCTTTCAGTCCAATTGCCGCCAGTCTCGGACGATCCCATGGCCCGCGAGCACCGCAATGGAGTTATCTCCTTCAAGCTGCAGGTCGTCAAGGCTCTCATGAAGATCAAGGCCGTCTTCCCTACACTACTCCTGCCCCAGAGTCTGACATTCTTCCAAGCAATCTGGCAGGAACTTTCTATATTGCAAGGGCAATACCAAGAGCATTATATCGACAACAGTGGTCAAGGCCGGTTAGAGGACTCCGATGGACTGCCATACACCCTTGACTTCCTGATTCTGGAGGAACTGGATTTCCTCAACCAGTGCTTGAGGGCCACGCCAGTACAAAAGGAACTCGAGGCTCAGCTCAACGGACGACCTGCCCACGAGGCCCCTTGGATGATTGATCTGATGAAGCTCTTGGTTGCCTACAGTCGTATCACATGCGAGGAGGAGGAATTGTGGGACATTGATGTCTCGCTGTACCTGGCCGAGGAGACTTCGGTATGCCGCCCTGCTTTTCAATGGTCCTGTGGCTATTCCAGTGAGAGCGCGCTACTAATTACTGCTAGGTGACCGCAAACTATACCGCACGTACTGCCTGTGGCGATCTCTTGATCAAGCTGGGAGAGTGGCTCCATGGTAAGGCCTTGGAGGGCCTTTTCGCGCACACAAAGACACAGTTCCAAGGCCAGAGTGACTGGCGTTCGCAAGAGGCATGCTTGTATTTGTTCAACATGCTTATTGGCGACTTCCAAGACCGCGAAGTGGCTATAGCACCCGATATTCCCCAGGCTCACGTAGAGCTGATTACCTTTGCCGCAGGTGAGCATTACCTTTGACATGACCAGATTCGAAGATTCTACTCTTTGATATCACACTAACGCCTTTTATAGGCCAGGGACAGCCTCTACTCCGTGCCCGAGGCTTTGTCGTTGCTGGAACCCTTTCTGAGGGATTCCCAGCTGCCACATCACTGCTCGACCACACGATTCAGTCGATCAGCAGCGATGCTTCCGAGCTTGTCCAAGTCGCATGTATCAAGGCTGTCGAGAGTTTTATCAACTCTGGCCACGTGCCTCCGGACCGCCAAGTACCAATGCTGGTTGCAATTAACACTTTCCTTGATGGCAAAGATATGACCGAGCTTGAAGACGCGGACGACCTGCTGGTCACCCTTGCAGAGTCCCTACGTTCAGTCATCCAAATGGACTCCCGCATCATCATCGCGTCCGACATCAAATCAATCGACTCGCTCTTCTTGATAGCAAAGCACGGTGCCTCAAACTTCCAGGTGACGATGATGATCACTGAGGCTTTTGAGGATATGGTTGCGATGCTGTCAGACTCTGCATCGTATGCCGCTCTGTGCGCCAAGGTGCTACCAACCATTGCCGGCGCGTTCAACGTGGCGGACATGACCCAGGATGACCCTCTTCTCACATTGGCTTGCGAGCTGCTTGTACCGTTGGTGGAGAATGGGTCCGAGCCGCTGCCGGCTGGATTCGTGGCCGCGACTCTTCCCAAGCTCAAGACTCTGCTAATGCAGTCCCCAGAAGGCGAGGTCCTGCGGCCCGGTGTGGAGGCTGTCAAGTGGATGCTAATGCACGATCACCACCAAGTCCTTGGCTGGCATGATGATAACGGCCAGTCTGGGCTAGAGACGTGTCTTATGGTTATTGATCGCCTTCTGGGACCTGGTATCGAGGATCATGCTGCGTCGCAGGTTGGAGGCCTCGCTGCTGAGCTAGTCGAAAAGGCAGGTCCAGAACGTCTAGGGCCTTACCTGGAGAAGCTGTTGCAAGCCGTGGCAAGCCGTCTGGAGACTGCAGAGGCCGCAGCTTTCATCCAGTCTCTCATCAGTGTGTTCGCGCGACTCTCTCTGGTTGGAGCTGCCGACGTCGTGCAGTTCCTCAGCAACATTGACATCAACGGCCAGAACGGCCTACAAGTTGTCATGAGCAAGTGGCTGGAGAACTCCATCAGCTTCGCAGGCTACGACGAGATAAGGCAGAATGTCATCGCCCTGTCAAAGCTATACTCACTCAACGACCCACGCCTCGCGCAGATCCAAGTTAAGGGCGATATGATCATACAGCCAGGCAACAACGGTCGCATAATGACCCGGTCGCGTGCTAAGGCCAACCCGGACCAATACAACTTGATTCCCGTCACACTCAAGATCCTCAAGGTGCTCATCGAAGAGCTGCTCTCCGCCTCGGGCGTTACGGGCGCCGCCAACGCTGCGGCCGCGGCCGCGGCGGAGTTTGCGGGCGGTGGTGGTGACGAGGACGACGGTGACGAGGGCTGGGAGGACGAGCACGACACGGTCGACACGGGCCACCTCATGTCGCTGGTCGAGGGCGCGAATGCCCGCATGCGCGACGACGAAACGCAGCAGTATCTGACGGAGTTCTTTGTCCGCGCTGCGCGGGAGAACACGGCGGATTTCCAGACGTGGTATAGTATGCTCACCGAGGACGAGCAGAAGAAGCTGCAGGAGCTCGCTACGGCTCAATAGGTTGAACATTGGCAGGCGCGCTGTTGTCCCCAGCACAAACTCGGGTTGGATTACCAACGACTAGCGAATGGAGAGATGGTTTAGATGATGTACAGCGAACTGAAAGGCTCGAAAAGAAATGGAAACTCCGACGTCTGGGCACAGAGTTGGGAGGTGAATTAAGGGAAGGAAACTGGATTGACTCGAGGATGCCCTTTTGTGTATACAGTGGTAATGAGTACAACTCTCGATGCGTCGGAGGATACCACGGATCAAAATAGATAGGAACCCCCCCCCGGAATGACCCTATGCAAATACCATTTTCGAAGCTCTTTACTACAATTGCTCGATCAACTAGCGAAGAGACTCTAGCCAGGACTTATTCGTTCCGTAGATGTCACGCATGGTCAAAATGTGGGGTAAGCGACATCACTTAGTAGTCGGGATGATATTGAATACATTTGTTGATTGGGCATCTAGTTGATACAGATGAGGTACACGACGGTCCCAGCACGAATAAGAATTGGCGGTAGTATTTCTACCGCCCACATTATCAATCTGCCGTCCTCCTGTTGCGCCCCTGGTATTTTATTATCCCCGCTGTCGTGACTTTCGTATAATGTCGTAATCGTACACCATCAATCTCGTTGGGACTATGCCAGGAGGTCGTGTCGCGAGAGGTTGTTCCGTACATGATTGCCACCAAAGACGCCTCTCGCACGGCTAGTCCCAACACTTCGCATCTCCGACAGCTTAGAGGATACCTCCGCCGAAGCCTCCGCCGCCACCGCCAAAAGGATTACCTCCCGGCTGAAACCCCCTAGACCCAAAGCCATCGTAATCAGGCTGTCCACCAGGGAATCGTGGCCCACCGGCACCAGGCCCAACAGGATCCCACCTCGCACCAGGCGGCGCTTGCGAACCATACCCACCGGCCTGACCAGCACCACCGCCCCTCGGCCCCCGGAACAGCGGATCGTCGAACGTGGGATGCATGCCACCACTCACACCGCCGTACCCACCACCCGGCACGAAGCTCTGCCGCAGCGGATCATGCGTTCCAAAGCCCGGCGGGTGCAGATCGTCGTGGCCGATACCAAGCGGCGTGCGGGCCCCAGTACCCGGCCGTTGCAGCCGACCGGGCTGGAAGATCTCGAGCTCGTCGTCGAAGTCGGGCGGTGGGAAGTCGCCCACAGGCTGTGGATTCCGGCGTGGCGGAACCGCGAGCGGGTCGTCGAAGGGATATGGGCGCGCGGGGTCTGGCAGCTGCGCAGCGGGCATGCGCGGGCCTCGGGCAGGGCCTTGACGGCCCACGTGATCTGCGTCTTCGCGCGCGGCGCGGTCGTCGGCGTGCTCCTCTTGGTAGCCTGGCTTCTGTAGGCTGGGGATGAGGCGTTGGATGATGTTGATTTTGAGGAGGGAGGCGAGGTCGACGATGCGCGAGCGGTTGATAAACACGGCCTGTAGCTTCGAGGCTAGATCGGAGCGGTCTTCGTCGCCGGTGTCTGGATTCAGGGTGATGCGCAAGGGCAGCGCTGCGGAGGAGATGTAGTCGCGCGCAGTGAGCTCGACCCGGTTGATGTTCTCTGCGCCGATGGCGAGGCCGCGGATTTCGATCTTGGCGCCTAGGCGGTCAATTTTGACGATGAATTGCATCGAGGACTGGGTGTGGGCGTATACGAAGGAGTACGAGGAGACTGAGGCGTTCCATTTTTCGGGGAGCCGTGGGGCGAGGCTGGCGCATTCTGACTCTGTAGAGACCTTTGGATTAGCTTCACCTTGATGGTGAACGGCGTTGGACGAGAGCTTACCTAGCTTCTCATCCTGATTAAGTCCTATAAGACGGAAGCCTGTGTTTTGCATGCAGACGTGGGAGAAGAGAGCAAGGGCTTCAGCTGAGCTGCTCATGTCAGAGGTTGTGTCTCCTTTCTTATGGGTCGGTAGTGCATCTGCCATGGCCTGCAGAATGCTCTCTGCGCTGAGAGGAGAAGGATCCATGGTGGTGTAGCAGTTATGGTGTCTTTTGAATGTAGGTTTTGGGGGCTTGGCGCCAGGTTGGTGAGCTTGTTGCTGAAAGTAGGAGGTAGTGAGTATTCAGGATTGATGAAGGAGGAGAATTGGAGTAGTGGTGATGAGGAAGTTGAGTGACGTTATGTATTGGTTCGGCCTTGTGACACACAAGCTATAGCTGCCTATTGTCTACTTCGTAGTGGGGCAGTGCATTGGGTGTCTTCCTGCCCAACTGCAGTCATACAGATGTCAACCTTGTGGAGGAAGCAATTCTGCTTTCTGTTTAAGCAAAGTCTATCTTATTGTTTAAACTATCAAATTTATAGAGTGCTGAGCAGGTGCATGTTATGGGAAGCGTACTCTTGGTCGACCTAGGTACATTGGCTCGGAATACATTCAAGTAGTTTAGAGCAGGGATACTCCACTTTAGGGATTATGGTGATATTGTATTATATCGGGGGAGTTATTGCCTGAAGAATCACATTACAAAGTTTGCAGTAGTTTGCGTATAATCTTGGACTTATAATTTTTAAGGTATTTTAATACTGAGACTACAGTTCTAGGTGCTGCAACTTAGAAGTTGGTTGATAGTTGTTGGATAGTGGATCTGGAAATCCATCAAGTGCTCAGCAGGTGCGGGGTAAGTACTTAGATACTTACAGATGCAAGGATGCACGACACTCAGCACATGCCCAGGTGGAGTCTCGAGACTCAAACTGACCTCCCAACACTCAAATCCAAAAGTGACGACCTCCAACTACCAAGACCTCACATCACCTGTGGACAGACAGACAGACAGACCACTCCCGGGCCCTGTCGCACCAAGTTCAAGCTCTTCATATTACGCTGCAATCGTTCTTTACTTGCTTCAGGCCACGTCAGACAAGTGCTGCTGCATCTCGACCCCGGGGTCCCCAACGGGCCAAGACTGTTTGGATTTGGGATACAGAAACAGAGCGACATAAGCGACATAGGGCCAACGTTGCAACGCATCATCCATACTTCAACAGCCCCTCTCAATGCACCTGAGCCACAACTCTGTGCATGTCTCCTCTCAGCCCCGACGTTCAACACCAACCCCAGCTATTGGGCAATGTTTCCGATGACACTACCGCAGAAGTGAAGAGCTCAATGGAGCCAAACCAGAAGACACTGTCCTCCTCCTCTCATGTTGAAAAAATGGCGGACGATGCTGCGGCTAAGCCAAGTCCTTCCGAGGATTTGATTGCCTTTGAGGAGAAACAGCTTGCACAGTCAGCTTCGACAGAAAGACAAGGTCACAAACCAGGGCCACTAGTGTTAGACCCTGACCAACCACCAAAGGCTGACGATGGATTGGATCCCATGGTCTCTTCAGCCACCACATTGAAGCCCTCTACGCCCATCACTACCACGGCTACTCAGTACCTCAACGCCGAGTCAAAACCCTACGTTGACCCGACCCCGGCTACGCCCTGGACGTCGCAACCTCCGTCTAGAACCCCTTCGAGTGCTGCCGATCGACCTAGATTGTCTCTGGAGTCTTTTCAAGGGCGATCTGATGATGACAGACGCTACAACACAAGTGAAGATGAGAGGGAAAACGATGGCGGCGAGATACAAAACATCATGTCACAGTTCAGGGAGGGAGGAGGCGGTCCAGGCGAAGAGGAGGTTATGAGCCCACGGCTGGAGATTGCATCTCCATTTGCTAGTAGCTCCATATCCCTCCCTCAGAGAAATCAAAGCACGGAGGCTCTGGGCTCAAGTCTCTCGCAGCAAATGTCTGGGATACAACTAGGGTCTGAGTTCCCGCCAAGCATCTCGTCCAAAGGCAAGGACCTGGACGATCAGGGCCCACCTGTACCTCCGAAGGACCCCTCTATACACTCCAGCAGGGCGAGCCAGATCATGCGAGACGATCGTGAGACTATTGGGTCACCTATGTCACCAACCGTGTCATTGCATAGGCCACCGCCACCCGAGCCAGAGCCTGAGTCTGCGCTGCCTTTCGACTTTCATAGATTCTTGGAGCAGCTGCGGAACAAGAAAGCAGATCCGGTTGCCAAGTACCTGCGGTCGTTCCTGAACGAGTTTGGCAAGCGACAGTGGATGGTGCATGAGCAGGTCAAGATCATCAGCGACTTTCTGGCTTTTATTGCAAACAAGATGGCGCTGTGTGATGTGTGGAAGGACGTTTCCGATGCAGAGTTCGATAATGCGCGCGAAGGCATGGAGAAGCTAGTCATGAATCGACTATACTCACAGACGTTCTCGCCAGCCATACCTCCGCCCCAACCAATACCGGGATCGAAGTCACGGAGGAAAGGTGCAGATCGGCCCATGGGACCCGGACGAAGGGGACAGCATCAAGAAGACGTCGAACGGGACGAAGTGGTTGCTCAAAAGATCAAAATCTACGGCTGGGTGCGGGAGGAGCATCTCGATATTGCGCCTGTGCCTGGGGAGAGTGGAAAGCGCTTTCTAAGGCTTGCTCAACAGGGTAGGAACCCCTGTCTGTCGAATGTACTTGGCTTGGCTGACTTTTCCAGAATTGCTCAAGATCAAATCCTATCGGGCGCCGAGAGACAAGATCATATGCATCTTGAACAGCTGTAAAGTCATCTTCGGTAGGTCAGCTGCTTTGGCCAAGCCGGATGCTACAGTCGGACTGACACAAATACAGGACTTCTAAAGCACTCCAAATCTGACTCCTCTGCGGACTCGTTCATGCCGCTACTAATATATGTCACCCTCCAAGCAAACCCAGAGCACATAGTATCCAATGTGCAGTACATACTCAGATTCCGTAACCAGGATAAGCTGGGTGGTGAGGCTGGGTACTACCTATCATCACTGGCAAGTGGCCTAACCCGAATTTTATGTGGTCCACTCGCTGACTTATTGGCAGATGGGTGCTATTCAATTCATTGAGAACATGGATCGCACCACACTTACCATATCCGACGAAGAGTTTGAGAAGAATGTCGAGGCTGCGGTGTCTGCCATAGCCGAGAAGCACCGCCTAGAATCTCCACCAACTTCAAGCACCTCCGAGCATCCACCCATGTCATTCCCCATGCCAGGCGAGCCTTCAACAAGACCCTCCATGGACAACGACGCTGAGTCCCGAGCACTATACAGCGGCACACCGCGCCGCTCAACCTCCTCAAACGATGACAGCGGGGAGTATGACGAAAAGGCCGCTATTACCGGCCTCCTGCGGACGATTCAGAGACCACTTTCAACAATAGGCAGGATGTTCTCTGACAACGACGACGTGGGCGGCTCATCAAGCAACACCACGCGCAGTCCTGTGCATACCCCTGTCCCGCCCGGTGCTGAAGGAGGTCCAGACCGCAGGCGAGCCGGCAAATCCGGGCCGTACTCGGCTGAGGAGGCTGCCGCAAGACAGGCCAGTGCTGAATCGGAGGAGGCACAGCGGCTATCGCGTGCCGAACATGCTAATATCGTAGAGACGCTGGCGGGCATGTTCCCAGATCTGGACAAGGACATCATCAGCGATGTCGTCTACCAGAAGGAAGGACGGTACGTGCTTGCTTTCCCCAACTATGTGCTAGGATACTGACCCTTGTCTTGCAGCGTTGGACTGGCAGTGGATGCATGCCTGGCATTATCGACATAGGAGCCGGAGCCGCAGTCTGGCAAGCAGACCAAAGTGGAAGCCAAGAAGCATCCTGCACTAGTGTGCCCTGCGTGTGCGGGAGGTGCAAAAATCGAGGACTAATTGGGTCCTTGTAGTCTTTAGCATTAGCGGCATTTATAAGATACCTCGAATTCTGCATCTACCTCCATGCATTTCGTTGTGTGTGAGTTCCGGAGGTGCCTACGAAAAGTGTTGACAAGAGCACAGCGGAATCTGGAGTAGAGGTGATTATGTCAAAGTTGATTATCGTAAGGGTGATTAAACACAAGGTGATTAGTCTAAGACTGATCTTCCCAAAAACCGCTACTTCACTGTTGTATGATGGCGATGCTTCCAAAGTTGTGAGTGGACCAGGTGATAAGACTAGTGACTGCCATGTCCGTACCGCCTGCTATTAGCTACTAGTAGTTATACAGATACAGTACAATGGAGTTTCTGTCTGAGCGCCCGGAATAAACAGTCGTAGCCGAATATGTCCTATTTCAACTCCCGGAGTGTATGCAAAACGTCTGCCGCCTACATAAGGACCCATTTTGACATGACCGAAGCCCCGTGATTCCGGGAAAGCGAAACCATCAGCCGCTTTCCACACGGTACCTTTGTTTACCCTCCTCCCGGAATATAGTCCCACCAGTTCTCCCACCAAACCTTCCACGACCTCCACAAGACATCAAAACATCAGTTCTGCAGCTATCCTGGTATACAAGCAACTGTGGGCAAGCGCAAAGGGCGCGTTGACGAGCAGCTATTTCTGCCGGATAGAGCCACTATAGAGGACTTCATCCCCTCAACATTTTCCGCACAAATGAATGACCAACCACATACCTCCAGACCATATGCTCTCACAGCCCAAAATTCCAGTACTTCGATCAATCGAACTTGTAGCAACGGACGCGGTAACATAGGTATGCTTTCCTGAAGCAGCGGTATACTTGGCGACGTGCTCTCCTTCCCGGATGAACGACGCCATACTCAACGGCGCGCCTTTAGATACCGCAGTAAAGTGATTTGTCGAAAGAGTGTCGTAAGACTAATGACCCGAAAGGTGATCTGGTACTAAAGATGATATAGAGGCCATAGGATACAAGGATACGGTTATTACTATATAGATGGTATTTCCTTTGTAGCTCTTTAATTATTAATTTAAGTATTTACTCGAATAACCTTATAGCTTCTAAATACTCTAGTATATATAAGCCTTAATATTGTAACTTTGTTATATTTATTACCTTACTGCTAATACAAACCCATTAATATCTTTTATTTACTTACGTATATTGAATATAATTATTACAAATAGCTTTAAACGGGAAATATTCCCGATTTAAAGGCTTTTCGAAAGCCTTATATCGATAATTTAATATTAAGTCTTAAATTTAAATTTGCGAAACTAGAGTTTAAGTAGTTATGTTATAACCCAAAGGACTGTTATGATCACACTAAATACCCGTGAGTATATAGAAGGTGTCAGAGGGTTTATGCTAGCAATACGGTAGTAGAGGTAACCAAGGTGCAATATCAAGATTGGTGTTTGTGCGAGTGATGATCAGAAGCCGTGAGGCTATTCAGGTGTGTAGACTGAATACTTAGATTGACAACTAAAGAGCTATGAAGGAAACTATCTATTTGGTGCTGACCGTGTCCTTATATCCTATTGCCTTCATACCATATTTAGTACTGGCTGGGTTGGATCGATATCGAGCCTATCGATCCGCTTTGTGACATCGACTGAATCGATATCGAGCCCATCGATCCATCGTTCGTATCCCTAACCCTTTGATTATCTAATCTTCTTTTGCTGACATAAGGAAGGTTCCCCGCTTGATGTGTTGGTTTTCAGACTTCTGATGGCGCAGCTGACCGTTGGCCTGTTCCTTGACCTGCTGTTGGTCCTTTGGGTCATAACAAGGACCAACAACAGGTTCAGGAACAGGCCAGCGGTCAGCTGCGCCATCAGAAGCCTGATGTCCAACACATCAAGCGGGGAATCTCTCTTATGTCAGCAAAGGAAGATTGGATAATCACAGGGTTAGGGTTTGGACCGCAAGGACCGCTGAGCGGTCCAGTCGATACTACAATGGACCGCAGAAGTCGACCTGCGACTTCAACGGTCCAGTACTGAAGATGGTATAAAGGCAATAGGATATAAGGACACGGTCAGCACCAGATAGATAGTATTTCCTTCATAGCTCTTCAGTTGTCAATCTAAGTATTCAGTCTACACACCTGAATAGCCTAACGACTAATGATCAGCACTTGCACACGAACGCTTCTCAATATTGCCCCAGTCACCTCTACTACTGTATTGCTAGCATAAACCCTCTGACACTTACTATATACTCACGGATATTTAGTGGGATCATTACAATAAGGAGCAAAATCTGATTATATGAACGCTGGTTTCTGATTCTTCAGTTGTTAATCTAAGTATTCAGTCCACCCTAAATAGCCTTACGGCTTCTGATCATTACTTGCACGAAAGCACGCTCTCAATATTGCACTCGTCACCTCTACTACCATATTGATAACATAAACCCTCTGACACCTGCTATATACTCACGGGTATTTAGTGTAATTATTACAAGTTATTATAAGCATATAAGTTTTTAATTTTAATATTATTCTTTAGTAAATAAGTTATATATAAAAAAAGTTCAATACAGTATATTAATAATAGCTTGGATAGGTATTTATTTAGCCAGTATAAACATGGGTTGCTGGATAGATTGTTGAGAGGAGGACGTTGTTCGATATTTGAATATGAGGAAAATTGATATTTATATAGATCTAGTTTAACATTCCGATGGTTCCCAAATTTCGTAGCCCTCTTGGCCAAGCGGTAAGGCGTCTCACTCGTAATGAGAAGACCGTAGGTTCGAGTCCTACAGCGGGCAAATCCTTTTGCCGGAGTAGTAGTATTCTTTTGGGAATACTTGATGTTTTTATGTAGTAGAGATCTAGCTTAAATCGAAATTTTCAGATTTGTCTAGAGAGCGGATATTTGCGCCGGCTAAGTTCGATAGGTTTATAATTATCCTTAGCTTTAAGTTCAAGTTCGAATACTTGGAAATAATAGTAAAGTAATCTTAACTTTAACTCTAACTTAAAAGTTTGAAATTGTAAGTTGTCTCTATCAATCTGGGCTTTACATTAAAGGAACCAGCGGATAAAAAGGTCCGTTTGAGGTAGAGTAGCATAGGCGCGCACGGACTAATTCAATATATAGTAACGGTAGTGTGTAAGCGGTGGAATAGTTGCCTAGCTTGAACAAAGATACAACCGAGGACCTTTCAACCTTGAGGTTGGAATATCGTCAGGTTTACATATGTAGATTTGGTACTATGGCGTAAGAGAACATTAGAACAGTACTTGAGGAGCAAGTTGGAACGTAGTGAACAATAGCTACGAGGATGCTGGCCTCTTATGTTCTGAGGCTGGCAGACCAGGCATTTGACCTCAACATCGCAGTCTATTGTTAAATATGAGCGTTCTGCATGGTATCTCCTTTACTCATCTGAGACACTGGTGCTTGGTCAACATCAAATTCAGGCCAACAGCAAGCTTAGAATTGGCTGCGGGCGCTGTGGAGTAGGATCTAATTCGTAGAGCAGCTGTCACTCGCGTAGTAATTATTTCTAACGTGTCGAACCATCTACTACCTAGGTACGATCGTGAATTACCTAGAAGACTCGGACACGTAGTGAAAACCGATATGAGACTCTTGTTGAGGTCACTTTTGTTGGCCGCAGTCAGTCACTTGGCTTGGACAGAGGGCCTATACCCGCCTCGACAAAAGGACGGCCGAAAGTAGTCAGCTTTTACGCGCTGACCATGTTGATCATGTGCCAGTCCTCTGAGGGTGGCCAGATCAAGACAGACCTGAGACCAAGTTCGAACTCAATACCTTTGATGGCGAGGGCGATTTGATACGCCGTGGCCAGCTAGTATCACATCGCCCTCGCCAGCTAACCACGTATCCCTTTAGAAATGTATTTGTAATATTCGCACCTCTGATCCATGTATTGTAAGTCAACATTGGAACGCTTTCGTTGTACCTCTTAGTGCTTCTCGCGTTGATTCAGAGACGACTCCAAAGAATAAGAGGAGCTTGAGGGAAAAGCCATTAGACCAGCTACAGCCCTGGCGGCAACCCGGCCGGAGCTTCTGCTCCCTTCCAGCGGCATAGCCCTTCGTCACGATACAACTCATTTCAATTCGTGTCAAGACAACCATCACAAAACAGCAGAGGCAGCATCGTAGGACTGATGCACGATCTCAGAAGCACACATCTCACGCTGACTTTGTGCCCGACTCCGCAATGTCAACTTAGCATCCTTGTCCGCTGCCGCTGCCCCTTATACACGGCCCCATGCTCAGTCCTTTCTCTGCCACGGGATACGCCAAGATCGATTTTGTTGAATCACTAGGTGACTCGGACGATCAAGACGCTCGTGTGTGGAAGGTCAAAATAGACGGCAAGAATTATGCCTTGAAGATGGTAAGCTCCCGAGATCATTTGAGGGCCTTTTCGACAAATTCCAACAACCCATCTCAAGCCTCGACAAGAACACGTCTTGACTAACCTTGACCGTTCAGTTCCCATTTTGCTCGTGGGAATTTTGCAGACAATATCTGTCAGACCATCTTACACACGAATTGAAGACGCCGCAGTTATGGCGCGATTACTTCGGACCTTTCGGCTTTGAGTCGCGAGTGTACGGACGGCTGAAGGCACTGGTTATAACGAGGCGTGTGGGCTGCATGACCCTGTGGCGTATGACTGGGGAAAATGGGAAAGCGAGGGCGATGGTTCGTTGATACCTCACAAACTTTTCGCTGACAATGCGGATATGCTTCCATAGAGAAGGACCGACCAGTGATCAGAATGCTGAATATCTGCTGCTGGGGCTCGGACGAATCGAGACTACCGAGCTAGTCGTCGTAACTACGTGCCCGTTGAGGCATAATTTGATCACGCGGAATATGCGCCTTGTCTCGAAGTCACGGGAAGAACATAAAAAGGACCGTGGCACAGGAACATCGGTATACAAAGTTTATATAGTGAAGATCAGAGCGCTTTTATTCTTCTTGCGGTCCACAGTAAGACCTTATAACTTGGGTATGGGTATTTTATGCTGGCATATTCTGGAATTAGACGTTTGCTTGTGAGACGTCCACGGGTAGAGTCAGTGGCCCTTAGGATGTTCGTCGATATGACAAGGCCTGCAGAATGCTTCTCAAATGCTCATGTTACTATGATCTAATCACTCTCTTTTGGAGTCATTGCTATAAGATCGCGAACCGTGACGACTGATGGCCTGTTCAAGTGTTTCACAGGTCAGAGAATGAATGAGCAGAGACCTGCCCGCGGTGTCTGGCCGTTAAAACTTGTATTAAGATAGAATGTGGCGTGATTTCTGGAGACGAACTACTGAGAAAGCTGCATCAGAAGCGAGGAACTGGTTCAGAGTGGTCCATCCGGTTGGCCGCAGACAATGTGCCAGTTGTCAAACAGCACACATCCATCACACGTCAGGTTTGAGTATTGAGGCTCGAACTCTGATTTAAGATTGGAATTTAGGGTAATGAACTCACAGTACCTATTTAACACATAGTTACCGTCTTGGCCACATAGTAGGTTGGAGAACTTGCAGGTATGAGCAGACCTTGCAGTTCTGGATGCTCGACTGATTTCCAAGATTGTTCGTCGCCCTCTTCTACGAGCCCTGACTATCATGTTTGCATGGAACAGGTCTTGTTGACCTCGCTTATTTCATAGACTCTCTGGAACCTGTCTTGTTGTTTTGAGTGACTTTGGTCCGTGGCTATACTCGATGGGCATGCTGCGAGCACGGCTACAAAATGCATATGCCCAAGGCCACGAATCAGAGGTTCGCAGCCACTTCTTATTCAGAATTGTCGCGCTTGCTACGATCAGAGCCCCATCAAAGAACCTGGGCAATAATTTGTCATGAGCATCGGTACCTTTTGAGCATGGATCTAAGCCGACCTCATAGCCTCGCACAAACTAGTGTATCAGACTTTCAGCCCGTACCAGAACACCACCTTATGGTGCCACGATGCAGACACCCGGGCACAAATTCTGACAGATGACGTGCAGCTTGGTATAAGAAAGTGGCATTGAGAAGTGAGGCATGTCTGACTTGAAGGGGCGATATACCACATCGCCTGCCGAGAACCACACTGAAGTCGGCACCATGCAAGAAGGAGGCCGTGGGCAAGAGCCTAGCTGTATATAAAGCTGAAGATACCAGACACTTTGCTTGGAGTACTCAGTCGCCCTCGCACACCAGTCTGCATATCCACTGGACAGTCCAAATTCGTGTCTAGCTCACCCTGACCAAGCATTTCAACTCGAAGCATCTGCTCCTCGACTACCATTCCCAATTCATCCAGGATGAAGTCTCTTCTCATGATAATCGCTGCCATATTCGTCACCGCTGCTTCTTCTCAGGGCTATGGGAGCGGATCGAGCGGATCGAGCGGCCAGGGATCTAGTGGTTCGGGTTCGGGTCCAGTGGTCACCAGCTGCCCTACGCAGTTCGCTATCTCGTCCTTCAGTGCGAGTTGCATTCGTCACGGCACAGGATGCCAGTGAGTTTCACGAGTGTCATGCGCGACTCTGTGTCCAGTTACTGATGCACTCAACCAGATTCAGCTTCAAAGTAGCCACCAACGAAAGCCTCAGCTCCTCCGTCACCTGCAGTGCCAGCTTCCCAAACGTGGCCATGGAACTGCCTCTGGTTCCATACACTCTATGCACTGACGATGACACCATCGTCTGGGGCTGGGCGCCTATTGGGCCACCCAATGGCTCTGCAACAGCTTACTCGTTGATCATCACGGATACGACGCTGGGTCTCAGGGCTGCAAAGCTCTGGGACGCTACAGACTTTCCGATGACGACCGCTGGCGCCACCGTTTTCCAAAAATACACGGGCGAAGCCAATTTTGACATCTGATGGCAGCTACATATGCGTGAATAACCAGGGAAATTATGCGCTAACATTACACGATCGCTACTTGGACAACGCAGAGTGAAGGGCATGTGCTGGTATGTGACTGCCTTTGAAGGGCGAGGTTTCTCTTTTCCACAGAAAGTTGCCGGTGGAGCAAAGCTAGTTACAGGACTGATCGCAAATCACTCTCGTTGAGGCTTCATGCAATTTTTTTAGTTTGACAGAAATTCATTGCCTTTTTGTGTGCTACAGTCTCTAAAGCTCTCCGTCCAGATTGCCTAAATATAAATGGTGACTTGTTCTTCCACTGCTCCAGATTCTGGAAGCATCTTGACCCGCAACAAAATTGGCCATTGTATTTCAGAACAGGAAAAGAAAATCCCACACGGCCAGAATGTCATCCAACTCTCGTCGAAGACGAGTCTCTCGAAGCACTCGCAGAGTGATTCCAGACCTACCCACAGATCCTGTCATGAGTGGTGCGCTTCCAAACCCATACAGCGCGAGAGACTCTCCAACAAAGAACAGCCCTACACCGCACAATCGCTTAGCGACATGCCCACAAGCTCTCCCACAGCAGGGAGATACAGACATTGATGCCTATCAGCAAAATGCGCAAGCAGAAAGACTCAGTCCACGTCTGTCTGCGCTACTGCGCGACGAAGAGTTGTACGTACGTGCTCTCCACGGTGGGCTGCACCTGATAGTCGTCCTACTAACCCTGATTTTCTTCAGGGCTTTGCAACTGATGCACGAAGACCTGAGCAGAATGGGTCTTAACGCAACAACGGGTTCTGAACACGGATTTAGTTCCGCAGAATATTCACCATCTGAGTTCGCTCCAAGAAACCCAAACGCCTCCAAAGAGTGCCAGATCTGCTTCGACTCAAAGCACATTAATTCATTTCCGCACACCTCTGAAGCGAGCGGCTGTAGATGTCTATCCGATGCTTGTCTTATCTGCTTGCAAGAGCACATAAAGATCCAGATGAGCTCCAAAGTGTGGAAAGAGGGAAGTATCACATGTCCGATGTGCAACTGCAGTCTCACTCACCAGGATATTGAGGAATATGCAGACGGCGAGACCCTCTCCACGTAAGCGCTCAAAGCTTTGTCACATGAATCTTCCTGTCACAACATCGCTGACACGAGATATCCAGCCACCTCTCCCACTCCCTCAATCACACCATTAATACCCTCCCCAACTTCATCCGCTGCCCCTCCTGCCCGTCAGGCCAGCTCCATGAAGACGTCCTCAGCCAGCCAATTGTGATATGCGCCGCCTGCTCCACAGCATTCTGTTTCACACACCGCGTCCCCCTCGGAAACAACACGCACGAGAACATGTTATGTACCGAGTATGACGCCTACCTCGCTGATCCACAGCACTTCAAATCCGCATTCCAGCAGGAGCAGGACCGCGCGCGCCTCGCCACCGCGGAGAGCGCCGCCGCGGCGCGTGCGCAGGAGCGTTTCGAGCACATTATGGAGTACCGACGAGCGCGAGCGCAGAGTGAGGACAGGCTGCGCGAGGAAAGGGAGCGTGATGAAAGACAGCGTGCTAGGGGAAGGCGTGAAAGGCGAGATCATGAAACGAGTGAGCGCGAGCACAGAGATCGGGAGGGTAGAGAGCGTCACGCCAGAGACCGCGAGAGAAGGGATCGCGAAGAGCGGGCGCATCGAGCGGAGCAAGAGCACCGAGAGAATACTCGGCGAGAGGCTGGCATGCAAGAGGCTAGAGATCGTGCGGAGCGAGCGCGGATCGAGGAAGAGCGGTACAGGTCGGAGCAGACACAGACAGCAGGCGAGAGAGCCCTGGTAGCCGAGGCGATCCAGAGGCGAAGGATGGAGGAGCTGTACAGCGAGCACACGGCGACTCAGATCACGAAGACTTGCCCGGCGTGCCTGGTCCGAATCGAGAAGAATGAGGGGTGTATGCACATGGCCTGTGAGTATCTCTCTGTTCGTCGCACCTTCACTGTGATGTGGGAAATGTGCTGATCGTGTTATGGATAGGTCGATGTGGATACAACTTTTGCTGGGAGTGTCTGGGTCCGTGGAAGGATAACGGGTGTGGGGTTTGTTTTGGTGGTGGTGCGGTGCAGTATCTCTGAAAAGCCACTGAGGTAAAGGTAGACGATGGGGAGAAGTTGAGGTATTAGGAGGAAAAGCTAAAAACAACGGCACGATGTGGACAAACTTGGACCATAGGACACAAGGATCATGAAATGCAATATGAATATCGATGTATTGTGGGATATCTTGAACCATACAATCAGCCTTTTTCTCTTCAGATAGTATGGTGCGTCAAACAAATTTGGTGTCATCGCTTTTGTGCGCCCGCTCATCCTCGCTCGCCTCATATGCCAACTGTACATCGTCCAGCTCATCACCAACCTCCAGCCAGTGATCACTGCAAGCCGGAATGGGCGAAATCTTGCACAGACCCCAGTACATGCCGGAGGAAACAATGAAGCCGCAGAAGAAGTTGAGGTTGTAGATGTACGTGGCTCCAATAGGCACGGGTGTGCCAATGGCACCAGCGAACCCAACGACGTTGATGAGAATTCCGGCAATGTAGGCCACGTAGGCTCTCCAGTGAACGCCAAAGGTGAAGTAGTACGGCCCAGTCTTGCGCGCGTCGTACAGCTCCTTGATCTCCATGTAGCCCTTTCGCACAAAGTAGTAGTCCGAGACCATAACTCCAGCTATAGAGGAAAGGAATACCGAGTAGGCGGATAGGTAGGTCGTGAACTGGTTTGAAGACGTGAGCAGACTGTACGGGCACATAGCCAAGCCAACCGCTGCACAGATGTATCCACCGCGACGGATGTTCAAGAAGCGCGGGAAGAGCGCCGTCAAATCCGTGCCCGCGGAGACGGAATTCGCGGCAATGTTCGTGCCTAGCTGAGCCACTGCGAAAGCGAGAGAAATGACGAAGACACCAAAGCGCTGCGCGGAGCCGCCATCGTCGATGAACTTCTCAAGCAAATCGGTAGGGTCCCAAACCGGATCGCCGCCATAAATGACAGCTGAGCTCGAGGACACGATGATGCCGATGAAGCTGGTGACGGCGAAACCGACTGGGATGGTGAATAATTGAGACCACAGGGCGTCGTTAGGCTTTTTGGCAAAGCGAGAGAAATCTGGGTCGTTGACGATGAGGGTCGCGAAGTTGGCAATGGAGGACATGATGCCCTTGACGAACTCCCAGGCCAGCGCGGAGCCGGAGAGCTTGGCTGGCTGGCTGACGACAGGACCGATACCGCCGGCACGTACCACGGCCCAGACCAGGAAGGCGATGGCGGCGCAGGGGACGAAGTAGGCTTTCACGGTGAAGAGATGGCGGATTTTGTGGACGGGGAACCAGAGGAATGGCAATGAGAGCAGCCAGAATATGAAGAATGAGACCCAGTCGGCGGTTGTGGTTCCGGAGTCGGCGGCAAAGGTATTCGGGATTGTCTCGCGGTCCTGTACATAACGTTAGTGTTCTGTTGCTGGACAGTGATAGAAGTCAGTCCACTCACCCAAGATTTCCATATCGACCGAATCATCAGATAGACGCAAGAGCCTCCGATATAGCTCTGAACGCCGTACCAAATGCAAGCCATTGCAGCTCTGTTGAAAACAGGCCACAAACTCCCCCAAATACCAAAAGACGCCCTGTTCACGACAGGAAATCCTATGTGGTAAGTGGCACCTATCCGTCCCGTAGCACAGATGAAGCAAGCCGCAATCGCATAGCCGATCCAAACACACAGCCATGACTGCCACCACGACAAACCAGCCGCTACCATAGACGAGCTGATCATCCAGGTGTTGATGTTGAAACTGTCAGCGATCCAGAAGGCGACAAAGTTCCGGGCCTTCCATTGTCGTCGTGCGGCTTCGACGGGCTTGAGATCGTGGTTGGTGAGCATGAGCTGGGCGGCGGTGAGCCCGGGCTCGTGGTCGACGGCGAGCTTGTCGCCTAAACGCCGGAGTCGCGCTCCAGTGTCGGATGCCATGGCCGTGCTGGTAGTCTGGATGTGGTGAGACCGGGGTGTCTACCAGGGCCACAAGCGAGGGAGTTCCGATTGAGTAATAGATCCAGACAGCTGGGAGACTGGGCAATGGGGAATATGTGCGACTTGCTCTAGGCTAGCCTGACAAGCACCGCATGAATCGTGTCACGATGAGGCTGTCTCTTGAGGTTTGGAAGATGGAATTGAAGAAGGCGTCGAGATGAGACATAATGAAGATGTTGTTTCTATCTATATAGCTGGAAAGGATATTATATGCCAATCCGAAAAGGGTAAATGATCTAGCGACAGCGGAGTCGGGTGGTTATCTTGCATACCCCACGCCTAGATCTCCGGTTACTTGGCCACACACTTGGTTCGCGCTTTGTATGCTGCACGTACCGAAAACCTTGTTAGCAGCCTCAATCGGACACTCCGTTGACAGGACCGAAAGGAGGGTTGCATAGAGGCAGTCAAACTTTTCACACTCAAAGAGAGATTGTCTTCAACCAGAGACCGGCGATGGCGTAGAGGGCTTCTTGACCTGGGGTACTTAGTAGCCTTTCCATGCCTATGTCTCCCCGTGGTACTCCGACTCGCGGACGCTACACTGTAGTAGCCTCTCGTAGTGTACAAGAAGCCTCAACAGTCTGTTTCACGCAGACGTCGATAAGATGTCAGCAGATGTGCGTCAGCCATGAGACCAAAAGGCCCTTGATAACGCGGAGATGCGGATTCGACGTCGTCACAATCCCTGCGATAATCCCGGAGCCGTTAGGGCGGGACCACGTGAGCACGGACCATCTGCGTCGCTAAAACGAACCTTTATCTCGACCTCCTACTTCGAAATCATTTCTTACTCGATGTTATCGAGTCAACTACGAACTCCCCACATTCCGCCCCGAGACCCGCGCACTACGGAACAAGTCCGCCGGGCGGACGTGGACCGCGTTGAGCGTTGCATCCCGTACCTGAATACACCTTTCCCTCGCGAGGGGCTCGCCGTCTCTCTGCCCACCAAAGTATGTACGTTCTAGGCGCGACTGATGGCGCTCCGACATGCGCAGCATCGATTCAGCCAACGGTTATCGCCGGTGCAGTCTGCGGTCCTTCCCATGACCCAGTTGCCGTGATGGTGTCAACGAGGACTGTCTGCTTCTGGTCCATTCCGGATTGCCCTTGAGCTCGATCAAAGAAACGCATGCATCTCCGCGCTTCAACAGGACAGGCTGTGATGACCCGGAGACAAGTGGCCTCTGAACAAACCCAGCATGGTGGAATTGCGAACTCACTGGCGCTGACTTCTCAAGGACCGAGGTCGTGATCCTTGAGGAAGAGGCGCTGTTCCAAATTAATGTCACTATCATTGCTTCTCCCAAAATTGACCGGCTGTGTACACCAGCGGTCTCACTGCTCTCGCGACATCCAAGTGGACGAGCCGCCACTGCTTTCTCAGCGGGATTGAAGAGGCGTGGGTTATCTGTAGATGCCATCATTTTCTGCCAGTACAGCCATTCAGGCACTGTGAGTCCTCGAGAAAATCAAGAATCGCCGACGGCGAGGCTCACGATGCTCTGATGACTACGGCGGATGGCTGCTAACCCGAGATCCTGTGGCCAGAAGGGCATCTCTTGTTGTCCTCGCAGTTCCACGCCGGAGATGGTTCGTGAGCGGATGGGCTAATGCATTTAGTTCAAGCAGATCCCAGACTTCGTTCATTGACATTGCCGCCGCGTGACAGATGGTGGTATTCTGCTCACTGCAACTGTATTTCACTTGCACACGTGTTTCGACGTAGCCGGTCAAGCCTGGAGAAGGCCCAGCCAATTCCTAGCTGAGGCTGCTCTTGGTCAAGCTCATTTGCTTCAAAAAGCGATGGCGACATCTCGAGCTCTCTATTCCGCTACTCCTCCACTGCCCACGCGAGAGCATCACGGATTCACATACCAATCTGGAGACAGATCTTACACTGGGCCCGAAGCGCATCGTGCGTTGCTTCGATCTTGACAGCAAGTGCGAATCACGACTGAGCTATCGCAGGCGGGAATATGCATCCAGACCTGCCCGATCTCGGATGGAATTTTAGGCTTAGCGCCGAGAGCCTGCGATGCCATTGCCCACGACTCGATGGACCGCCATGTTTTGTGCGCTGGCCTCTGAACATCCCGCACTCTTCAAGTATGAACTGCTTTCCAAGACTTCGTGATCGCAGTAGTACAAAACTAGTTGCGGCTCGCCTTGCACAGCTCAACTATAGCGCGTGACTTCTATCAGGTTGGAAGAGTGAAGGAACCGGGCTCGCGGCGAGTGGGAGGCCCGTTACCACGATTCCCTACATTCCACTGATGGGCAACGTTTGTAGCACAATCGACCTTGTGACACACACATAGTAGAGTGTGAGATCTACAAGATACTGTATTGGACAAATACGCATTTGAAGCGTTATATTGGCTTCTTCTCCTCGAGGCCAGAAATCCGAAGCACGGTGTGAAACAAGGCGGCTTAGGAAGTATTGCCTCAATATGCTAGCCCGAACTTTCTTACTTTGGGAAAAGCGGCTTTGAGATAATCAAGTTTGGAGTGACCAGTTTTGTGATCACGGGCTTTGGGATGGTCATCTACCCGCAGCTCGTCTCAAATGCTCGCCGAGCCTTCTTCTATGGGCTTCGCCGCACCAGCCTTCCTACCCTCTCTAACCATCTCAGGCATTGACTTGCATCTTCACAAGCTGCAACAATCCCGTCAAAGCCAGCCGTTGACCCAGAAGCTGCTGGACCCTTGAACATGATCCCAGATATGGTCATAGGCTGGTTTCCCGGTCAAGGGTGAAACTGTCCCAGCTAATCTTTCTCCTCTAGGGCATGCATGTCCGAGGGCGTAGATCTATATTCTAATCACGGCGGTGAAAGATACCGACCAAAGAGAATCTATAACTGTTCACTCACTCGAAGCCTAGGATGGGTTTAACCACCTTGTCCCACTCCTCGTCCCAGCGGTGATTGCCCTCCACCACCGCACCAAGCTTCAACCTAGCCAGCTCACTACCCGCGTTGGCAGGATCGAGTAAGCGAACCAAAGCTGCGGACAGCTCGACGCTGTCCTCGAAACCATGGCCATTTGTGTCGGACTTGACCAGCTCGCCAAAGCTGGGGTATTTTGAATAGGCCAACACAGGCAGCCCCGCGCCGAACATGTCGACAACCTTCATGGGGAGGTCGACGCCGGACGAGCTCATGTGCAGACAGATCCCCAAATCGGACGCAGCGAGCAGCTTCGCGTAGTCCTCGAAGGACAAGAAAGCGGTGCGGACCGTGATGTCGGGCAGGTCGCCGCTGGCTTGCAAATTTGCGATCTTGGCCTCGTACATTGCCTTCTGCGGGCCGCGGCCAGTGATGACGACCAAGAGAGGCACGCGCTTGGGCGAGGCACCGTATTTGACGAGGGCATCGAGGAGGATCGAGAAGTCCTCGTCGGGCGTCCAGGAGGTGCTGCTGACGAGCAGGCGCATCTTGGTGTCGGCAATGGCGTCGGCGTGGTCGGCGATTACGGAGACGTCGTGCAGAAGGACTTTGCGCTGGCGCGTGTCGTAAATGGGCTTAAAGATCCCCGCGGGCCGGTCGTGCATGGTGTGGATGGGCGAGTGGATGTTGTAGGGCGGGCGCTGGAGCTCGGCCTTCATGGCGTGGGTGACAGTGAGACTGGTTGTAGGGAGGTATTGACCGGCGAGGCATTCATAAAGCTTTGAGATCTTGACGAAAGGGTGGTTGTGGCCGCGGGTACCTGCCAGTATGGTCCATCCGTAATTGTGCCAGTCGATGACCAGGCGAGTGTTCCGGAACACACAGGTCAAGCCCGCCATGGCAAGGGTGGGAATGGAAGGAGGGTTCTGATGATAGCCTCAGCACAAGGTTCGATATAGGGAAAGACACCTGTTACGTACCTGGACAATGAGCCATTGTGCTGGGTCCGTCGCATATAGAAGGACCCAACCTATGGTGTACACCTGGTAGAGCACCTTGAGGGGACCAGCAACAATGAAAGGAAGCTTCTTGAGCCAGCCTCCAGGGACTCCCAGAGGGAAGACGCGAACATTGGGATGCTCAGCCAAGTCAGGAATCAAGGCAGACTCTGTACTGTTGTTAGCTGGTATTGTCTTATATCATACTTAAAGTGAGAGCATCATCCTCTTACCATGGTATCCAATGAGTTGAAGAGCTCCACCATGGTTGGCAATGCTCAAAGCATGGTATTGCATCCGGGGACTTCGGCCGATGTCGCCAAGGACCAAGATCTGAGCAGAGGGCTTGCCAGCAGGTGTGCGTTTGAGGTTGAAGCGAGTGGGTAGGTAGAAGAGGTACAAGATGGAGACCATAAGACTTGTAGCAATGCTCAAGCTCATCAAGAGCAGGACGAGATCGTTGTGGGATATCATGTTTTCGGGGGTCGTGCTTCACGTTGCACTTTACGGTTGTGTGTAGAAGGAGGTGAGATGTGGATACGTCGTCGCATTGCTTTGAGGTTTGAGCTGCTTACAGAAGAGGTTGAATGAACGATTACATGCCTGTGATGTGCTCTGCATCCATTCCAAGATCTCTCAATTCAATTATGCTTCGCACATATGGAAATTGATGTAGATCTCAGAGCTGTTTGTACCAATTCTGTGCTTTGCTGTGTCCTTCCAAGGTTTCTTGCGAAGGTTCAAAGACCAGGGATCAAGCTGCTAGGCTGTCTGATAGTATTCACGATAAAACCAGGTGCTTTCACTAACACACGTCGCGCCAAGCTCCGATAACCGTAAGCTACAAATGCTGTGGATATACCTGCTGGGGCCATCGCTATACTCAGGGGTATCGTGGCAGGGATGCCTAGAAGGGCTCTCCTGCCGCAAGGGGAAGGCGATTTGCCCTCCAAGAACTTATATCTCTTGGAAATTGAATTGCTATGCGACTTTCCTTTTCTTCCCGCCAGACTCCTCTTTATCAATTCAATTGTCTAGGCTTATAAACCTCCCGCGCCCTGCCTCAGTACTAAGTGCTTCACGCTTCGAAAGACCTCGACTAGCACCGAGACCTCTGCCAGAACCCGCTGAATATCAAGGCGGCACAGGCGCGACGCGACTCGATATCGAAACCGATCCGGACATTGCGCCGCTTCCGCAGGCAGCGTGGGCCCTTTCTTTGCGGGGACCCCAGCTTGCTCGGGGCTTTATGACGACGTCGGACCACGGGCAGCCGTTTGCTCACCTCTCATGACCTAACAAATACTGTCGCTACCCAACGAAGCTCCTTACAACCGCATATCTCTGCTACATCTCGAGAGTGCCCTCTTTAGTCGGCATCGTCAGGGGTTCACGACTGGCAACGCCGCCCCCCTTCATCGGCTTCGGCTGCTATGGCATCTACCTTTGTTCTCTCTGGAACGGCCATGCCTCAGACGCACAGGCACCACAGTCATGGCCATGCACACTCTAGGTCACGGTCGCCCGCGCGCCTGGGAACATTGAATCGCTCTTTCAAGCTGGATACGAGCTCAGCTATGCTTCCGGAATACGATGGCGACCACGCCCATCATGCCCACGATCATGACCACCAACATTCTCACTCGATGTCCTCGCAGTCCGAAACCCACGACCACGACCACGACCACGACCACGACCACAACCATACTTCGCATGTGCACTCGAACTCGGGAGGGAAGAGAATGCAGGCGCGGCAGCACATACCAGCCCCTTTGCTGACGGACAATGGCTTCACAACAACCTCGACTGCTGCTGGAAAATTGCTCGTGACGCCCAAATTCGCGTCTATCTCTGAAGAATACAAGGCACCGGAGCCCAAGCCGCCCAAGCATGATCACGACCACTCCAACGAGCGCTCAACTTTCACGAGGTTGCTATTGCCCTATACTGCAAGGTGGCCGCTGCTACACACAGTGATGCTGGAGAAGGACTCCCGGAGGATCTTTTACTTTATGAGGTAGACCTTGTGTATAACCCTGTGACTGAAAGAAGCGCTGACCTTTCTCTTCGTAATAGTCTGAACTTCTCCTTCATGGCCGTGCAGGCTTTCTATGGCTATGTTACAGATTCGCTTGGCTTGCTCAGTGACAGCGTCCACATGTTTTTTGATTGTGTCGCTCTCGCCGTGGGTCTCTTTGCTTCTGTGGCGAGTAAGTGGCCGCCCAGTGCGCGATTCCCATACGGCTTCGGCAAAGTCGAGACCCTGAGCGGTTTCGCAAATGGTGTATTTTTAGTGCAAGTAATCGTGGCACCGATCCAATAGACCCTTTTGCTAACGTCGCGCACAGGCTCATTAGCGTTGAGATTATGATCGAGGCTTTCGAGCGAATCATAGAAGGCCGCGAGACTAAACGGCTAGCGGAATTATTTATCGTGAGCAGTATGGGCTTGATAGTCAACCTTGTCGGCATGGCCGCGTTTGGTCACCACCACCATGGGGGACACGACCACGGACACGGCCACAGCCATGGGCACGCGCATGAGGACTCGCATTCTCATTTTCATGCGGACGAAAAGCATTCTCACTCCGGCTCGCATGATCACGATCACGATCACGATCACGACCATGACCACGACCACAAGGCGCATTCTCATGACCACGCGGCTCATCACCACGGCCACTCTCACTCGCACGACAACGAGAACATGTACGGCATCTACCTGCACGTCCTAGCCGACACCCTCGGAAGTGCTGCTGTTATTGCCTCAACCGCCATGACTCATTTTGTGCCTTGGTCAGGCTGGGACCCACTGGCCTCGTTCTTGATAGCAGCCCTGATCATGGCCTCTTCCATACCACTTATCACATCTTCAGCGCAGCGCCTCCTCCTGACTGTGCCAGACGAGGTCGAATACAGTCTCCGGGACACGCTTTCCGGGATCATGGGTCTGCGGGGGGTGGCGGGTTACTCGGTACCCAAGTTTTGGATGAACGATCGAACAACCGACTCGTCAGGCGACATACTGTTGGGCTCGATGCATGTTCTCATTACGCGCAGTGCCGACATGGAGGATGTACGCATGCGTGTGCGCCATTACCTGTCGGACAAGGGCATTGACATCACGCTGCAATTGGAGCGAGAGGGCGACACATCGTGCTGGTGCGGAGTGGGCAAGACGCCGATGTCGCCTTTGAGCGCGACGACGCCGATGAGTGCAGCAACGCCCACGTCGGCAATATCGCAGAGACTGAAGGCGCGCTAGGAACTGCGTTTGTGGAGCGTTTTGCCAGGATTTTGTGTTTCCGGGAGCGAAGAACACATCTTTTGCATGTATGGTGGTGGATTGTAGGATGCATTACATGTGCGTTAGTTGGGACAGCATGGACATATATGCTTCTAGAGCCCTGTATATACATCAGATACTTAAACATAGGCCACTTTTTGTAATAGGCTAGATAGTTCGCATAGCAGGATGCAAGACAGCCAAAATACCCACCGTCAGTCAAAGACAACCTTTTCCCAGACTCCATCGCCACGCTAAATATCCGAAAAAGACAAAATCTTCCCTCGCATCGTGTTATACTGCCATCTCACTTTTTTGCCGTCGTCCCAAAGCCCGTTATGCCCATCGCCGCCATCATATCATCCTCATCATGCTCGCCCTCGACTCGAACATCCTCTCCATAGTCCATCTTCGCACTGGCCTCCTTCGCCCGCTCCAGCCGCCGCTTCTCCCCATCCTCTCGCCTCTTAATCCTCTTCACCTCCCTCTCCTTCTCCGCATCCTCTTCATGTATCTTAATCCGCTCCTGCAGCCCCGTAACCTTCTCCCTCTCCAGCGCCAAATCCCGCTCCCACAATGCCTCGATCCGCGCATGCACCTCCTCCGCAGTCGCAGCGCGCACCTCCCCCGTCTGCCCAATCGCCCGCAAATGCTGCGCCGAATTAATGTGCTCAACCCACTGCAGATTGTCCTTAAACGTCAAGTCGCACTCCTCGCAGTAGAACCCGGCTCCGCGCCCGCGCTTGCCGACGCCCGCGCCCGCCGCGACGAGCTGGGTCTTGCCCACGCGCCCGCTGAGGTCGAGGACGGTGCGCCGTGCTTCGGTGAGGGTTTCGGTGCCGTCGAGCGGCTTGAAGTATTTCTTGCCTGCGAGCTTGGCTTCGTAGCGCGCTTTCTTCTCCTCGCGCTCGGCGTCGTCGCGGATGGCTGCTTTGGCGGCGTATTCGGAAGCGTCGCGGGTTTTGCGGAAGGAGGTGTCTGCGGAGCGTACGGCGCTGCCGGAGGCTGGTGGTTCGGACATGCTGGGCGGTGGTGGTGGACTTTGCGCGCTGATGGGAAAGGCGATTGGTGGTGCGCCGTGAGGCTGGGGAGTTCTGGCTCGCCCTTAGAGTCCCTTGTGAGAGCTCGTAATGAATGGGATCCCGAGAAGTATTCGGCAGTGTGGTGGTCGGATCTGTGGGAGACGTTCGTCTCGTGTTGTTGAGCGGGAGCTGTTAAATGTTGAACCTTTGAAGTTTGTTGGTGATGAACCATGGAGCTGGGCTCCTTGGAAACTTGAACTTTCTCGAATTCACAGGAGTCGAGCAGGGATCTGCCAGTTGTGTCAAATGCTAAAGCGGTACTTAGCCTTCCGCATATGAACAAGCTTATTGGAAGTATAGTGGGCTGTTTCGCTAGCACATTGAAATATTCTAGCATGTGAGAATATCGAGAAAAACATTCCGGCCGTCCAAGCGTTCGTCAACCAAACAATCACGCGTCGCAAGCAAGATGTTGTACCTGGTGGGCCTCGGCCTGTCTGACGAGACCGATATCACGGTCAAAGGCCTCGAGATTGTCAAGAAGGCGTCTCGTGTATACCTGGAGGCATACACCAGCATACTCTTGGTCGACCAGGCAGTTCTGGTGAGCTCCGCGCCCTTTCCTTGATGAACAACAATCAGCGCAGGAGCTGATTCCGGTCCAACCAGTAGGAAAGCTACTATGGACGCCCCGTCACCATCGCCGATCGCGAAATGGTCGAGTCCAACAGCGACGAGATCCTCCGCGCCGCCGACACCGAAGACGTCGCCTTCCTCGTCGTAGGCGACCCGTTCGGCGCCACGACGCACACCGACCTCGTCCTGCGCGCGCGCGAGCTGAGCATCCCCATCCGCAGCGTGCCCAATGCCTCGATCATGAGCGGCATCGGCGCCGCGGGCCTGCAGCTTTACAATTTCGGGCAGACGGTCAGCATGGTGTTCTTCACCGACACGTGGCGGCCGGCGTCCTTTTACGACCGCGTCAAGGAGAACCGCGCGATTGGCCTGCACACGCTCGTGCTGCTCGACATCAAGGTCAAGGAGCAGAGCTTGGAGAACATGGCGCGAGGGAGGAGGATCTACGAGCCGCCAAGGTATATGACGGTGGGCCAGTGCGCGAGCCAGATGCTGGAGGTCGAGGAGGATAAGAAGGAGGGCGTGTATGGGCCGGACAGTCTGGCTATTGGCGCCGCGAGGGTGGGTGGCTTGACGGAGAAGTTTGTCGCTGGCACGCTGAAGGAGCTGTGTGAGCAGGATGAGGTTCTGGGCGCGCCGCTGCACAGTCTTGTGCTGTTGGGACGGAGAACGCATGAGCTGGAGCACGACTATGTGCGCGAATTTGCTGTCGACAAGGAGACCTGGGACCGCATCTGGAAGGCAGACTACCAAGCACAGTGAGGTGTTCTAACAACGAAACCTGACTACAACCACAGTGTCAAGCACTTTCAAGCTGTCTCACCGAGCAGAGAGCAGAGGTGTTTCATGGTATGGCCGATTCGAGCTGAGAGTACCGTACAGCAAAGACTGTTCAGATCGGGACGGGCGGGCCAGCCACTTTGGCAGCTCCTAAGCTGCGTGGGGGGGTTACAACCTTGTGAGACGCTTTTGACATTGGACAACTCCTTACCGGATGACCCCGCCCCTCAGATACTCTCCTTTGATGAGTAGCGCTTAATCGGATGCCTTTATGTGGGATAGTGTCTTGAGACTCCATTTGTGCGATGTGGGGCTTGCCCGATATTCGCAGCTCTGGATAGCTCCAGAGGCAGGCTCTACAACGATTCTAGGAATGTCCCATTTGACCGGTATGGATTCAAGTCTTCGGACCCCACAAGTTTCGACCTTAGACTGACCTCGTGGGAGCTAGCCGTGCAGGAGGCTTGCTCTTGCCGACATTGCTCGACGTTGACTTGACGTCACCAGCACCTAGGTACCGAGTATGACGACCTGATCATCCTGAAGTCCACTCCCAATGACGAAGAGGTGACAGTAGGCAATGGGTTCAAAATAGATTCGTCTCTTTTGTTTGTCGTGCAATTCCAATTGACCAGTCTCTCTACATCATACAAACCCAAAACTCCAACACCAAACCACACCAACACCTCCCAATCACTGAAATACACTTGCCACAGATTAAGCCCTCTATTCTTGGGTCTCTCTACACACACAGAGTATGTCTACCTCACGTCTGATACCCGTTGGCCGTAATTGTCTCGCCCGCACCTCACGGTCCAGCCTCAGAACACTACGAGCAACTACCTGCGCTACCCCCAACATATTTCATAAGCTTCAATTCGCCCAGAGACTAACGGGTGCTCCCAGAACCATCATGTCTTTCTCAAACACCTCTACTGGCGACAAGCCCGCCGACCCTTACACGGCCGCCAACAAGGACCAGGCTTCGCTGGATGACAAGGTCACCACCCTTACCGACTTTGTTTCCTCTTGCAAGTTCGGCATGATGACTACCCGCGATGCCTCCTCCGGCAAGCTTGTTTCGCGCTGCATGGCTGTGGCCGCCAAGGAGAACGGTGGCATCGACCTGCTTTTCCACGTCAGTTCTCAGCCTCACCTGCAGCCTCATGGACATGAAGCCAGCTAACAGCTCGCAGACCAACACAGAGAGTAACAAGACCGACGAGGTGGACAGTGACAAGCACGTTAACATCAGCTTTCTCAACGCCAGTGGCGAGTGGGCTTCATTCTCGGGGGAGGCCACAGTCGAGACGGATCGTGAGCTGGTCAAGAAGCACTACAGCCCCATCCTCAAGACGTGGATGGGTGACCTTGGTGATGGCAAGCACGACGGAAGCGAGAATGACCCGCGCATTGGCGTCATCCGGGTGAAGACCCTCAGTGCGACGTACGCGGTCGTGTCGAAGAATATGGTGTCGCGTGCTGTTGAGATGGCACAAGGCGCGATCACGGGCAAGGTTGCCGAGGTCAACAAGTTGAGGGAGATCTCTGAGAGTGAGGTCGGCCAGTGGCGGTCGTCCCACTAAGAAGTGGGCTATTGGGCTTCATGTTGCGTCTCGTGCATATCTGCGGCGTTGGATCAAGCCGTCATGGTCTAGCTTCCTTAATTTAGCTAATTGCATTGCGTGGTCCCACATACGGTATATTATCTCTTACAGGTGCTCTCCGTCTCGCTCTCGTGGCAAAGTTCTCTCACACGTCTGGGCTTGGCCTGCCAAATTGAGTGCCGCCAGAACATGTAATAGTCCTCATTACCCTCCGTCTTTCACCCCTGCAAAGCCTACTCGAGCCGTCGCAACATCCTTTCACTGCCCGCCGCCGACGGACTGCGCAGAACGAATCCTTCTCAACGAGACCCTGCTCACTGCCCTTCTCACAGTCGGTATGTTCGACGTGACCCGCCTCAGCATACCCGGTCTGCTCGTCCCCGCATCCTCCTCAGCGGGCATGTAATATGGCACTGCCGCATCCTTGCCCGGGATGCCTTCCAAGTATTCCTTCAGCGTCTCGGGTAGAGGCGTTGTGCCCGGACGAAGGAGGCTCCGGCTTAGAAGGTGGTTGGACAAGTGCATATCTTTCAGGAGCCCCTTGAGCTTCTTGTGGTATACCCGATGGCTGTTATAACATACGATGGCATACGGCGAGCAGACTGTTTTGTTGCCTGACACACGCACGGGGAGGGACATGTACTGGAGCTGGACGGGCCAGATACTGCAAGCTCAAGTCAGCTTCGCAACCAACAACCACAACGGGGCTATACGAGACAAATATACTCACAAATGATAGTACATCTGCAACTGCCAAACCGCATCCCGCGGCAACACCACAAATCTCACCTCCCTGTCCTCCTCCACTGCAAGCTTCCCCTGCCCATTCAAATACTCCTCCACCAATGCGCCCCTCCCCGCGGCACCCGCGCGAATGCGCCGCGGCACCATCCGCGCATCGTGCACCGTCAATGATCCGCCGCGCGGCTTGAGAATCGCCTCGTACAGCTCAACAGCGTTCAGCGGTGCCTCGATGAGAAAGAGCACGTCATCAGGGCCGATGCGCACGCAGTCCTCGGGGAGCAATGCAGGCGGGACGGGCTCGAAGATATTCATATAGCGGTCGTAGATGAGCAGGCCGTAGTCGGACAGCGAGGTTTTGCTGGAGCCCGCGGCGGGGAGGTATTGGGCGGTGGCGCCTTGGGGCTTGGGCTGGACGGCGGCAGCCATGTCGGAGTGGCTTGGGGATTTTGCGGGCGGTGGGGTGGTGAGGATGTCGATACTGCCGAATTCGGGCGCGATTGGATGCATGTGTGGATGATATAGAAGAATCTTGGGAGGAACTGTTTCGAACTTGGCAGCTCTCGGCATAAATACTGGGCATTCTTGTTGGTATATATGCTTTATATTTCAACGTGGATATTATATGCGAGGCATACTTGAAACACTGCACATGTTGCGCTGTGGTGATGGCACGGGCAATAGAAACACTGATTGGAGATCGTCAAAACGGAATCGGAAGGTTTATACGCAGCTGGATCCTTGCTGTTGTACGATGATCGTGTCGGATTTTGTAGTCATTGGGTTGTGATGCCAAGACTGAGAGATGCTCCCAGATGGCGTCAAACGTCTGTGCTGGATGATCGTCCTTATCACAGGGACCAAGTGGTTATGGTGGAGTTGGAAATGTGTCTTGCATGTCTGAATGACATGTCGTTGGCGGACAGAGAGCTAGGGTCAGAGTACTTCAAGATGCTGCCAATAAGCAGTCTAGTTAAGAGGGAAAAAAAAAAAAAAAAAAAAAAAAAACATTGATCTGCCTTGAACTGACCAGGGTTTTTCTTTACAATGCTCATCTATTCCGTAGTAAGCATACAATCAGTCCACCAACTCCAGCGTATCATTGCGAATACAGTGCTTTTGTGAAGCCCCGCACGAGTGTACTCCTAACTCCGTCATGTTGGCAAGCTAGCGGTGTCGTTCCAATGTCTTCCAATGCTATCGTGAATCATGGTGCCGCCGTCTTCGCAACAGTTTACCTATCCCAGTGAGCAAAGGGGTGCAGGTACGCGAGGCCCCTCTGCTTAAATGTCCTCCGAATCGTCGGAGTCGTAGTCGTCTGACGAATCTATGTCGGTATCCATTGATTCCAGGCTGTGGATGACTCCGCAGTTGGGACAGACGTCTTCGTCACTATCGTCGTACAGCTCATCAACGTCCTGACCGGTGAACCGATCAAACTCCAGCCACCTCCGTTCCTCCTTGTCTCGACAAATGGGTACGCGCTTCCAGAGCGTCTTTCGCTTCTTCCAGGCCGACTCGGGATGGCCTGTCTCCGCCGGAGCTACGGGGAAGACACGAGTTTTTTCCTTGGACTTGGACTTTGATGGCTTTCTATATGATCGCACGACGTGGTATCGGGGAGACAGCGCTCGGAGGAATTTTAGAGACCGCTTTTGCTGGAAGTAGGTTGCTTCATGAAGGATGAAGAGGCCGTCATCTTTCAGCATGCCTTGTAGATCGTGTCCAGCCCTGTGGCCAACCTCACAAGTAGGTAGGCCAGTTACCACCAGCTCGTTCAGGGTGTAACCCAATTCGTGTGCCGCCATCTCATGCAGTGAGGAGTCAGGAACGGGCAAGAAGTACTCTGGGAAGTTCACGAAGTCCATGCGCATAGACGTGAGCTGAGGCAGAAGGCGTGGTAGGGGGCCGACGGTAGCCTTGGGCCGCGCTGGGTCAAAAGGAGCACGGAGCGCGTCGAGAAAATCGGCAGTCTGAGTCCAGGAGTAGCAGCGCTGTTTCGAGGTCAGCATGTGAGTAATAGAGGTTGCGTGAGCGGGTTGAGTTTGTCTGGCAACTTACGAAACCCGATCTGGACAGACTGTCTGGCTCTTTATGTCGTTGTATGACCTGAAGAGGCTTGTGTGAGTTAAAAGACGGATGGTAATCTGGCTCCACCTTGTGTGAGCGCTGCTCATCGTCATAATAGCGTGCAATTATGCGCAAGTTGATGTGATGAACAGACTGGCGAAGGAGGGCATCAAGGTCGGCGAAGCGGCGAAGAGTTTCAGGAGAAGTGAATGTAAAGATATTCTTAGTCCAGAAGTAACGCTTGCCCTCGACATTGTAAGCTTTGCAAGTAGCAAGGAATCCAATGGCGATTTGGGGACCACGCTTAGCCTCTGCGGGTGTGAGGCTCTCTGTAGTGAGTTTCGAGAGAGGGTCGATGATAGGATCTTCGGCGAACAACGAGTACTCCATTACTCGGAGGAGGACCTCAACAGGCAGATGAGGGAGTCTATGAGGGGCTTGGTCCAATGCAGAGAGGCGGCTACTGCGCCGGCGAGAGTTGCGCGAATTGACAACAGTTTTGGCAGCGGACTGAAAACAAGGGTGAGAGGCGACTTGGTCGTTCCAGGGTAATCCAGCCTCGCGTAACAAACGCTTCAGATGCATATTCTCATCTTCGAGGTGCTGCTTCTGAGCGCGGAGAGGAGCATTGTAGCGTGCCTCAGCCAGTTCTTCCTGGTCGCGGCCATCCCATGGGAAGATGGGGTCCATTGCGGTGTGATGCAGCGCAATGGTATCCGATGTTGCTGTGGCTTTTGCAGCGCTGAGTGATTTTGAACGAATGATATCACTGGAATAGTTGCCCGACTTGATGAGTAAGGGCGGCTCGATTCACGTGTGTCCTGATGTTGATGAGGTGAGGTGGTTTTGTCGGATATGCGAGCGTCGTTGAAGTGATGTCCCTCAGATGATGATGACTAACAGAGATGTCGCAAAGGCACGGTCTGGCCAATGCTGGAAGGTGCTTTAGGGGTCCGCCTCGAGAAGAGTGTCCAGAACGACCTTGTTGAACTCGGTTTGCCAACAAGGTGCGTTTGTTGACTAAAGACTGATGTTGTCAAATAAGTCAATGGATGTGATCTTATCCGTGCCAGTGGATGGCATGTGATCGCTCGCGTTTATCGCAATTGGTGGTGGGGCGATGACAATGTGCTCAGCAACGACGTCGTCGGGTGCACCAGCTGAAGGACGCTGGATAACTGGGCATCTGAAATCGAGCGCATGCTCTGGAGAAGAGCGAATTGACCGCAATGGCGTTGGTACTAGATCGCCAGACTCGGGCGCGAGCGCGTAGTTAGGTAGTTAGTGAGAGTTGGTTAGAGACCGTTGATCCGAGTTGGCAGCAGAAGGGTTGCAGAGAGCACGCCCAGGGTCCGCGCCTAGCGGGACCATCAGTGTCACGGCCCGAGGTCGCCCCTCAAGGCCTCGGGCTAACACAGCACCTTCAGAGCCCCCGCCCCCTGATCTTGGGATACCCACCTGTGGGGTAACTATCTATGAGATAAACACCCGTCGAACCATCACCACCCTTGTGCCAATCGCTTTTGGAATAATACGCTACGAGATACTGGGATATATAAACTGGCATCTGGCTTAAAAAGTTGCCTCGTGGGAAGTGAATTCGGCCTGCAATCTTGAAAGTATACGGCTTTTCACATTCGTGGTTCTGTCTGCCTATAGAACGAATGAATGAAAGGAGCTATTTGGTGAAACAACTAGCAGCACACCATTGAAAAAACTGTCGAAGACCCCTAGCAGACTATTTGATTCGCTGAATTTGACCTTCAAATGGAAATTCAACCCCAGTCCAAGACCTACGACAGAGAATGCCACGTTACAAGAGGCTATTGATAACAAAGCTTGTCTATCACCGGTCCGAGGAGACTATGGCTGACCTATAGTGACATCAGCTCAATACAAAGTTCCCAGCGCCGCAGCCCTGCCACGCAACCGATCGCACCACCTCAAGCACAACAGAGGGGCATGCCGTCCATAAAGGCGTGAGTAGGTCCGGCCTCACGCGTGAGTTGGACACCAAGACGAGCAAGGCTCATATTGGCTCGCGGTGATACAAGGACGAGGTCTTTGGCTATTTCCCTTTTAAAATCACAACTTTATCCGCATCGGTGGACGATAACTGTTGCATTTCATATGATGCGCGTAGGCAAATGTTCGTCATAAGCGCAGGCAGACATTATTGTCCCAGCACCGTAAACAGAACAAGCTCTGGCAACTGATCCCACAGTATAGCTACCGAGTGAATACATCAACAGAGCTAACACAAGGAGACGCTCGCCAGTCATGTAGAACGGTGTCATCCGATCCATCTGCCCATTTTGTACCTGACTAGAACAAGTCCGACAATGCCGCACGGCGAATGCGCTCATACACAGAATCGTTCAGCCGGCACATGTTTCAACTTCAATCCAGAAACTTGCCCCCACATCTAGCACAAACCTCACGCACCATCTCCACCCCCAAATTCGTAGCATCCATCAGCGCGCCCGCAGGCAACAGCACCCTCTCCACCAAAAACACCACATCCAGGCACCGGCTCTGACAAACACCACAAGCACGCGACACCCCCGGCTCCAGGATCGCAAGGCCCGTCACGCCACATACAGCAAAACGGTGGCCGCGCGGGCACGCGACATCCAGCACGCGGGCGTCTGCCTTCTCATCGGAGTCCTTGACGGGCGCGAACGCAGCACCGCCGCCGCAGATCTCGCACCGCTGCGCCGCGACGAACGGCGCAAAGAGTGCTCGGATACGCTCGCGCGTCGCTGTGGTCGCGGCATCGTGGGCTTGTTGCGAGGGACTTGTTTGAGAACGGGGCTGGTGGGGAGGCGGCAAGGGGGGCGTGAGGTTGGGCACGGACGGGCCGCCGCCGTACATCCACTCCCACATGCGGCCCTCGGTGCTGAGGCCGTCGACCTTGACGATCGTTCTGCTAGGGTTGTTGCGCTGGTCCATGTATATGGTTTGGCCCAGCTTCTCGTATCCAAAGATGACGCGGCTCCGATGTGCGCTCCATCCGTCTCGCATCGGCCGCTGCGTGAGGTGCGGCGTCGTCAGCACCGCAGAGCTCCCGCCGCCGGGACTCAGCGCCAGGCCCCATAGACGCATGCGGTACGGATAGACGTCAGGGCCCTCGTTAGCCCAAGGGTCGAAGTCGGCATCGTGGTCGTCTTCCTCCTCGCCCTGGCTCTCGTCGTCCTCGTCGTCTGCCTCGTCATCGCCGGCTGTCTCGTCTCCCTCTTTTGGGCGGACAAGACCGTCGTCGCCGTCCTCCTGGGTTTCAGCGTTGGAGTTGCCTTCGTGGATGGCCTGTCCGAGGGGAAGGACGCGGGTGATTTGGGCTTCGATGTCGTTGACCCAGCGGGGTGGCGAGAGCGGTGCGTTGGATTCCCACCATGCGGGACTGGTCGCTGTTGCGGAGAGGCGGACGGCAGTGTAGAGGGGCATGAGAGGGGCCGCTGCTGTGTCTGTGGGGACGGGGTGGATGATGAGACCGGTGATGGGGTTGCAGACGGATTCTGAGGGAAAGGTAGTGTTACATGTGTTGGTGGGATGAAGCTTCTTGGCACTGGCTGGCTCGTTGAGAGTGGCTTCGAAAGGCACGGCGAGAAGAGGCGTGGCGATGACACCGCGGCAAATGAGCCTGCCGTTGACGTCCCAGATCTGGTCTTTAGGTTAGCTTGTGAATGTTGCCTTGGGTTATAACGCGATTCTTACCATGTCCTCGAATTCCAAGAAGGCATCTGTTGCCAGATGCACACACATGCCGTTCCAGTCCCCAGGCTCGCATGTGAGAACTGGAGGCTCTATAGGGTTCCACGTCGGCGCGTTGACGGTGATCCTCTTGAAGCCGACGTAGTTTCTGTCGGTATAGGATAGCAATGAGCTCCACCCGTCGTTATCCTTGGCCCAAGGACCCCATCGCAGGCAATAACAGGAGCCAGACGGGACGTAGTCTGGATCATCAGGCTGTAATCGATGTCAGTCTCAGCTTCACTTTCGTCATGATCACACGGATACTCACATGTACCGGTGCATGAGGTCCACCAGTCTCCAACCTTGCGATCTCCTGGATATTCCAAACCGCCTCCTCCAGCCCACCCTCCGTCTCGCGAAACGTCGTGCCCACACACAGCACAACAAGCTCCTGCAGATCATTCATATACGCCAGCAGCGCCTGGCCCAGGCCCATCTCCCGACTCCACGCAAACGCCTTGATAAACTCTCCGTACCCAAACTCCTCCTGGCCCGGCAGCACAAAGTTCTCGCCCACGGCCCACAGCGCCAGCCAGCTCTGCAGATTGCGCACCGCGCGCTTCCCGCGCTCCAGCACGCGCGACGACCTCGCAGTGCTTCCGAACGGCAGCGGGCCGCCCTCGCCGTACACAGCCAGTCTACCACACCCTGTCAGCACCGCGAGCACGGGCCGGAGGTTGCGGCCGAGCCCTGCCGGTGACCACTCGACAGCCACGACGTGGTTGAGGCTGGACCCCGAGCCGCCGATGGCGCCTGTGCCTGCGCCGGAGTACTGTATTGATTCTGGAGGTGTCTTGCACCTTCTATCCCTGGGAACCTGCTCCTCGTCTCCATCTTGCGCATCCACCATAGACTCGTCGTCGTCCGCATCCACCTCGACGCCCGCGGCAGCCGCCGCCAATCGGATTAGCGGCAGCGCCTTCCCGGCCGCCTCCCACAAGTGCAAATTCAGTTCAGGATGCGGCGGATGCGAAACCCACAACACACGCGACGTCTCTTCGCCAAACTGCGGCGTGCGGTCCTTGGGCTTCTGCTGCCCCGCCTGGCCCGTGTTCACCGTCCCCCCGCCGCCGCCGTCAGCACCCTCGCCGTTCATTCCATCCATCTCGCCATCATCCTCGCCATCGTCGCCCAGATCGTCGTCGTCGTTGTTGTTGGGCAGGTTGGCCAAGTTGGCGGGAAGGATCTCCATGCCGTTGGCCTGCCTTGTGGAGGGTGCTGCTGCCTCTAGCTCGTCATCCTCGTCGTTGAAGTCGAGGGGCTGGTTGGGGTCCAGGGCTGGGAAGTATGGGAGGTAGATGGCGACGGAGTCGTCTGCTGCCACGGCGAGCTCCGCGTCGCTGGACCAGGCAAGGGCGCGTTGGTTGTGCGGACGCGAGGTGAGCTGGATGGAGCGCAGCGAGGGCATCTGAGTTGATGTTAGTGAGCTGTCCTCCTTAAGGAAGCACTGAGAGACGACTCATAGCTTTTACATTTGGATTCCTCATTTTGAATTTTGAATGAATGTATTGCTTCAAATGAGCACGCAGAATTGACGGACTCGGCAGATAGAGCCTGCAGTAAGAGCAGCGCAGACGGTTGTGCCACTACGACTTACGACAATTCAATGATACAGTGACATTTGCGAATGTTGTTCAAAGGGAATTTAATATGTCAAGGAACGTCGGGACAAATGAAAGTGGTGGGGTTTGGGGGGAGGGTCTCTGTCACTGCGGACGGACGCCCATGCTTCGTGAATTGTGAAGTTGTGAAGTTTTCAAAGGTGCAGTTCTATTCTCAAGCTCGACATCAAGGAACTCGATATTTCTCACCTTGTTGGCGCACCAAAGCCGTATTCATGAGGTCAGTTTTTTATTTTCACTACAATACAAAAACAATACCGTTGCTGTTGAGTTTACTTTTTTACCTTTGCTCCGCCACTTGTCGCAAGAAGTCACTGCGCTTTCAATATCACATAGATAATATGTAAGCCTCTCGTGTGCCCTCGTGGCAACCACCCAGCACAACGGTAGACGGGGCATCTCAGTCAAGATGGCTCATTGTCGTTGAAGCTTGAAATACAAAGTGCTGCTGTATTGATTGCTATATCATGGCTTCCTCGAACCCTCCAGGAACGATCCTAAGCCCCAGACTGCCACACCTCCTCCCAAGACAACCGCGCCCAGCAGCTTCTTGGCCCACCAATTATCATCCGTCAATGGCTTCGCCGATTTGAATTTCCTGTTGTTCGTCTCGCGCTTCTCATTCCCGTGGGAAGCATTGCCCTTCGCAGCCTCATCACGCTCATCCTCCCGTCTCCTCAAGTCCGCAATGTGCTTACTCAGCGCCAGTAAGTCCTCCTCAAGCGTTGTGTTCTTGGTCCCATCAACCTCGACGTTCTGCACGTTGCCGAAGAAGTCCGTCACCAGCCTCGATCTTGCCGACTCCTCGCCGCCTGGGAAAAGGTCGTAGCGCACGCCAGCATGCGAGTGGATCTTCTCGTACGTGTAGCTGTCGAACAAATCGCCTAGCGTGTTCTTACTGCTTAGGTCGCGGACGTTCTGCTCAAGGAACTCTAAGTTGTAGTACGTGTATCTGTCAATAACGGCCACGCCGACGTCATTGTCTGCGTGATGCGAGTAGGAGGACTGGTCGAGCTCGGAGGAGCCGGTGGCGATGATATTTGGCGAGTAGAGCTGTGTGTACATAGTGTTGGCTTGGCAAGTGTCGATCATAAAAAGAATCTCGTTGTATCTATGCAGCATTGCGCGTTAGTCCCGGGCTCTCGAGTAGCAGCATCGAATGGAGCATCGTAACGTACCGCTTCTTCTCCCACATCTGCTCGAAAGCATCTGCCAAATCAAATGCACCAATCTCCTCAGCATCCTGAAACTTCAGAAATTCGTTTCCGCCGTGGCCCGTCATATACACCAGGATGTTGCTCCGATCATCCGTCAACAGCCTTTTACTCCTGGGCGTCTCCTCGCCCACGCGATCCGTCAGCAGCCGGATGAAATTCTCAACTGTGACCTCGTAGCCCCTGTAATCGACCTCGATGTTGTCGCCATACAGATCGACGGCACGGTCGGCGTTGGAGTAGACGGTGCCCGGGAAGGCGTTGCGTGGATTGCAGGCCATGTCGTCGGGCAGCATCAGGATAATCTGCGAGTCTGGGATACCGAGGCGCTTGACGGTGCGGTATATGGACAGCACATTTGCTAGGTGGCGGTAGTTGAACCAAAATCGCGAGGTGCAGACCAGCACGGCCCAATTGCTGGTGTGCTCGGCGAGGACGGGGGCCGCATGGCTGAGGAGGAGCGCCGTGATGAGGACGGGCAGCTGGAGGAGCGAGGAGAGATGCATTGTGACGGTCAGATGTCGGCTAGTACCTGACTTCCTCTATTTCTTGGTGGGTATCATTCAGATCGTGAGGTTGTTGGCGGCAAGGCGCAAGCTCTCGTTGCTGAGGGCGCGTTGTCGTGGACGACGATGCCGCCAAATGCGCGACGCTGAGAAATCCAAGCCCCGGGAAGACAGACAGGCATTACCTGGACCGTTCGATCGGCAGGGGCAAGGCGGCAGGGGTCTACCTCAATGGCGGGGAAACAGACCCTGGAGACCCACCTTTGACAGGCATGGTCCTCCACTCTTGCAGTCGTGATGACACAAAAACACAAACGAAAGAGGGGGTTGGCATCGAATCTGACATGTGATGCAAACGGACGGAGGTACGGTGCTGTGGATGCAGTGGTGCGGGAGTCATGCAGTGCGCCGGTGCGCCTGCTGCACGATGGGCAGACGGGGACGGGCAGGACGGCGACTGGAGGATGCGACGATGCGACGACGCGCCATCACAACCGCAGCAGCTGAGTGATGGGAATTCGCATTGGGTCGGATGGATGTGGGCGGACGAATCGAGGGACGGTACTGCAATGGTACTGTAACAGTACACACCACAGCGTGGAGCAAATGACGTTACTTGACTTGCTTGGCTGAAGGCTTCGAAAAGGCGATGCCCCGACATTCATCGTTTGGCGTTGACACCTTTGGACGCGACCCGTCCTGCCCGTGGACATGGAGATTGGTTCGACATGCACGTCGGTTTAACCGCCCAGCCCGTTTTGGTCAGTTTCTGCCTCGTCAGCTGGACTGGCCCATCTGGCGCCACTTTGGCTGTTGATCCGATCCGTCTTTGGCAAACAGGCAAACATGATATAATGCCGTATCGCCATTGTGCTTGTGCCCGGAGAGTCCGTCCATGACTCTCGAAATTGCCTGATGATTGCGGACGTCCGTAGCCCTTTGCACTTTTGTCCTTCTACCCCGTTCTGGATGGTGCATGACCTCTTCCAGGACTTCCAACGGTTCTTCTTTCTTCCCTTACCACTCATCAACTTTCAATACACTATATATCCGCCCTAGCACCGCTCGGTATAATCTGGACTTGTTACGTGTTCCGCGTCGGATCTACGCAAGTGTTAGAAATTGGCCTTGTGAGGGAGGCTAGCGAAACCTAAAGTCCGGGCGATTGCACCCGCCAAACCTTGCCTACCCTCTTCAGTCGCAAGCAACGCCAGGAATTCTAATAGTTGTCTCGACTGCCACAAGTCACTGTGCCAAATTGTGAAATCTTTGATCATCTTCCTGCAAAATAAGACCGTCCGATGGTATTTGGACCCACACTCGCGGGAACCAAGTTAGGCGCCCCGACACTCCAACAATACTCCGCTCGGAGACTACCGCTTTCGGCCTGCGACCGAACTTCCACTTCGACAAAGCGGACCGTGGACTAGAACTTGCGCCTCCCTCACGTTCTCATCGATTTTGACGTTGAACACGCAAACGGCTGTACGACGAGGAATAGTCAATCACAGTCGGCCTTGGCAGCTATGGGCCGCGCTCCGGCCTACATCTTTGTCGTCAGGTAAGCCTCACGCAGCTTTGCCGCCGCATTCCAGTTTGCACCGCGCCCTGCCCTTCTCTGCTCAACGCCTGCTGACGCGCGTGCCACTTCTTTAGACATGGACACCGCCTTGACGCTGCCAACAAGCAATGGCACCTTCAGTCCCCGACTCCCTACGATCCGCCACTCACATACTCGGGATGGAACCAGGCACGCGCAACAGGACAGAGGATAGGCGAGATCCTAAGGGAGCGGGAGGCTCAAGATGAGGCTGCCCACAAAGCTGGCAACGGACCTCCCAGGAAGAAGCGCCGATTCAACGTCGTCATTCACTCGTCGCCCTTCTTACGATGCGTCCAGACTTCCGTAGGCATCAGCGCCGGTCTCGTCTCCATACCCGAGACCACCTCACCCGCACTCGTTCGAGCGTCCTCGATACATTCAGTTACGAATTCCCGACCACGGACCTCCCCAAATGTCGACATCCATCCTACTATTGCGAACTCTCCTTCACAGCAAATCTCAGACCTCCCGACGCCTCCTGACGGCAACTCACGTCCCACCTCGCCCTCCACAAAACCTACAATAGAGAAGACAGTCCTCCGCCTAGATGCCTTCCTCGGCGAATGGCTCACGCCAAGCTACTTCGAGCTCATCACTGCCCCGCCAGGATCGAGCCTTATGCTGGCCAGCGCAAAAGCGAACTTGTTGCGCAAGGAGGATTACAGCAGCAACCCCAACTTCGCCGCACATAACATCGCCGCACCTGCCTGGGCTCAGTCGCCCACCGCGACCAGCCCAGTGAACGCTCTCGACAGCGTATCCAGCCTTGCAGAAGCTTTGCGCCGCGCCGGAAGAAGCGACAGTGTCACGAGCATCATCAGCAACGGAGAGTCGCGGCTTTTGACAGGAGGACCCTATGTCCCTCCTACGCCAGCCTACGCCATATCACATAACGCCGAGATTCCAAGCGGCTATGTGCCACATGCGAGAGACAATTGCTGCCATGTGGACTATCAATGGGACTCGATGCGGGGCACGCTGGACTGGGGCGATGGAGGTACGCTGGGCGAGGAGTGGACGTCTATGCACAAGCGATTCCGGAAGGGCCTGCAGAAGCTGGTCGACTGGTACTCCACAGCCGAGAATCCGACGCAAATGGTGACCAAGGAGAGGCGGGCAAGCGTCGCAGATGACTACGTTATGGTTGACGACGAAGACGAGACCGAGATTGAGTCCGTGGTCATCATTGTATCACATGGTGCCGGCTGCAACGCCCTAATCGGTGCCATCACCCACCAGCCCGTACTGACGGACGTCGGACTTGCTTCTTTGACGGAAGCCATGCGGAAGCCCGGTGTGAAAGATGTCGAGAACGACAAGCCGCGCGACGCTCCGAGCAACCTGAGCGATACCGTCTCGGAACCGTCCGGTCTAGTTGCCATCCACCAGTATTACGAACTCAAACTTTTCGCCAGCAACGAGCACCTCGGCCAAGGCCGGCTGCAAAGAGCACACTCTGTCACAGCTGCGGCCAAGCCGCCCAGTCGTGGCCGCCCCAGCAGCGCGAATTTCACATCCTCGCCCCTTGGCGGGTTCAACACCACCAACTATAACAGCAACGGCCTGTTCTCGCTTAACAAACCAGAAGGTCGCACAGCCGCATCAACGGCCGGCATGCGCAGGGAATCCGGCTCCTCGTCGCGACTGACGGCGAGACTCGGCCTGAACACGAGCGGGCTCAACGGCGGCATTACCGTGGGCAGCGGCGTGACATCCTTTATGAACAAAACATCCGCAGCCGGCGGGCTGTGGTCGCCGTTGCGGACCACTTTGGACACGCCTGATGAAGAAGAAGACGACTTCCTGCCCAACTTCAGCAGCTACGACTCCGCGCCGTCTGCCGGCCGCACGGCCAACAAAAGCGAGGACTCTGCCAAGGCGATCCTTGGCTCGGCGGCCGCGATCGAGCCGGGCATGCCATACAGAACGAAACACAACGACGAGCCGCGAGAACGGCGCGATAGCACTGTTTCGCCGCGCAGCAACGCCATTGGGAACTACGAGATGAAGGTGGACGCAAGCTACGACGAGACGCGCGAGCACCCTCGGCCGCTGCGACAATTGGGATCCGGTGCGGGTGGGCTGTGGGGCAGTCCGAGGCCGCTGCTAGAGGACGAGGACCTTGCGCCAGACATGACCTCACCGAAGCGGCGGTGGACGGTCAGTGAAAGGCTGTGAGTGGGAGCGGTCTGATTTGCACATATCGTGGCGGCGTCTACACGGAGTGAGGCTCAATATGAGCATGTCGAGCGGGTTTTGCGTCTGAATCATTCTTTGCGTGGGTGGGTATATTGGGTCATGTTTAGGGAATTAGTACCTGGAGGCAATAAGGACTGGCGCTGGGAGCATTGCACCGGGCGGGCAAAATGGCGTGTTTTGGGTATGTGTCAATGAGCATTTAGTCTATCACATTCAGGCATGGCGGTCGTCCAAAAACAAAAGCTCATTTTTTTTTCAAAGTGCTTATTCATACCAGCGTCTTGTTACTCTTCATTTTTTTTCTTCTTTTTTCTTTTTTGAACAGCGTCGTGTGAAGCCTCCTGGCCAGAGAGGAAAGGTTAACAGGAAAGCTACGTGAGCTCAGCTCTTGAATAAGGAAACGAGGATAAGATAGATAGAGAGACCATGATAGCGTTTTTTGTGAGACAGTATTTATCAAGTGGAGAAATACCTGCTTGATATGTTTTCCGTGCCTTGATTCTATGAGACCTTGTCTCTTTTGTGTCTACATAGCCCATTTGTTCATGTGCTCTATCTGTGAAGAAGAGAGGACTCAGGCGTGTGCCGTTGGCCTCGTGTATCTAGCTGCAATCTGCTCCGGAAATGAAGATGCCACCAGTATTCTGCCAAATGTCTATATTCCAGGCAATGTGTTGCGCGCAATGATGCCAGTCTCGCTCCAAAAGCCACATACCCTTTAGATTCGGCTTCCGTCTGCCATGCAATTCATTCTCACAATGCCCTCCTCCGTTAGTCTTTCTCGTCAGCCAACAGTCCGCTTAACCAAATGCCTTGTTCATAGCCTGATGCGCCAACTCAACTCCCAAAAACGTCGCGGCGTTCGCCGGCACCGCCCTCGCCAACGCAGGCCCAAAGCCGGGGAAAAACGCCTTAAAGCCGCCCTTTCCATAAACCTCTCTCACCACGCCCCCAATTGTCACATTTCCCTCCGCCGTCTGCAGCCGCGACTTGACCGTATCCACCGGAAACACGGGAATCCACATCGCCACGCCTGCCGTCGCGCCCGCCGCCGTCACCGCGACCAAACTCAGCTGCCCGCTCGGCTTCCCCGTCGCAGGGTCCAACGGCGTCAGCTTGCGCTTCATAGCCTCGTACGCAGCGAAGTACGCGGCACTGCCGGGCCCGTCGCGCGCGAGCGTCGCGGCGGAGCCGCGGAACACGGAGCGCAGCCCGCCAGTGCGGTAGAGCTGGCGCACGACGTCGAGGCCGCCGCTGTAGCGCGGCTTCTCGCCGGGCGCGAGCTTCTGGTCTTGGACTTGCAGGATGACTTTGACACGCTCGAAGGGCGCCGTGATGGCGGTCATGGGGATGGCGGAGAAGAAGCCGGCGGCGGAGATTTGGCCGATGGTGAGGGTGCCGGTGGGGGAGGACGCGGAGAGCGAGGTGACGAGGGTTTTGCCGACGTCGTAGGCCCAGAAGGAGACGGCGACTGTTTTTCGCGAGTGAGGATGTTAGTGACTGCGGTTGGAGTTGGCGGACGCAAGGGAAGGGCAGAGGTTGGTTCACGCACACATCGGCGTCACGCCCACCAGCGGCGCGCTTACGCCCGCATACAGCCCGCGTTTGAGCCCATCACGCGCTATGCTCTTCTTCACGACATCGATCGCGGACGAGTAGACTCCCTTCTCGGCGGTCTGCAGGCGCACCTTGACGAGGTCGAAGGGGTGGCCGACGAGCACGGCGCACACACCACCGAAGCCGCCGGCTGCGAGCGAGCGCAGCTGCGCGGAGGCCGTGGAGGCGGCGGCTTTTGCGTCGGCTTTGATCTCGGCTTGCGACTCGGGGATGTGCGGGAGTTTGTCGTTGAGCGGCGCAGGCACGGTGTCTTTGAGGGTGCGGTTGATGGCGGCGGCTGGGTTGTCTTTGGAGGAGGCCATGGTTGACGGTGGGCCTGGTGTGTCTATTGGAGATCTAGCAGTAGAGGTCGCGGAAGTCGTGTCTTCGGGACAAGTTGGGCTGCGATACTGGGAAAGCTTGTACGGACTGCAGCTTCTCTTGGTCGGTTCCGCGCTGTACCAGGTGCGCTCTAGCTCTCGTGTAAAGCTTGTGATAGTGCCCACCCAAAACCAAACTTGTCCGATCAGATGGCGCCCACGGATAAACTCCAATAAGTCATGTACTAGGGATATGCGACTTCTTCCTCTGAGTCTCACTGACAATCGCGCGTAATGAACTGCAATGCGATAGAAAAAGGGTAAAGTGTTCGGGAGCCGTTTGTGTTTTGATGCGCGACTAGCAGTACTTGTGCCTCGGCTAAAATGTAGCTTCGGCCGGCCGAGATGGCACGGTGCGGTGATCGGCCACTCCGAGGGTTGAAGATGTGCCAGAGCTCTAGAACTCTAGAACACCTATTATGACCTTCGAGCTCGTCCAGTATGCTTTTGAATTTTCGATGACGCTTGCCCTGAAAGAGCTTAATCGTTGAACTTTCTTGCTACAAGCAACTTGACTTTCCACGCACAAAGACAGACGAGTAATAAATAGCCTCGGCTTCGGACACCGGATAGAGGGTCTCACGGATCCATGCAGCAGATCCCCGGAAGTATTTTGATTGGGCCCCCCCAGGTTTGTGTTAACAGCTACCCACTCACCCCGCGGTGAATGAAGGGGTGCGATGGCAATGGTGGCAGCTTCGGTGCTGAGAAGCTTGATGAAGATGCGATACAACCGGGCCACAGGAAACAAGACTGCGTCACAGGACGCTATTCGGGGAAATGGAAAGAGATCCAGTTACCTTGTTGGCTCGTCACATTGCTGATCCGGATACATGGAAGAGAGAGCTTGAGGAGAGGCCCAAACGATTTAAACAGTGGAAAGACAGCAAGATGCCACATAGCGTGAGCGCCCGAGAATTGCTTTGCCTGCCTGCTTCCAAAACAGATAGACACGGGCCTCTTTGGCAGAATATGCACACACTCCAAAGTTTTTGAGGTTTTGAGCCTCACAACTTTCTTCAGGGCTCGTACGTAGTTGACCAGCCTATCCCTGTCCCTGCCCTGCCGCCTGGAAGCAGGCACTTCCCAGGAGTCCGCCAGGGTACCTAGGTACCTACCGAAGTACTTCGTAGTTACTCGCTGCAGGTGCTGAAGCGATCAACGACGCACTTCACTGTTGGATGCCCGGACTTTGAACGTGCTGCCTACCAAGGTCCTCAGCCAAGTCGTCGCTACGCTCTCGCCAAAGAGCTACAAAACCACGACCTCTCCCATTCTTCACTTGCAAGAATTTCCAGGCCATCTCTCTCGAACCGCCTCCAGAAGCAGAGCACACGACCGCGATGTCGTCAAGCTCAGGAGCAGCCGGGCTGCTAGGGCGGCAGCTGAAGCAGATGCAGACCGACAAGGACATACCAGGCATATCATGTGGACTCGTGGCCGATAACAACATATTCGAGTGGGAGGTGATGCTCATGATCGACGACGAAATCAAATTCTACGGCGGTACGTCCAAACACCCGTCCTCCTCCTTCCACCCTTGCCTCCCGCTGACCTAGTAATCTTGATAGGAGCAAACTTCCGCGCGCGCCTCAAGTTCCCACCAGAGTACCCCCTCCGCCCACCCTCGCTCATCTTCCTCGGTCCAATCCCCTTCCACCCCAACATCTACCCAGACGACGGCGCGCTGTGCATCTCGATCCTGCACCCCCCGGAAGACGACAAGTACGGCTACGAGACCGCCGCCGAGCGGTGGAGCCCCGTCCAGACGCCCGAGAGCATCCTGATCAGCGTCATCAGCCTGTTTGCGAGCCCCAACGACGAGAGCCCCGCGAATCCCGAGGCGGCGAAGCTGTTGCGCGAGCAGCGCGCGGGCACGAGTAATGAGTACCGGAAGCGCTGTCGGCAGTGTGTGAGGGAGAGCTTGGGCGAGGACTGAGCTGGGAGGATGCCGGTCGTGGCCAGGAGATGCGGCCTGTGCAGTACATTGTCTCTTTTGCTGCCTGCGTCACGGTGCGCGCCACCTGGTGGATAATAGAGATCGAGGGCCTAGCAATGGGTCGCAGACCGTCAGAGCGAATACCATAATTGATTTCCAATGATTTCAACATCATCTTGCTTGTTGGGGGCAGATCAAGAGACCACTTAAGATGGTGAGCATTATGCTGTCTGACGGCCCCCCCCCCCGGAATTTGGCGCACTTGTGAGGTTGATTTGCAAAGACAGACTGGCGTCACATGCGGAGGCAGCGTACTGGGGAACATGTCTCCTGCAGGAGTACCATAGATGAATGGCAAATCATCAAAATCAAAGCCTTCTTAGCGAGGTTTCCCCTGGTGTATTTATCTTCCTCCGTGTTCCTCGGCTCTTTCTTCAGCAAGCACAATCGTAGCCCTGGGCAGGCCTCAAACTCCTTCCTCGAGCGAGTCTGCCTTGCCGCGGCCGTGCGCAGAAGCAAAGCGATTCGAAAGGGGCGCAAACGTGGAAAAGACCACCCTCATACCAGTCTACCCTGCAATTCCACGTCGGAAAGATGATTCAGTGGGCATAGACAGACACACAGCCAGGTCGTCCAAGCCACTCAATCCTCCATAGTAGCGGTGCTGCTGCTATCCTTAGCCGCGGGCGCCGCCAGTTCAACCTCCATCGTGTCCTCTGGGTACTCTTGCTTGATGACGGGCTCGGCCTTCACAGGCTCCGTAGCCACAGGCTTTGTGACTGCTTCCTTAGAGGCGGTGGAAGTGTTGAGCTTGATCTTGAACTTCTGTTTCTTGGCAGCGCCTGGCTGATCCGCAGCCTCTTTGTCCTTGTCCACGTCAGGTGTTTCGGCGGCCTCCTTGGCCTCGTTGAAGTCATTGCCGAGAAGTTTAGTCAACTTGGTCAAGAAGCCTACTTCAATTGACTGTCTTCTCAGAGGGTCGTCTTCCTTCATCAGGCACTCAGTCTTCTCGTCCTTCGCCTTGCTGATATCCCACACGCGCTGTCAAGAGGTCTGATTAGCAAAAGTGAAGTACGAGAGGCAATCTAGATAAGGGAGCGCAGCTCACAATGCCGAGGCTGTCTCGGGCTATCAAACGCACAAAGAATGTCTTCTTCTTCTGGATCTTTTGGTAGACGCGAGCCAAGGCCTGCTCCTCGACGCTCTTGTTCCCATAGGGGTCGACAATGATGACTCTATTCGCGGAGTACAGATCGAGACCCACTCCAGCGCATTTCAGGCCCATGATGACGACCTGGACTTTGTCATTGCGCTCGAAAGTCTTGAGGCACTTCGTGCGAGCGGTTTCAGTCATTTCGCCAAAGTAATAAAGGTAGTCGATGCCTGCGTCCTCCAAGTGTCGGCCAAGAATCCTGCCCATCGTAATCCATTGCGTGAAAATGATCATCTTATCCTCGGGCGTGTCACTTTGCCAGCCCTTTACGGTCTCCAGAGTTTCGAATGTCTTGCTGCTGTGCACAAGAGGAACATTGGGATGAGTCTTGTCGTTGAGCGCGAGCCACTCAGAGCTGTCGCCCTTGGGCTGGTATCCATTGCAGTCGTCGCCTCGTTTCTTCGTATTCTCCCCCTTAGGTTCGCGGCCTCCTTTGGTCGCAGACCTGGCTGTGAACTTGGCATGAGCTTCGATGATGTCGGCCTGAACAACATTCTCAGTGACGCGTCTGAGCGCGCGACCAATCGTGCACAGCACAGGAGCATCTTGATACTTGAATGCCCAGAAATCGATCAAGTCACTGAAGTGATCTGGACACCAAGCGTGACCGCACTAAAACATGTATCATCAGCAAATGCCGGCCACTTTCCATCACCGTTTGGTGACCTGCACTTACCTTAGCCTTGACAGCATTGAGAGCGATCGTTTCATTTGGGACACGAATGGCATTTCCGCTGAAGGGCTCCCTTGCCAAGGTTATATTCAAACTGAACGTCCATTTCTAGGCTCTTCGTCTCGACTTTCTCAATGTAGCCGTCGATCTCCTTGAGAGATGGCTTATCAGTGTGCTGAAACGTAAGTCGAATGTCCTGACGTTGATCAACCATGAATGCCTCGCTTTGCACCATCCTCTCCGCAAGGTAAGGATGAGCAGTCAGCATACGAAGCTGCATGATCTTGGAAACCCCGTCTAGGACCTGATCTTCGCTGCTGTCCTTAGCAAGTGTGACTGTTCCCGTGGCCAGCTGCTTTTGTCGCTGTTGAATTTCCTTGCATATTGAGCGGATAGCACTGGTGTCAATCACCCGCTCATCATCAAAGAGTGTCACTTTCCGATCTTCTTCCTGGTTCTCCGGCACATCAGCAAAGATCTTGACTCCTGCAATAGGTATAAGGCCAGTTCTGCGGAGTTGAAACCGCTCCAGACCAGCTTCGAGGTTGGTCTCGGCCGACGTAGATGATTCAGCGGGCGCCTTATACCAGTACCGCTTGAAAGCGCTAAAAGGAATTGGTGTCGCGTAGTCCGAGAACTTTCAGGTGCGAGTAGTACTCGTCTCGTGAGTTTGGCGATGGGGTAGCCGAGATCAACCATTGAAAGTTGGCTTTGAGCTTGAACACAGCTTTAGCTCGTGCTCCTGTGTGGTCTTTGATGGTATGGCACTCGTCAAGGAAAAGACGGTGGAATGTGGTCTTGAAAAGAAGCTTGTCGGAATCGCCCTCTTTTTCTGTCGACAGACTGCTTGAAGCGCGCTCAATATCGTTGTAAGTTGCCACGATGATTCGGCTTTTACGAGATACCTTCTTGTTAAAATGCTTCAGATTGTATCTAATGCTGTCTAGTTTCTCGCAATGTTGCTGAATCTGAGACTCCCACTGAGTCGCCATTTGCGCGTTGGGCACAACAAGCAGGTCAGCCTTGACAGTACCACTCCGGGGCGCACGTTTGACCACTGAGAGAGCAAGCATCGTGATCGTCTTGCCCACTCCCATGCCGTCAGCCAAAATTCCGCCGTGAGCATTATGGTCGTGCGCGCTGAGTCTACAGCGTTCCTGATGTATTGCCCATCCCAAAGCATCCACTTGGTAGGCAAAAAGATGATTTGGCATGTCCTTGATCCCGCAGCTATTGTCTTGCACGGATTCCAGCTGGTCTCCAACGCGCTGTGCTGCGTTGCGCAGGACTATTGCTTCGGACTTTAGGTGAGCGGGATTCATGTCTTGAGGCGCCTCGTCCTTGAACTGCTGAATTGCCGCAGCGACTTGCATTTCGATGGCAAGGGGCTCAGTCCCTTGCTGCCGGGTAATAGGTGCTTGTCTCTGAGCTGCAATGTCGTGTGGAATGCTCTTGTGCTGGCTGGTACTCTTTGCTTTGCGGCCCTCCCTTGGGTACCAGGTGCGTTGACATGAGTAGGGACCGCGCTCCGAGCCTTTTTGCTCTGGCTCGTAATCTCGTGCTCGATCTTTCGCTTGCCATGTCCGAGAGTTTCGGCGCAGCTCGACTTCCGCGGATCAAATACCGGCATTTTCTCCAGCAACTCTTTCCAAGCTTCGCGGGCAAACTTCAGTTTTTTCTTCTGGGAGAGCGTCAGAGATCCTCCTGCCTTTTTCTTTTGCTCCATAGTAAGAAAGACTTTCTCCCAATTGTCAAACCCCTCGTGCAGCTCGTCAATGGTTGCCTCTAGCAGGTCGCTTTCTTGCATGTCTTCTACTTGGGGGCCAGTGATGTCGTCGTCGCTATCAGTATCACCATGAGGTTCAGGTACAAACTCGGTGTCCGGTTCTCCGAAATCAGAGTCGACTTCTTCTGCCGGATTGTCATCGACAAAGATGGTGTCTGCGGTAGCTGCATGAGGCTCGTGGTCAACGACCGAGGCTTCCTTATCGAGGCGAGGCGGTATGGCGGTGTCCTCGGTAGGCAGAGGAAGCCCGGTGGTCTGCGCGAGACTCATTGTTACGAAGTTGGTAGGGTTCTGGAACGGAACTCGATGGCGCAGAGTCTCAGGCAGATCCGAGTTGTTGACGTGATAGAGAAGAGCTCAGACTGAAGTGTAGGTTGGAAATTGATCAGGTAAAGAAGAAGAATGCTCAGGATTGAATTTGATTAGACAAACAACGGTCTCCTTTCTCGGTCGACAACTTTTGAGCAGAAGCTTATTGACGAAAAGTGGGTGTCAGGTGAAAGAGAAGAGAAGTCGCACTGCTGTGAACGAGTGTTAAAGTAGGAGAATCTCTTTTAGGGTTCTTTTGAGGATCGACAAGAAGGAACTGCATATGCTCAGAGCTGTGGCACTGATGAAGAAGTGACCTGTCTTCGCAGAGGACAGTGAAATCTCAAGTAGAGACGGCGTAGGTATTGACGAACTTGCAGAGATAAGAGGTGAGCTAGGAGAGGCTGATGTCGAAAAAGCAAGATCGGGATTGAAAAGGGAGCCACTTTACCGCAGCTTCCCTTTCGAACGAAGTGACCCAAAGCAGGACTTGGCAGGGGACAGAGGAATGCAGACAGCTCCTGAGTTGTAGGTCAAGTATGATGATTGCAGGGGAAAAGATGACTTGTGAGAACGACGGGCACGACCAATCTTCTGTTGGAATAGAGAGGACAATTGCAAGTTGCAATACGACTTTCCTTTCTCGAGGAGATATTGAAGTTGTAGGTTTGAGGAAGTTCTTGCTCCAGATACCAATGGAAAGACGGATATTGTTTGTAGATGATGGGGCGAGGAGGGAAGGTGGAGTTGTAGATGGGAGGAAGTATCTCTTCGAACACTTGAGGAGTCATCCACGTTGTCCATGGGAAAAGGATGAGGCGAAAGGAGGGAGACAATTGAGGAAAGCAGGGTTTTTTTAGGCGATGATTGAGAATCCCGAGAACAGGTGCTGATCGAAAGATTGGCACCGAGTACTATTACTTGACTTCATCTCAAGATAAATATGTGGCATCCGTCTCACAAACTTGGTCAATACGTGTTGGTTGTACTAGATTTTGGTGGAATCGTTTCGCGTCGTATGAAAAGACATTCTTTGCTTATTTGAATAGGTACGGAAAGGAGCCAATCTTGAAGTCACGCAGACTAAACCCATACGCCAGCAGACGGAATGTCCTGAATGCTCTTTCAAGATGGTATCCCCTTCCAGCAGCAGCAGAATCACAGAAGCACTTCTTCTCAGCACTATGGAAATGAGCAGCCGACTTGTCAAGTGCTGTGATACCAGGGAGAGAACACGAGCTGAACAGTAGAAAACATAAAGTTCCAGTACCTCCTAAAAAAACCCTCCGATGTATCTTTGATGCTCGGTCAGCTGTAGCTCACATTTGAGCAGTGATCCAAGGCGGGGGCAAAAGACGGCTTCGATCCACTGATTAAGCCAATTGTCCGGCGAATCTCTTGAAAATGCCCAACGTCTATTGCGTTCAGCGTTCTCGGCTTATCACGATCAATCCCACACGAGAAGACATCCAAGTCCCAGGGCGTCCGAGCCAACGCGACGCCGGTGAGGTCTAAGAGCAAGAGCCGACTGAATGTAGACCGAATGGGACACGAGCCGTCGCTTCTTCTGCGAAGCATTCAACAGACCAAAGAAGGAGGATATTGTGAGGGACAAACTGAGGCCCAACCAGTTTTCCAATAAGTGGCTGTAACGATGCCAGCAGAGAATCAGATGTCGTCGATGCAGGGATGTCGTCCGATGCGCTGGGGGGATCCAAGATGGCAAGGCTGCATACCCGACGAGAAGGGTTGATCCTCAGTGGACATCTTGGCGTGAGTCTGGCGCATTACGTATGTTGTACGGAGTGCACGCGTCGGCATTTTGTGTTGGGACCGCCCTTGACACCTGCCAGATTCCGAGTCTGATTTGGAAGATTTGCGCGTGAAGGTGACGTTTTAAGTCTGGGCGCAAATCCAAATAGAAACGGCTGCCGAGGCGAGGCGGCTCGGCGGCGACGGCATGGTCTTGCGCCAGGCGAAATGGCCGCTGCCTCCTGTCTTGGCTGGTCCGTGTTCAAGACAATTTGATATCTCGTTTACGTCCGAAGACGAATGCTCATCAACCGTGCGCTCATACCTCGTTGTTCTGCACCTTTCATCGCTAACACAACATCGACTTGCGGTAGAGGAACCTTGAAACAGGTTGGCATAACAGCCTGCTGTGAAACGGAGGTGCATGTGCAGTAGGGCAAGGGAAGTGGGGCCAGGCCAGGGACATTCGCTTCGCCACGAGCCTTGAGCGCAACCTTTCCTCTTCGAGATCAGCCACAGCAATCCGACTATCAAATTCATCACATCACTGCAGGCACTTTGCTGCGCTCAGGCAGACGAAACGGTTGGTTCAACCTGACAAGGCTCAAAGAGACCGGCCGACTTCCGACTGTGGCTTTCCCTTCCATTGAACATCAACTCATTCGGCCATCCGGCCATTCGGCAGGTAATACGACGTATCCGGATTCACAGACGGTGGCTGTGCTCCTGTTTGCTGCTCGCTGGCACGGGTACTCACATTCAGACAGCCTGCAGCAGCACAACCCGAAGACAATAAGACTGGAAAGGCTGGCACTGGATCTGGACTTTGGCTTTTCTTTCTAGAGGACTGCTGCGACGCTGGATCTCGACTGTGAAGGAGCTGTCGTCACGTTTCGACCGTCGATATTGGCATCTTCAGAATAAGGGGTGACCTCATTCTTTCACTTCACTGTTACAGGCAGCGAGGTCTGATGCAGTGACAATCCCTTTGGCGCCTTCCAATGTCAATTTGAAGGGCCTGTTGGCCGTTTAAGGCACCGAGTTTTAAAGCCTGTTTTGAGACGAGGATCAAATTCGCCCGCCATGGTTCTCTCCCCAATCAGCCTCGACGAGCGAATGTGGCGGCTTCGTCGACTTGCCCAGGAATACGGCATTGAAGAGCCTCCGGAGCCGACACCTCTTCCAAGACCGCCTACGTTACCTTCACCTTCCACACCCACTTTCAAGAGTCCGGACGATGAATTCCACGCTGAAGAGTTACTGAAGCGCCGCAGGATAATCAATGCCCAGGATGCCTCCAATGGCGGAGGCGGCCTGTTAAAGAAAAGGTCTTTCTCAATCTCTCGAAAGGACGGCTTCACCAGCAAAGACATCTTCGACGCTTTGGATGCTCACGTTGCCAATCGAGGTTCGCCTGGTGTCGCCGAAGCACTCGTCCACAAGCTACTGCAATCCGGGGGCGATCTCAATCGAGCCAACGTCAAGTCCAAGACACCTTTCCAGCTCAAACGCAGGAGTCTCAATGATCTTGCGCAAGTGCAAGGTCGAATTCTTTTCAACGCTGTCGAAAGTGGCCAGGAGGAAATGGTCGCGGCCCTTGTCCCGCACGCCGATCCGACCACCATCGACTTGGCGCTTCCGCGGGCCATAGATTCGGCCAACGTTGGAGTCACCGAGATCCTGCTTTCTTACGGAGCAAATTTATCGTCAGGAGAGAGCGGAAAGTTCGCGTTTACTCAGCTGTGCGCTAATGGCGAACGTGCTGATCTCGTGGGCCTAATCCTCCAGTCTCCGGGCAGGCCGCCTCCGGAGTGGATCTCGGGAGGGATGGTAGTGGCTGCGAAAAAGGGCGACGTGGACACAGTGGTCAAGTTGAGCAGATCGGTGGCCGACGGCAATTACGACGGCGCTGCGGCGCTCAAGTCAGCCATTACCATGTGTCGCGTCGACATTGCCCTTACTATCCTTACCGGCACCGTACCCCCATCAAAGCAATTTATCAACGAAGGCTTCGAGGTGCTCTTCAAGCATCCTAGTATTATGCCAACCGAGAAGAAGACTTTCGCCGATATCTTGCTGCTGGCTGGGGCAGAAGGGGATGTCGTGTCCAAGGCTTTGGTCCAGGCCTGTGACACCGAGTTCTATGAGATGATAGAACTACTCATCGGTGCAGGTGCTTCCATTGAGTACAATGAAGCCTTGGTCGTGAGAAATGCGATTCAGAAGAGCAACACAAGTCTGGTCGCATTGCTACTCGATAACGGAGCCGTCCTCAGCCCGCAGCTCGCGGCTGAGATGATGCCCGCCATACCGAAGCGCACAAGTTCCGAGGAGAGGCAAGTCCTCCTCAAGATTCTTCTTCGAAAAGGAGCAAAGGGTCCGCAGCTCAGCGATGCCCTGATAGATGCGGTGGAGTCTCAAGATTTGGCTTGTGTTAAATTGTTATTGACGCAAAACTTCGCCGGTACTGGCAGGCTGCAGCCGAAAGCAAGCTCCAATCTCAAGACAGGACCGCGGAGCATGGTGTTCGATCGACACGACGTAGCTGATGTCAATCACAAGGGCGGCTTGGCGCTGTCACTCGCCGTCAAGACTGGCAATCTTGCCATCATCGAACAGCTGCTCGCGGCGAAACCAAGTGTCGAGACTCTTGTCGAGGTGTTCCCCAGCATACATGGCCTCAAACGTGAAGCCCGGTTCAAAATGACGGAGTCGTTCCTCAGGTCTGGTGTCGCGGGGGCTTGTGTCCACGGCGCTTTGCAGAGAGCTATAGACGAGCATCCGCCCGAGAGAGATGAGCGGCTGATCAGGATACTGCTCGCACACGATAAGGGTGAGAATGCGGAAGACGGCGCGCCGGTCTTGTCAGCTATAGAGCATCGGGATGTGGATCTACTCCAAGTGCTCTTGCAAAAGACACATTTCGATGCGAGATCCGCTGCGACTGCACTGGTAAACGCAATGGCTGTGGATCGATCAGATCCAAAGAGGACACGAATGGTTGCCTTGCTTCTCCAGGGTGGCGCAGACGTAGCCGAGAAAGTGGTTGGCGAGTCTATGGAGAGAGTTTTGCAGGAAAACCCGACAGACCTGACCCTCTTGCGCGCGCTCCTGAAGCTGGGTAAAGCCGATGTGAACATAGCCATGGGCGATCCTTTGGTTCTGGGTAAGTGCGATATTGTATTCTCATGATTCAGGGACAACCTGCTGACCAGATCTTGAAGCTGTACGCAACGAGGATCCAAATGTCCTTGAGCTCATGTTGCAGCTTGGCAAGCCCACGGCCGAGACGATGGACATGGCGGTGCAGACAATGTCAAATGTGCCCTCGTCGAAGGATAAAGCGATCAAGCTGGACTCAATCATCAAGCGCACGAAACATATCGAGACACTTAACGGTCTTCTCGTTTCTGAGGTCCAGAATCTTCTCCAATGCCCACCCGATTCGCGAAACTTCGTGGTCTTAAAAGCCCTACTGGCAGCAGGACTCGATGTTAACGCGAGGAAAGCGAAGGCTCTTTGCGACGCTGTGACGGGAGCCAATATGGTCTTGACAGACATGCTGCTTGCCGCGAAGCCTAGCACAGCTTCACTACAAGTAGCTCTACAACACGCGGTCAAGATTCCGGAACAGACGGAGCGGAATACCTTTACGGAAAAGCTTCTGGATTCAGGCGCGCCCGCCTCCGAGGCGAATGACGCTTTGGTCCATGCCATTGCTGCCTACCCAAATGACTACCCACTGTTCACCCGACTTTTGGCCAAGGCCGACACCAAGGATGGCGAGGCGTTATCTCAGGCAGTGAAGAAAAGTAACTCCATTTTGGTAGAGCTGATTTTGATGAAGTCGAAGAAATACCACAAAGACAGGCTGAACGAGTCCTTCACTCAAGCCGTGGGACTTGAGAATCCACAAGAGCGCCAGAAAATATGCGAGCTGCTCCTACAGGCAGGTGCGTCAGGCCAGGTTGTCTCGGACGCTTTGCTCACTGCTGCCGGCACCGGTGATTTACAGCTTGGCTCAATGCTCTTGCAACACGGTGCCAGTGTGGACCATCGGGAAGGTCAGTCGGTGGTGGAAGCTTGTCGAGCTGGAGCCCTTGATATACTCAAAATGTTGCTGTCTACAAAGGCAGTCATCAAGAAAGACACATTGGAACAAGGCTTCCAGGCAGCCACAGAAGTGGGCGATTTGAAACAACGCGCAGGCGTCTTCAGGCTACTGCTGGAGAAGGGAGTCGCAGGTCCTATTGTCGATGCCCAGCTCGTGTCCGCCGCCAGGTTTGGCGATGATGCTGTTGATCTGGTCGGGTTACTGCTGCAATTTGGCGCCAGCACGGATTACAATGGCGGCGAAGCGGTATACAATGCCACGCGATGCGCCTTCCTGGGCATCCTTGGAATGATGCTTGGTGTGACATCTCCCGATGAAAAACAAGAGAAGCCATCGCCCAAAACCCTGTTTCGCGCGCTCAAGGCGAGCTCGAAGTTGAGCGGGCCACCGAGGTACCAGGTCATGAAGTGGCTTTTCGCAGCGGGCTTGCCGGTCTCAGATGACGTCCACGTCGCTCTCAACAAAGCTGTGATCGAGGAGGAGCCGAGTATGGAATTGATCCAGCTACTTTTGGCTAACGGGGCATCACCAACCGCGATCGGCTGCAAGAGTTTGGTTAATGCGGCCCAACTACATTTGCCCATCCTCGAGTTATTCCTGCAAAGTAATATTTCTGAGGAGGACCTCACTTGGACTTTCGAGCAGACCTTCACACCCGCGGAAGTAGATATTTGGCTGTCTGAATCAGGCTTGCAGGTAGCTGAGTGTCTTGTGCAAAAAGGTGCTCGGGGTAAAGGGCTCTCCGGGGCGCTCACTGTCGCGCTTGACTACCTAGGCACCGAGAAGGATGGCATAGCTCGACAATTTGTCGGCATGCTGATACAAAACGACGCAGATGTCAATCAAGGTTCAGGCGAGGCCCTCGTTAAGGCAGCTAAGACCGCGAACACAGAGCTGATTCAGCAAATGCTGCAGCAGAGGCCAACTGCGGAGTCGTTATCGATGGCATTCCCGTATGTGTTTGACCACGAGATCTCTGAGACAGAGGCCTTGGACTTGGTTACCTTGTTCACGGACTATCGAGATGGCGAAACACGACTGGACCCCATGTTCACTCACCCGGACTCAGTGCCAGTCATATTCAAGGCTCTTGCGCGTTACCCGCGATCGGCGAAAATGATACAGGCTCTTCTTGACGCTGGCTACTATCACGATCAAATGGGCACCGCACGCATTTTTGAGGACGTTGAAGAGGAAGAGCGGGTTAACCTGCTCATCTGGTGTTTGATACAGCCTCAAAAGAGGGTGAGCAGCGGGATCATAACAATGCTCATTGAAAAGGGCGCAAGGGTCAATTTCGAAACATCGGTATCCAACTCGACACCATTGATGCTGGCTATCAAAGAGAAACGTCACGACATTGTCAAGCAATTGGTGTTGGCAGATGCTAACGTAGATGTTGCCGATATGACAGGCAATACACCACTAACCCTCACAACACAAATCGGTGGCGACCTAGGGACGATGATGATGTCCAACATCTTGGCTGCCGAGCCTTCGAAGGATGACGGGTCTCTTCACAATGCTGCTAGAGATTTGAATGTCCAGGCCATGCAAGTCTTGGTGGACTTTGGACACGAAGTTGACTTTCCAAGTCCTCTTCACGGTGGCAGGACGGCGCTGGGCGAGCTGTGCTTGCATGCTGCCGACTCGGGGCCTCTGTCAGCAGCACAAGTCAAGGTTATGGAGAAGGCCATGACCTACCTGATGAAGGAGGGCACAGACTTGAGCCTACTTTCGGATGGCAAGTCTGTCTTGCTCCTGGCAATGGAGTCCGCTGACCCCCTCCCAACCACACGAGCCCTGCTCAAGGTCGGCATGTGGAAACACGTTAATCGGCCGTGGAACTACTACAAAAATGGCACATACACATATTCACCCACACAGTACGCAAAACGCATACTCCCACATCACGTTGTCGCTGAGGAGCTACACACCCTCCTCAAAGCCAACCGAGCTCAAGACGTCTACTACGCCAATGAAGGTCCCCAGCCCGAAGGCGCCATTGGTCTTCCAGAAGACATCATCCGCACCGAGCGCGAGCGCAAAGCCCGCCTCGAGCGCATCCAACTCGAGACAGACGAACACGCCCGTGCCCTCGCACGCACCCGCGAAGTCGCCGACATCCAGAACCAAATCTTTGCACAACGCGCACAGCTCGAGGACACGCGCTCGCGCCAGAAACAACACACCGAGATGGAAGGCATGCACGAGAAGGCGCGCCTCGAGGAATCGCTCTTCAACGAGGCCATCCGGCGGCAACGTGCCGAGCGCGCCGCGGCGCTGAACCACCAGTCGTCGCTGACGCAGGCCGAGGCCGAGCGCAAGCGCATCGTGGCCGAGACGGAGATCGACGGCGAGGAGAAGAAGCAGCGGCTGCTGCTGACGTACGAGGCACAGCTGGGCGAGACGCGCGTGGGCCAGGCGAGGCAGATGAGTGCGGTGCGAAAGGCGGAGAGGGAAGATATTGATGGCTTTGAGAAGGAGCAGGATCGCAGAATCAATGGCCGCATGGCGCAGGAGCGGAAGTTGGTGGAGAGTAAACAGGGACTGGCGGCGCAGTTGGCAGGGTTGGGAATGCCACAGAGGGGCCAAATTGGGTATATTAACGGGGAGGTGGACTGAGAGTGGCCGAGACAGCAATATCTGGGACAGGTTGGGGCATCTGTGAGCTTGATATCATGGCGCCAACTGAACGAATTTTCTCTGGATACAGGATACAGGATAGAGGACAAATGGCTAGGTACGGTCTCAACTGGGAGCGCTGATTTTAGAGGCTAGCTTGCACAATGGAAATGATATTTCTGAACTTCTTCGGTGTTTCAAACTTTGCAGCTGGGGTCCATCCATCCACCGTCTGAGACTCCACAGACTTTCGTTGTCAGACTTGTGTTCACAATCCTGGCTGTCCTCGCATCTACATGCAACGCTTCACATCGCCACACATTTCACACATATGGAGGCAATGCAAACTTGTGGTGTATTCCATTGCCAAAGATCAAGGAACGCAGTGGTGAGCAGATTCGTGGAAGTCGCAAGTCAAAAGAGAATAGTTCATTTATGGTTATGGCAAGAGAAGACAACCTTAGCTTAAAGTGGCATTGCACATGGTGGACAAGATTCGGCTTGTAGCCCAGCTTGTCTACTCGGTAGGCCGCAAAGCTTGGTGCTGAACTGCGAAGCTTGGAGCGGACGAGATCGGCCTAGGTGGATAAGAACAGATCGCGTAATTTTAAGCATAAGATCGACTTGCAGGTAAGTTTTGTGGATTCTTTTCGAAGCGCCAGTACTATCGGACAGGATTGAATGCACCTGTCAAATGGTTTCCGCACTGAAGTATTTTGAGATATTTCACTAGAGCATTGCGCAAAGTCCATAGCTGGAATATAATACTTGGTACTATATATACATCGAGATACAGAAAAGGTAGTATACCAGCGGTGTAATTTGGTGTTGAATCCTTTTGGTGGGCAAATTATTGTTCAGAGAGCTAGAATATTCTGAAGGAAGATCTGTACGCATATCAAAATTGCACAACGTGCAGGCAAATTAGATGAAGGTCTGTGATACTTGATTTCATTGCTTCTGGGATTGCTTGAGTGGGTCTGATTAATGTGAGACGACGGGCCGGGAGCTCACCAGTCGTTGGAGATTCCAGGGACCCCTCCATGACGCAGGTCCCTGGGTGGGGCCTGCAATTGTTCTGCCATGGCAGCCATGGAGAAGGCCTGTCGCTCGCAATTACTGTACCTCCAGGCTGTTTGCTTCTGCACTCGTTCCCGAGCATACAAGAATCGCTTACTTCCTTGACACCATCTGTGCCTTTCCTGAAGCTCTTGACCGTCCCTCATTTCTGTTTAAACCACTCTTCAAGCGCTGCCAACTTTACTCTGCGAAACGACGTCATGCCTGCTGTGCTTATCACCGGGTGAGTGCCATCTTGCGCTTGAGGCGCTCGGCGCTCGCAGAGATCTCGCATCAAGACCTCGTTGACTGATCATGCGCTTTGCAGTGGTACCGGCTATATCGGCTCCTTCACCTCTCTGGCCCTCCTCGAGAATGGGTACGACGTGGTGATTGTGGATAACCTCTACAACTCCTCCAAGGTTGCCCTCGATCGCATCGAGCTCATCTGCGGCAAGCGGCCCAAGTTCTACCAGGAAGACATCACAGACAAGGAGGCTCTCGACAAGATCTTCCAGGAGAACCCGGCCATCGACAGTGTCATCCACTTCGCGGCCCTCAAAGTAAGTTGGCAGCGGCGCAAGAACTGCGATCCAATGTGGACAAAGCTGACTGACGTGCGCAGGCTGTTGGCGAGTCCGGCGAAATCCCTCTCGAGTACTACCGGGTCAATGTCGGCGGCAGCATCTCGCTGCTGCGCTCCATGTCCGAGAACAATGTCACCAACATCGTCTTCTCCTCCTCCGCCACTGTCTACGGCGATGCCACGCGCTTCCCAAACATGATCCCCATTCCCGAGACCTGCCCCACGGGTCCAACGAACACTTACGGTCGCACAAAGCTCATGATCGAGCAAGTCATCGAGGACCACGTGAACGCCCAGCGCACCAATTTGAAGAAGGCTGGCAAGCCATACGAGCAGTGGAACGGCGCCAACTTGCGCTACTTCAACCCCTGCGGCGCCCACCCCACTGGTCTCATGGGCGAGGACCCTCAGGGCGTGCCATTCAACCTCTTGCCCCTGCTTGGGCAGGTCGCTACAGGACAGCGCGAGAAGCTGCTTGTATTCGGTGAGGACTACGCCTCGCGCGACGGAACCGCCATTCGCGACTACATTCACGTGTGCGATCTCGCCACGGGCCATCTGGCCGCTCTCAATTACCTGCGCGAGAACAAGCCTGGCCTCAAGGCGTGGAACTTGGGATCCGGCCGTGGCAGCACCGTGTTCGAGATGATCAAGGCCTTCAGCTCTGTGGTTGGCCGCGATCTGAAGTACGACGTGGTTGCGCGCAGACAAGGAGACGTGCTGGATCTCACGGCCAACCCCAGCCTAGCAAACGCGGAGTTGAAATGGAAGACCGAGCTGAAGATGGAGGACGCCTGCACCGACCTGTGGCACTGGGTCAGCAACAACCCACAGGGTTATCGCCAGGACCCCCCAGCAAAGCTGCTGGAGGCAGTGAAGAAGAACTGAAAGATCAGACTTGCTTGGAGCAAAGGCGAAGAAGCCCTGCGGTTCAGACCCGCATTCATTTCTACCAAAATCGTTGAAACCGTGCATAGACGATACGCATAATGCATTATTGTGGAGCTGGGATTTGCAAGATGCCGGGTTAGTTATCGCTTTATATGAAATAGATGAGACACGGAAATTGATGCATATGGTAATCAGAGAGCATTTGCATAGGAAGAAAGGGCCGTGCTAACAATGATTTGATTCTGCTGCGCACCTAGAGTTTGCCGAGCATCATATTCGCAGTGATGGCATTCTCTCAGCTACAGGTCATGGCTGCGCAGCTCGCAAGCCTGGATCATGAGGCGAGACCAATAGAGATACAGAATTGGCATGCGCCCTCGTCAAGCACGGAGAGCAAAAATTTGAGCTTCTTGTGAGCGAGTGTGTCGATAAGCACCTATGTGGCCATTAATATTCGAGCAGGGTCCTCAAGATGTGTGTCTCGAGGTCTGATGCCAGGCTATGCACCGCAACAGAACATGCTACCACTATACGCCCACATCTCAGAATTCACAGCGGTTTATTTGCCGAGCTATCACCTACTTCCAAATGATTGTGATACGAAAGATTTTTACAGCAAACTTCTCGTTGCAAAGTGTGCGTACCAATAAGTGGGTGAACTGCTTCAGCGACTTGTCTCTGTTACGGCATCCTGCCTGGCTGAATATGCGACGACGCATGCTCCTCAACAGTGGTTCATGTGAAACTCAGTCTGGGTACGCGAATCTAGGGCTCATGTGAACGTAACTGATCAAAATCTGCACAATGTGTAGAGAGGAGACGTGCCATGCGTACGAGTTGCCCCCAACCTCTCCCCAGCGAAACCTCAAGATCCAGGATCACTTACACGCCATTGGTCGGTCAATGGTCCAGCTTAACTTCGGCCTGCGTGCGATGCCGTCCTTTGTTTCTGGATGGCCGCGCTCGGGGCTTCGATTCTATTTCATTCAATGGACTGGCCTTTGTGTTCCAAAAATGAGATCTCTTTGATTATGGATAATTGTCCGCCGGTTCCGTCGAGATCGAGGGAGGAGCAAAGACGAGTCAAGACAATAATTGCTTGCTTTGCCAGCTTGTGGTCGATGAATTAATTGTCTCTTCTATTATCCCTAGCTATCATTCTTCCATTATCTTGTTAAGTCTTGAATGGAATGTTATCAGATTGCAGTTTGGTTTGCTTTCGCCGCCAACGTCGAATAATCTGATCTTCTGTTTAGAGGAATCCCACCGTTAGCAATTGGCACTTTTTGGTTACATCCCTTTCAGGCAGGCCATTCATTTTGCTGTGCTCGGTTCCGGCGGACTGAATCCAGAACAACTGGCCCGCACGACCATTGCTTCAGTGGTCACAAAACCTCAAGAAGTTCATGTCCAACAGCCACGAAACGAATCGAAACACTTTGCCCGAAGTCCGACTCAAACTCTGACACTCTGAAATTCGATCCTCGTCCATCGCCGTTATTGTTGGCGCAACTCACTTGACAGGGACAATGTAAGTAGACCCTAACCCTGCACTGTTGTCGAAAGGTGACCCACCCCCTACCCCTGCAAGCTGGACATCTGTGGAATCCACCAGTTCAACCTACATCTTAATTGACAACTCCCACCTCATCTTCAACTTTGCGAAATCCATATTTCGTTTTCCCCTGGAGCAACAGAGTCAAGCAGCAATTGATTCTCTCATCAGTCCACTTTTAGTCAATGCAGCTGCGCTGCAATGTCCTTCACATCTCTCGACAATTTCCTGTCCACATCTCACTTTCACAACAACGCGTAGTCGCGTAGTAATCTAACAAAACCACCAACTTCAGCCTCCACCAATAGCTCACTGCAATTCTCACACCACATACCACAACCATCCTCCGATGCCTCCCAAGCGAGGTGCTCGCGCAGGCAGCCGCGGCGGCGGCCGCGCCGCATCGCGCACACCCGGCCCACAAGAGTCAACGCCCGCTTCCACGTTCAGCACATCCTACGGCAGTCCTGCACCTCTCACCTCCTCACGCACACTCAACAGTGCAAGTGCCTCCGGCGCCCTCAGTCAAGTTTTGGGGAACGTCAATACGGCCAATGAGAGCAACCGTGTGGTGCGTGCGCGCGCGGCCCGCATCGCCGCCGTGCAAGTCGCGGATCCTAATCCGGAGCGCCTGCCACGCAACGCCCAGCAGGGTGATTCCGAAGGCGACTCGACCGATAGCGATGATACAGACCCGGGCGGCGACAGAGCCAGGATGCCGCCGCCGCCGCCGCCCACTCGTGGCCCCAAGCCGCCTGCGAGCAAGGCAACTGCCTCAAAGGCAACCGGCGTTAACGGATCGGAACCCAAAGCACCACATCGTAAGTGAATTTCATGTAGCAACATGCACCACGTCAATTTCAGTTCAGTGACTGACGTACGACACAGTCAGTTCAGACAGCAGGAGTTTCACAGAGGAGGGCGGCCTGTACACAGGCGCAAACTTGAGAACACCCAGGGGTAGGAGTTCTCGCTCTCAAACTCCGTCAAGATCTTCTGCAAGAATCGCAGCAAAGAACGGTATTGCTAACTTACCGTCACCGCTAGCCCCACAGTCACCGATTGAGGAAGACAGTGACGATCTGGATGAGGAGAATCATGACCCAAACGGCCCTGGTGTTCGCCGTGCCTACGACCCCGACCTGATAGATCGCATGAACCAGGCTTCTCGCCTTCGCGGCGCTGACAGACCCCTGATCATTGACCAAGCTCGGACAGCAGCTCCTGAGCCCAAGGCTAAGCAGCCAGGATCCACTGGGCCTCCACCCAACCTCTTCAACGAAAGGCCAAAGACAACAGGTCCCCTCAAACGCCTGGAACCCCTAGGCACTACTCCCAAAAAGAATGGTCAAACTGATTCGAATGGCAGCGCTGCCAAGAGGGGCAGTCAACCGAGTCCTGGTGGTGGCTTGGGTCAACCTAGTCCCAGAGGTGGCGATTTCAACTCTGGTGGCCAACCTAGTCCAAAGCGCGGGCCTTTCAGTCACGGTGGTCAGCCTAGCCCAATCGGCGGCGCTCAAAACATAGGCGATCAACCTGCTCCTCATGGCGTCCTTCCCAACAAGGGCGGTCAACCTGATGCCGGTCTACGACAAACGCCAATGCACTGGCTTGATCATGTCTGGAAGGCCATCACTCAGAGCTGGGGAACTAGCAATTGGCTTCAGCGCTTGGGGTATGTCTTTGGGCTATGGACCATACTTGCAGCACTCTGCGCTGTTTGGCTCATTTTCCTTCAAGTAACCCTGCCTCCCTCCCGATGGGAGGGCATCAGGGTGGGTCGCAACTACACTTATACTGGACTTGCTAGTTTCCGCCAGCTCATCGCTCAGTACATACCATGGGTCATCCTGCACCCTTTCGCTGTTCTTACAGGAAATTTGGACTACGCCGACTTCAGAACTACGTTGAGCTGGGCTGAGCTGAGTCTGCAGTCCAACGAGCACGCTATCAAACATTGGGCTGGAGCCATCGAGCAAGTTCGGAGAATCTTGCCTGAACTCATCGCGATTCAGGTGAACAAGGAATCGAAGACTTGGAAGGTTTCAGACGAGTTCTGGAACGCACTTTACGATCAGATGATCGAGGGAGGTCTTCACCACACTATACCGACTATAGAGGCGTCTTCGGACGGTTCGTATAGCATCGCAGACAACCATTGGAGTGCCATCAGGAGTCGAATCCTGGACGAGGGCTTGCTCGGCTCTGAACAACCAGTCGACGGTACTTTGAGCAACATTGAGCAGGTCAATGCCATCGTGGATCGCTCCATGTCACAACGCTGGGCCGAATGGCTTCATAACAACAATGATGCTATCGATCGTGCTCAAGGAGCCACGAAGGAACCTATGAGCGCCCAATGGACTAAGCTCTTTGGTGACTTCGAGAAGAAAATGATCGAGCGATTCGAGAGCCTGAACCTTGAGGAGAGGATCATCTCAAGGGACGAATTTGTCGACAGAATTCGCCACGTTGCCGATGAACAAGCTGTGCACATCAGGAATGAGATACAGGTCCTGGAAGTCCAAGTTCAAAAGGCCATCAGCATCGCCGAGACTGCGAAGCAGACGTCCGAATTGCCCGCGGGAATGACCCGCGAACAGCTGAACGAGATGATGAACACAGCCGTCAGGAATGTTGTAGCGGACGCTCAGCTCGAGTCAATCGCCAAAGGCAACATTCTGTCGCATCTGGAGACTCATCTCCTTCACCAAAGAAACTACTTCAGTACCCTACGAGGCGCGATCGTCGACATTCAGAGGACATCCATGACATACAAATGGGGAAAGAGGGTTATCCCAGGCAAGGACGAAATTAAAACCCAAGAAACGGTCGCCGTCATCGTGTCATGGACCAGTAACGCCTTCCGTATCGGTGGCAAGGAGTCTGGCGCCGACTTCACCTCAGGCATGGCTCTTGAGAGATGGGAAGAAGACGGCGAGTGCTGGTGCGCAGCTCACGGCAGTGATAACAGCACACCGATCGCCGACCTCACCATCTTCACTGCCGACATCGTCATCCCACAGCACCTGGTGGTCGAGCACATCGCCGCCTCAGGCAGCTTTGACCCAGAGGCCATGCCTAAGGACGTGGAGGTGTGGATCAAGAGCCCCAGTGGTCCGGCGTACCGCACTCTTACAGCCTGGAGCAATGAGCAATTTCCCGGCGAGAACGATCCGAAACTCAGTGCTCGGGGCTTTGTGAAGATTGGCGAGTTCGTGTACGACAGCGACAAGGGCGAGAGACAGGTCTTCAAGCTGTCGGAAAAGCTGTTGGACTTTGGCGCGCAGACACAGCACGTCCTCGTGCGGTCCACGAGCAACTACGGCGCGCCGGATCACACCTGCTTCTACCGTCTCCGTTTGTTCGGAGAGCCGGGCAAGACGGGAGAGCCGGGTGAGACCTAGTAGGTAGGTGTGATGAACAGATAGAGGGAAGAAGCAATACGTAATGGGATCCCGGTTTTGAGATTTCGCGACAGGGGCGCTTGGAGACAGACAGGGTCACCAGGACTGGAGAGGAGTGTGAAGAGCAATGGCGTTCTGTGGCTTTTATTTGAGGGCGCAGGGATAAGAGGGCAAACACCCAGTTATACTCTCTGTACTTATACCATAAGGAGCGCGGACATTTGAATTGATGTTGAGGCATGGCCACCTCGGGTTGGCATAATACTAATCATGCACTACTACTGTGAGACCTTATTCTTTGTCTTGTGTGTAAAATTACGACTGTGTTGTCTATGTATCAAGCATTGAGTCTTCCACGGCCAAGGCAGTCTCAAAATCGCGTCCTTCTGCCCTGGGCTGTGTATTTTGTTCGTCTTTCCTTCTCTCGCTCAGAGGATGGGAACACACAAAAACCAAGTAGAACCGCGCCCGCTTTGCTCGCCAGATGTCTACACGAGCCACTGCCTGGGATGTTTCGTCCCGAGTCACCAAGTCTGTACGTGCGGTGGTAGAAATGAGGTTTGAATTGCTCCGCTCTTTAACCAAAATGCTGAAGTGTATCAGTGTGGCTACCACCTTTCTGTCTAGTATTGAATGGTCTCAAGACTCAAATTTCCACGACATTACTCGGCTGTACTGGTCACCTGTCCCGTCCAAGCCTCTCCTCGTCGTCGTCTATCAGCTCGTACGCTGGGCGGAAGCCTTCTGTGTCATCGACTTTCTTCAGCTTCGGATTCGGGTATGTGTCTTCCGTCCCGCCGAGGGACGTGTAGCCCTGGTCGTACAGCGAGATGTAAGGGATCTTCAAGTGTCGTATGAACTGTATAGCAATGTCAGCCGCGCCATCCCACTGTCAACTTCTTTGCCGTTCGGATCTGTTTTCTTTCCAAGCCTCTCTCCTCCCACTCGATGGAGCATCGTAGAAGACACTTACCGCCCATATTTCGGTATAATGCCAATCAATAACCGGATGCACCCTCACAAACGCCGGCCAGCCCTCATCCGTCGGATCGAAATGCGTCAAGTTGGCTCCGTGCGGATCTGTCCTCCTCGTGCCCACAAACACAGCCTTTAGCCTCGGCTTCTCCTGAAGATATGCGTCGAGCGCCTCCCGCATAGGCAGGCTGTACCGGCACAGATCTAGATGGAACTTCCCCGTGGACTCCTCGACGAACTCGTCAACCTCGGTGAAGGGATGCGGGCTGACGACGTAGACGGACTGTAGCGTGGTTGGGAAGGGTGAGGGGGTGGTTGCTCGCGGCGTGACGGCGAGGGGTGTGTTGGGCGGCGGTTGAGAGTGTGCGTGGGTGGTGCCGTTGTGGGTGAGGGGCGCGAGAGAGGAGGCGGGCGTAGGCTCGAAGTGGCGCGGGAGACAGGCGAGGATTAGCACGAGGAGGACGAGGCAGTCTTTGCCGCCGTTGTACGAGAGGGATAGCTCTTCGATGCTGAGCGTGACGCTGTCAGTATTGTGTTCCGTTGGCTGTCCAAGATAGAATGTGCCGACTCCCAAGCTCACCTGTATTTCTCCAGCGCTTTGTCAATAACGCCCACAGCCTCTCTGACCTGCGCCTGACATCCTTTGAGTAGCTTCGTGTCTACTTCCGCGGCCAGGAAAGTCTCAACCTTATCTTGCAGCTCCATGCAGACCTGGCGCAAGCTGGGTGTCGCAGTGGCAGCCGCGTCTGGTTTTACCCCGCCATTGGAAAGATGGTCTTGCAGCATCGTCGTGTAGGTGTTATGAAGTCGTCTGGGTCGATGGTTCAGCCATGAATAGCAGCGAGGTCGACACCTATGGAGAGTGAGCAGAGAGGAAGCGAAGTGGACAACGACTCGGTTTGAATACATGCACCATGCAGTCAGAGTACTGTGCACAGTAAGCCGAATGTTGGCCCGGACATTGTCTCTAGCTCTGGTGCCCGGTCCGGCGAGACTCCACATGGAAAGCGGCCCTCGGCTGGTGGATACCGAGCCAATGGTCATGGTCAGGATCAGGGGTTCTACGACGTTGAAGATCTTCAACGAAGTCTACCACGCAAACATTAAGTCTGAACCAACTCTCTGCACATAGTATAGCGTGTAATCCATAGTAACAGAGATTCAATTGGGTAGGAAACCTGCACCTGCAAATCCTACTCAAATACATTGTAGGAAGTGACCTTGTCATTCTCAATCTTGTTATTGATATTTGAATGGGATGAGCGGTAACAGTAACTACGCTGTGTTCCTTGAATGACAAGATGTTGCACTATCTACGAGTTGAACGCAGATTGTCTAGCCTTGTAGAAGAATGAAACATGTGCAATCTTTGGACCTTGATGTTCACATGTTAGAGTCTGAGATGGGTTGCAGGGGCTACACAGGGATACTGTAGGTCCTCCCTCAAGATGACTCTTCTTATATTTCCAAATCGCCAGCAGACCTGTTTCCTGGGATTGCTACATTCACTTATGTGTTGTAGCATAATTATCACAGAGCAGTAATCCATGAGAGTGGGTGAATGTCGAGTGTGGCATGATCGATTGTGGAACAAATACCTGTGGGATACCTAGTGGCTCATAAGTGTACTTGAAAGGGGAGGTGAGTGGCATTCCTGTCGTCTGTGGTTGCGCTAGCGTGCCCGTCAGAGGCCCCAGTTTTTAATGCCTGTCAAAAAGTTGCCCAAGTTATTTTTGGGGCACTTCACGCAAATCTTCCAACCTTCTCTCCCAACACATACACCCAAAAATTAGCCACAATGCCGGCACGATCGAAAGCAAAAAGACCTCCGTCTAAAGCGGAACAAAAGACGCTGAAGCGCAAACGGGACAACGAGGACCACGAGAAGCTGCAGAAAGCCATCCACGACTTCGATCCTAAAGTCACCAGACCCGCAAACTTCACCGACCTCCCTCTCTGCGATGCGACCGCCTCCGGCCTCCGCGCCTCTCATTTCCAAACCCTCACCGACGTCCAGATTCGCGCCATCCCGCTCGCCCTCAAGGGCAACGACCTCCTCGCCGCGGCAAAGACTGGCTCCGGCAAGACCCTTGCCTTCCTCATCCCCGTGCTCGAGAAGCTCTACCACGCGCAATGGACGACCTCCGACGGACTTGGGGCGCTCATCATCGCGCCAACACGTGAGCTCGCTATGCAAATATTCGACGTGCTGCGCAAGATCGGGCGCTATCACGACTTCTCGGCTGGCTTGGTCATTGGCGGAAAGAGCTTGAAGGAGGAGGCGGAGAGGATCGATCGCATGAATATTTTGGTCTGCACGCCAGGGCGCATGCTGCAGCATTTGGACCAGCGATTTGGTTTTAACGTGGACGACTTGCAGATTCTCGTTCTGGACGAGGCTGATCGCATAATGGACATGGGCTTCCAGACTGCAGTGGATGGGCTGGTGGACCATCTGCCCAAAGACCGACAGACACTGTTGTTCAGCGCGACGCAAAGCAAGAAAGTTTCGGACCTGGCACGGCTGAGTCTTAAGGACCCAGAATATGTTTCGGTACACGAGGCAGCGGAGACAGCCACGCCCACTAACCTGGAGCAACACTACATTGTGACGCCACTTCCCGAGAAGCTCAACACAATCTTTGGGTTTATCAAGATGAGCCTGAAGACTAAGATTATTGTATTTCTGTCATCAGGGAAACAGGTGCGCTTCATATATGAGACATTCCGACAACTACAACCAGGCATACCGCTCCTACACATGCACGGGCGCCAAAAGCAAGCGGCACGAATGCAGGTCACACAGCGATTTACATCCTCCAAGTTCGCTTGTCTATTCGCGACAGACGTGGTGGCGCGAGGTGTGGACTTTCCCGCTGTGGATTGGGTGATACAGCTTGACTGTCCTGAAGATGCGGATACGTACATTCACCGAGTCGGACGAACAGCGAGATATCAGAGCCAAGGCCGAGCGGTGTTGTTCCTTGACCCAAGCGAGGAGGGGGGTATGATCAAGAAATTGGAACAAAAGAAGATCCGGATAAAACGGATCAATGTGAAGGAAGACAAGACGAAGAACATCAAAAACCAGCTGCAGAGCATTTGCTTCAAGCAGCCAGACGTCAAGTACCTGGGTCAAAAAGCTTTCGTGACTTATGTCCGATCGATATATTTACAGAAGGACAAAGAGGTGTTCAATATGGACAAGCTCGACCTGGACGGGTACGCCGCCAGTCTCGGCCTTCCCGGAACACCGCAAATCAAACTTCAGAAGGGCCAAGACATGAAGAAGATCAAGAATGCGCCACGGATGCAACTGTCCAGCGGCTCGGAGGACGAAGATGACGAAGATGTGAAGAAGCCCAAGAAGGCTGAAGTCCGCACCAAGGTGGACAAGATGTTCGAGCGCACGAATCAAGACGTCCTTTCCGGCCACTACCGCAACATGGTGGGTGGCGACGCCGACGACGACGACGAAGAGGCCGACTTTTTCTCTGCCAAGAGAACCCTCAACGACAACGATCTCGACTCTGCCGCGGGCGGTGCCGCAGCCGGTCACGCCAAGGTCATCGACTTCGGCGGCGACACACAGCTCATCGTGGACTCAAAGCGGCGCGAGAAGCTGCTCAAATCCAAGAAGAAGCTCCTGAAGTTCAAGGGCCACGGTCAGAAACTCGTCTTCGATGACGACGGCAACGCACATCCCATCTACGAGCTCATCGACGAAGAGGATTTCCAGGCGCAGGGCCCTGTGGAGGAACTTCGGAGACAGTTCGTGGAGGGCGAGAGTGGGCGGGTTGCCGAGGCCGACGTCGAGGACCGCGAATTGGTGCGTCAGAAGCGCAAGGACAAGAAGGAGAAGCGCAAGATGCAGGAGAGGGAAGAGCGGGATGGACCTGCCGGGCCAGTTGCGACGTTGGCCGATGGCGAGGACGAAGATCCGCTGGCGTTATTGCGGTCGTTGCCTTTGCCTGGTGCCGCAAGTGATATTGGTGACGATGAGAAGGAAGCCGACGAGAGGCGCCCGGCGAAGAAGGCTAAGAAGGAGAAGAAGAAGTGGTTCCAGGACGATTCAGATGACGAGAGGGCACAGAAGAAGGCCAAGAAAGGCCAGAAGATCATCGAGGCCGAGGAGCCTGAAACGCTCGAGGATCTGGAAGCGTTGGCGACTGGCTTGCTCGAGGGTTGAACAAACACACTCCACAGGCGACGATGCTATAGACGATTACCCCAAAGAAGTTAATTCAAAAGTGGCTATATCAAAGACTATTATCCCACAGGCCAACCACAGGCCAAATACCCTGAGACTAGTATCCAAGGGTCAGTAATCCACAGACGGGTCCCACACATGCGAACATCCCACACGCGAGTTTCCTAGAGGTGTGCGTCCCACAGACCACTACGCCGTGGGCAAGCTGGAAACTCAATGATAAGGGAAAGCAACAAGCCATTGCAGCTCAGTGAGTCCGAAGAATGTAATATGCGCTTGCCTTCTCAAGATCCTTTTTGCAATTCTTCTGGCGCAGGGGAAAGTGTCTCGACCTAGTGCATGGTCGGCAAGGGGTCATGGGGCCTTGAGGCCGGGATAAAATCATGTTCAAATCCCCGTCTTTGTCAGCACTGAGCCATGAGGTTGTTACACCCAATCTGTGTCCTTGAGAAAACACAAAAGGGCACAGAGTGTACCTGATGCCTAGTAAGAAACGAGATGCCTCCTATAACTGCAGAGTGGACAGGATCACCCTGCCGATCACCTCTCTTCCGCTCTCGTATGCTTGAGAAATACTCAACTTTGCATTGCCCTCTCGACTCACATGCATGTCCCAGGACACATCAATTCAAATGGTAGCAAAATCTTTCTAGATCACCAAATCGCTCCGTCGTTTCAATCACGAGGCTTAATCCCTACAGCTTTCCAAGCTCTTTGAGCCCCCTCTCAGCGTCCACCAAGACGCACCACCCCTCACCACCCCTCGTGCCACCCCCAAAGCCAGCTACAACAGACTTGAATCCTCCCGCGCCATCTTCGCCCTCGCCTTCGCGCGCGTACTCGATCACCTCGTCGTCGAAGGTACCGGGCTGCAGCCACACTGAGGGGATGCCCAAAGCCCTCGCCTCTTGGAGGACTTTGCGGGTCACGGCTGGGGGAGTGCTGCGGAGTGTGTTAGTTGCGGCGTGCGGTGGGGAATTCGAGTGAGAGCGGCGGAAACGTACATGATGCTCACCGAAGTCTGCTTCGGGTTTGGCAGCGCGGAGAGTGAGGGCACGGTCGGGACCTCTTTGTTGTTGAGGGAGGGCACGGTGATGTGCGGTGCCGAGGGGTTAATGGGGATGGCGGCGATGTTGTGGTGAAGGTACCAGGCAAAAATCTTGTGGCCAAATTTCTGCGTGTTGGAGCTTGCGCCGACCACGGCGATGGAGGGTGAGGAGAGGAAGGTCTTCATGGATGCTTCGGTACTCATGACGGGCGATGGTTGTGCAGGTCTCGAGACACTGGATTGGGGGGGGGGGCTGTGAGTAGATAGTCTAGATAATGCCGAGGCAGTGCTTAGTGGCGGCTTAGACGGCTGCGCTTCCTTGATGAGAGACGTAGACCAAGCAGTTATACACCGTAATTCTTATGGCTTTGTGTTCGAGTATTGTCAATTTTTCTGAGTCTGGGGACAAGGCATGAGACGCCGTTCCCCGAACACTATCCGCGGGTCACTAACTCAGGGTCCAGCTCACGTAATTTCACACAAATAGCTCCCAGCATCGCCGACATCGCCGACATCGCCGGCTTCAACAGCTTCAACCAGTCGCTGCGCGTTTAGCAATAAATTATGAGGTTATGCGGATATACGTTCTACACAATGAAGACGCGGGTTCCGGTCTATGTCCAGTTTTTTTGTGAACAGCCGCCGGGAAGCTTCGCATAGAGCCTGGACCCTATGGCTTGAGCCTGGAAACATAACGCATGGCTCTTGGATTCTCCCGGTAGATACATATGTCTAACCTGCAATGCATCCGTCGTGTAGAACATGCACATTGCGAAGATGCAGCTTCGCGCCAGTATCTCCCATCACCCGCTCGAGTCTCCAGGAGTTGACATGCAGCAATTACTGTACGTATCGCAACAGCAAAAGCACATGGGCACTTTCGCGCGACCTAGGGAAAGCGAATGGGCTGGGTGGATCGAGACGAAGTTCGTACATTTGGATATCAGAACAATTGTATCTTTCGATGACTTCGAGACAGTTCTGCTGCTCTTGATATAGCCTGAATATGCAAGCGCATTGTGAAGAGTCGTTGAATGAGTGAAAGTGTATCTTGGGTTGTGATGAAGATCCTTGTTGACATCCCATGTTTTGGTTGCCCAGCCAGACAGCCCACTTTCCTCCGACGGGGAACGAGGGGCTCCATCGAAACAACACGGTCCAGCCTGTCAGAGCGCATAGCGACGTCGTCTCTTGTTTCTCCAGCCACCAGCGCATGAGCAGCACAGACCAGCCTGGCGAAGGCCCGCCCCAGTAATTCCTGGGTAAAGAGACCGCTCTTTCCTTTGTCGTGTTCACGCGTCAACTTGCTCCTCCATAAAACATCATCACCATTGCCCCAGTCGCCCTCGCTCTGCCGTGAACCCCCGAACGTCTTACTTTCCTAACGCCCAAAATGGTAAGTCCGTGGTTGGCTCTTGCAGGCCCTCTGTCACAATTCCTATATCCTCAAGTGAAGATCGAAACAATCTTGAAGAGTTCATGCGATGTGCAGGGCGGTCGGTGCAGCGCAGACTGTGCGAATTAGCGCAGAGGTGCAGTGATCGGCATAGAAGCATATGGTGCGACGGCGTCGTTCCTGGCGGCCTAGCAACCGATTCGGCCCGCTGGCGCCATACGAAATCTGTTGTTGATTGCACCTGCGCCTGCGCATGCGCGCCCAAACTCTCGGGACTTGATCCCATCTCCAAATCCCAGCCACCAGCCACCAACAAACAACACCCAACCACATTTCTCCTGTTTGCGCAAGACTGCTGCTCTACATTTATCGAGACTTTCAATCCACCCCCGCGCATAAACATCTGCATCGCATTCAAACATGGCTTCTAACTTTCACGACGCCCAGGCTTCTACCAACTACAAGGAGGCTTTCTCTCTATTCGACAAGCGCGGCAATGGCCGTGTCCAGCTCGACAGCCTCGGCGACCTCCTCCGCGCCTGCGGCCAGAATCCTACCATGACTGAGATCAGGGAGTTGGAGAAGAGCGTGGGCAGTGATTGTGAGTGTGCTTGCTTGCTCGCACTAGGCACAACTGGCGGCGCCAAATCAACAACAGTTAGGAACTGACTGACCGCGTGTGCTATTAGTCGATTTCGAGACATTTCAACGCGTGCTCAACCGCCCCGGCGGCTTCCGCGACCCCGGCGAGCCCGACGAGTACTGCCGCGGCTTCCAGGTTTTCGACAAGGACATGACCGGCTTTATCGGCGTCGGCCAGCTCAAGTACATCCTGACCAACCTGGGCGAGAAGATGTCCGAGGAGGAAGTGGACGAGCTTTTGAAGGCTGTCGACACTAGCTCTGGACAGGTCAATTACACCGAGCTCGTCCGCACCATCTTGGCCAACTGAGGGCATTTCGGATTTGGGGGGAGACTGGGAGAAAACCATAGTGCGGATGTTGATACCACAAAAGAGGACGCGTTGAAATGAATTCTGTGCTAGGCTGTGGCATAGGGGTACAAATATTGCATGAGTTACGGAATGGGAGCCGGGCGGCGTTTATTGTGTTTTGCTTGATGTTGGGTATTTGGGCTATTCCACCCGTGGTAGCATCAGGTTCCTGCACGGTATATGAATGTATTATTGAGACAGTGGAATAGACAGTGTCTTCCACTTCAACGCGCTCAGTCTCTAGTTTCCCCCGACCACGTATATCCGCACCTTGTGCTGAGACGCCTGAGGAGAAGCAGAGCGAGGACTCAAGACCTCGGGTCTGAAGACCGGACCTGTTTGAATAACAGCAGGTCGCTTATTATTGTATGAAGCAACTATGCCGAAGACCCGTGTACCAAGAACCAATTTCAAGTGTGGTTTACTCAGGAGGTGAGTAGCAGGTGTGACTGTCCAAGAGGCACTAAACAGTTACTTCAAGCCGGATGGTGTGAGGCATTCGCGGCTTTGTCTCCTTGCAGGCTGTGCTTCAAGGTCGCGTGTCAGCCGCGCCATACGCTCGCTGCAGTCTTGTCTAGCTCCATAGACAGATACGCGATACTAAAGTATCATTGTTTGCCATCTTCGATCTTGCATAATCGTCCTTTCCCTTTGAATTGTGGCCTTATGTCTCATACACTTGCGTTACTGCTTCAAGGGACCCTTGCCATTCCATCCCGCATATCTCGACTGGGGAAACAGCTCCCCCGCGTCAAGCTTCCTCCCCATTCATGTCCCCTTCAGATCGCCCCCCCACCAAGCTGGCGTCTCCAAGTAATCGAGCTGCCCTAGCACCAACATCGAAACACACACGGACAGTCCCCTCACTCCGCTCGCTCTGCGTCTTCTCTGCCTCCCTCTTCGTCCTCCTCTTCGCCCTCACCCTGGCTACTCCACGAACTGGGCCGCGCATTGCCCTGCTCGGAACCCACCTACGATCGTCCCTCTCAGCGCGTGTGCAGCAATACCCTGCATTTGCCCGGTACTACGCATCATTCAAACCGATATTCAATATACCCTCGCACATCATGGACAAGTACAAGCAGCCGCCCCAGGCGCCACCAACCTTCATTGGCACGAAGGACAGCATCGTATCAGACATCAAGGCTCTGATCGAGCAGAGTCGTTCTGTACTGGACGCCATAGTCGCCAAGAACCCCGTCAATGACTCCTCCAAGGCCACGTTTGAGAGCGTTTTGCAGCCCCTCATTGATGACGAGAATGAGGCCGCTTTGAGCAGCCACATCCTCGGCTTCTATCAATACGTCTCGAGTTCCGAAGACTTGCGCAATGCGTCCACCCAAGCCGAGTCGATTCTGGAGGAGTTTGGCATTGAGATGGGCATGAGGGAAGATGTGTTCAAGGTCGTCGACGCCGTATTCCAGAAGAAGGACTCGCTGGCCTTGGATCCCGAGAGCTTGCGGCTGCTCGAGAAGGAGCGAAAGAGCTACATTAAGAACGGATTGAACATACCGGAAGGCCCGAAGAGGGATCGCTTCAAGGAGATCAAGCTGAGGCTGTCGCAAATCCAAATCTCGTTCCAGAAGAACTTGAACGAGGAGAACGGCGGTCTCTACTTCACGAAAGAGGAGTTGGACGGCGTGCCCGCGGATTTGGTCGACACCTGGGACAAGGGGACTGGCGAAAATGAGGACAAGCTTCGCGTGAGCTTCAAGTACCCAGACTTGTTTCCCACGATGAAGTTTGCGAAGAACGCGGAGACGAGGCGAAAGGTGTTTGTTGCGAACGAGAACAAGTGCAACGAGAACATGGCTCTGTTCACGGAGGCTATTGTGCTCCGTGACGAAGCTGCACGCCTGCTCGGATACCCCAATCACGCCTCCTTCAGGATCGAGGACAAGATGGCCAAGACCGCAAAGGTCGTCAACGACTTCCTCGGCGACCTCCGTGGGCGTCTGACGGCCGGCGGCAAGAAGGAGAAGGAGCATCTGCTAGAGATCAAGAAGGCCGACCTTGAAGCTCGTGGTCTGCCATTCGATGGCCAGTACTACCTGTGGGACGCTCGCTTTTACGACCAGATCATGATCGCGAATGAGTACAGCATCGACGAGAACAAGATCGCCGAGTACTTCCCTCTAACCCAGACCGTCACTGGAATGCTAAACATCTTTGAGAAGATCTTCGGTTTCGTTTTTGTGGAACTCGGCGATGAGGACAGAGCCAAGATTAGTCCCACTGGCAAGGCCGGCGATCTTGTCTGGCATGAAGATGTGATTATGTTCTCTGTGTGGGATGACGAGAAGGCTGGTGGCAACTTCGTTGGATATTTGTACCTCGATATGCATCCACGGCCTGGCAAGTACGGCCACGCGGCCAACTTCAACATCCAACCCGGATTTCTGACCAAGGACGGCAAGTCTCGCCATTACCCTGCGACCGCACTGGTATGCAATTTTTCGAAGCCAACAGAGAAGAAGCCCAGTCTGCTCAAGCACGACGAGGTCGTCACGCTATTCCACGAACTCGGCCACGGCATCCACGACCTGGCGGGACGAACTAAGTACTCGCGTTTCCACGGCACGAGCACGGTTAGAGACTTCGTCGAGGCTCCGTCACAAATGCTGGAGAACTGGTGCTGGACACCCTCGCAGATCAAGTCGCTCTCTGGCCACTTCGAGACAGGCGAGAAAATCCCCGATGATCTGGTCGAGAAGCAGGTCGCAACTAAGAACGTCAATGGCGCACTGTTCAACTTACGGCAGCTGCACTTTGGCCTGTTTGATATGGCGGTGCACAGCCCCAAGAGCCACGAGGAGATTGTGAAGCTGGATGCAGCCAGCTTGTACAATGAGCTGAGGACAGAGCTTGTTGGCTTCGCTGGGCCGGAAACGCAGGGCGAGCCCAGGTGAGTTTCACGTTCTCAATGGATGCACATCTGCCGAATTGGTTGCTAACATGTTTCAACAGCTCCTGGGGCAACGGACCAGGTACTTTCGGTCACCTTATTGGTGGATACGACGCGGGCTACTACGGCTACCTATTCTCGCTGGTTTACTCAACGGACATGTTCTTCAGCGTGTTCAAGGATGACCCGATGAACGAGAAAGAGGGGCGCCGGTACAGGCACACTGTGTTGGAGAGGGGTGGCAGTCAGGAGGAAATGCTGACGCTGGAGCAGTTCTTGGGCCGCAAGCCGAACAGCGAGGCGTTCTACAAGGACTTGGGCATTACCGCGTGACTTGAAGAGCGGGATGTGACTGAAAGGAGTCGACTGTAAGGATCCAACTGATGGGACAGCAGATAATGGCTCAAAAATACAGTCAAAACACAAAGGGTTCTGCCACAAGCGATTGTTCCACAAATAATGCCTAGATTCTCAAGGCAACCTTCTACTTGCAACGCTAATAGTGCTGGTATATCAAAATATGGGACACAATGCTCTTCATCTTAATGCCAAGGAAGATGAGCAGTAGCCGTCGCCTCGTTTGGTCGGCCAGCGGCCACATCATCTTCCCAACTCGTTCTGGACGTTTAGGCCTTGGAGTGGTAAAGGGAAAGGGTATAGCATTCGAAAACCAGGTGTAGTGGGTGACCCAAGCAGTGTTCAAACCTCTCAAACAAACTTTGGTCTGGCGACCCTGTGAACATGCGGACGTTTGTTTGGTGTTCAACATCATACCGCTTATTCTGATTCTCAATCAGCCGGTGGGTGGATTCAGTTTTTAAGCAAAAAAATGCCGTGAGCTACGCAGCACCCTCAAAATCGACTTTTTAAAATATATTATCCGAGTACGCTTATATTATATCTTTGTAAAGCTAGTGTGGGTCTGTGACGGTTCCTAGCTCAAGGTCCAAATCACTGATATTGCGGTGATAGATCTTTAAGCTGTTGGAACGTTCGTGTATTCAAAAGAAACAACTAACTATCTGAAGCTGGGGCTCACAGCTTATTTGTATAAGGATTACAGCTGTGCCTAGTGCTACAGCTGTTCCTTGTGCATCCTGGATCACATGTCCGGAAGCCGGCTGGAACCACACTAGTATCTCAATTATTTTACGTTTTTAGTCATCAAGCTCTTGGATTCATGGTTATTGTAAAATAAAGTTATTAAGTTCTGTGATTTTATACTCTTATAACTTACATAGGTCCTTATAACCTTTATAAGCTTGCTTGAAACTTTTATATTATTATTGTATATCTTGTAATATTATAAGCAAAATGCTCTAATATCTTGGTATGTATTATGCGCTTAAAAGGCCGTCTTTTTGATATTAGGCAAAGTAATTTTCTTTATTAATTAAATTTGTAAGAATTATTTCTATAAGTGTGCAGTTGGCTGCATTCTTTCGCTTAAAAACTGGATCCAGCCACCGGCTGATTGAGAATCAGCATACCCGAGGCGAGTCCGGAACCTTTTTGCCGGCTTTAATTTTGCCAGTACTTTACTACGGCCACAAATTTTAGAGCTAGGGTTACAAGACCTACAAATGAGGCTATCGTGGCTCAGACTAGTGACCCCGAACAGTAATTCCTAAAATGAAGCAGAGTGTTTATCATAGTGTTCCTTGATATGAGAAACGCCGTCTGTTCGTTTAGCGGTAAACGTTTGTTTTCTGCTCAAAAATCAGAACAAACAAACAAACATGTTTGGCCTAGGAACCTGCCCTAACCCTTCTAGGGTTTCCCAAAGAGGCACCAAGACGCTTCGCGCCTAGACAGGGTCGGGATTCATTTCGAATCTAACATATTCGCAGCTTGTTCATTGCGCATTAAGCGCGACGCGATTTCTCGCCCATGAGTATTTTGTACGATTTGCATCTATTGATTATCGAATACCGACTGTCGACAATCGCTGGGCCCCAGCCTCGCGGACGCCACTCCGCTACCAGATTCATATTCCACGAGAACCAGGCTGAGGCTATTGTCCTATCATCGCAAAGGCTACTGCCAGTCTTTAATTTGCTTTCCTCCGCGTGAACACGATGCAGCCCGCCACTCAGTCACGACGTCTTTCGAGCGGGCGCATACCACCGCCACTAGCATCGGCACCCTTGATCGACTGCCGACGGAACTCTTGCATGCCGTTATATTAGAATTAGATATGTAATCAGTCTTCAGATTACGGCAGACGATTCTGAAGACAAGACAGGTAGTGGATACTCTTACACATTATCGAATGGTGGGCTTGCTTGGACTCAAGCTGTTATGCGCTTCATTGCGAACACGACTTGCCACGCACGTCTCTCTCTACAGTCTTTACAAGACGCTAAATACCAAGGATTGTGCTATTTGTGGCAGATTCGGTGGATTTTGTTACTTCTAAAATGGACTCGCTGTTGTTTCCAATGTCTACTTAGGACGCAAGAAACCAGAGCGCAGAGTCTTGCCTCTGCAAAGAAGGAGATACACTTGGACAAGACTGTTTTAGGTCAACTCGGGACTCTCAGGACCTTGACCGGAAAATATTCGATGGAACGAATCGCAGGAAGGTCGCAGGTCATGATCATTTCTACGATGGAGGTCGCCGCGGTGGCCGGTAGAACGCCTCCTTCTTGTCCACCAAGTGCAGCGGAGACGACCATATTGAGACGCAATGACATGTATCGATCTATGGCATCATGTGCCCTTCCGTACTACGATGGGTCGACGAACCAAATCGAGCGTGGAATGTCGTTTTCTGGCTGTCAAGTTGCTTACGAGTAAAGCATATATGGCTCGAGGGAATCTGACAGCGAGCCATTGGAGTACGCTCGGGACGTAATGTACGCGCAAGGTGATTTCGTGGAACATATCCAATGGTGTGCACAGGGACAGCTCCTATGGTTGACAAGTGGGGAAGGGGAAGGTGAACATCGTCCACCGAAGCTGCCGGTGGCCTGTCGAAGAACAGACTTCTTCTGAAGGAGACTGTGGATGGAGGAAACAGGCGCACAGCTTCTTACAAGACGCTGTGCATGTAACTCAAATGAGAGTCTAAAAGACAAGTTGCGTATTTATGTGAGTAATTTCTTTCATCAGGGTTGTGCCTAATCAGGCACATCTCATTGCCGGCATAGTATACACGCTTCTTTCAATCGGTGATATTTCGAAGTTCACCGTTGCAACAATTTTAACCATTCCCAGCAGTGCACCACTCATTTCAAGACTCAGGGTGAAGATATACACAAATTTCATCAAGGTTTCGCAGCATAATACTGTGAGTTTTTCCTGCGACATTCCTCGCATTTGTCACCTACCGACATGCTATAGAGGGGCTCACTGCTCAAAATGGGTGAATCCAGAGACACTTGCGGCCCATCAAAACAGCCAGCCATCCGGTCTATTGATGCAGACGATGATGACGACTCAGTTGCAAGCGAATCACTGATCCTTCCCGGCAAGCAGATCCAATATCTCACGATCGCTCCAGGGATCTTCGATAGAGACACGCTCTCCTTCCCACTCCAGTCGCTGCCGCCTCTTCCTGACAACACCAGGTAGAATGCGGCTCAAATCTCGCGGAATAAGACTAGTGGCAAACTTGATATTCCCATCCCAAATCGGGCTCTTGCCGGCATCAAGTGCGCGTGGCATCAAATCAGAGTCGACTATTTTGAACTTGAGAAGAAGACCCAACTTATCGCAACAGTTTACGAAGCCACCTCACACTCAAATATCTTGGATGTTCTGCCTGGAGCACCAAGTGCCGTGATTGCTAAGGCAGCTCGTTTCGAATGGGAGCTGCCTCGGACCGAGCGAGAGACGAGAGCATATTAATCGCTAGAGGTTCCCGGTATTGCGCCATACTTCCTTGCCCATGTCAATGAGCATGGTCGTATCATGCTGCTGTTGGAGAAAGTTAGGGAACGCCCAGCTTCGATTCAGGATCTGAGCGCCTGCAAGGCTGCCTTAGGGAGACTTCACAAGTTGGGACTCATTCACGGAGACGTCAGCCGGTACAATTCCCTCGTTCAAGAGAAAGAAATCCAACTCATTGATTTTGAACGCTGTTACGAGAGTACTGACGCTGGTTTGATGCGCGGAGAGGTGGGAAACATTGCGTGCGGAGTCGACTGACCATTCAGGACGTGTCGGAGGCTTCATGTTCCGTGAGGCTTAAGTAAATAATGTGTGTGTCTTTAGTTGATCTCGTTATATCAACTTGATAACAGAGTAGTCGAGTGGAGTGGACGAATCAGAACCCAGGACTCACAAGAGTTTGGTTTCCAGGCCTGAACTCCATCTGACTTTGGCACGGAGCCACTGGAGATTACGAAGAGGTATGCAACTTGAGAAATGAGTCTAGGGTCTAGGGTAAGTTTGATGACTTCGCCCAACTTATCTTAGACCTCAAAGACAGAATTCATCTATCTCTTACCGTGAAATCTGAACTCCAGTCTGAGCACGGACCAGCGGGCTTTGTTGACTTTCGGAGCTTTGTCCAATCGCGTGCCGAAGGCCCTTGTTTTCTCTTGGCCTGCAGTAACGACCACGCTTATTCTCGCATGCCGGCAACGCGACCTCGAATTGCACCAAGCCTCCAGACCGGATACAATCCAAACCATTGCCTTTCACACACTGCGCATTCTGCTTCATGACATCGCATCTTCATTGCAAGAACCTCGCTGCATCTCTCGCGCCTTGCTAACACAGCATACTGCTACGCTACGTGTCGACGAAACGCGCTTACCTTTCACATAATCCGGAGTACATCAGAAGCCTGAACCTGAACGCGCTCGCAGAGCGCATACACGCTCCAACATGGATTCAGATTCCATGGACGAGTACTATATCTACGACAATCGGCTCGCATCCTTCGCAGTTCCCCAACCAGTCCCAGCAAAGCGAAGGGGTTCCAATGCCTCGTCGCGCGCGCCCAAGGCGCTGTCATGGCCGCACAAGAGCATCAAACCTTCCAGCGTGAGCTCCTTCCCCTGAGATTGGTTCTCGCCGTGCTCCTCTTTTCTGCGCGTGTTGTCTCTCGTCGCTAATACATACATGTGCCGTGGCATCAGATGGCCCGAGCCGGTTTCGTCTTCACTCCGATCCCCAGCAACCCGGACAACGTGACGTGCTTCCTCTGCGCCAAGGCCCTCGACGGGTGGGAAGAGGACGACAACCCTCTCGAAGAGCACCTCAAACACTCGCCCGAGTGCGGTTGGGCTATCACGGCCGCGGTAGAGGCACAGCTGGGCGAGTACGCAGCCGAGGACCCGCGCGATCCGCTCATGTTCGAGGCGCGCAAGGCGACATTTGGAGACATGTGGCCTCATGAGAACAGGAAGGGGTGGAGCAGCCTCAAGACTAAGGCGCTGGTAGAGGCTGGGTGGAAATATACGCCGCTTGTCGGCTCGGAGGACAATGCCTCATGTGTATACTGCCAGCTGGCGTTGGACAATTGGGAGAAGGGTGACAAGCCTTGGTAAGTTACATGTTACTTTTTTTCCTACGAAAGAGGTGCGAGGACGGATCAACTGACTGTTGTGATAGGGATGAGCACTACAACCGCGCGCCGCATTGCCCTTTCTTTAGCCTCATCAGCTCCAAGCCCGCGCCAAAAAGGGCCGGACGGTCGCAGACAGCTCGAAGTTCTAAGGCATCTCGATTGTCGCTTCAGTCTGTGACCACTGGCATGTCGGACATGACCTCGGTTGCGGATATGACCGCCGATATCGACGACAGTGTGATGACGACTGCTTCCAATATGACGACCGCCTCCAAGACCTCGAAGAAGGTTGCAAAGCCACGAAAGGCGCCTGCAAGTCGCGCGAAAAAGACTCGTGCCAAGAAGAGTGAGGCTGTTGAAGTGCATGAGGATGAGCCAGAGCCCCAGCCCGAGCTCCAGCCTGAGTCCGAGCACGATGCCGAAGCTGTCCCGCCTCCGAAGGCTGCGAGAGGCCGCAAGAGAAGTAGTGAGGAAGTGGAAGACTCTGTTTCAATGAGTGCCGAGGCACCTGCGCCCAAGAAGCGTGCCACCAAGACACGCAAGGCTCGTGGTAGCGACGCGACCGAGGTGTCTTCGGCGGACACGGATATGAGGGATTTTCCGGAACCGGCGAAGAAGCCGGCAGCAAAGAAAGCGTCTCGCAAGGCGTCCGCTACCCGCAAGGCTTCCGCTCGAAGCACGCGCAAGGCCTCGGTCTCCACGGTCGCATCTACTGCGTCTCCTGCGCCGCAGATGCCTGATGATGATGAGATTGACCGGCAGCTGGAGGCTGATCTGGACCGACCACTAGACGATGATGAGGATATTCCAATGGACGCTGATCATGAGACAATGAAGGCTGCTGCATCTCGAAAAGAACAGGAAGCCACAGATAAACCCGCTGAAGATAGCGGGCTTAGTCACACCGCGAAGACTGACTTCGCCATGTTCGACCCCAATCCGCCGCAACCTACCGATGAGGAGATAGAGGCTGATTTACAAGCTATGCAAGATGAGATGGACGTCGATGTGAAAGAGCCGGAGGCGGGGTCTGAGCAGCGGCCTGAGCATCAAGAACTCGACGTGCCAAAAAAGGGTCGCAAAGGCGCCCACGCGAGCAAGGTCTCGAAGCAAAGTACAACAAAGAAGGTCAAGGAAGTCGCGGCCGCATCCGTCGTCGAGCAGCAGCCACGAACACACGCCACTGCGGATGAAGAGGAGCCGGATGAGATCGCCGAGGCAGAAGTCAGCTTTGCCAGCAGCGGCACAGTCAAGAGGACGTCAGTGGGCCGGGCGTCTCTAGGTCGTGCATCACTGCCTCGTGCGTCCCTGGGTAGCGTCGCGAGTGCTGCAACTACCAAGGCACCTGCGAAGCGTGGGCGACCAAAGGTCTCACAGGTCTCAGTTGACGAGTCAGCTGAGAAAATGGCTGAGACGGACCGTCCTACTGATCCTGTCGTATGTCCAACATTGGATGCTACCGAGGTGGTCAGTGTCACGAACGCAGCACCCACCAAGGCGCCCGCAAAGCGTGGCCGGCCAGCCAAGAAAGTCCCACAGGTCCCAGTGGAGGAGCCTGCCGAAGTCTCTCTTCTCCAGCCCCAGGAGGAGGTTTCACAAGTACGAACTGAAGAACCAGCCAAAATAGCTCCTCCTTCTGACGCAGTCGTCTATCCTACGCTGGATGCCATGGAGGTCGATGGTGAGCCAAAATTGAAGCCTGCTATGAAGACACAGAAGGCAAAGACTGCAGGCAAACCGCGCGGCCGGCCTCCCAAATCCGAGAGCGCGAATAGCAGCTCTGAGGAACTCACAATTGTGCAGGCGTCAGCTGAGCCGGAGTCAAAACCCGAACCTGCTGTTGAGACTCAACACGAAACAGACGAGGCCCATGATCAAGAGCCCGCTGCTTCTACAGCCAACTCACTTCGGGTAGTGCGCAAGCCTGTTCCTGCCCCCAAAGACTCTCCTTTTGCATTCCAGCGCAAAGCTCTCGCCGCCCCCTCGATAGCCCCTCCTGAGCTTCTTGCCCCTCCCCCAAAGACACCCCGCCACCCAACGGCTGCCTCACAGTCCGCCAAGCAGGCGACCATCTCCCCATCGCCATCTCCTCAAGCCTCAGACGCGGAAAACCGGCCCCCGTCTTCCAAGCCAGGCGCCGACAGCAGCAAACGCATGTCTCTGGGCGCTCTGCCTGTCTCGACGCCCGCGCAGCAAATATCCCCGTCCAAGCAGCAGCAAGGCAAATTCGTTGCGGGGCTTCAGAGCACGGAATCGTGGACGGCTGTTGACTTGGAACTTATTTTCGAGGGTGATGATGGTGCTGCTCGCCAGTTCTTTGCCGAAGGCGGCGAGATGTCGGGCCATGAGCGTGGCATGACAGTTGAAGAGTGGGTGTACTTCAATGCGAGCCAAGCGGAGCAGAAGCTCAAGACTGAATGCGAGGCTATGGTCAGTGCGTTTGAAAGGGAGGGGACGAAGGCCATGGCTGTGCTGGAGGGGCTTGTAGTTGAGGAATGATTGGAGTGTTGGGAACACTCCATTTGGACACTGTTTGGCATGTGTAACTGTGTTGAACTTAGCCGGGATTTTGGTATCTGGGAAAAGACAAGGTAAGACTGGCTGTCTCGGCGTCGGTGTGTTTTCTGGGGATGATGCAGACGAGGACTCTGGGGACCAAATCGGCTAAACTCAAGCTAGCTCATGCTGGCTGAGGTTGTGCTCTCCCGCCCAATGACCAAGGTGTTCTTGCACCTTCCAACTTCTTGAGCCTCTCAGACGTCTTGTGGCGATGAATGCTCTCTTGCCTGGTTGTGAATGCTGGATAGCTGCACAGAAAGGCTGATTTGGACACAACAATGTGTCTAGGGAATTTGCGTGATGAGTAGCACAGACCACAAACAATGTGCTCAGGCTGTAGGTCGTAAATTCATCATTGCATTCATCCCGCTTGACGTGAATCTGTTAGGCAAATTGGCTGCTAGGTTCGCATGCAGTAAAGAGTAGAGACCCTATCAGAGAACCCTTTCAGGCTCGGAGGTACTTAATCTGTCTTGATGGATTAGGAGTTGATGCAAAGAGGTCAAAGCGCAAGGCTGAGACTAACACGAGGCTGTGGCGCAACCACGCGCAAGGCTAGCACCTCAAAACAAGCCAGAATGTGAGATGATTGGCATTAGCCTCAAGCACATGAAATTGTTCAGCGTAACACTAGGCCTCAGCATAATCACCATCGACTTAGCGCTCTGTGTTGTAAATCTGACCTGGAGATCCCCTAATTGAATTTTCTTGAAGTAGGCTCGGGTGCTTTCGATGATTTCAAGGTTCAGGCGACACTTGAACGTTTTTTAAGAATGTTTCGTCACAACTGCAACTGTACACTTTCGTCAGACAACCTCAGGGTATGGATTCAACACTGCAACTAAGCCAACCGCCCAAACATTCCACAAAGCTATCGGACATTTACAATAAAACTTGGCGCCCAACGCAGCATATCTAAAGTCAAGACTCAAGATGATACTGATAACACAGCCCGCAGACCCAAATCAAATGTAGGTAACAGTAACGGTGCTTCCACTAACGGAAGCATCAGTCAATACCACATTGTTCTGCTTGATGTCGATGATAGTCGCTCCAGCAGGGGTAACGGTTCCGGAGCTTGTGGTGGCAGAAGCACCAGTGAACACCACAGTCCCAAAGTCAGCGAATGGAACGAGAGAGCCGCCAGACGAGAAGTCCTCCACAATCCACTCGGCATTGAGTTCCTGAAGAGCTTGGCTCTGCGATGTGAAGGTGTGCGTGACCGTGGTCCCTTTGGTCACGTTCTTCACAACAGCGGTGCCTGCCTTCGTGCTCGTGGCTGTTACGGTCACTGTGATAGTGTCACCGGCAGCAATCGTGATGCCTGAGGTGCTTAATGTCAGATCTTCACTAAAATACCGAAGCGTATTCGAGAGGAAGTCGGACTTACCAGAGAAATCATAGGCGTAGTCGGGGTACCACTCATACCAGGCATCAAAGGAGACTGAACTTCCCTGAACGTAGAAGTCGACTCCGGTCTGCAAAATGGAGTTCGAAGCTGTGTCTCCATCTATTCCAACCCATGCGGACGCAGCGTACTATAAATTTGCGGGTCAACAAAGTTTCTCTTGTACGGAACTGAATGCGAGACAGTCAGTATCATCAACGGATCTGCGACTTACCTCAGTCCTGCTGCTGCCACCGGATGGAACAGACGGCGTGGGAACAACGAAAGTACCAGTGACGGACTTGTATCCAGTTCCGATCAGGACGGCACCAGCCCAGTTGGAAGAGTACTCGACATGGAGGGTGTCGTTGTGAGCCTCGGGCCCGGACATCTCGAGACCCTGACTGTCAGTTGGAGGAAGACGAAGAGACCCCGTCGAACGCTTAGCAATGCGTTCAGCATTACGCTCTCTGCGCTGCTGTGTGAAACGGGCAGCAAGGGCGGCGTCGGCGCCCAGGAGGACTGTGGCAAGGGCTGAGAGCTTCATAGCTGCAAAGACGTAGATATTGTTTGATGATGCTGGGCTTGAAAATAAACCAGAAATGCTCTGTTGTGAGACTTAAATGAACTTGTAGTGGTTCCAAGTGAGGCTGGAAGCCCATCTTATACTCGAGAAAATTGCAACCGCCAGTCAATACAGACCTTGAATTGCCTCATGTTCAAGGCTCAAAGACGACATTTCCTTTGTGGATCCCCCACCCCTCCGAGTGAGCCAACCCATACCATCATGCAATTCGCGATACCTTCACGAGGGCGAAAGCGGCAAAAATGTGGGGCCAGTACCGTGCAAGTGATGGAAAGTGGTACGGCTACACAAATACTACCTTCCTAATAGAAGGAGGACATCCGGGTAGTATAGAGTACGCGCAGCAAGATAGTGGAGATTTTGCATTCCACCAACCTTCATCTTAAGCTTAAAAGTTGGAACGAGTATGCATATGCAAAGTCGCGTGGACTGGGCCACGAAATTGTGGGCAAAAGATAAGACGGGACATCGTATGCGATGTGACGTTAGCATTGACTAGGTGGGTCCAATAAACTGCTGTCGGCGCTGGCGAATCGCACGAACACTCCGCCATGCAACGGCAGATCTGCTGAGGCGGGAACGCAGGTGGGCTGGCCCGTCTGGGCAGAGATTGGCACTGCACGCTTAAATGGCAGGGTGCGTGGTCGAGAATCGTCATGATGGCTATTGTGTGGCTCGACGCCGGGCTTGCGGCCGCAAGTGGTTCGCAGCCGATGTCGCCAAAGAAGACGAGTTATTCGTTATCAGGCGCGTGATTTGGAGGGGTGCCGCGTGTGCATGAGAATTAAGCGGAGAAAGCGCTCCTTCGCTGCTTGACACTATATCACTGTGGCGAAAGGACACCACCTCCAGTGATATATGTGGCAGTACCAGTGAGCCGGGTGCCTCCAACTTTATCCAGCGTAGCACGCCATAGAGATATCTGAGTGGGCTCCAGTCAATTGATTCGTCTGATGGTCGAGAACATATGTCGCATGCATGTCATACGTCCAAGATGTCAAAAATGCTTGACAGGGCCGACAGGACGTTGATCACGGTAGCAGTGGACGTTGATCATTTTCAAGGATCGAGAATATGTTCCAAGGTTCCATAGAAAGCCAATATTACGTATCAGTCTACGGAGTATGTACCTTCCTTTTGTCTCACGTACGTGGTTCTACTCTATGGCCTAGCCCTTCAGCCCTGGAGGCTGGTGGGCAAGATTGAAGTTGTGTTTGGTCTGGTCTGCTTCCAGGTTTTTATGCTACAACTTGAACTAATATGGAGAGGTGGACTATACCCGCAGTTGGCGAAAGGAATGTTTGAGCAATAAATATGGAATGAAAGCGGAGATTCTGTGAGCTAATACGACTCATGTAAGCGTGCACGCGAGATAACAAACAGGTACAGTACTTGATCAGATCATCTCAAGCACGGAGAGCGCGCCTTCTTGCCGGCAATTGCATCTCACTTAAATAGTATCATCGTCTCATGATTCCAACATGTATCTCCCTGTTGTCCACGCTTGAAAGACGTCGTCAGCCCGGCTGCCTTGTCCGTCGCCATATCACCCTGGCTCCCCCCGAACTCGATTTCCAAGCCTCATCATGCACTAACTAGGTACCCACAGCATGCTGCGTATCGCCCGATGATGCCGTTCCGTGGTACACTTGTACTTGCAGACCTCTTGTCATAACGAGATTCAGTAAAGCATCCCGGGGCTGACTAACATTGCAAAGTTTGCCTGTATATGTGGCTCCAAGTCACGGCAGAAATTCTGAACATAATGACAAAGATATTGCAATGTGGCAGTGCTCTGGTAATGGCACAAAGTGTAATGTCACAAAACATCGACGGGAACGAAATGCTCTGCGAAACTACAGTTAAAGAAGGCTACTGATGGAGAGCCTCCAGAAATACATGAACCTGTGTGTAAGTGTTTTCGACAATAATTTCTACATGTGTGGGAGCCTGAGTTAGGGACTCCGGGACGAAAGAGGGCTGCAATGCTTCCAATTTTGGAAGGCTCGAGCGCTTTGATGAGTCCAAACATGACATGGAAGCAGCAGTGTAAAGTACGAAATTTCTAGATAATCGTTGAGTATCAGCAGAAGTGGTATAAAATTGTCTGTACAAACACCCGAGTACAGGCTGAACCGCAAATGGTTGTGACCTTTGAAGCATGGCTAAGCCTATCTCTCTGAGCTTGTGTCAAAACTGCACATAAGACCGTCTGTGAAGCAGCTACCCGGAAAACAATAGTTCAATATACGGTATTCAAACAAAAACCCGCAAGAATGCCTGAAGTAGAATTCACACCCGCATCTCCTTCAATCCTGACTAATTATTGGACTGAGGTTTTGAATATAGGTGAGGGCTACTTGAGTATACGCTCACTTGAGCATCGAGAGTAAGCCAATACTCCATTAGGGAAATCTTGATGCATTGCTTTCTTGTAATTGTGACCATTCATGTTACCAATGAATTAAAGCAACTACAGGTTTATGCCCTTGAAAGCATTGAGATATAAAGTAGTCGACTTCGGCAGCTGAAAGCCGAAGCCGGCGCCGCGACCCTTCCGGCACCCGGCCGCTCCACGCCAATGGACCTCGGCAGCCGAGCCTGTCCCAAGCCCCTCCGTCCGTTGCTGATGACGACTCTCATTATAGGTAAAATACAAGATGGCTATTCGACGCACGGGTCAGTTCCTGAGGACGGCTCACACTGTTTCACCATGTCGAACAATGACGCGACGAACTGGAGCCGGCTTCTCGCGGCGCGCGTCGTCGACTGCTGCCGGGCTGCTCCCTTTGAAGGGCATCCGAGTGCTTGACATGACACGCGTCTTGGCTGGTGTGAGTCTTTCCGCCGAGAGGTGATGTGCGCGGATTAATTGCTGATGAAAGTCCAGCCTTACTGTACTCAAATACTGGGTGACCTTGGGTGAGCCCTTTCCCAGGAGAGGGGTGGCCGGTGAGGTACTGACAGTCCGCAGTGCCGAAGTCATCAAGATCGAGCATCCCGTCCGTGGAGACGACACGAGAGCATGGGGTCCACCATATGCGACCTACAAAGCAGACTCAAAACACGAAGGACCGGGCGAGTCTGCGTACTTTCTAGGTGTGAGCATTTGCGGCCATTGGACAGTGCGGCGAGCACAGACTGACAGCACCAGGTGAACCGCAACAAGAAGTCCCTGGCTCTGTCGTTCCAAGACCCCGCGGGCGTGGATATTTTGCACAAGTTAGCCGCGAAATGCGACATTCTTGTTGAGAATTACATCCCCGGAGCCTTGAAAAAGTACGAGCTCGACTTTGACACCATTCACAAAATCAACCCGGGCCTCATTTATGCCTCGATCACCGGTTATGGCCAAAAAGGGCCCTATTCACAACGGGCTGGATACGATGTCATGGTTGAGGCGGAGTTTGGGCTCATGCATATTACGGGCACGCGCGACGGGCCTCCTGTCAAGGTGGGTGTGGCGGTCACCGACTTGACGACAGGGCTGTACACAAGCAACAGCATCATGGCCGCTTTGCTTGCTCGTGCTAGGACGGGGAGGGGACAACATCTAGACGTGTCCTTGAGCGACTGCCAGACGGCCACTCTGGCAAATATTGCGAGCAGTTGCCTGATCAGTGGGAAGAAGGACACCGGCAGGTGGGGAACTGCTCACCGTAAGTCCCGCAGCTCCTTTCTGTGAAGTTCTAGCTGACCAGTATAGCATCCATCGTACCCTACAAAGCCTTCAAGACCAAGGATGGTGACATCCTGTTTGGTGGCGGCAACGACAGGCTGTTTGGTATTCTATGTGATGGTCTGGGCAAGCCAGAATGGAAAGACGACTCGAAATTCAAGATCAACTCCCAACGTGTAGCAAATCGAGATGAGCTGGAGTCCGAAATTGAGAAGGTCTCAACACAAAAGACGACTCAGGAATGGCTAGACATTTTCGAGGGCAGCGGGATGCCTTATGCAGCAGTAAACGACGTACTGGGGACCCTCAACCATGAGCACACAAAGGCACGGAACATGGTCATTGAGGTGGATCATGCGGATTGTGGCCCGATGAAGCTAGTGAACACTCCGGTGAAGTATTCGGAGAGCCAACCTGGGTTCAGGAGTCCTCCGCCTACTCTTGGCCAGCATACCGATGAAGTATTAAGGGATCAGTTGGGGCTCGCGGACGCCCAAATTAGTGAGCTGAGGGAGAAGGGTGTGGTCAGATAGGGACAGCATCCCATAACCAATACTCGAATTAGTGGATTGAAATTCTGATAATCTAGTTCTCCATGCGCACGTACACCGATGCGGCTGTATAGCGGCTGCGTAGACATCTCACAGCAGTCTTAACGTCCATGTGTGAACGAATGTCTATAGGCCGACATTGGGACGTGGAGTATGTGAAGGTATAGGTCGGATGGGGTCGTCCGGAATTGTGAGCTTTATTCTGTCAATATTGGCAATGTAAGTCTTCCAGGGTCAGATGCAGATACATCTGCAGTTCTCAGGGAAGCCTTAAAAATTGCTGCACCTGTTACAGTCCGAGGCATCTCAATGGTGTATGTAGTGTCTATGCCCAAATCAGAGAAGCATGCCTGTGGTTGTACAAACATTGAAGTGAGGTACCATGAATTACCGAGTATGAAACACAATAAGCCGATGACAATAGCTCAATCCAACGGTCCCAACGTCGTCGATTCAAGGACAGGGTCTGCGGCTGAAAACATCACGTGATCTGCACGTGCGTCGTTCCTGCCGTTTGAGGTCAGACCACCTGCAACGACAAACGATCAACAGTAGTACAAACACTCGATGATAGCATCTAATATCGGATTGAGATCCTCCGAGCAGACCCATGTGAGTCGCCATTTCGAGTCTTCACTGAGACTGGTCATGTCGTTGCTGTCACTGACGTGTTTGTCGGCAGCTACACGAAATCATTACCAGTCAAGTTGAGGTCGTAGCGATCCAACATCGCAGTTATGAGTACGAACACAAGTGGCTGGTCGCCAGTGAATAAGGCAAAGAAGAAGCCTGAATTTGGAACGGAGAAAGGCAACACAACAATTGCGACTCCTCAGCCCGCTGCACCACCAGCGGGCCCAGTGGTTCCTGGCAAGGCAACGTCGGGTGCTCGCAATATCAGCAGTCCAGCTCCACCCTTGGGCATAGATAGAGCGTCATACATCCCTCAATTTTCAGCTGCCACGCAGATGATTCTCCAGCGGATGCGAGGCGAAGCTGGCGGACTAGCTGCTGCCCTGGCCTCTGCTGGAGGCTCGGCTGCAAAGTCCAAGGGTTCTGGGGCGACATATGCGAGCATTATCGGCGGCAAGCCCGTCAGCTTCAAGCAAGAGCCCGCATCAGCTTCATCCTCATCTCCGTCAACAACAACACCTGCGACTTTGCGTCTGCCCATGTCTTCCACGTCGAAGACATCCACAGTGCCGAGCCCATCTCTCATTCTCACAAACAAGAAGCGTCAGCTGGCAAACGATGAGTCTAGTGAAGCATCGTCTCTCGCTGAGACTTCAGATTATGGCGAGGGTATCAAGCGCAAGATCCTCAAGCCTTCGGCGTCCAACACACCCACAACCACCAAGTCAGGACGCCATATTTTGAAACCGGACACGTACGATCCAGCAGCGGAAGACAACATGAAGAAACGGAACCAGCTTGGAAAGAGGACTCCAGAGCAGGCGCTGTGCAAGAAATGCACGCGCATGCATAGCCCGGCGACAAACCAGATGGTCTTTTGCGATGGATGCAACGATCCTTGGCATCAGCGATGTCATGAGCCGTGGATAGGCGATGAGGTTGTCAAGGATCCAAGTATAAAGTGGTATTGTATTCGATGTACAGCAAGGAGGGAGAGATTGCAGCTGAAGAAGAAGATGACCGAGCCGACTTTTGGCCCTTTGCCGAAGACGACACCACAAGAGGTGAGCTGTGACCATCTAATTGTGTTTTCAGTACTGTTCACTGACTTCAACAAGAAACGTGCCTATTTCACCAGTCTGCCTCCAGCACAATTGGTCGACCTCCTCATACGTGCCACAGAAGTACACCCCGAGATGCCCATCTTTCCCTTAGAGTCAACACCCAGAAAGCCAGGTCTCGCTGGCATGCCCCGCGGTCTATTTGCTGGCACTTCTATGGAAGGTCTCTTCAGCCGCGGCGACGCGAATCCCACCGGACAAGTAAACTTCGTCCGCAAAATCCCCGCAAACGCAAAGAAGTCGACCATCGCGAAAGCTCGCGCTGGTCCAGGAAGCTTGCAAAGCAAGACGGCCGCCCAGGCACAGAGCAGCCGGTCTAGCGGACACCAACTGTTGCCCGAGGAAGAGGACGCGTCGTTTACGAAACTGTGGCCGAAACATGGGATGGGAATGTACAGCCGCTTGATGCCGGATGACGAAGATGACAGTCAGCTGGTGGATGGGAACGACCACAATTCGTTCAGCGTTATAGTATACGACGAGAGGGGAAAGAAAATCGAGGAGAATGGAGTCAAGGTCTAACGAGCTTACAGCTTCGGGAGTGACCCTAGAGACAGCAGATCAGTGTCTGAACTGTGGTGTAGCTCTGCATTATGGGCACATCAGCCACCACTTCTACATGTGCTACACTTTGGCATTGCAAATATTGAGATCCACATACAGTTTATTGCACGACGCAAAACATTGAATTAACCAGCTATGCCTTTGTCCACGGCATTATCTACCTCGCTGTCTAACTGTCCTGGATCATCTGATATGGTAGCACTTGGCCTCCTGCTCGACTGCGGTGTTACATACTGGCTCTCTGTATGCACAGTACTTTCCGCTTGCGAGGAAGCTTCTCCAGATGTGTATGAAGTCCCACTTCGATCCCTCACCATGACACCGGGGCTTTTGTCATCTGCGTTCATATCACCAAGCGCAATCGTCCGTTCGAAGTTGATTCCATGTTCCACATCTGTGACGCTGCTGACTCTCGATTGGCCACTTTCACCGGCCGCGCGAATAGCGTCATTTCCAATGCCATGGTTGGCCCGGCTCTGACGTTGGCTTCCAGTTTGAATCGAGATAGCGTACTGACGGAGATCTCTGCCGAGCGTGTGCCTGTGGATGGCAGTGTGCAGCATATTCCAGAGACTGTCAAGAACTCATGTCAGCAAGAGTCACTATTTCGGCGGTCTACATTCGAATGAAGAACACTCACCCAAGGACCAGGAGCAGTAGGTAGACTATTGGTTCCGAGAGTGCGGCCTCCATGCCCCAATATGCATATTCTGATGGGAACACACGCCGGAATCCAACATAGACCAAGAACTGAGCTATGTACCCCAGCGCGAGCAGCAGACGAAGTACTATTGCCCAGCCATGCCACTTCTTTTGCAAGCGGGCAACGGAATACAAATCGAGACAGCAGTCAACCGCGACAAGAGTCACGAGGGCGATGGCTTGCGGTCTATGATGTATAGTGAAGCACGTCAGCAACATTGGTCGCCAAGGCTCTTGTCTAGTAAGCGATCGAAACCACGCACCTTCGCTTATGTCCTCGATACCGCACCATGAACTCCACCATAATAGCAAGCAGCACACAACAAAGTCCCAGATGCAGCGCGGCGTTCCCCGCCCGCAGCACCAGCTTGCCCTTGCCCTCGATCCAGAACTGCAAGCATCCAGGTTGCCGCCTGTCGCGAAACGCCTCCTCGTTGATCGAGTTCGCGGGGGTGTATTCCTCCATGGGCGCTTCCTGGAAGTAAGAGCGTCGGCTGGGTGGCAGGGGCGGTCGTGGCGCGCCGTCGGACATCGTAGTCGAGGGGTGAGCAAGCAGCCCTATGCTCCCAATCGCTGTGGAGTTCGTTCTTGCCACTACGTGGCTACAATCCGTGCTGCTGGTGGTCCGAGTCGCTGCGCGTTGTCTTGCCCAGCAACCAAGACGCCTCAGACTTGTCACGCAGCGTGAAACCGTGCAGTGCTGTCCTGATCAAGATTCAATCGAGTCGCGATCGCCATTCCCCTTGGTAAGTCTTTTCGCGCAAGCTCGCAGTCGCCCTATCCAGCGTCGGGTCGGGAGAACGAGCAGGATGCCATCGGTCAACAGGTTGGGCTGCGAGCAGCTTGCTTTTCGCGGTGGCACATGGGACAACGTTCTTGTTGTTCAAATATCAGGGTCGTCGAACGGCGGGGCAGGATTGAGTCATGGCTGCGTGGCGGAGGAACGCGTGTCAAATGTGCATGTGGTGCAGCGGAAGTTGGTCTCGAATACGGAAAGAAGGGGTTGTTCGCATGGGAGATTCCGGGGAAATGTTGCTTGGCTGCATCGTGCCGAGACGTTACTCTGTGCCATGCATATATAAACTCCTCCTGTTTTTGTCGGCTGCCGGCGGAGAAAGGTGCCCCAGTAGAGGGTGCAACAAGCTTTGCGTTGGCTGCGGTTCATACTTCTTTTCTTGGGAATGGTACGCACCTAGGTGATGTCAAAGCTCCATTTGCTACCTAGGTAGAGTGGAACCGGCCTGGCCACCCGTGGACCTCTAGGTTCTCAGGGATCAGAGGTCACCGAACCCATTCAATATTAGGTTGACAGCCAGCCGCACCTCGTGCCGGAGCTCATGACCGTGAAGCATGGAGACCCCCTGCCGTATTAGGTACCAAAATGGAGAGCTTGCATCAGGTGCAGTGCATGCACGTCAATTGTGTTTCTAATGTCTTTCGGCCGAGTCCGATTAGTAGTCCAGTGTGCATCACAGTTTTGAGGCGGCAGCTGGCGGGTCATTTGTGGATAGCACAAAAACGCAAGTTTGACTTTGTTGCGAAATGCAAACAAAGTTATTGAATCAGCCTAGCATCCTACAAACGACAATGTCACGTAGTTCCGACCCACAGGCGCTCATCTCGAAGGCAGCTAGCTGCCTTGCGCTTTGATCACCGAGGTGGAGTTGAAGTGCTTGACAGCCAGGGAAGACTCGTTCTCTCCGCCGCAACGAGAGAAGAGGGAGACTGAGGGTTGATGATTGACATATCGAGAGCCAACAGGCACTGGCCCATGTGGCTTACACTGGCAAATGGACGACAGAATCATCTCTAGCAAAATACACGAGCACGGGCTCGTGCCTTGCCTGGCTCAGACTTGCCTTTTACAACGTCATTGTCGGCGAAAGCCAGATGTTGACATGACGAAAGGGTTTCTTTCGAAACATCACAATCGTCGAGTCATCTGAGCGTGTGCTTCGTCAACTCGGAAGTATCTGATGTATCATCACCGCCAGGCTTGCTAGATAGGTATGAGAGGTAGCAACGCAGTAAGTAGAAATCATGATAATGGTGTTGTTCCTTTCACTTTGCCGCTCTCCATCTTGGCTGTCCGAGATCCAAATTGAATCTGCACCGTCAGAGTCAGTACCTCTCATCACTCTGGGAGCTAAGAACACTCACCGCCCTCTTTTTCTCAGTGGCTACACTAGCCATGCCCAGCTCTAGGGCCAAAAGTCGCAAGACCCGCTTCTCAGGCTCTACCACGCCACCGGCCTGGCCAAAATCGCACTTCTCCCATGACGGTAATCCGATGGCCCAACGTATGAGCTCTTCGTCAAGAAATGGGAACCGAACTTCGCGGCCCCAGTGAGACATAGCTCTATCATCCCTGCCCAAATTGCGTTTGCCTAACCGACTAACGTCGAGCTTCAACTCGTCGACCAGGCCGGGATACCCTCGCCTTTGAAATGCTGTAGCGTGACGGACGTAACCTCCAAAGAGCTCATCGGCCCCGAGGCCTGAAAGCAATACTCGCGCGGAAATCGTGCATGGTGTAGAGCTGTCCGATGTGGCATCGAGGAACGCGGTGCCCTGACCTCGCGCCGCAAAATACAATGCACTAGCGATGGACAGGTCCATCTCTGTGTTATGAGGGAATATGAGTGAGGTGACTTCGCTCTTGTGACTGGTGTATTCGGAGTAAGGAATATTAACCTGAAAATTTGTGAGAGGCTGCCACAAAAGGTGTAGGGTGAGGTACAGAAGACATGGCATGCTTACTGCAATGAACCGCCAAGCCCGCCCAGAACAGACCGATTGGAGCTCAGCGAAGGACTTCCTTCCTGTTACTCTGTCTGGGCAAGCTTCGTAAATGTTAAAGGAATCAAAAGCCTCTTGGTCTCTTGAGTTTTTGGCATTGGCGACCACCCTGGGATTTTCGAAGGCGACGTTGATCAGATCGACAGCCTGATCGGCAGGCAGAAGATCGTGGCAGAGTCTGGCTAGTACAGTACAGTCCAGACCACCGGAGAACAGAACTGCAACCTTGGCTTGGGATGGTTGCTGATGCCTCGTGGGTGGAACTGGCACATTCAAGACACGCAGTCGGAGTGACTCGGTTAGCTGCTGCCGCAGCGCTCGTACCGACGACGATTCCCGCCCCAGTGGTGTTATCTCCGCCTCAGGTATTGACTCGTTAAATTTGCCGATAGCAGAAATCTAGATGGGTAAGTCGGACAGCAAGATGGAGATGGAATCAGCACTCAGAGCCTGCTGCAACGGTGAACTCACAAAGTTCGCGGCGTCCTCCTCTTCCAGCCACTGCAGCCTTGTGGGTACGGGTGAAGACTCAATCGCTGCGCCGCCGGGTTGTCTGGCTGCCAAATCCATCACATACACGCCATCAGCCTCGACTTCCTTCCATTCGGGGCCAGCAGAGTCCGCTACGCTGGACAAAACAAGTCCCAGTCCGTCCTCTTTGACGAGCAACGACCGTCGACCAAGGCGGTCACGACCAAAGTAGATCTTGCCCGAGGGCTTGTCGAAAAACACGAAGGCAAAAGGGCCATCGATGGATCGTAGCACGTTCAAGATAGCACCCTCGCGCTTGGCTAAAGTCTGGCGAACGGCGTTGTTGAGGAGCCCAGCAAGTGCCTTGCCGTCATTGCCCGCGATCGTGTGTTGGCGAAGTCTCCAGGCCTCGCCGTTCCAGCATAAGACTGATCCGGTCTCTAGGTCGACAAAAGGCTGCTGGGCGATGTGGTCGCCTCGTAAGGCAAGCACAGTGGAGGTGAAGGTGAGACTTGTTGTTGGCCCATCACTAGTGGCGTCACCGAGCTGCGTCTCATGCGTGGAAATGTGGTCGGGGCCGCGATTGCAAAGGCGTCTTTTCAGGTTGTCAGGATTTTTGTTCGGCTTGGACGAACTTATTATGGCGTAGATCCCACACATGGTATCATGATGTGCTTTGACAAGTGACACTAGGTAGGTTCAGTTGACGGTCGATGTTCAAATCTGATCAGCTGGAGGGTTAGGGTAAGACTACACAAAAGCCCCCCCCCCCCACTTCTGGGAGGAAAGATGAGCGCAAATTTCGAAAACCAATTTTTTTGACAGACACTTCTGGGTTTATCGCCGAATTACCACCATTCAGTCTTGAATTTACAATTCCTCAATATGAAATTAACAGATTGAACGCCACCGAGATCTCCTTAACATGATATTCGACATCTCGATACGTGAACTTGGGCTGATCTCGGGCTCAGCGCACGAAACAATTCAAATTCACATCGCTCTAAAGTCTAGAGTTTGTATCACCCTCTTTCAGCTGCATCACGATTGGATAATACGTGGGAGTGATCTATATCAAACTCGATGCCACCAAGAGAACACACTAGACATTCCAACCGCCACTCACAGGGTAGGCCACACCTGTCATGAAAGTACTCGCACTACCGAGAAGAAAAAGAACCATAACAGAGGCCTCCTCAACCTTTGCTGCTCGCTTGAAGAGCTGATTCCCAAAGACTACTGCTGGATCAAAGGCACCTCCAAGTTCCTTCGCAATACCCGCTAGCATTGGGGTTTCCGCCAATCCCCTGAATTTTATTGGCAAAACTATTCAGTTCAAAACAATGGTGCACTCATTCGACTTACGGGCACACAGCGTTGACTCTAATGTTCCTCTCTGCATTCTCCTTGGCGGCTGTCGTACTCATGCTGATGATAGCGGCTTTGGTGAGACCATACGGCGAGCTGAAAGGCGAGGGAGAAAGACCGGCCATACTGGCGATGTTCACAATGCTGCCTCCGTCCACAATATTTGGAAGTTGTGCTCGAAGACAATTGAAGATGCCCTTCAAATTGACGTCAACTATTAATCCAAGGCCATCTCAGTAACATTTGGGATGTCTGTCGTAATGGATCCCAAGATACCTAGAAGACGTCAGCCAAGTATCTCTCATGATCCCGGAGTCTGACACCGGCACAACATTGCTCAATGCAGGACCTAGATATTGGGTTCATACCAGCAGAGTTCACACAGCCATCGATCTTGCCAAAAGTCTCTTTGGTCTTTGCGATCCACGCGTCGACTTGGACTCGCTTGCAGATGTCGACAACCTCTGCGATGACTTTGGATGCAGGGTAACGTTGTGCAATGAGCTCCTGAGCCTTTTGCAATTCATCGAGTTTTACATCAGCCAGTGATAGGAATGCGCCCCGGGCAGCGAGACCCAAAGCCGCCGACAATCCGATCCCGCCCGCTGCACCAGTGACCGTGTAGACTTTGCCTTCCATACTCTCTGCGCTGGTAACTGACGGTCGAGTCGAGGAACTCGAAGAGATAGAGTGGTGCGGGAGGGGTGTGCTGGAGGGTTTTTGCGAAACGGCGGTAAACCACAAAAAATACATTGGCAGGCAAGGTGAAGATAAGGCACGATAACTTCGACAGAACAAGCGAGGAAGTGACTTGTCTAACACCAGAACACATATGGACTTCGGCCCTTTAAGAGGCACGCGAAACTGGACTCCAAGTCCGGCCACAGCTTCTCAAAGAAGGTTGAGATCTTCTCCTGCGGAACACTTTCTCCGGGACCGTATATACCCTGCCATGAGATTGTACCATGCGGAAGCATCCGCACTACAGACTGCAAAGCAAAGGGTCTAGAGCTCTGTTGTATCTTTGAAGAACCACTTGATGCCGTGACTAGCCCAAGAGTCTTGGGCGCAAGCGAGGCTCACCACAGACTGAAGTGGACGGCTGGCTGCTGTGGAGCCGCGGGAAGAGAACAATATCAAGGCCTCACATTGTAAATGACCTAGCACCAACAATGGTCTAGGACGCCCCACAGAGCATCCAACCTCCTGATCTGGTACCAGCAATACTTCCCAAGCTTCTACATTTTGCTTCTGAATGGTTGATAGATCGGGAACACCGTGTAACATGTTAGAAGGCCCGGCGGGCTGACCTGAGTGATCGCCGGAGCAGAGAGTGGTTGTCGGTGAGGTTGTGACATCGATACTTGACCGTTCCAGAACTCTTGAAGATCTGAGTCTTAGTTCAGGCTAATGAGAGACGATTCTGGAAAAGCCTTTTCGAGGGAAAGACACCGAGAGACAAATGACATGGCAATAGGCTTAGTCAGCAGACTTTTTGTGCGCAAAAATGAGCGGGACCGGCGCTTCTGTGAGTCATTCTGTTCTTTGCACATTATCAATAGCTCTTTTCTCATGAATTTCATGAACAGCAATAGCTGCATAGCTCAGGGGAAGAGCGCGGGGCTCATAACCCTGAGGTCCCAGGATCGAAACCTGGTGCAGCTAAATCACTTCTTTTTCGCACTTTTTTTTTTTTTTGAAGTCTCCAGCATCCAAGGCTCTCGCCATTGATACCTTGCAAACAGAGCTCAAGCAGTCTATGAAAGTCCAAACTTTACTTTTCAATGTCGACTTGAATTGTCTTCTTGCTACGAGGTTGAGCGTTATGTGCGTGCTTTCCCTCCAGCACTTCCACCAACCCTTGCTTGACTTGAGTCCCTAACATACCGGTACTGTTATATGTATCACTGCAACTTTCCTTTCGTCATTCTCTTTTGCTGACTCTTGAGAAGTTCAAATGAACTAGAATAAGCCACTTACTAAAAGTCCAACATGTCACTGCAGGTTTTGGCGCTTTTTGTCATGGTGCAAGCTCCTGCTGAGATTTGTGCCCACCTCCCCTGCATCTCGACCCTGACCCTGATTTGCTGATGTACACTATATATTGCTATTTGATGCATCTTACAGCTTTGATACGAATGTCTTAGCTCATTCAAGGTGCCTGGGGCAAGTATCTATGTGTCAAGGCAAATTGCTCTATGCTTGCCTCAAGCTTATTTACTGTCTTGTGACGTTGCCTATTGTATACTCCTCAAAACCATCACAGACCCTCAATTGGAAACAAGAGCGCTTTGGATATTCAAGCAAAATGTTTGTACTAGATTATATTATGTGTTCTGAATCCCTGTTAGGCATAGTATATACTGTGAAAGTGCGGCAGCACGCCTCACACCCGAGGTCCCAAGATGACTGCGCAGCAAGCTTAGGTTGTCCTCTTTACAACAAAAGCGCCCCTCTCAATGGTATTGATGACAATGTATCCAGACTTGAAGAACGGGTAGTGTCCCCAAGTGCCAACAAAGTCCACAACACCACGGCCAGGCAGAGCATCGTCCTCGGGGTAAATGTCGAAGTAGGCAGCTTGGGTAACTCCAGCACCGGTGGGGTCAGCCTCGAGAGAGGTCACATCCAAGACGTGGAGACCACCTCCGTAGTTGGACTGGTACGCAAAGCCATCAACGACAAACTGATTGTGGTCAATGCCCAGGGCGTACTCGTTGCGGTAGAAGCCAGTCAGCTTGGGGGCCGCGAGCGAAGTGATATCCCAGAAGTATGTAACAGGAAACTGCTGCGAGCCCTCGCCAGCTTGGTCATCCTCATCAAGCTCATCGTCAAGCAGGAGACGAGTCTGCCACTGCGTGTCGGTGACCCAGCCCTGGTGCGAGTAAGAAGCGCCGGTGTAGCCAGTGCGGGAGATGATGTTGGTCGCGTTCTTGATGGTAACGTCGTAGATGGTCAATGTGTCCTCGTTGTACGCGTAGCAGATGTCGCGGCCCACAAACTCAGTGTCGGGTCCGCGGTAAACCAGGCACTGGGCATCGTGCACGTAGCCATCACCAGCAGCGCAGCCAAGCGACGTCGGCGTAGATGGGTCGGTGAGATCGAAGAAGATCAAGCCGGAAGCACATGCGCTAGTACGCGGCTGAGCGCCAACGGCAACACCGTAGTTCAGCTCCTCGTTGACAACGGTGTTGTGCGTGCGGCCGACAGGGAGGTCGTTGAAATAGCCGGTCAGGTCGCCCTCGTTGTTGAAGGTGGTTGGACTGGCCGGGTCGAGAGTGAGGAGCTTCGACATGTCGAAGATCTGCACGCCATGGTTGGCGGCCTCGCTGCCGATCACGATGTAGTTCTTGTAGCCGCGAATTTCGCGCCAGATAATGGGCTCTGCGGTGGGATATTGCGGGAGGCGGCCGAGGTAGATCTGCGGTGAGGTTAACTTTCGCTGTGCGCTGGGTGTCGCCTCCAGGGTTTGACTTACCAGCTTTCCGTCCGAGCCGACTTCAGAGAAGGATGCGCCGTCGGCTTGTGCTACAGCGACGAACTCACGGCCCTCAGGAGATGTCCAGCCCCAGATTGAAGAGCCCTCTCCAGTGCCACTACCGAGGTCTGCGTGGCTCTTGAAGTCGTAGAATTCCATCTGGTTTCGTGTCAGTAGGCTAACATAGCAACGACTCCCTGTCACTGGAAAGGACTGAAACTCACGTTACTGCATCGGAAAGTGTTATTGGCGTCACCCGGGACGACGGCTGCGACTCCATCCACACAAGAGACGGGGGCAGCCCCCGCGAAGCTCTTGTAGGTGGAAGATTCCATGGCTCCAGCAAGTCTTTGAGCGTCCCATGAAGCCTGCAGTACTGTTAGTGATAGCTCTCAGCTCAAGCCACGTTCATACTCACAAACTTCTTGGACATGATCCCGTCCATGACCGCACCGCTGGTGTACTTCTCCTGCTTAGCCGGGTTGGCTATTTCGGACACAGCTGCCACCAAGGGCGTTGCCGCAAGGGCGAGGCTTCCGACCGACGTGAGTCTCATGATGGCTGATGTCGAGATTAGGCTGCGTATGAGTCGCGATCTGATGCACAACATGAGCCGAGGAGAATTTAGACCTGCCGACACGTGCGGGAAGACAACCACAACGAACGGTACCAAGCCTAGGCGCGAGCCATGCCCACCGACTTTATAGTCTGCAGAGCCCAAGAGGAAAGCATAATCTTGGCCGCTGTCAAGCAATGAGGTTATCGACTGCTAATCGGCCAGGATCCATAACCCTCCACATGGTAGGATCCATGCACGAAAGAGGTAGGTGTGAAGGAGACTCGATTCAATGAGTACACCTTGGTACCGTCACGACATGGCCGCTTAGGGCGGTCGGCAGTCACCAAGACTGGGCGCGCAGATTGCGTCGAGGCTTGGCTCTCTTGGCTTTGACAATCATCGGCGGTGGGTGGCAGGTAAGTTTTAGTAGGTCTGGGCGACATGCCTTGGCTGCTTTCTCTCGGAAAGCTGTGAGAGGTTGGATTTGAAAGCCTCCTCACAAATATCATCGTGTTGCCAGTGCGGCCAAGAGATAGCTGTGGGGCAGGTAGAGTGTTGTGCGCCTGTACCTGTGTGACTTCCTATCTTGGTTACGACATTGCAGGGAATGTGGTAGCGAGGCAGTGAGCCAAGCCGAGGGGAAGCTGACGTACAAACGGTCAACGTCGAAAAAACATAACAATTGAATATAGGCTGTATGGCAGAAGAGTCGCAATTGTCTTAACATGTTGGCCGACTGCCCGAAAATCCAATGGCAGTTTGAACGACAAGAACAAAACACCGATCGCACTCATCATTCATGTCGAGCAAACGCCCTTCCAATTGCACTATCATATCTCCGCAGCCTTGGCATCGAAATGTGCTGTCCCCGACTGGGCACTGTCTGAGCTGGTGATGCCCTCGACGATGCCCTTGCTCATCGCCTCCGTATCGATCTGGGGTCCTTGGTAGTTCTTCCTCCCATCTACGATCCACTGCACAACAGCGATGATCAAGACAATACCGAAAGCCACGACGGCGTAATTCATGTTGGTCCCTGTGACTGGTTTCTCGGGAGGAAACACAAACAGGACTGTTGTCAAGCACGTCCACGCGATGCCGACCTGTATCATGTTTCTATCAGCAAGACTGGCCTCTGAGAAAATCATGTGCTGGTTTGACTTACCAAGTTCGTGAACCAGCCCAACCAGTTAGGCATCTTAAAAGCTCGGGACTCGGGCAGCATCGTCCGGCCTCGCAAGACGTTGATCGCGGGAGGAATTGCGTACGTTACACCGAGCGCAACCACACTCGCAGCGGTGATCGCATTGAACGCGCTCGAAGATCCGAGAAATACGCATCCGAAGATTATAACCCAGGCGGCTGTCCAGATCAGGGCATTGAGAGGTACATCGAGACCACTGTGGACCTTGGCGAAGACACGACTGGCAGGCAGACCACGGTCACGGGCAAAGGCGTAGCTCATGCGACTGCTCGTCGTCATGATCGACGTGGTTGTGAACAGCATGCACACGATGGGAAACATGAGCAAACAGACTGCTCCAGCCTTGCTGCTTGTTGCATCGTACAAAATCTGCAGGAGAGGCCCAGCTGCGGATTCGAGGACGTTGTCGATGTCTTGCAAGACGAAGAGCAGGCACTAGAAGAACGTCAGAAAGCGAACCACGCATTGCGCCCGACACTGGATCTCGTCACACTTACCATCAGGAAGATGAATCCAGTGAACATTCCGATGACAATGCAGCCGAGCATGATCCTAGGACCTTCGATTTGAGGCCTTGGGATCTCTTCGATCATATGGATAACGGCATCGAATCCTGTCAGCGCGAAGGCCCCCTGCAAGAGGCCGAGGAGCCATGCCAAACCATCAGGCCAGCCACTCTCGTTAATAAAACCGCCGAAGACAAAAGAGGCGCTTTGATAGTTGGGAGTGGCACATGAGAGGACGGTGATGCAGATAATGGCAAAGCCGGCCAATGACCAGAGAAACGCAGCCTTATTGAAGTAGGGCAGTAGCCTGTTCATGAAGGCGTTGATGAAGAAAGCCAGGAGAGTGTATACGATGTAGATCAGGAACTGGTGCCATGACTTCGATTCGTAGTCCGGGTGCAGCAAAGAGATGACGCCTAGGATCAGCTGGCTGCCTAGGAGTCCACCGCTTGCCGTCAGACAGACCCAAGCCGCAACGTTGATCCAGCCTGTGGAGTAGCTGATGACTCTGGCGAAGCGCTTCCAGCTGATAATGGCAACCCAGTGATATTGTCCGCCCTGTTGAATATCAGCATGTCCGCCGCGGTATTATAAATTGCAGTATTTCTCAGGGAAGGAGACCGATGTGTCCAGCGTACGAGAAGCAAGGCCTTCTTTGAGATGCTGTGCGGCTGGAAGACAGGTTGGAGACGAAAGACTTACAGCTGTAGGGTATGCTGAGAGGAATTCTGCAAGTGAGGCGGCCAGACACAAGTTGCACAGTCCGGCCACAATCAGACCCCAGAGAATAGCACTTGCGCCACCTGAAGGAAGTGCCAGAGACAACGAGGCAGCGAGGGCGGTCCAGCTGTTGAGGATGGCGAAGGCCAAGCCAAGCATGGAAATCCTGCTAAAGTTTCTTTGCAGCTCTTGCTTCACTCCGAGGTGCTCGAGGGTCAAGCTTTCGTCGGCGACTCCCAGTCGTGACTCGCCGGCGATGCTCGACTCGCCCATCTTGGTTGTGGTGTTGTGGACAGTCGGCGCCGAAGTTGCGTCTTGAAGTCGACGTAGCGGGTGCGCTCAGTGAATTTGCCGGTATGCGTGCGCTCGAGGTCAGGAAAGATGTTCGAGAAAAAGGACCGAAATATTCGGAAAGGTCGTGAAGTGATGTAGCAATGCATGAGTGATCTTCTTCCTGACATCCGAAAACCTGGTAACTATTCTCGTCTGTACTTTCCAAAATCGGACTCGAGCTGGGGCAATGCAGGAATGCCAGAAGACGCTTCCAGCCGATAGGTAGGACGAGCCCCATGAACCCCACAGTCATCCTAGGAGATCGTCCACTGTCGTTCTCTTCCGGTGGCGTCCTGGCAGCCGCATGGCCCTGCAGCCCTCCAGTGCCCTTCTGAGCCACGTCGGGCTTATCTACGGTTGAAAAAAAAAAACGGCGACGGTTATCAATCGAATTCAGTCACAAAGTTTATTCCCCGACACGACGGCAGTACAGACGGCCCGTATGCTAAGCTTTGGGGCTGAAGCCTCCCGCTCTGACGCGAGCTTGGCCTCCATCAAGCCGCTGGCGTCACTCGTCGCTGTGCCGCAGACAAAAGGACCGCGTCAACATACTCGTCACAATACGAGTACTGACTTATGTCTTGTCCGCGAGAGAGAGCTCGTCATGCAGGCTCGAGCACACGACAAAGGTTGTCACCCATCGACATACACTGGACTGCAGCTTGACTGCATAGTTCGGAGAACTGGGACAATGGTTCTGAAGCCAACACTGCTTTTTCACCCCCTGGACAGACCCGGGCCAGCTTTGGACAACGAGAGAGTCCTGCGTCTTGCATACACAGTTCAGAAGGATGTCCCTCGTCTCTCGTCTCTCGTCTCTCGTGCGTTATTCGTCAGCAAGATCCATCGCCCCGTGGGGTGAAATACAAGAGTGGACCGTCTCAAAATCTTTCCCCTGTTTCGGTAATCTGGTCCCTGCTTCGAGACCCACCCGTTTGCTATCCACCCTTATCGGTGTTGAATAATTCCATTTGCACTGCGAATTCAGTGTCCATTCCTTATTTGATGGGTAAATTTGGCCGAGCGACGACCTAGCTTTCGAAAGCACGAGTCATGACTGACGGCTCAACACGAGGATTCCTGTTCAGCATCCGCGTCTTACTTGAAACCTTGACGCGACCGAACTACCTATTGGTGTCGCGGGCAAATAGTTGGTGATTTGGCAGCAAAGGACAACATCAGCGATCGTAGAATGTGATGGAACCACGATCTTGCGGGGAAAAGACCTGGAATATGTCTATAGAAAAACCTGTCTACCCATACCTTGGAACTCGCTAAAGGAAAAATGCAATGCCAGCGAACGCCGCCACACAAGCCACCGCCAGGCCGCTCACCACCTCGCGAGTTGCGTCAGACTTCGTCGCAGCAGACGAAATGCCTCCTGCTGCAGCAACTGTGAAAAAATCAGCCGAAGGCTCCTGGACGCCCATGAGGGGCTGCTGACTGCCCTCCACGCAAAACTGGTCCGGGTTGTTGAAAGCGGCATCCACGGCGCGCCTCCATACTGCCTCGGGGCCGTAAATCATCTCCTTGGTGTAGAAGAATTTGCAGTTTGCTGGCTGGTTCAGGAACTGCAGCGGCGTCTGGGCGTCCGCATGAGAGAAAGCGTTCTTCCCGTTCACAGCGCCGGCAGCACCGGGTGTGGCCGCTCGGTCGAGGGCGTAGCCCTCTGCCAGCACGACAAGCTCCGAGCCTCTCAACTGCGTCTTCTGCTCTGGCGTGGCTAGGATGAAGGCCGCCGTTGCTGCTTGGCTCAGGTCTTCCAGCTCGAACACCTGTGCGCCTTCTACGCCTCCCATGCTCTGCATCGGGCCGGTCTGTGGGCGACCGCCGACGGCGACCGTCTTGATGTTGTTCTGCATGATCATCAAGTATGAGAAGAGCGTGCAGGTCGAGCCGCAGAAACCGTCTGTCAAGATGACCACGTTTTCAGCAGAGAAGACGGCTGGTGGTGGGTTGGCCCGGCTTCCTATGCCGGTCAGGTTGAAGTCCGAGGACGGCTGGTTGTTCGGCGTCGACTGATACGCCGTGAACGTATCTCCCATGAGCGTGACTGGGGATATGATTTGCTCAGTAGTGGTATAGTTCACTCTGTCGCCAGCGCTGAATACACCACCAGGGAGCAAGTTACTTCCGACGACAGGACTTTGTGCCAGTGCAGCCAGCGCCAATGTCTCTTGCGAGACATTCCGCCCTAGCGTCTGCCCATTCAAAGCGAGCATTTTGTCTAGGTTGGCACTTCCAATGGTTGCCATCTGCACCAGACTCTCCGATCGGCGGAGGTTGTTTGCCTGGAAAATAGGCGTCCCAGGAAAGATTTGGCTGTACAATTCATAGCCTGCGATGACGAGACCACCACCGTTGCCCGACACATCGATCACAAGCCGCTTCTTTCCGGCTGCCTTGGACATGGCCAAGAACTCTCCAACCATCGTTTGAAGGTTAACCACGTACTCCATAACGCTGAAGTTTGCGTTACCTGGGGCGAAGCCGAGGACTGACAGCACAGCGACATCGTCATATCCCGCTCCCGTCAAGAAATACCCAGAAGTCGTGTTCGCGCCACTGTCGCGGATCGCAGGATTGGGAAAGTTTGGAATTGCCGGCGCTACGGGTTGGGAGGGGCCTTGAGGAGGAGCTTGTGTGGGCATTTGCATCCCCGCACCTGTTCCGTTTGAAGCAGCGGTTAAAGGATTGCAAAACCTGTTGTAAAAGTCCTCTCCGGAGTTCACGCCAGTAAAGTCCGCAGCTGCCCTGACGATGGCATAGCTGTCCTGTTTGATCGTCTGTCCGTTGTCATACTCGAATGTCAGGCTGTCACCTTGATAAAGAATGGCATTTGCGATCGGAGTGACGGCCTCGGGGTTGGCGTAGCTTTGGAACATGGCGTTCCACTGCGAGTCCTGGTCTTGGGTGTTGACGAACTGCAGACCCAGACTCGACACGAAAGCAGCGGCGTCTTGCCCATTGATCTTCGTGACAGCTGGGGGGAAGCCATTTGCGCCAAGCGACATGCTCACGTTCCCGACCGTCGTCCGGGTACCGTTTAGCACACCTTGATATTATTCAGCATAGTTTCCAATGGTTTCCAGCACACATACGGGGCTGGATTCTACCGACTTACCCAGATTGTACAGCTTTGGCGTCTGTTTGCCATCGGGAGATACGGAAATCAAATCCATAGCCAAGTCGTTGCGAAAACTGAAGGCCTTGAAAACGTCCGGTCGAAAGGCGTAGTGGCCATCATGAGCGGAACTGATGAGTCGGACTATCGTCTGCTGGAACTCGTACTCGCTCTGATATCTGCCGGCCGTGACATTGGCCATGATGGCGTCGAAACCACCATTAATATCGGTTGCCGGAAGTCCATAGCCCGCGGGTGGGTTCTTCAAGTAGGCGGCTGTACTCTCCCATTGCGAGAATGCCTTTATGCTGTTGATAAGTTGCACCGCTGGCCCTTGTTTGTTGGGAACGGACTGTAGGCAGGCGATTGCAGTTGCTGCCGGGACCCTTGGTGGTGCTTGAGGAAGATTGTCAGGTCTATGGAATTTCTTCCAGATCTCGAGAGGCTTTCTCACAGTTGGGATTCGCTGCTTTCTGTTGGGTAAACGCCTGTGACACGGCCGCACACGCATTCGGATTGCCTGCAGGTAGCGGCCCGCCAAGTTGACGGCCCGCCAGCTGAGGCGAGGGCGATGGAAAAGCCCATACCGCCGGAATTAGACTAAGCAGCGCTGCTGTTTTCATGATGAACGTGGCCTCGGGATCTATTACGGAAAGAAAATATGTAGCAGCGCCTGGCCGTCTACCTAATTACGAACGCGTGCGAGCAGCAAGGTAACAACCTGCCACAAATTAAAGGAGATCACGGGAGATTTCCCAGAAACTAGGAGCTAATGGTATGAGTCTGGGTAGACTTCTGTTTATAAAACGAGCGACTTCACGCTTGGCTGCCAAGAAGGGATGTCCAAGATGCTACCGGGCTGAAACAGTTTCCAAGTGAAAAGCATGGGCGAGCGAGCACCACAACCAGACTACTTCGTGGTCCGATAAGAATGGACATTACTTAGCTTTCATATTTTTGACGTGGCTTTGTCGAGAGTTTTGCAATTGAGATTTGAAGTTCGAACCTTTCGGTGGACGATTCGAGCGCGGGGGATGTGCCGTCACTTCTAGGCTTTGGTCACAGTTCGAGCTCCGCCGGAGTCCGCACCGCGCCGAGCTTTCGATAAGAAGATCTTGGACTTGGAGACGTCCGAAGACAGATCTTGAGTAGCATCGAGCATTCCTCAGAATGGAAATTCTGATAATCCTGTTCGTGGCACGGCTCACACTCACCAGATGGAAAGCCGGCCTCTTCACGTGCTCGCTTATCACTTTGAGCTAGTTCGGAAACACGTTCAGCTAAACGAAGCACGGATACTTCGTACTAGTATGTAGTTAGGGAAGACTTGGCATCTCATATGTGTAACACCAGGCGTCCGCCTATTGCTGTTCGGTGCTTGAACACATGACAATTACTGTCCCCATCCCATTTTCCGACGTTCCCCACCATTAAAGTCTGCTCAAATGCGAGTGAGTCTCGTGCGATGCACTGTCACGGAATCGATTTACTCCGAGCAGGACTGACTAAGGCGGATCAGTATTAGCTGAATCTGGTAGAAGCCCAGGCAAAGGTCTGTGCGGACGGAAAGATTATGTGCACAGGCGACACGCAGGCTCGGGAACCAATACAGTGGTTCCCCCAGAAACAGCATGTCTGGGAATAGCATATTCCCGTGAAATAGCACATGTTTTCCGGTCTGACTACTATTTTGGTGAAGATTAGCATAAACCTGAATATTCTATTTATTCTGGGGAGATGTTATCCCCAAGGGGGGGCGGTGCCGTGGCATTTTGGGTAATATTTCGACTATTTGGGTCTTGATTTTCGGCGTTGAGGCGGCTACTTTTATGCGCCAAATGTTATCTTCGGGTGGGTATCTATATAAGTAACACGTTCCCACCAGATTTTGGTGCTGTTATATTTGATAAATAAATTTGGGTGTGAGTGTGTGCTGGATGTGGCTGTGTTGAAGTACTGTTTTGGGTGAATATGACCCGTACGCAGGGAGGGGTATACTCTCCCTGGTCCTTACCACGAACAGCATACTCCCCTAGAATAGCATATATTCTCCGGTCTGAGTCTCATGCTATTCGTGGGGGAACCACTGTATCCACATCTTTTCCAGCGGCCTTGTACAATTCTGGTGATCTACAAAGGAGCTGTTAAATTTGCGAGAGCGAATACTATACCAATCATGACACATTACCATTGTTCTTGAAATATATGAAAGCCTTGCTATGATCGTCCGATTTGATCCCTCGCGGCAAACAATGACATCCGGGGGAAAAGTCTCGAATCAGGGGCAGCGATTGGTCCCGTCAATCGAGCAAATGCAGATCAAACCGGGCAATCGTTGCCTTCCATACTAGTAGTTACTTCGTGCAGAGCCTCCACGTTCGTATCAATTTGTCTTTCCAGGGTCCAAGTAGCGTGACAAACAAAGTCTACTCCTTGCGTAATTCGTTATCTCTTACTTGAGATATCAAGAGGCACCCTGCAACTCGTTGGCAGACGAAGATTAATCGTAGTGTCATCATACTTCGTCAAGCAATGCAGATTGAGACAGCATCTGCAGTGAAAATTGAGGCCATGGCTCGAAGCGTCCCCACTCTCTCGAACTCGGCCTCGATGGGTAATTCGCATAGCAAGATGACAGTTGCCATAGGTCTGCGTCGCCGGCACCAAGGCCTTCTTTGTGGTAGCTCTCTCTACTTGAACAGTCGAATGGATTTAATTCGACAGGCACTGGACTTCTGTCCCAGTGGGTGTTTCATCATCCCCGTCAAACTCGCTCTTGGTATTCAGTAGCCTCAGTCGACCGTACAGGCATTTGAATGCGACACAGCTGCAACTTAAATGCGGTCTGAAGTTTCCCTGCAGGTTGATGTCTATCGGCCAGCACCAATTCGATGATGGACTGATCGACTCTGACCTCCAGAACCTAGCTGAAGCGTATGCATCAAATCCGAAGGATCCACCGAGGCGCCCTCCATCAATGTGCAAGACCACCACAGGCCTCGATACCGCAGCTATCGGTCATTGGAGTTGCGAGCTTCGAAACCTCGTAAGAAGCATGAGATCGCGGACAATTGGTCCTAAATATTGGTCAAGTGTCGCCTAGTCTGGTGACGCAGGGCTGCATCGTGCCACGTGATGAAAACAGCCGGACCGCCTTCGAGAAAGGCAGGATCTGACGCTCGTCAAGCTTGCTCTAGCTTTACTGATGAGTTGTGGTCTGACACACCCAAAATACTTGCCTTTGGCAAAAGTGGATAGTCCGTGGCAGCATCATGCGCTCCTACAGGACTCAGTCCCGGCTGTTGAGAGGCCCTCCAGCGACCTATCGCATTGTGCAATCTGCGCTTGCTGATTACATAGAATGCGCCCGATGTGCCATTAGTGAGGTGCCTTTCGCTGTACTCCATCTGGAAGTATACACGGACAGTCGACCAATGAATCACGATACCCAAGACGGCGCGTGAAGACTGTTTCGTCGCGAGTCATGGACCGGAGACGACGTGTGTCAAGCACCTTCTGGTGTCCGTCGATGTTTGACGTCGTGGTTGTGAGCAAACTCATTCAACTTCATTTATGGCTTAGAACAGCGTAAGGCTCGACTGGTCCAGGGGCTCCAGAGACCCAAAAGCTCTCGAAAACTCGTCCTCTTGAACACCTCACAGTCGATTATAGAGAGGTATCTTCTTGGCTTCGGTGATCAGGCTGTCCAGCTTGATACTGTTGCACATGGAGCAGAGTCTCGACATAGACAAAGTTTTAAGCGGAAGAGGATTCGCAGAATAACCTTTTCATTAGACCTATTGTCACAACGTAGCCCACGAACAGCCGGGTTCCACCTGTTCGATCACTGAGGCTTTTCTATCGAGACACAAATCAGAAGGATCAATTGCTTCTGCCGGTGGTCGGTAGGAACCAGGACGCTGTATAGTGGTCTGGGAGGCAAGCATTCCAGGTATTACGGCAGCCCAGTGTGGGTGTGTTGGGCAATTCGACGGTCTGGTACTGACGTACCGAAGAAGCATGTAGAATAACATCGCACTACTGAATCTGGAAAGTATCAGAAAAGTCTATTTTATGATCCGCATGTGTGCGGTCCCGCTGATCTCCTGCGTGGTAGATCATCGCCAGGACCTAATCCCTAGCCACTGGCAGATCCCTGTTCTGGCTCTAGTTGGATGAATCAGCCTGGAAACCTTCACATGAGAGTGATACCAGTTCTTGCAAGAAGTTGACAAGAGCGACGTTGGCTCGTGCCGTTGGTTCCTAGTGTATTTGACGGGCCGCAACGGCAAGCTCGGGATGTCACCTGGGCATGATACTTCCAAGTGACGTGCAAGGATACGGCCTACGCTTATTTTAACTTCATCCGCTGCGGCCGTCATTGTCCGCGGGATAAGCAAAATCTCCATTAGTGGTTTCGGGTATTTCCTATATTACTATGTGCGTCCCAGAGCTCTCGAGTCTCGTGCAGCCCATACCGAAAGAACTATCTCAGGGTAGTACGCAACTGATCCCGAGTTGGACTTGGGTAAGAATGCAATAAGTATATACTGTCGTTCCAGCACCTCTGAAACTTAAAAAGGCCTTCGACCCCAGACCGCCTTGATCTTGAAGGTCGCATGGTGCTTACCCTAGAGTAAAGACTGGATTAGCCCATGACAAAGTCGCTGAATTGAAGGACCTGTGGGACCCCGAGCATGGACTCACGGAGCGGATCTCCCTACGCAGCTGGGCGATGTATACCAAAATCTCTTCCCTGGACCAGCCCGCAATCACATTGGCGATGAAAAGTACGTATCCCTCAATGTCACACACCAGGGCGGCCTGACTGAGCTGTCCTATCGTCCGCAACCTTTCGTCTTCAGGCCAGCTGCCAACCGGGGCCTGGGACTTTCGTCAGCAAGGCGTTGTAGCAATATGAACATAGCTTCGTGTGAACCAGGATCCAAGAGCGACGGCTGACCTTAAATTCGTGTTCTCCGATATCGACGAAGCCAGCAGCTTGCATCGCCGCTCTTTGAGTTCCTTCGTCGACGACCATGAAAGAGCGCCCCATCACCCGGCCACCCTCTTCAAAGAATCTTCCCCACTGAGAAATGGCGCTCTTCTCCGCAACAGTGCCATCGTCGGCGACCATATGGGGCGATCCCTCTACGCTCTCTATCCAGCCTCCGGGTTTGGTAGCGGCATATGCTTCTTTGAAGAGCTCGGTCCAGTCCACGATGCTGCCAACAAGGTAGCGCAAGTGGATGAAGTCGAATGAGGCGGCCGAGAACGTCCATTCTGTGGTACAATCTTCTATCTCGAACTTCAGATTTGGTGGAACCATGTCTGGCTGGATGGGCGAGATGTCCGTGCCTGTAACTTCGGCTTCCGGGTGCTCGTCCGCAAAGTCGATTGCCCAGGCGCCACTTCCTGTACCAACGTCAAGAACCCTCTGCTAATGTGTCAGTGAAAATGGCAAGCACATGTGTGCTTAGGATCCGTCGTACCTGGACGTTGTCCCCAAGAGGAGCAAAGTGGAGTTTGTTGTCGAAGCATACAGTCAGGAAATGATGATTTATATCCAAAGCCTCGATCTGCTTCTCATCATTGGTGCCCCTTCATGACAACATTTCGTCAGTGATTGCAGTTCAAGACTAGTGCGAGATGGGGCGCTTGTACCAGTAGTTTGCACTACCAAATGTATCACTGTGATATGTGCGGCCATGAAGCTTTCGATATTCAAGAATGCTAGGCGTGAGGGAATCTGTGGAACTGGCCGCGTCTCCTAAAGCTGAGTCTGTGTCTGAGAGGGCGCCCTCTCGCAAGTGTTGATTCTATGGACAATGTTGTCAGCGTCTTGATTACGCTCCTTAGTGGTCTTCAACACCCACTGCGAGGTCCGTCCAGAAGCTTGGTGGCAGTAGTCCAGTATCGTGCTCGTCTGCGCGCTCATCTTGGTATTGTCCAACTTCATCGGCAGCTCTCTCCTGCACTGAAGCTCCAGCTGGAGTATCCGCCGGATCATGCGCGGGGAGTTTCACTGGGTTTCCCGCCGGCTCGGAAGTCCCCTCCGAAGCCGTCTGCTTGGCGACATCTGGGGGCTCATAAGTCGACATTTCAGTTGGTGCGATGACGGGATAACGAGTTCTGTAGTAGAAATACGAGGCAGAGTGTAAATTTTGATGCTCTTGAGAAGCTGGTGGTGTGCTGACGCAGACTTCGACATACACTGTGGTCGAATTCATCCACCGGACATAGAACAAGGGGCGGGGCTACAGCGGCTTATACAAACCTTGGAAGCTCGCATAGAGCTCCTGCAAGATTGGAAGGTGGTACGACGTCAAGTCGCGACTCACTGTTGGTTCGCCAGGTCCAGGTGGCTCGGCTTGGCTTAGCGTGTGCATCTACTCCGTACACCATCTCGAGATGGGCCCACTGACAGTTGAGTACCGTGCCATAGTTTATGTGGCTTGACTGTTGTGTGCCATTGCAGGTGCGATGTGCGTGGGGGATGGCAAGGACGGGATGTCTCTGCCCACAGCAGGTATTTCAGCTCAAACCACAACCTTGAAAGCAGCCGGATAATTGAGAAACTCGTGGTATCCCAGCAGGCGACTGCACGTACTGTGGTACTTTGTAAGTGGGGCCGACCGCCTCGAATCGATCATTGAATGTCCCCAACTCCAGGGCCTTCAGGAGATCCTCAGCCACCCTGGCCTCTCAGTCTGCCCCTTTAGGCTCCATCGAAGCGCCACGCGGCACGGCCATCCGCCTCCCCAGGCTCGACTTCAAAGATTCCTGATGCAACACGGTACAATGGCGCAAATATCCTCGCAAGATTCGCACTATTAACATGTGTAGTAGCGCGATATTGTGCAGCCTTGAATGTAGTTGGGGTTGATGAAATGGTGCCGGCTGTCGCTGCAACTAACTACCTAGGGTAGGTAGTGCACGAGAGCCGGCACAGCCAAGCTACAGTGGCCAGCGGAGTATTAGAAGTCCGGACGAACTGCCGGCCTTGTCTTTCCCCGTCATGTAGCCGTTCACCCCGCCTGCGGCGGCCGACTCCGGCAGCGACGACATCGCTACGACTAGTTGAATCTCATAGTAGATATAAATCACAAATATATAACTCCCACAGTAAGCAATACATGTCCACGCACGCACCACCAAAGATTCGCATCATGTCTCCCGCAGCCGCTGCGCCAGTGACCCCAAGCTACACCATCGCCAGTATTCCGGCCGACGGAATCGGGCCCGAGGTCATTAACGCAGCCATCACCGTGCTTAAGACTCTCGCAGAAACGCTGGACACTTTCGACATCGACTTCACGCATTTCGACTGGAGCTCGGACACCTACAAGCGTACCGGCAAATACATCCCTGATGGCGGACTGGACGAGCTAAAGAAGCACGATGCCATTCTATTCGGAGCTGTGGGCGCACCAGGTAAGCTGCACGGCAAGCTATCGTTTATAAAGTAGCTGACCTAGCACCATGAAGATGTTCCCGACCACATCTCGCTCTGGGAGTTGCGTTTAGCTATCTGCCAGCCCTTCCAGCAGTATGCCAACGTCCGTCCAACCAAGGTGTTTCGCGGCACGCAGTCACCACTACGAAACTGCAAGCCCGGTGATCTTGACTGGGTGATCGTGCGCGAGAACACTGAAGGCGAATATGCGGGCCAGGGTGGAAGATCTCACCGGGGCCAGCCTTGGGAGACAGCCACAGAGGTGGCGATCTTCACAAGGCACGGCGTGGAGCGCATCATGCGGTTCGCGTTCGAGACAGCGAGGAGTAGGCCGCGAAAGCTGCTGACCGTAGTGTCCAAGAGCAATGCACAGCGCAATGGGATGGTGCTGTGGGACGAGATCGCTACTGAGGTGGCGAAGGAGGTTAGAACATCCCCTGGCTCAATCCCTCGAGACGCTTTCCAATACGTGCGAAGTCATGGTATCTGTCTTAGCTGACGATGAGGTTTTAGTTTCCTGATGTGACCACCGATAAGATGCTAGTCGATGCTATGACTTGTCGTATGGTGTTGAAGCCCGAGTCGGTCGACACTGTTGTGGCCTCAAACTTGGTGAGTATCCTGCCGGTGCTCCCTCAAACCAACATTAGCAAGCAAACTGACGTTCCTGCAGCATGCCGACATCCTCTCCGATCTGGCGGCGGCACTAGCGGGTAGCATAGGCATCGCGCCGACATCAAACCTTGATCCCACGCGCAAGAACCCCTCCATGTTCGAGCCTATCCACGGGTCTGCTTTCGATATCACAGGTAAGGGCGTTGCGAATCCTGTTGCGAGCTTTTGGACAAGCGCGGAGATGCTGGCCTGGTTGGGCGAGAAGGATGCAAGCACGAAGCTTCTGGATGCAGTGGAGCGCGTGTGTGAGAAAGGCATCGTCACAGCAGACCTGGGGGGAAGTGCGAGAACCGCGGATGTGACCGAGGCTGTGGTCCAAGAGATCAAAAGCTCTTATGGGAAGGCGGCCAAGGCCACGTAGACCATGACGAGGGACGACAAGTTTTGAACGACAGTCTGTATGGTACACCATGTGAGGTCGTCGCCGTCTTTTAGTAAAATGTAAATCCCATTGAAGAGTCTGCGCTGCCAGCCTGAGCGAAGTTCGAGAAATCCAGAGCACTAAGAGGATCAAATAGCCAGCTCTGATCGTCTAGGTCAACGGCATGGTCTGTACTCTGAGGCATGATTGTGGCATCTGAGAGATAGTCTGCACCAAGCAGTCCCTCATCTGAGGCAATCTGTGGAACTTGTGGTGTGGCTCTGAAAACACCCGTTGAAGAGGATCTAATTGCAGTGGAAACTCTTGCATTAGCGCTCGGGCAACTATATGTAACAGTTTGGTTATCATGGCGTCTTTGTGGGTGACTTACATCCGAGCATCGCTTATATCTGCAGGGCCAAGCTGTGGTCCTGACGCAAGGCTCGCGTGCGCGAAGCCTCTATTCGAGGATGCTGCTGGAACCCTGTTACTTCTGCGTCTGCCAGCATCGCTTAGAGAGCCCAGATCAGGTGACATTGGCTCGGCGGAGTTTGAAGCAGGAACGTGTCCAGAAAAGGGCTGTGTCGCCGCACTATCCTTCAGACCTGCTGTGTCTCTTTGCTCCAAAGCTGACATTAGGTGTTGTACAGCCTGGGAACAAGTGGCCGGCCATGCTGTGCCACGTTTTGAGAGTTGCTCGAGGATCCGGAGTGAGCGTTTTGCGTATCTGAACACTCAATTAGCAAGACCCCATGTCTTGACGACCGCACCGAGGAAATGAATACCTTTGAGCGGATGAAGGGCTAGTTTCTCCCTGCAGCGCTGCGAACGCAAGAATAAAACAACTCATCCAGACCGACCATGTTATCAACGGCCACGCCATCAGGGCTTGCATAGGCGCAGTGTTGTGTGTGACTGATTCCTGGCTCAAAACTCGCCGGTCGTCCAGTATTTCGATTATTGCTCTTGATGCATGAATGCAAGCCTGAAGAGCCGCCCTGGAAGCGAACGTCGCTGGCTTCTTGGCTAGAAGGGGTCTGTTCAGAGCAATGGTAGACTCATGCTTAAGGACCGAAAGCAACGTGCTGTGGAGAGCTGACATAGGCTCGTGTTCATGAGTGGACGCTCCATCAGACACCCCGTCTTCTTGATCCAACTGATCGTCCATGACAATATCATGTACTTCGTTAGACCATCCAGTAAGCCTTGATTGTACATCGAATGCTCTTTCTATCGTGTCCTTCCTTTTGTGAAGTGACTTGTGTCGAAGTTCCAGGATCTTCCCCCGTATTTGGGCATGTTTTGAAAGCAGTGCGAGAACTCGAAGCTGCCTTTGTCCTGAGCCAGACTGTCAATATCATCGTTCTGACAGGAAACCAAAGAGTAGTCTAACAGACTGACCGTCGTCTTTGTTCTGGTGAGGTATCTCATTTTCTGCTGTGCTGTGATGAGACTCTGATGTGGGCAGACAAACATCGACGTCGTCGTCTTGAACGTCTAGAGGCAGACCGAGGGCTTGACAGACTAGCCTCTCTAGGCAATAGAACGACCACCAAATTCTCTTCCTCATCGATATCTCATAGAGACTAAAATTGGGGTACCTTTTTGGACATCTGTGGAGACCAAGGTGGTAGGCCATTCTCACAACGATGCCACCCAACCTAGAGGCCATATTGAATTTCAGCATTGAAACCAAGAACAGCTCCACACACAAGGCGGCCTGTATATTCTTGAGAGACGCCGGGGTTCCCAGGTTGAATAGCATGCTTGACGCAACATGGTCGAGATCGAGGAACAGGAGGTGCGTTGGCACCGGAACTACATTTCCCGGAGAGTGTAATTGACGGCCGTCGGCCAACGAAATCGAGACCAAAGCCCTCACAATGGCAGCGTCAGGCGCACTCAAGCTCCTGAACCCATTCTCAGCAACTTTCTCAAAGATGTCAAGCACATCTGGACCGTGAAGGAAAGGAAACAGCGGATGCCAGATCGTGAAGTAATTTCTGGTCCATGAGACCAATGCCTCGAAAGTGACAGTGCCAGGCTCGGAAGAGATCTCGTCATCCCGCCAGAAGGATGCGCGAGCACTGGCACCATAATCATGAAGGTTTCCTGGACCAGACTCAAGAAGCTGGTCGTCTTCGCCCGGAACTAATTGAGACTGCCCGCGAGAAGGCTGACCGGTGCTGCGAGCCAAGATATCGTAGACAGCACGAACGAAATGGATACCCGAGCCACTGCCAACAAAGCGAGGAAGTCCTGGCGAAACCCCATCGCGCATCAAGCCAGTCTCTTGGTTTCCGGCATCGTTGGTTGCTCCCGTGCGTCTTCGCTTCTTGGCCCGCTCAGCCAATCTGGCATCTGTAGGTATCGGCAATTCAGCCTCGTGGTGCTCAGGCTCTGGAGAGAGGCTCATTTGACGCTATCTAGGCAGTAGGTCTCTGAACTCGTCAATAGGTACTCGGCTTATCTTGTACGAGCCGAGCTTAGAGGTTGGTGCAAGAAGCGGCTGCGCCAAATTCAGAGGGCAATGCCCTGAGAATGGGTGCAGTGCCGGGCCGTTCAGCGGTGTCGGCCCGCCCGACCCGCTCCGAGCACGGCCTTGAGGGCCTCTAAGGGCTGACCCGCTCATGTTGGAACAACCTTGAACTGCTGGATGTGTTGGGAGGAATGTCTCAGATAACATTTTAGCCGATTCAGTGACCTTCAATTTGAACAAATGCTGCAAGTTCACGCACGGGAAGAAGTTAGAAATATATGCTTTTATTTGCATTGGCGAAGCTCCTGGCTTTGCTGCGCTCTGACGCTGGTGATAGCGGTCGACGTGCTGCATTTACTAGACCGGAAGATGACCGTGACGCTCGTGATGCACGATCTAGCACACCAAGTGTGCGCTTGCTTTTTCGTCGTGAGGATCTAGACCTGAACTCTTGCACCTGATGGTGAGGCTGTGTTGAGGGTCTCTGTTGGTCACCGTCTTCACAGTTATGGCTCACAGGCTGACTCAGACTGCTTTCAGAGGCCTCGAGTGGTGGTCCGACCATATCCAAGGGCATTACTTCGGGCGCCTGATGATGAACAGCAACTGGCGCGTAGTTGTTTGGTCGCATGGAGTCAAGCCAAGCTTTCGCCTGCCCTCGATTGCCCAAAGGTGTATCGCACCAAGTAGCCACCAGCTCTGCTTTCTCCAGCTGCGTTGTAGGCGTATAGTTGGAAATGACAGACGCTCGCATCGCTTCATTCAAGGACTGGCCATGATAGTCGTCCTGTGCGACTACTCCATCGTGTAGCTCACGAAGAGCGAAGAAGAGCGCTCGTTCTGTCTCCGCTAGCCGCTTCTGAAGGTTGCTCACGTATCCAGCTGGGATACCTCTTGATCATGCTCGGTCAGGACTAGTAGTATTGTGCTCGAGGAGAGACCACGACGCGCACCTTCTGTTCTTTTCCGGATACAGACAGCCTTCTGGCAAGCTTCGGCACTGAGAACAACTTGGTCTGTACATGAAAATTAGCTCGCTGTAGTAAAACCGTCCTTGGGGTTCGAGAGAATCACACACAGTTTGCGGTCGCACTGCGCCGCGCTCATCTTGTCAGCAAGAGGAAGCAAGCGCCAGCGGAGAGCCACGGCCACCGACCTTGCATTTCTTGCGCCTGCAGCTCTCGCATGCGATGGGCGCCGTGTCCATGCTGTCACTACTCATGGTCCCGTTTCCTTCGTTGCAGTAACAGCCAAGTTGATATTTACTACCATGGGACACAGCGCTTGATCGGGACGGGTGAATGTCAAATGTTTGCCGGAAGGGAGCCACAAACTGATTAGTCAGCGGCTCATAGGCTACACCAAGGATTTCAACCTCAGTTGGCCAAACTCGTCAAACGAACGTCCAGCAAGCGCCTTGAGGAATCAGCTATCGTGCACACAACCTTTCAAACCACGCTTTCTGTGCCTGTAAGATTTTGATCATTCAGATGGAGTCTGTCAAGAGTCTTTCAATAACACATAGCGTTTGCCGAATGACACCGGCATTCGACACCCACGGGTTGCTTCATTCGTTGTCAAATTTGCCTGTGTGGCATCTTCCTCACAACCAAGTGCCTGCTCCTGGTACGGAAAGCTGAATACCGCTCGATAGCTTCTGCACATCTACCTACGGGGACTTCGCACGCCTTTGCAAGGGCTCTCAAAGACGTCCGGCTGTGCCTCCCGAAATTACCAGCATGGCAGACGCTGACGCGGTCACATCTGGCTTCTTGCAGTACCACGAACCAGACATTCTTAGTATTCTGGTTCTGGTGTCATTCTTCTTCCTCCTAACGGTTTTGGGCCGCGTCTTCAACAAGCTGATAGGTGCTGGTCTGATTGGACAGATGCTCCTCGGCATTCTGTACGGAGCGCCCGTGGGGAATATCCTCAATGCCAGATGGCAGGAGACATTTCTTGCCGTGGGATACATTGGCCTCATTCTCATCATATTCGAAGGTGGCTTGACGATTCGACTTGATCTCCTGAAGGCCAACTTCTTTCTCAGTCTTATTGCTGCAACCATCGGCATTGTGACGCCCATTGCTCTTTGCTACCTTGTTCTCTACCTGGGCTTCACCTATGGTGCCCTCGAAACCTTCATCGTGGGTGCAGCTCTGTCAACCACGTCGATTGGCACCACTTTCGTGGTGCTCAGTAACTCAGCAGAGATCGACTTCACACAGAGCAAGGTGGGCACGGTGCTAGTCTCTGCTGCACTGTTCGACGACATTGTGGGCTTGATCATGGTCAGCATCATCTTGAGCCTTGGTGGAATCAGTGACGGCGAGGGGGCAAACATTAGCTGGATTGTTGGGCGACCCATCCTAGCGAGCGTGGCCATCGGGGCTATCTCCACGTTGTTGGCCCTGTACGCTGTCCGACCTATTTACAGGCGATGGGTGGAGCCTCGAAGTGCGATATTTGGCCACCAGGCTACGATCTGGATGATGGCAGTCATACTGTCAATACACCTGGTCATCTGCGCCTATGCCGGAGCTTCGCTTCTCTTTGGAGCTTTTTTGGCCGGGACTTTCTTGAGTGCTTTGCCAAACTCATCTGCTGGCGTCGCCAAGACAGAAAGTTCTGCAGTGAGCGAGGTACCTCTTTTCCACCAGACTTTCGTAAAATACATCTCGGGAGCGCAAGCTTCTGTGCTAGAGCCTCTCTTCTTCGCCAGCATTGGCTTTGCCATCCCATTCAAGAAACTATGGACCGGAACCGTCATTTGGCGCGGACTGGTTTTCTCGCTGCTCATGGCAACCAGCAAAGTAAGTTCCAGACACGACTACCTTTGTTTTACCTGCCTCTGACAATACCAACTTTACAGGCTGTTGTCGGTCTGTCTGTGCCATTGTGGGACATGGCTACCAAGCACGGCGAAGAAAAATCGAAGACTTCTTCCCAACGGCAGTTGTTGGCTAGCCTCTGGGCCCCTGCTACGCTCTTGGGCATGGCCATGGTGGCCCGAGGAGAAATTGGCCTTCTCATCATTCAGCTAGGCCTGAACGATACATCCTTGTTGTCAGAAGAGGCCTTCCTCGTTGCAGTATGGGCTATCGTCCTCAACACAATCATCGGGCCCGTGTCAGTAGGCTTGCTATTGCGTAAGTTTGACAGATCTATTGCAGATGACCCTCGTTGGGGTCTTCAGGCGCTATCACCACAAGGTTCTGGCACGCCCGAGTTCGAAGACAATTTGCACCCGCAAGTCACTGGTTCCGGCGAACGTCGCTAGAGGACTTCACAAAGTTTTTGCAGTTTGGCTATCAGGACGACAGATTTACGAGCCGGGTACATTTACCTCCTGGATACGATACCTCCTTCTGGAGTACCGACTTTTGGAATAGGCAACTCCGCGATAGTTAATTTTGAGTCAATCAACATTGGAAATATCAAGTTTGGGATTATAATCTTTGCGACACTCACTCTTGGAACAGTCGCCTTCATTGTGGTATTGCATAACTCGTGGTCCCGGCGGGGCACAGTTGACGGCGTCTTCATGGTGACATCTAGACTCTCACAAGCATCAACGGTCTGAGTCCCTCCTGTGCTGCATGACGAAAACTCGTTCAATTTTTGGACGTCCAAGCGCCACGTCTTTTTTTTCTTTTGGCTGAACCAGACTTCTCGAGCCTAGCGCAGTTCAACACTCAAACACTCATTCCCCTCACCAATTTCTTTCAAAAAAAAAATCCCCTGGCCATCGAACTTCTTCCGCCCAAAAATTTCAACAACACCAAAAAGCACCTCACCTCTTCCTCTAACCACAAGAAACTACCTACTTTCAGCAGCTAACACAATCATGGACGTCCCGTACCATGTCCGTAGATCGGCTCTGGCCACGATTAAGACGGTGGAGATGTACACGCTATTATCTAAGACCTTAGAATCATCTATGCTGGTATTCAGTATGTTCCTGCTCCTATCACAAAGCCTGCATGTCTGATTAGCTGACGTATCTCGTCAACAGTGACCTCTCGAACGCTGTGCAACCTGGACCTCAAAATGAAGAAGATTCCGCTTCTTACCGCCTCATGAATAGAATCGCTAGGACCAGTCAGGGCAACTGCGCTGCCTTACGACCCAGGACGGAGCGTGTTGGCCCCGGGCCAGAGGATGCACACATGGGCTTCAGTTTCGTCGAATGGGTTCCTTAGAGTCTTTTGAATGCGCCGTTCTGGCCGTCGCCCGTTTCCTAGTCGACAACTATCGCAGTCCCACAATCTTTCCCCAGGGAAATATTCTTAAATTCACCAAAGATACTGCGACCCCTCACAAGGGCGAGGTCGAGCTGCGGTTTGAAACGCCCTTGGGCATGCTACGTGCGATGGTACCAACAACACGCGATAATTTCTTCCAGGAGTGGATGGCTGATACCACACGCAACATTCGTTATCGCGGGCCGGTCGCACTGGATGAAACAAAGCCTGGGGATATATGGGTCCATGTCTCGCCCCGAGATTATGAGAATAGCCGTGGGGGATTCTCCGCAAAGGTTGTATCAGGTGACAGCGTTGATGGAATGATAAGCGTCGAGATCAGTGGTCAATCGCGCTATGTGAGCTCAACCAGCTTCTTAATTGAGGTTGACGATGAAGTCATCGAAAAGCTCCAGGACGATGCGGGTCCCGCCGCGGCTTTGTGAGCTGGTTCAAGTCTGTGCATTAGCTGCCCTGTCTTGGTCGAGAAGAGGCCTAAATCCTATTAAGTTTGGAGTTTGGGGATGTCTTGATTTGGAAGTGCGAGTCAGGAATGCGAAGATGTCTTCAAGCCTCTCTGCGCTGCCACGGTGCCGCACTGTAGAAGTACATGGAATTAGGATGTGTGGCTATTAGTTAGGAAAGCCTCTGCCCCCAGAGTGTCGGCTTTGGCGGGCTCATATGAGGTTCCACCAGGTGCTGCATTTTGCAAGGTAGGGATATCTTCTGGAGGGTCACAAGCTAACGGCATACTCAGAAAACGATGGAGTTCTGGTTGAAAGTGTATATATTTCTACTGGCTGAATTCTTTTTGTCCCAGTGTTTATGCAACGGTGCTTGAGGCGTGGTCAGCGTTCCACGTTCTCAAATCCAAGCCCGTCTAACCAGCATTCCACCACCAGAAGAGGATGTGGAAGGAACTAAAGTGAATCACTGAAAAGAAGTTATACAAGGACGTCAGTCAGCTTGTGTCACCCGGATGCTGGTCATGACCAGGCGTATCTCGTATTAGCAAGACTTTGAGTTCGGGTCGAGCGTCGGTGTCCAGTATCGGAGTCCCTGGCTGTTGCTCATCTGATGGTTTTCGAACCGACCGCCATATACGCACTGGAAAAGCGCCCACTGCATGGCTATCCAGCAGTATTCGGCCAGTCCCCCGATATTGTCCGCGTTGCGGATTGTATATGTGCCAGTATCGCCGCTGAACATGCCATTGTACTCCATAGCAAAGTTGAAATGGCCTTTACCTCCGATGGTATTCTGGCACCAGCTGACCTAGAAGAAGCAGAAGAAGAATATATCAGAATGTTGTAGTTTGCGTTTGGGTGAACAGGGTGAATGTGTCTTACCTCGTCGCCAACTGTGAAGGTGTGGCCATCGTACGTCGCGAAATGGGCACATGCTGCTGCAACGGTAGCATTTATGTTATTCCAGTCGGCCATATCTTCTGTCACCATTCCTCTGAGGTAGCATTGTAAGTGTGGTGCAGGCCTATCTCTGGTCTTTGGTGCTGGAGCCGCAAGCACCGCTAGAGGAAGGGCGAGGATGCTGGTGATGGCTGCGACTGAGCTGATGAGGAACTTCATTTTGTGAGTAGACTTTGAATTGCAGTGAGTATGTCTACGATGTGTGTTGATTTAGTGGATGTTGGTAATGGGTTAAGTCGTTCAGTTTTTGGCCTGGATAGTACTACAGACTTATACTTCGATATTGACAAATCAGGCCTAGAATGTGTCTCCGAGGCATGCGAAGAGTCTCACTTGCTTCTTAGTTTCTTTATTCTTTTTCAACAAGAGGACTGCCGCTCGTGTAGGGGTCACTTTGCGAAGAAGCGAGCACAATACTAAGCAAGGGCTAATACAATACCAAAGACTCAACAGTATGATGTTAAGTACAAGCCACGCCCGATTAGATGTCAGCTCGGGTAGTTAAGAATAGACTAAGGACGGAAAATCTGATCAAGGCTCATTGATCTAAGTATATCGATTTGGTGGTCCCGCCGCATCTACCACGATGTCCAGTGGCAGTAGTCCAGACTGTGGGAGATCTGAATACCCGAGTCCGATGTACGGAGTACAATGTCAATCCGTGGAGTGGTTTCTCTGCAGCCGATTTAAGCTTCATAGTAGCGGAATTGTAATTTCACGATGTCTTGCACTGCACCTGCTAAGGTACCAAGTGTCAAATCGGGCAACGCGTCTGGGACCACTACCTCTCGGACACCGCCTTTGGAAACATCACATTTGGCACACCGGTTAACAATAGGTAGGTAGAATCATGACCGGCAAGTTATCAAAGCCGTAGTTGCTGTTTAGAAGAGTCGAGGGAAGGAAGTGCTGGCGCCAAGATACACTTTTGCACCCTTGACCAGATGGACCCGGCCGCCGATGGCTATCCCCTCTGTTTAGGTAAGTTTGTGGCGTGATCTACGATTTCAGGTTGAAAGCCGGCGGATTGATACATACGAATCCTGTCTTGACCAAGCCAGCAGACGCATCATCATGAGAGTCACAAAGGTCAGTTCGATCCTCTCGCATCGGTTTCAATCTCGGGGGTGCAGAAGCTGAGGCCTAACAGCTCTACGTTTACCCCATCAAGTCACTGCGGGGCATTTCGCTGCAGCAGGCGAAGCTCGACCGGCAAGGCGTGCAATATGACCGCCGGTTTATGCTTCTCAAGAACCTTGAAGATGGTCGTCACGAGTCGGTGGAAGTTGTCAGAGTCCCATCATGTGCTCTATTCGACCAAGAGATAGTCGACGGCAACATCGTCGTGAGATACGAGATCCCGGATGAGCCACTCTTCCCGCCTACGCCGGAACAAAAGACGACACTCACGATACCGCTTGAGCCGGACACTTCAAATCTGGTCACCATCGAAGTGAATCTCTATGGGAGCAAGGGTTTTGGCTACCGCATGCCCGATGCATACAGCTCCTGGTTCAGCTCCTGCCTCGGGTTTGAGACCACGCTCGTCTATGTCGGCGACGCAAAACGGCCTGTGCTTGGGACCATGTCGCCGCATACGAAGATGCAGCAAAACAGCGGATGGCTCTCCTCCGTTACGAACTACGTGACCGGGTCGGAAGATCCTCACTACTTGACCTTCACCTGCGTGGCGGCGTATCTGATCACAACGGAGGCCTCACTCAAGGACGTGAGCAGTCGGCTCCCCGACGGTGAGGAGATGGAGATGGCTAAATTCCGCCCAAATATCGTGATTGATGGCGACGAGCCATTTGACGAGGACTTTTGGGGAGAAATTGCTGTCGGCCAGTATGGGCCGCGTATGGCCTTGACTGGCAATTGCGGACGCTGTGTGTCGATAAATGTTGATTACAAGACAGGAAAACCAGGCACTGGGGAGTCTGGCAGTGTATTGAGGAAGTTGATGCGAGATCGCAGGGTCGATAGGGGCAACAAGTACTCGCCTGTCTTTGGAAGATATGGCTTCCTCGAGGAAGAGAAAGGCGAGGTTCGGGTCAATGATGACGTAGCAGTAACGGAGAGGCTCGAGGAGAGGCGCGTCTGGGACTGGCCACCATATTAACGAGTATTTGCTCTTGGCTTGTGGTATGAGCCACTCGGTGTGGTTTTAGCAGAAGGCCGTACTCGGCGAGAACAACTTTCGTGCCTCAGAAATGCTGGACAGGGTTAGAAGAGCTGTTATTTAGCGCAAATGTCCGAGTAGAGCCATGCTCGTCTATACAGCACTTTGAAAATTTGAATATGAAGCTCAAGCTGTCCTCAAACATTTGACGTCGGCATCCTATGAGAAGGCCCTGGCCCGTGCGTTGGTGAAAGCGGAACTGTGTTTGCAATCAAAGTTGCCTGCCTCCAAAAATACTTGGATGACAGATAGACGTTCGAAGCTGTCGGAACTGACTTTCTGCCTCCAGTCCCTCGACCCAACAGCAAATCGTCCCGGGTTGGCATTTGTCTTCCCCTTCAGGCAACACGCAGTTCGACCGGCACATGGATAAATAAACTACTCGCCTATTTGTTCAATCTACTTGCTGTCTAAAGTCTGCCCTCTCGCCTTTGCGCGCGACCATCGACAATGGCGCCGCCGCCACCGAGGCTCGTGGACAATCCGCAGATCCAGTCCTCGGAGCTCCTGTCTCCTCGGCCTCTCTTCTTGCACGCTTATGTCTGGCCCTTCACGATTATCTGGCCCGCTTTTCTCTCCGTCTACCTTTCCGCTGAGCGATATGACCAGTACATCGGTGGCGAAGAATGGACCTTCGTTTGGATGGGCGTCATCATAACCATCCAGAGCTTGGTCTGGTTGACCACTCACTGGAGTGTCAACTTACGGGCTACCTTCACTTCCAACAAGGCAGCATCCGTCCAAGAGGCCCAGCTGATCAAGGTTGTTCCTGTCGCAAATGCAGGCGCTTCTGACATTTGCAAAATTGACCGCGAGAGGGTAAGCCAGCGCGCACGTTCGCTCCATGGCCGAGCCGTCCAATTGCTAACTACTCGAGCACGCAGGTAGCCGACAAGACCAATATCTCGTTCCTGTTTCAAAAACGCCGATTTTTGTACGACCCCGCGACCAACACATTCGCGACTCTTGCCTATGCCATCGATGTCGAGCCCAAGCCAACTATCGACACGTTCCAAAAAACAAAGGGCATCACCAGCGCTGCTGAGCTCAAGAGGTTGGAGCAGCATTATGGTCCAAATACATTCGACATTCCTGTGCCCAGCTTTACCGAGCTTTTCAAAGAACATGCCGTTGCTCCCTTCTTCGTTTTCCAGCTCTTCTGCGTTGGCCTATGGCTGATGGACGACTATTGGTACTACTCGCTGTTCACTTTGTTTATGCTCGTCGTTTTCGAGAGCACCGTTGTCTGGCAACGCCAGCGCACGCTGCTCGAGTTCCGGGGCATGAGCATCAAGCCGTACACCATTTGGGTCTACCGTCTGAGCAAGTGGACTGAGACGACTAGCGACCAATTGCTTCCTGGCGACCTTGTTTCTGTCAACCGTACCAAGGAAGACAGCGGCGTGGCCTGCGACTTGGTTCTGGTGGAGGGCACAGTAATTGTCAACGAGGCTATGCTGTCGGGAGAGAGCACACCTTTGCTCAAGGAATCTGTTCAGCTGCGCCCAGGCGATGCGAGGCTAGAGCCGGAGGGCTTGGATAAGAATGCTTTCTTGTGGGGAGGGACCAAGGTTCTTCAGATCACCCACGGCAACTCCGACGAACACAAGCCATCCATCGCATCGGGCGTGCCTCTGCCGCCAGACAACGGGGCGATGGCTGTCGTCATCAAGACTGGCTTTGAGACGTCTCAGGGCAGCTTGGTTCGCACAATGATCTACTCTACCGAGCGAGTTTCTGCCGACAACGCCGAGGCTCTACTTTTCATCCTCTTCCTGCTTGTATTTGCCATTGCTGCATCTTGGTACGTTTGGACCGATGGTGTCGAAAAGGATCGCAAGCGATCCAAGCTTCTCTTGGACTGCATTCTTATTGTCACGAGCGTCGTCCCCCCCGAGCTTCCTATGGAGTTGAGTCTGGCCGTTAATACGAGTCTGGCTGCGCTGTCCAAGTTCGCAATTTTCTGTACCGAGCCTTACCGCATTCCCTTCGCTGGTCGTGTTGATATCGCATGCTTTGACAAGACCGGAACGTTGACAGGCGAGGATCTTGTCGTCGAGGGTATTGCCGGCCTTGGCCTAGGCCAGTCTGGTACTCACACGCCTGTTGAGTCTGATGGAGCGCACAGCCACATCACCAATGTGCGCGATGCTGGCCTGAATACGACACTTGTTCTTGCGACTGCTCATGCGCTTGTCAAACTTGATGAAGGGGAAGTTGTTGGCGACCCCATGGAGAAGGCAACGCTGACGGCTCTCGGCTGGACGCTCGGAAAGAATGACACTTTGATGCACACACCTGCAAGTGCCGCCGCTGGAGGCACACAGGGAACTGTTCAGATCAAGCGCCGCTTTCAATTCTCTTCGGCTCTCAAGCGGCAGAGCTCTATCGCCACTGTCAACGGTAGAGATCAAAGGACGGGGGTGGCCACGCGCGGCACTTACGTCGGTGTCAAGGGTGCTCCCGAGACCATCATGAAGATGCTTGTCAATGCGCCAGCGGACTATGAAGAGACCTACAAATATTTTACTCGACGTGGTTCCCGTGTTCTGGCTCTTGCTTACAAGATGCTTTCTGAGGGCGATGAAATCGGCGCCAAGAGGATCAACGAGCTCAAGCGTGAGAACGTCGAGGCTGGACTGACGTTTGCTGGTTTCCTGGTACTGCACACTCCGTTGAAGGAGGACGCGAAGCAAGCTGTTCAAATGCTCAACGAGAGCAGCCACAGAGTTATCATGATCACCGGAGACAACCCCCTCACTGCTGCCCATGTGGCCAGAGAGGTCGAGATTGTCGACAGAGACGTCCTTATCCTGGATGCACCGGAGCACACAGCTAGCGGCGGCAACCTTGTCTGGCAGAGTGTTGATGAACGCACCGTCATTCCAGTCGACCCAACGAAACCCATCAGTTCTGACATTCTGGACAAGTACGATCTTTGCGTCACCGGATACGCCCTCTCTCAGTTCAAGGATCAAGTTGGCTGGAAACAAATTCTCCGACATGTTTGGGTGTACGCCAGAGTCTCTCCGAAACAAAAGGAAGAGCTTCTGCTGGGCTACAAGGACATGGGCTACTTCACGTTGATGGCTGGTGATGGAACCAACGACGTTGGCGCCTTGAAGCAAGCTCACGTGGGAGTCGCCCTTCTCAATGGAACTGCACAAGATCTTCAGCGGATCGCAGAGCACGCTCGCAACACAAAGATGAAGGAAATGTACGAGAAGCAGGTGGAGATGATGAAGAGATTCAGCCAAGCCACTCCTCCGGTACCGCCGTTCATTGCACACTTATACCCGCCTGGACCAACCAACCCCAACTACCAGAAAGCTATCGAGCGTGAAGCCGCCAAGAAGAAGATGTCCCCTGAGGAATTCTCACGATCATTGGGTCACCAACCCATCGAGACACTTACTTCCCCGGCAGCGCAGCAGCTAATCAACGACACTCGTACTCCAAAGCAAATCAAGCAAGAAGAAGCCACCAAGAGGGCTATGGGTTTCGCGGAAAAGATGCAACAGTACGCTTCGGATGAGATGGATGACAGCGAGCCTCCAACCCTCAAGCTTGGTGACGCCTCAGTCGCCGCACCGTTCACCTCTAAGCTGCGCGATGTCATGGCTATCCCCAATATCATCCGGCAAGGCCGCTGCACGCTCGTCGCGACTATTCAGATGTACAAGATCCTCGCACTGAACTGCCTCATTACCGCCTACAGTCTGAGTGTTTTGTATCTTGAAGGCATCAAGTTCGGTGATGGACAGTATACCATTAGTGGTGGACTGATGACTATTTGCTTCTTGTCCATCTCTCGCGCCAAGTCTGTCGACGGTCTTTCGAAGGAACGACCTCAGCCGAACATATTCAACTACTACATCATCGGATCGATTCTCGGTCAATTCGCTGTTCACTGTGCCACGCTGATCTACATCTCCCAGTTCTGTGACAGACTTGAACCGTAAGTTGTTATCAGAACCCTTAATTACCCAACTTATTCACGCAGCTAACAATTTCTGTCATAGTCGTGAGGCAGTCACTGACCTCGAAGCCGAGTTCTCACCTTCGCTCCTGAACAGCGCGGTTTTCCTCCTGCAGCTCATCCAGCAAGTCAGCACCTTTGCCATCAACTACCAAGGCCGACCCTTCCGCGAGGCGCTCTCAGAGAACAAGGGCATGTGGTACGGCATCGTCGGTGTCACAGCCATCGCCTTCGCCTGCTCGACCGAGTTTGTCCCCGAGCTCAACTCGCAGATGAAGCTCGTCCCCTTCACCGGTGAGTTTAGGTTCACCATGACGTCTGTCATGCTGATCGACTACGCCGCCTGCTACCTCATCGAGGTCGTCCTCAAGCGCCTCTTCTCCGACTACCGCCCCCGTGACATCGCCGAGCGCCGTCCGGACCAGCTCGAGCGGGAGGTTGCGCGTCGTGATGCGGCGATCAAGCGCCGGATGGAGGAGGAGGAGCGCAAGGAGCAGGAGAAGGTCGCTGCTTTCGAGCGCAAGGTTCAGGCTCAGGCGCAGCGATTGCAGGGCTTCAGAGATGCGCGCCAGCAGTAGCGGGATGTTACAGTGTGCGGGTGTACTTGTACCAAGATAGAGCTGCTTCAATGTAGAAGGCGCGTGGTGTACTTGTCATTAGATGGGTAGACAAAGGGAGTGGAGAAGACGGATCTAATACAACGCCTCTCGGCCTGCTCCATTGCAGTGTCTCCTTTTGACTGCGGATGTCTCGGCCCATCTGTGTCTTGATGTCTAGTGTGTCGTTTCTTCTATCAATTGGTGCAAATCATGAGCTATATGGTGATGCATCTCCTGAGGATTTCCCTCCGATCCAGTCTAGCTGCATTATCACGCACATTTTTGCCAAACTTCAAGGGCATCTTTGATATCTACCAGCATAAATGCGCTGCGCACACCCCGAGTCCCACTTGAGAAACCACGAAGAACGGGGATCAGACGCGTTCGATTCGAATTCGTATAAAACGATTTGATCAGACGAGCTGCGTACCACATTTTCGGCGGATGGGGCCTGGGATCACAGTTACTGGTGGTGTATGTAGCACATGGGTGCGATGTCATCTGTTTCGACTGCCGCTCTTCAACCACAAAATCAGGGCCCAGTAAGCCGCTTAGATGGCCCCGAAAGTCCTTGCTGCAGCAGTTCCATAGTAGCCTCGCTATGCATCCGCAAAGGCTGGAGTGACCTATGTCGGAATCTGTGCCCCGAGCAGATTGCCCTGGCGTGTCAACATTGTTACTTTTTCTCGGTCGACCGTTGTTGTCCTTCACATACAGTAGATAGATATATGCGCGTGACATGTGTGAAGAAGTGATATATATGGTACAAGCGGTCTATCTGCTTCGCAACCGTAGACTAACGCACAACAAACGTCAACTCCCACTCAATTCAACCATCTCCTGTCTGCCAGGTACAAAGAAAGTCTAGGTAGCCACATTGCAGCTCATCCCCTTACGCGCCAGGGTTCTTGGCGACGAAAGCAACACCCTTCTCGATGTTCTTCTTGAGGTCAGCCAGGCAAGCCTCGACGAGCTTCTCCTCGTTGGCATCGATGCTGCCGATGGGCAGGATCTTCTCGACACCGTTGGGGCCGAGCTCGACCTTGGAGGAGAAGAAGTCGATGCCCTGGTCCTTGTAGAGAGGAGAGTCGACGAAGGTGGGCTCAACGACACCCTTCTCGCCCTGGGCGGCGCGCAGCAGCGACTCGGCCATGCGGGCACCAGCCATGGCCATGGAGAGGGTGGCGGAGCCGGCACCATCCTTGGCCTTCACGACCTCGTCACCACCGAACTGAACGCGGTTGATGATCTCGCTGTTGGCGGACAGGTCGGGGTGGTTGCTCTGGCTGAAGAGCGGGACGATGGTGACGCCCGAGTGGCCACCGACGACGGTGATGTTCTCGTCGGCGGGGTCAGAGCCCTTGAGCTCAGACACGAAGCGCGAGGCGCGCACGACGTCGAGGGTGGTGACGCCGAAGAGGCGCTTGGGGTTGTAGACGCCGCGGGCCTTGAAGACCTCGGCGACGATGGGGACGGTGGAGTTGACGGGGTTGGAGATGACGAGGATCTTGGCCTCGGGGGCGGACTCGGCGGCGGCCTTGGCCAGGTCGCGCACGATGGAGGCGTTAGTGTTGAAGAGGTCGTCGCGGGACATGCCGGGCTTGCGCGGGACGCCGGCGGGGATCAGCACGATCTCGGCGCCCTTAAGGGCCGAGGACAAGCCGGAGGCGGTGGGCTCGTAGCCCTTGACGGTGGACTTGGTGTTGATGTGGGCAATGTCGGCGGCGACACCTGAAGGAGGGGAGTAGGATGTTAGACTCTGCCAATTGCCGACGGGAGGGAGGAGAGTGGAGGCTGTGGTTGGTGCTTACCGGGTGCCATGCGGATGTCGTAGAGGGCGAGATCAGTGACACGGGGGTTGAGCTTTAGCAGGAGGGACAGAGGCTGGCCGATACCACCGGCGGCACCCAGAACAGTCACCTTGGACAGCTGGATTCATTGTGTGTTAGCGGATCATGTTAGAAGTGGGAATGGCTTCAGGTCTCGGTGTTGGCACGCGCCGAGAAGTGCCTTTTGGCCGAGACCGGCAGTAGTGGAAGAAGCATAGAGCTCATACCTGGCGAGCCGAGGCCGAAAAGGCGCGGCGCTGGATACGGGCGGCAGCGAACATGTTGACGGTGAAGAAGGGACCGTAGACTGTGGGGGGTGGATCTCTAAGAATGAGAGTGAGGGAGTAGTGGTGATGCAAGTGGTGAGTTCCAATGTTGAGAGTGTGAAAAGTTTCAAGTAGGGAAATGCGGCTTTTCGTCTTGGTTGCTGTCGCTACCTGCTACTGTGGATGCTCAGCGGGTCCGCGTCTGGGGTATTCCAGCGCTAAGTGCTCCAAAAGGCTTAGCTCGACAGGGGTGCGGAAGCTTCCCGGTCGGAGCTGTTCGGGAACTTCCACCGAGCACTGCCAGTGTCCCCAGACGTCAACCAAACCTGCACATCTGTCGAGTTCCACGATCGTTCCTCAGCGCACATTGGTAATGGTGGTGATGAGCCCTCATGTGTCCTATCTTGCAAGTTCTCCGATCAGCACGAGCGTACTCACACGAGCAAATGTCACTCACAGTTGCTGCTGGTATGAGACCTGCTGGAATGCCAATGCTGCTCTCCATTGCATGTCTTGCTTGCCACAGGTCTGGGCTCAATTGCACCCTGCAGAGTCAATCTTGATGCAAGATTCAGTCTCAGATGGACTGAAGTATTTGGAACTGAGGCTCTTGCAAAGCGCATGCATTGTCAGGCTGCCACTGCGCCCGGCCTCTGGAAACGCGGGCCTCCTTTTTGTACGTGAGCAGCGATGGAAGTGCCGACTAGATGCCGAACCAACGCGGATATATCATGAGGATGTGTAATTCCCGGACTGCTTTAGCTCGTCTTACTTCCCCTCATGAATCTCTCCGAGGTACAGCTTCTTCAACGTGCAGGCTTCTTGTTTCTCACACCAGCAGCAACTTTGTTCGGTTATTCTTCCAACAGATCCCACAATGGACGCCGTTCACGCAGCCTTGGCCAAGTTTGGCAACGCCTGGAGTCCGGATGTGCCGGTCACCTTCATAAAAGCTGTCGAGCCTCTTCAAGCTGCGCAGAACCAGAAGTATGGCAATGTGATAAAATCAGAAAAGGGCCTCAAGTATGGTCCCCACGACAGAAATCGCATCGATGTCTACTCGCCAGCCTCCGGTGCTTCCGGCCGACCTGTTGTTCTGTTCATCCACGGAGGTGGTCTTGTGACCGGTGACAACAATGTAACACCCAACATTTACGCCAACGTTGGTACGCAAACCCAGTCTCGAGGGATTCTGAATGTCATTAATGTACGCCTGGTGCGGGCATAGAACAATAGCTGATCCCAAGCTGCAGGCAACTACTTCACGGCCAACGGCTTCGTCACCTGCCTCTCCACCTACAGGCTCGCCCTACAAGGCGGCCACCATCCTCACGGCGCAGAGGACGTCGCTGGCGCAGTGAAGTGGATCCAGGCTAACATCTCCAAGTACGGCGGCGACCCAACCAAAGTCGTGGCGATGGGCCAGTCCGCAGGCGGCTACCACCTCTTCACAGCGCTCACGCTCGGCTACCTCGACGCGCCAGGGCTGCTGCGCGGCGCCGTCACGCTGTCCGCGCCATTGACGACATCGGTCGCGCAGCCCGAGCGCGCCAAGGTCATAATGGACTGGTTCCAGACCGACAAGGCGTACGAGTGCAACGCGCGGTTCAGTCCGCTGGCGCTGTTCCGGCAGGAGTTCCTGGGGTCGTCAGTGAAGGCGGGGCGCGAGGGGTTTCCGTGTGAGTTGCTGATGATGATGGGGGAGTTCGAGGCGGACGAGATTTCTGAGGGAACGTGGGAATTCGTGGGGGCGTATAAGCAGAGGTTTGGGAAGCTGCCTTTGTTGGAGGTTATGAGGGGGCATAACCACATTTCTTATTGCTTTGGGCTTGGGTTGCCGGAGCCGGACTATGAGAGGGTGGGGCGAAGGTTGCTGGAATTTGTGAATGAGTTCACTAAATAGCGCACCCGCTGTGGACGAGATGAAGGAAATTGTTAGGATGCAGGTGTACTGAACAATGCAGAAGGCGCGTCGTCTGTCTCTGACCTCGCACTAGCAATTCAATTACTCTGCCTGACACCGCACCAGTGCTCTAATCACTTTGCGCAACAACGCTTTCTTATCAGGCATCAAGTAAGACTGTATCGATACCAGCACCGCAGCCCGAAGGCAAATGGACAACATCGTAAGTCAACACCTTGGGGCATTGCGAAAAGCAAGTCCTCTACACACAGACGGCAGCATATTTCTTGTCACTATGGGCATCAAGCCACCGGACCTCAACTCGGCTCAGCTCCAGGAACTGGCTCTCCAAACATTACCCACGCATTGTGAGTTCAATTCCGGTCGTTTTTTTTTTTTTTTTTTTTTTTTGGCGAGCATCATAGTTAGTGGTTGCTGCTACGTACAACAGTTCTGTATTGTGGGACGGTCTACTGTGGGCAACAAGTCATGAGAACCTCTCCTGTGATACTATGACATGGTCTTTCTCTACGTTATCTTGTAAAATGACCCCCTTCGGATTTCCAATACTCCACAAGAGCATTTGTGTCTTGCAGGACAACAGTTCCCCCTCTCTTATGTCTTCTTCCTTTCGTTCACTCCCATTCTGATGAGTCTGACCAATAGCGACGAGAATGAGTGCGTCCGCTGCGTCCACGCCGTCACTCGTTTCAAGATTCAGTTCACTTCGACCACATCCCTCCTATGTACGAGTGCGCCAACCTGGCCAACATCTGCTGCCAGAGCAGCCCAATCGGCACCGATGGCTTGGCCGTCTCGCAAGGTGACTGTCATGGCGTCCACTACGTCCAGGCGTCTCGGGAGATGGAAATCGATGAGAGAGACAGTAATATTATCCTTACAAAAAATGTCCGCTGAGCATGTTTTCTGACCGCATTACACGGTGTCGTTGCACTGCTTCGAGCCCGCTGTGACCTTTGACTTCCCCGAGTTCAATGAGTTTGTGAGCCTTAGAGGCAAGTGCAAGGTGCGATTGAGAATCATCTCTGTGCAGAAGAAGGGCTATATGGACAATGTCATTTACACTGTTGACACGCCGGTCATCGAGCTGTGGTATGAGAAGAAGCCGGGCAAGCCGCAATCTGGTGACACAGCATCAATTGTGCACTCCACCCGGGGGAAGCAGGGTTGAGTCCACGGGTCGTAAGAAGTACATTTGAAATCTGCGAGGTGTCCAAGCCACTTCAGCGGAACAAGGAGTATTGGGGTCTACTCATGGAATTGGAGGCACGGGTTTCTTTCAAGAATTTCGATGTAAATTAACTATATCATTCGGGGTTCTGGACCCGCGATCATCCTCAAGGGTATTATTCAGTGTTCACGTATCGTGAACAGAAAGAGTCCGACCATCAAACCCAAAACGCCCCCCAAAGCCTCCAAATGCAAAGCTGTTATGCCAAATAATCGTCTGCGATCCGTGTCCATTCACCAGCGTCCATGCCCGTGATGACCGTGGTGTTGCTGTCCATGCGAGTGCTTGCCACCACCCAACAGCCCGCCCATGCTGCCCATCAGTCCGCCGCTACCAGAGCTGCTGCCTCCATAGTGCGACCCCGAGCCCAACAGCCCGCTCACACCACTCATCAGCCCGCCGTTGCTAGGCCTGCCACCTCCGTGGTGCGGCACCTGGCCGTAGCCTCCCGCGCCATGGCTGTAGTGCTGCGGCTGGTGGTGGTGATGTGGCTGATGATGTCCATGCTTCCCATGCTTCGCGGGCTTCTTCCCCTGCAGCCGATGTTCAATGGCATTCGCTACCACGGCTCCGCCCGCAGCGCCGAGCATGGTCTTGAACTTCGAGCCCTTGCCGACCTTGTGCGCCAAAGCGCCGCCCGCGCCGCCGCCGACGACGGTGGCTACGAGGCCCTTCTCCTCTTGCTGTCCGTGCTGTCCGTGGGGTGCGGTGCCTCCGTATTGAGGCTGGCTGGGAGCGGCGTAGCCGCCTGGCGCATGGTGCGCCTTGTAGGGTGCCATTTGGCCGCCGGAGACATAAGAAATTTGCGGAGGGCCAGTGTAAGAGTGTTGTTGCGGGTAGGACGCGGTTCCGTAGTAGTCGGCTGCTGACATTCTGGCGGGTGTGTTGTAAAGTGTGTATATATGAAGAGTTATGTGTGTTGTTGTGTTTGATCAGTTGTTGTCAATCGTGTTAATAGAGTCAATTGTTGCGTATTGAGTATAGCATGAGCTTCATGTACGATTTTTTTTCCTAGAGGGGAACACCTCTTTTTATACTCATGCACTCGGCCGCTTCATCAACGCGAGTAACGCGGGCGCCGCGCCGAGCGTACTGGGCAGTGCCTTGTGTTGTGCGAACAGCGTGGCGTGGGTTCGTCGAGCCTTCCCTGACGCTTTTGTCACCAGCGCCGGCTTACGAGTCCCTGCGGCTTGGAGCCCGTTGTACTGGGTCTGTCCCGGCCGCGCGTGTCTTGGTGTTCGCTGGTCGAAGGTGGCTGTGAGGTGGTTCACTGTCTGAGGTCACGCCTCGCTTTGCTGCGCCTCGTCGATCGATCGGCCTGACAGCTGCTCGGAGTGGCGAGCCTGCACTGCCAGCTGGCGCGCCAGCTGGTAGTGACGACGACCTTCTTCGGATGGCATTCCGAGGTCAAGCCGTCATCTCATCTTTCGTACATCTTTTTTACTCCAAATGAGAGACGTATGTGAGCCCTGAATTGTTCGTTGCACAATAGACTTTGACATCGACTCACTCGTCTACCCCGACTCCGGCGACCTCTAGCCGGCCGCCCTTGAGTGCACAACCCCCCTTCAAATTTGGACACACAGACATGAGAGAGCCATTGACAAAGTCAGCGTCGCGCTCCACGACCTGATAGGTCATGCCCTGCAACATATATCTGCGTTCTTACTCGGTAAAGGAATTCTCGCTGGTTGGGTCATACACAAATTCTAGTAGAGTTAGGACTATTGGGCGAGGGGCGGTCTATAAATGTTGGTTGGAGCTCAGTGCTTCACCGTCTGAGACTTTGAACTCACTTCGACACTCGCTACATTGTTTCCCGACCGCCTGCATTTGAGCCGTGACAGCCGGGCCCTACACGCAAGGTCGGAGATGAGTATGAAATGCGGAGAAGACAAGGGTAAAGTTGGGGTGCACCGTGGGAAGCTAGAGACGCATTTCCATTGAGGTTATCAGGGACAGCAACGTGCGTAGAAGTCAGGAACAATGTGTGCTGGCGTTGTGGGGGACGAGAGCATTTCCACCAATCGATGGGAGTATGGCTAATGGCCACTGACTCTCCGGCCGATTAAAAAGGTACATATGTATTCACGTTTTCTCATGATCTTGGCATTTACCACTCAATTTCTGCGGCGTGGCAGACGGTAATATCTTTTGCAGCCAACACCAAAGCTGTATCAAAATGTCTCCAGCAACATTCGTCGCCGCGTGTGTTGCTGCGTTCTCCTTGCCACTACTAGCGCACTCAAGTTTGGCACCTCGAAATCAATCTTCAAGCTTTCGATGGAATGAGACAAAATATGTGTATGTTTGCCTGCCTCTACCAGGACCGATCAAAACCGATCCAAAGAAAGCGCTGACTCTACGAAGTATTGCTTTTGGAGACTCTTACACGTACGCCCAAGGAACCCTTGGATATGCGAACTCGACATTCATAGGAAGCAACCTGAACTTCTCTTATACCCCCGAGCAACTCCTGTCAGATCGTATCGTGCAAGAGGATGTCAACAGCACGGCGAACAGAGGGCCAAACTGGATTGAGAACATCACAAAGTGCGGCGTCAAGCAAGGTCTTACCGATCCGCAGACTTGCAACATTCAGCTGTGGGACTTCGCCTTCGGAGGTGCAGACGTCTCTGTCGAGTACCTGCCACTCCACCACAACTGGTCTGTTCAGCTCGTGAATCAGACTCAGCAGTTCATCGACTACGCTCAACCGGTACTCAAGGACATTGTCAAGGCAGACAAGACGCTCGTAGCGATCTGGATCGGCATCAACGATCTCGGTGACTCTAAAAGTCTGGACGTCGACTTTCAAAGCTTCTACGATGAGCTAATCACAACCATGTTCGAAGAATCTGTTCGGTCTGTTTATGAAGCGGGTTACAAAAATTTCCTTTTCATGAACCAGCCCCCACTAGACCGGACTCCTGGAAACGTTGTCCGCGCCGCTGGACCACTTCCGAATACGACCATGATCGGGTGGTGGGACGATAGTCTGGAACAGCACGCTGCTGATTTTGCAGCCGATAATCAGGACGTGACAGCGTTGGTGTTTGATGCCAACACATTCTTGAACCATGTTCTTGACAACGCCGCTGAGTATGGTATCAAAAACACGACTGCGTACTGTCCCGCCTACAATCAGCCGCTGCCTGTGACCCAGTATGGATGTCTTCCTTTGGAAGAGTACTTTTGGTATGATTCTGGTCACATGTAAGTCTCTCCATCACGAGCGAACGTTCTTCCGTGGCTAATTTTTGGCAAAGGACCACTCATGTACATTCGATCTTGTCAAAGGAAGTGGAGCAATTTTTAGCTCGGTCCTCGAATTGAAGCCCAGGCTCTTACAGCATTTAGTCACCACTAGTAAATATATTGTAGCCCATTCAGGTGTTGTCTCAAACTTGTTTAACTGGGGCGTCACATACTGTGATCTGGCGGTGACAATCACACTTTCAACTTCGAGCCATCCTATTGCAAGCGCAGCGACAGCATCCTGATACTGTACAATGATCAGTGTTACGTTTCATCAGCACGGCGCCAATAGCTCTTCCGGACGACTACCACGGACTAAGGACCCGCAATTTCAACACTGTCTGCCTATTCATTAAGGCTTGATCGCACTATCTGCTGCTTTGTCTCACAAACCGCGTCCTACATAGTTTCAGACAAGAAGACCGCTAGTGATCACCACAAGAACGGTTGGGAAAGCTAACCACCCATATCGGATCTTTACACATATAATCAACGAGTAACATTCTCGCCCCAGCACAGTGCTGCGAGTGTTGAGAAAGCCCATACGCATCTTGTTCGATGAGTTATCTGTGAATCTTTTGTATGGCATGGTCCACCTGCTGCACTTAGTGCGAATGCTAGACGAAACAGGTTGTTCGGATTATCAAGGGATGTTGAAGCCCGACATTCGCAACATAAAGGCAAAGATATTGTCTATGTCTGGAGTATTCGAGCAGTAGAAAGGGCCTGTACATTAAAGCTGGGCGAAAATAAGCCCAGCTACCATACAATGTGATTTGTGTGGCATAGCAAGATCGGGCGCCGGGGGAGCGGGAAATTCGAAAGCTGCAGTTCCTCGCCCCCATGCTGAGGAGCTGAAGGATTTCGGGTAGGCCTGGAGCCAGGTGCCGAAAAGAGGACACTTGGAACAATGGACTCGAAAAATTGAGAGTTCAAACTCACGAGCCCTACACAATGACACGCATTCTGTCCATTCCGCACGAGCTTTTTCAGGAGATAGCGTCGCAGCTGCTTGTGCCAGACCAAGCGGCTCTCGTCGGGACGTCCAAAGTCCTCCATGAGTTGCTCACTCCCATCGTATGGAAGGAAATCGAGCTTCACCATCGTGGCGTGCACGAAGGACGCATCATTTGGCAGCTCTTGGACGACCTCGACGAGACATGGGTGGACAACGCTGAGGTGTCTGAGGAGTATCCATTTGGCGACTACACCCGTCCATCAAGCAGACGGAAGTACTGTCAGCCAGTGAGAAACCGCAAAGCGTGGCGCGCTTACGGGCAGGTCCGGAAGGCCAAAGATATGGATGGGGACCTGCGAGAGTGCGACGAGGGCGCGCCACGGGCGACAGACAACATCAATCGAGACACGTACCAGGACGGGCCAGTGCCACTGTTCCTTGGCGTCAAGTCCCGGCTATATTCGTCTTCGAAATGGTCTGGGCTTGCCAGTCATGTACAGTCCCTCTGCATGTCTGTCGCGGTTGACAACGAGGTGTCAGCAGTGCTCGAAGACCTGGTCCACCTGCGCTCACTTCAACTCGTCGGTCTTCCACTTGCGGCGGAATGGGAATGTGGGACTGTTTCTTCGGCCCGCAGCACTTTCGAGGGTTTGCAATATCCCACTATGCGCAGGCTTCGCTTGCGTGGGTATATCCCAGCGAGCTTCGTGCGCGAGATCTTCACCAAGAATGCACCGAGACTCACACATCTTGATATCGGACTTCTTGCTGGACCCTGGGACGACAAAGCAAACGCGATTCTTCGCGCCGAAGAAATTCAAGACGAAGATAGCGAATCAGAGATTGATGACGACGAGAGGGAGACTTGAGCTCTGCACTCGCCCCACTGGCTGTTGCAAGACGATCCCCTTCCCTTCCCGCTGAGCTCGCTCACCAATCTCCATCTCGTCAAACCTTATGAATCCAGCGGGTTTTAGGGGGAAAAAACTTTCGCAACGTGCCTAGTGGCTACAATTTAGCTATCTACAAGGAATGGGCCGCAATCCTTGACGGCGCTGCCGGCACACTGAAGGAAGCAATCTTCGAACACCGAGAGGTACAGGAGGTTGGCGATACAGTGGGGAACGGCGACCCTCACCCGCTGCCAAAACGTCATCAACCGCCTAACAGGCCTGAATCGGCCGACTCGCAGTTCTGTGAGGTCGTTTTGCGTCATCTCTTGGTGGGCGGCCGTCAACGGGTTCCCCATCTACAACGCCCGTCATTGCGCGGGATTCGGATTAGAGAGATCAAAGTGCTCCCGGAGGACGTCATAGACGATACTATCCCAGGAATAGGATATGTGCCGAGCAATGAGGATCGGCTGCGGGCGGCGTTTCCGGACTGCGATATCGAGCTGTTCGAGGCTGCATACCCGGTGTATGTGAATGCCGGCTATGTCTTTCAAAGCTGGCCCGAGAACCGACATGAGGCAGGCCAGGGCCCTGGAGATGGACTGCTCTATAATGGGTTGTATTAAAATGATTACTGCCGCCGGTTTGGGCCTGATTGGCGTGTGGGTGCTTAGACTATGGGCTGTGAGCGTACCTAACGAACTTTCAGCCTGTTTGTGCATAGTCTGCGAGCACAAGCTGCGACCAAGCCTCGTCCGTATCGCAAGTGATAAGTTTATTCAAAGCCAGTAGACTGGCAACAGATGCCAGAAGGATCTGATCTAAAGTAGTTCTCGAGAAGAATAAAATAGTTCATGAGAAGTGAATGAAGCGAATGTGTTCAACACACGAAACAGACTGAGCGCCCAGGCTTCTTCCGTTCCTCCTGCCCGCTGTGGGAGTAATCCGCCAATCTTACCAGGCTACCAAGTCTTGCGCTCTTTCGCATTCCTCTTCAAATCTGAAAGGGTATGCACAATCCTGACCAAAACACCAAATCCTACCATAACGCCATAGTCCTTATCGGTAAATCGTGCCGGACGTTTGAACCTTCCCAAATGGAGATTCTTTATCATTTGTGCTTAAGCGCTTCGTCATCAACGCTGAGTTGATTTCGCCCGTCTTGCAGGTTAGTAACACTCTTTGTGGCCATTCTCAAAGTGCGGACCAGCTCCTAATTTCCTTCACAGCTACTAGCCACACTTGCAGCCTACTATGACGATTGTGCGATCTGAGCGTTCCAATTGGGACACCCATCCTTCGCAGTTCCAATGCAACAGCTGACAACGTTGGTCGTGCACTGCGAGTTCTGGCTGTTGGCATCGTCCCGTGCGTATGTGAACGCTGTGCCTTGGCAGGGCTTGAAGAAAGGGACGGGTTCCAAGCCATCTACATCTTCATCGCGCAAAGAGTTTAAACACGTCGAACCCGAACGACAAGAACCACCGGAACAATTGTCGGGGCAGTCGCCCTCGCTGAAGAGATCGGTACTGCACCCGAAGGTGATGGTAGCTGCCTTGCTGGTTTCGCAGGTGCAAGTAATGGGGACACTGTAGCCGCTCCTAAATTGACGTTGTCAGTAAGAGCGGAAAATGTATGCACAAGCCGGCGAGTCTTCGCCTGGCGGCTTCATGAACAAAAGGAAACTTACACATAGCTGATGTCAATATCGCCCACCACTGAATCTCCCATCTGGTTCAGAAACGAGCCTTCGAGAAGGCTGCCATTTGCCAAGTCCACCACTGGATCATCCGTAGTTGCTGCTTTCGCAGCGGCCATCATGCCGGCCCAGCCGGAAGGATACACCATGGTTGCAGTTGCGCCCGGCGCCATTGTGCCCTCCGTCAGAGTCGCCTTCATAGCCATGACGTTCGCGGGCCCGTCGGGATTCATCTGGTGTGAGGTAGTGAGGTGGCAGCTCATCATATTGCGAAGATGGACCGTCAAATGATCCGCATCGCCGGTGGGAAGAGGCGCCGAGCCCGAGCCACTTCCGGAGCCTAAGCCTGCCGTGACGGTCGGCGTTTCTGCGTCACTTCTTGAGGTGACGGCCGACGCGGTCGAGTAGCTGGTAACGAGCGTGTTGGACTTTTGAAAGGATTCTAGAATGCTTGACGTGATGGCTGCCGCAGCCCCACCAGCGACCAGGTCTTTGGTCTCCAACGCGTCGACACTGCTGGCGCTACTTGCAATTTTGAGCTCAGTAATGATAGAGGTGCTGACGTCCGAGGTAGACGAAGTCATGGCAGCAGGGCTGCCATTATTGTCTGGGACCCTGAAGATACCACCAACGTCACTTAAGGACCCCGTTGCCTCAGCGGTTCCATTTTTTTCGCGTCCTCCAATAGGTCTCCTGTCACAGCCATGATCTTGGCTTTGTCGCGCCCTCAGATTAGGCACAGCCCGGGCATCGTGAACGTTGTGGTGCGTGTGGAAGCGTGCGTGACCCTGATCACGATGGGCATGGGCATGGCTATGGCCGTGATTTGGAGCAGCAGCTGCTAGAGGCAGAAGAACCGAGACAAAGAAAATAATGAATGAGCCGTGCATAGTGCCGACTTTGTGAGTTTGAGAAGAAAAGACCGTGCGTGCCCTGATGAGAATCGGAAAAGATTCCTAAACACAATTCTACTGTAGAAAAGAAAAAAACAGTATTGTCAATCGATGAAAGTAAAGACTGAAAGATGCCCTCGTACTTCTAAAATTGCAGTGAGCCAATGAGTGTATGTAGTGAAGCGTCTTGCACAAAGCAAAAGAAGGACATTGTTGGGGCCTGAAAGGAAGGGGGCAAGACCTGATATTGCAACCCCATGTGCCGTCCTGGGGCCCGCAGCGGCCAACATACTGTTTATTTTCGTCCATGACCCAGGTTATGCCACAATCTCGCACCGATGGTGACGCAGAGGCGAGCCTACCACATCCACAAAAATCCGATGGCGACTTGGGCTGACGGGCTGAGCGTAGGATTCCGAATTTGCGCAAATCAGGCCGCAGGCTGACTGCATCTTTGTTCCTGCATGAAAACCCCTGAAGGATTCTATCCGCGATATATTGGGAGCGTTGGGCTGAACATGTTGGTTAGCACCATTATTGGCTCGTTGGTAATGCCTCGTGGCGTCGTCGTTGTCCTCGGCGTCTGCTGGCTTGTAGTGGCTGTCATAGTGCACGTTCGAAACTCGAGTACCAAGCCAGTCTCGAGTGCGGAAGCACACGGGAAAGTTGTGTTGGCTGGATTCTAAAACGACGACCGGTTAGCAGACATAGATGTGTAGGCCGAGTCTTTGACCTGTCTTCGCTAGGCGTACAAAGCGTTCTGACCTCATTATAAATGAAGCCCTCCTAAATTCTGCTCGTTGGATTTGAGACATTGTTGCGCTCGGGAGCCAGGCACTTGTTGCACGAGGCTCTTGATTTGTAGAGATAGAATTCTGTCCGATCAGCACCATTCCTCGAAAATTCATCAGGTTGCTGAGATGCTCATGAGGGGCCCTATCAAGTCGACGAGGTTGACATGCTCCTTTATGAGACTTGTCTCGGAGGTTCCGCACGGCTCCGGCCCGTTGGGACGGGCGCCACTTGGTGTAATCCCTGCACTCAGACGACCTCCCGCCAGTCTGTTTTCCCTCTATCGAATGGCAGCATCGACGTGACTGAACTGTTGAGCTGACGCATATACGCCATGTAAGCCTTCGTTTTGCATGGCTACACATGAAGTCTTGGAGGAACTCCGACGTGGCCACAAGGTCTACAAATCGCACGAATAGGCTTTATGCTGATGCCCCTAGAACGTCGATCATTTTCGCAGCCATTCAAACACATTTTTCTGCACTAGGAGTCGCAATGTGATTTCCGAAGTGCGTAATCAACAACTAACCTAGGGATGCTTCTTAGTGTCATTGACACATTCTCATAGAAGGGATCCGTAGGTGAAATTGTCATAGTCATGTCAATGACCGGGACGCTGCTCACAACTCGTAGTACTCCAGTTTGTGGCCTTCAGGATGGAGGACTAAGGTAGAAACGGAACCTCATGTACATATAATTTCAAGTATTGTCATCACCATTATGGTACATAGCTCCAAACAGCGGGGAGGTATTGATAACGCTGAGCGTGGCGCAGACTTGAGTCTCCATAGTAATCCCAATCCCATCCAATTACATAACACCATCTGGCAGGGATATGGCGACGCACAACGATTCGTAACTACCTAGTAGGTTGAAAAAAAGCCGTCAATCCAATGGATAAGGAGAAATCGGGGGCATGCCACGCATTGGCGCCATTCGTTTTGGACTTGAGAGCTGCAAGTATATATATCAAGCGGAACAGGAGGACTCATACTGCGGGGCTGAAGTTTGGACCGCTGAAACGCAGGTCAAGAGGACTCAGCTGCTGATGATCAAGCCACGGCGCATACAGAAACAAGATTGCAGGCTCCCTAGGGATTTCTTCTTTTTATTCTTCAGGATCAGTTGAATCATTTCAGAACAGGTTTTCCTCTCAAAGCCTCGATCGTAGTTGGCAGTGTCGCGGTCGTTGCATTCGGTGACGGGACACGATGCGGCCAGTTGCGGACTACCATCAACATTCGGCTTGCGGGCCTTGAAATTTCCATGCCTGTTCCCGATCTCTAGCTTATCTCTGGCTCTGTGCGCTCTCCTACGACATTACTTTCGGCTGGAGTTGGACACTGCGGCTCCCGGATTGTGCCACGCCAAAGTTGAGTAGGACCCTCAAAGCGGCGACCAAGGTATGGGCATTGCAAATGATGACAATGAAGTATATTGAATATTGCCGCAAATAATAATTTGTACGCGATGGTGTATAGCAAGCTCGCCCAGCCGAGCAACAGACCCGCATCAGCAGTGAATACCAGTCCGCTACCGCATACTTCCAAGTGCCGCACGCCTTCGGAGTGATGCAGAAATTGGTGAAAGGTCGTCGTACACACGAAATATATGAGATGCGGTCATCTAGGATTTCCATGTCAGACTCACTTCAATACTCAGCATGGAAGCAGCGCCGACTTAGTCGCACGAACCTTCGGAAGCTTCGTACAGCACCTAGTGCTACACGAAATCATCATCCTTGTCCGACCTCTGCATGCAGCAAGCAAACACCCGATAGAGGAGCGTTGATCCAAAGACCGTGCCGAAGATAAAAATGTACATGAACACAGCCCAGTCGAGTTCCGGCTTCGTCTTTTGGAAGGGAAACCCGAATTGCGGCGTGGGCGTGGACATGGCCACTGCCATCTGGGCCGGCGTAGCCATCTCCATGACACGATCCATGATTATTAAGGTCGGGGTGTCGTAGTAGAGTTTTTCGGCAGCGCACCCGCGCGATAAGCACCTTGGTAATTAGGAAGCGAATATGTGTAGATTTGGCACGAACAAATTGCCCAGCAGTGGAGTGGAGCCAGAATGAGCGTAAATGAGACACGAAATGGAGAGAGAATACGAAAAGTGGACTGATGTAAAGGAACATACTGCTTGGCTTCACAAAATAGCTGCTCAACGAGCTGGGGTGAGCCGCTGTCATCTGGAAAAGTGACGCACTGGAGACAAGGCGCCGGGCCCCAGGCCAGACGACGATCAGACCGAAGACGTCGCGCTAGGGATCGGGATACGTTCAAGAAGCCACCACCGAGAGACTTGGTAGTGGCTAGTGCTTTTCACGAAACAATGCGGGGAATTTATCCAGCCTGCTTCATATGCAGGTTTACCCAGGAGACTGGCTTGCCAATGCGCGTCGAAGCAATTCGGTCTGCGACCAAGGCACGGAGCCGATACATGGCGCATTCTGAGGTAGCGTTGCAAACCACACAAGACATCCAATGCGTACTCGGGCGGACGATCCTAGGCGCAAGTACTTCACGCTATCGATAGTGTCACTAGAAAGTGCTATGTGACGAAGGCGACGGCTAGGGATGAATGTAAGCTCTATTCATAGTAACATGCATATCGGAATGTTACACGTCTTTCGATGCTGATCTCGACAAAGATATCGTGGTCTCGACGATGACTGACCCGTACCTATCCCCTTCTCCTCGCCACTGATCGCCATGTATTGAATAAATGTGGTCGATCCGCGAGGCGTACTTCCGCTCTACCTCCTTGCGCTGCGCACTCCCCTTGGCCGTGCGTGGGATTTTGCCATGAGGCACTAGCAGCATATGCGTCCGTGCTATCCTGCCAAATTTTGGAAGTTTGTGGTTCATGCCTTCCACGACGGTATCCCATAGCTCCTGGGCTGTCTCCTCGCTATCCTCAACGCCTTCGTTAAGCTCGACCACAGCGAGCGGCTGTCTCCTGCCCGCACCATATACGATCGCCTCTTTGACCAACGGACTTGCCGCCAGAGCATTGAGTATAGGTGCAGGATGAAGATTTGATCCCGTCGAGAATGTGACGAGGTCGTCGCTTCGTCCGACAAAACGCCACACATAGCTTGCTTTCGCCGGATCCGGGTGTGGTGTCCACAAGTCTCCGATTTTTGTTTCGATTATGGAGTTACCTCCATTTGGAAGCTTCGAGTCATGAGAAAGAAGATTCTGTCTGTGAGCCCAAAATGCATAAGGAGCTGACTCTGGCGTCAAGGTCAAGATCATGTCGTAAAGCGGTATGTCTCGGCTTTCATCATCACCATCGATGAGCACAGCACCAGTGTCTACGAATTTGATACCGGCTGCTACAGTATCGAAAACGCTGTAGTCATACTCCTCCGACTCGGCTATGAGCTGCGGAATGCCTGAGGTCTCGGTCGATGCCCACGCGTTCTGAATACGACAGTGCTGTGACCAAATTTTGCTGGCCGATGGGGAAAGTATTGCTGCGGACTAGGTTAGGAAGGTCGTCGGTCATGGCTTGCGGGATATGCATAGACATCAAGACTTACCACCAGCGAAAAAGACATCGTTCAATTTCTTCATGAAATGGTCAGCGTCCGGTCGCCTAGCCACGTCTTCCATCATCCCTTGACGAGCAATAGTTAGCAGGAATTGGAACAGGACTTGGACATCGTTTCTCCGCGCGGGATAAGGTGTGATAGCGACTCACAAGGCGTCATGATCGCAGTACTACATCCCGAATGCTCCAGAATATCGCAAACATCCTCTGTACCAACAGCCCTGTGTCTATAGCCCGGCACGAAAATGCCGCCACCAAACACACTTCTCACAAGCCCAACAAAAGACGAAATGCCATGGAAAGGCGGAGCGACGAGCAGCCCGCGCACGCCTCTGCCAGGGTGCGTCCACTCCATAGCATGCGGGCGGCCATGAGCCCCCTTATTTTGCAAAAAAGCGAAGCGGTCCATCGAGGCAAATGCAGCGTGGTTGACGATGATAGGCTTCGGCTTTCCAGTCGTGCCGCTTGAATGCAGTACGACGACTGGGTCATGTGCTGCTTCCTCGAATGTCTTGTTATAGGGAAAAGGGCGGCCAGGGTTGTCCGAGTCGACAGCCAGAAGGTCATCCAGTTCTGGCACTAGGACGTGGATAATCCCCTCCTTGCCGGCAAGTATGTCTCGCACTTGGACACCGACAGCACTCAGCAGAATTTTGGATTGAGTCTGCTCCATGAGATCCAAGTGAGTCTCGCAGGTATTGAGCTGTGAGGAGAATAGGACCTGGTGACCTGTTTTGACCGCCGCCATCTGTAGCAGATGGTATCGTACATCCGATGTCCCCAAGTAGGTGATGGTCTCAAATTTTCTTGGGGCTGAGCGGCCGACATGCTCCACGATGTGATGGGCTAGTTTATTGATGGCAGAAGCCAGTCTCTTGTAGCTGATGTCTTCGTATCCCGAAGACAGGTTCCAGTCATCTATGGGCAACGATGCCCAAGGTCTCTCCGGGTCATTTTGAGCAATTTGGTCGATCACAACGGGAAGAAGTCGCCTTCCACAGTCGGGCGGTGGTTGCGGCAGACCAGTAAGGTCCTTGTTCTGGTGTTCCATTATATATTGTGAGGGAGGACGCAGCACAGCGTGGAAGTAGTTCAATTGCTGTCCAAAAGGCGTTGAAATCGCCGGGCACAGGGAGATATTATTCCCATTGGAAGCCTGACTTTCACGGGCTTCATAAATCAGATCCACCGCTTACTGACGTGGCTATTGGTTGTTGTGCAGCATGCAGGTCAGCGGCATGGCAGACCTTGTGTACAGTCCATGGGTCTGTACATCGTGTTTTTCATCGATCTTTCGACTGACTAGTCGATATCGGGGACTTGATCCGTGCTGGACATGCCATTTTTGGTGGAAATGGGCACCGGGCCGAGGCGAGAATGCATGTAGGCTTTGCGTATATGTCTGAGCGATTCACGCAGATGTGCCCGTGTATTGCAGCGTTTACGGAGTACAGCGGAAAATCCTACCATTGGGCCCGGTAGCGGCCCTGTTTATCTCCACGCATAGACGCAGTCAAGCGGTGCAAGCAATAAGAGTGCACCCCCTACATCCATACTAACAATTTTTCCTAGCAGATAAGTGGGCAATAAGATAGTGCGAGGGTAGATAATCCCTGCAGGTGCGCTCCCATGCCTTCCACCGCTTGACAGTATGCAACAATCAATGAGATATGTTTCGGACTAACAATCCAGCTTGACAGCTACGTGTGCTGTTTGGTTCGAGTTCCACATCGTAGGATGTAGCTGAAGGAAGTTGAAGCCATCGACCACACGTGCAAGACAAAGTTTGTGTAAACAGCCTTTGAATTTGTCGGTAGATCTGTAATGACTGTAAGTGGTCAAGCCGACTTCAGTCTGTGAGGTCTCGCGGAAATACATTCAAACAGCGGGAAAGGAGAACACTTTCCGGCTCACAGCACGAGGCTTCGCAGATCCAAGTGATCTCCCAGCTTGTACTTCGTACGGAGTAGATGGATATACCTTGAAGATCGCGTGTCCAGCGCATGGTTTGATAGGCTCAGACTGTGTGTAAGGGTACTAGGGTACAAAGCTCTCCTTTTCGTGAGCACTGGGAGAGTGAAGATGCTCAGTTGGAAGGAAATAAATCACAAGCCAATGGCTCACTTCTGTAGGAATGATATTGCTCGGAACTCTTGTAAGAGAATCACCACATGAATCGAGTCGGGAGAATGGCCGAGACACTGCGTGACCAAAAGGTGTCGGGAAACGGTGCAAGTGGCGCATAGAGGTAGGTGGTCACAAAGCATGCGGTGAGCAGTAGAGAGCAGGCCACAGACTGCCAGATCAGCAAGAACACCTTGGATCTTGATGTTCCACGGGCCAAAGAAGGTCAGGTCTACGGTGTAGAGGTCGTCGAAGCCCAAAGTGATCTCGCAGCTTGAACCTTGCGAGGACATGACGTGAGCGCAAACCGCGGCTTCCCTGTCATAAAGCAACCCCGCCTGATCCTTGCTGGGGAAAGAAAGTGACTCCACGCCTAAAACGGAGCGTTTCTTTTTCCCACCCAACGCCAGCTTCTTGAACAATCACGTTGTTGATATTGTTCTCCGTGATTGCCTTCCGCCGTCAAACAGTCACTTCTGTCCGCATACTCATCTGCAACTCTTGCGATACGTACTTGCACATTTGAAATCTTCCGAGCATCGCGATCATGGCAAAGTGGGGTAAGTTGGGCGTCGGCTTCTCCTGGCCGGACAGCAAGTCGAGCAGTCCCAGTTCCTGCGTGAGCAAATTGCGGATGACTTGGCCTGGGGAAGAGCATCTTCGATTTCAAACGATCGTCCAATCCTCTCCTCGCCGGTCATACAACCTGCCGCAAGAATACAAAGGAACAGGGGCAGCCGTGCACCACGCCCATCTTGGACGAGCGAATAACTGACAGACTCTCATATAGACGACGAAGAAGGCTCTGACAGCTCTCCTGCCGAGGGAGTTGTTCCTGCTGCCGCTGTCGGGCGCCGCAAATTCGACGACGAGGAAGATGACGACGACGTAAGGCCGCATCCCAACCCCGCCCCATCTGTCACACCAGCTATCTAACGCTGCGCTTGCCCCTTCACAGGTTCTAGACGCCTGGGACGACGCCGAAGACTCCGAAGTCGAGCGCGAGAAAGCCAAGAAAGCCGAAGAAGCCAAGGCGAAGGCGGACGCCAAAGCCAAAGCTGAGAAGAAGTCTAAGGCTGAGCGCATCGCCGCGCGCATCGCCGAGAAGAAGGCCCTGGACGAAGACTACACTGACTCGGAAGATGAGGAGGATGAGGCGTCGCGTCGCGCGCGTCTCCTACGCGAGCAGCAAGAAGCTGACCTAGCACACGCCACGGACCTGTTTGGTGGCGACGTTGGAAGCGTACCTTCGTCGCGCAAGGCAATCATCAAGGGCTCCACGGTGCCGGACCCCAACAACCCCGAGAATCTCGTCGACCTGGCCGCGATGCCGCTCTTCGACCCCAAGACCAAGGCCCAGTTCGAGACGCTGCGCGAGGTCATCGGCCCCATCATCGCCAACAACGGCAAGAAGGCGCATTACGCGCTGTTCATGGTTGAGTTTGCCAAGAAGCTCGCCGGCGAGATGCCCAGCGACCAGATCAAGAAGGTCGCCAGCGCGCTGACCACGCTGAGCAACGAGAAGCTCAAGGAGGAGAAGGCGCAGCAGGGTGGCAAGAAGAGCAAGGCGGCCAAGACTAAGACGACGCTAGCTATTGGCCGTGGGCCCGCTGTGGCGGACACCAAGAACTACGACGACGAGGACTTTGGTGATGACGATTTTATGTGAAGGGCGTGATGGATGTTGCATTCTGTACAAGTGCCCGCGGCGGCGCTCGTCAGAGTACTACGACGACCCGAGTCTACACCACCTCCGCAGAGGCGCCCCAGCAGTCACCAAGTTGGCACACGCCGCAGCCTTATTGGCATAACCGAGCCAAGGGGTCCGCGTTGGAAAGTCCGGTGTGGGTGGGAGATCAAAAACAAGAGCAACAGAAGGTATAGCTGGAGGGATAGAAGAGCTGGGACAGCATGATCACAGAATCCAGGTGCCTTCCTGCGTTCAAAATAGGCTTGCCTCCTAATAGAGTTGCACTTGCTTGTTGAGACACCTGAACTTGGGCGGTGCTACTAGGTGTGGTCGTAAACATTTCCTCACTCCATCTACTAGCGATAAGTTGAGCGTTATCGTTTCTTCATTTCCTCTACTCGTGTGTATGTGTATAATAGGCCTGTCTCATCATTTGCGCACCACCCAAGACCAGTTGAACTCAGGGTATAAGCCGTCGTAGCCTCCCTGACACGAAACAAAGACGCCGTATATGTGCCATGCCCTAGCACCCATGTTCGAACGCCTTGCCATACCAAAAAAACACCGAGCATTGCAAAATGATCCCGAATCCAGAGCAGAGATGATGTTGCCTTTTCCCACAGACCTTGGCCGTCTATTCTAATGTCGTACACCAAGCTCAGTAAGTCCCTGAGTCGGCGGGCTCAGCGGGTTCGACTCGTCCCATTTGCAGCTGCACTGCCTAAGTAATCAAGTCACCTGCCACGCCAACAAGCAACGCCTGCAGTGCCACGCTCACTGCCCAGAAGCCAACCTTCTTCAGCCGCTTGACCCGCGAGTGCTGATCTTCCACATCCGCCGCGAAAGCTGAGTACACCTCCGCACTAAGATCGTCCATGAGCCCTGAGTCGAAAATGGTCCACGATCCATCGAAGTCACTCGCCCGCTTCACAATCCGGCAGTTGATTGGGATGTACGTGTGTTTGGAGTTGATGTAGGCGACGATGGGTCGGACGAGATTTTGATTCACGTACGAGATGCCGGGTGTTGCGTGGAACATGGGCACGTGAGCGCGCACGTCGTTGAGGTGGATGCGCATGTCCATCACGAGGTACCGCGGCGGGTCGTCGGGGGTTTGTTGTGAGTTGGACTGTTCTCCGTCGCTGGAGCTTAATTTGGAGAAGCTATCATTTATAGCTGATGAAAGGTGGCCTTCTGTGGGGTTTGACGCGTCGTTGACGATGATGTTGAGGTTGCTATCGTTCGCGCTGTCCTTATCCAATATGCGAAGGTACCGATTGCTCGTCACTGCGTCCTCCATCTTGTCGTAAAAGTCGCTCATGACTTTGCCGATGCTATCGTCTGGCTCTGCAGGGAACATAACATCGGCCACAATGTCGACATTGCCTTCATAAATCCAGCCAAATGTGCCCTCGACACCACGATTCAAGTGGTCTACCCTCAGACCGTCGATACGCAGCCGGCTGAACTTCTTCCACGCGCTAGGTTCGCCGAGGTTGTCTGCCACGTATTTCTCGTCACCCGCTACCGCGCCATGAACCTGCTTCGGGTGTATAGTAAACAGCGAGCCATCGAAAGATCCCGACATATGTGATGCAGAGATGAAATCGTAGAAAAGGTGGTGCTTCCGCAGCTGAGGCAGCTCGCAGCTATAAAGGCTGACAGAGAATGGCCGGAAACCGCCTGGCTGATGCACCGTCACCAACAAATCTTCGAGCTTGAAGTGCTCGATCTCAAAATCTCCGGACTGAGCTTCGTGTCGATACGATAGCGGGTCTCTCAGCTCACCACTCCAGTGCACAGAGGTGCGGTCCACGACGCCGCGGACTCCTTTGACCTCGACGTCTTTCAGTAAGCCCGTGCTATTCCACCATTTACTGAAGGACAATGTCACGTTCGCTTCGCTGATGGTAATATCGAACTGCGTGTAGTTGCCGTCGTCCTCTGTGGCCTGAGAATCCGGATTGGGAGCTGCCGCCGCGGCCGCTGCTGCATCAGTCGATGAGCCCTTCGACACCGAGGATTTTGTCTGGCCTGGTCGTCGAGATACGAAGACATTTCGGAATGTGATAACACCGTCTCCCCATTTTGGCACAATAGCGGATTCGAATACGACCGTCACTCCAGCGGCCTGTGTGAGATGGTCTCCAATCCATCGAGCAAGGGTCTCTACAAATCATTGTTAGCCTCACATCGCCTCTTGATGTTGAATGATAACATACCCTGAGCAAAAACCGTATTCACCGTGAGGATCACAAGCGAGAAGAAGGTGGTTGTCCCGACAAGGATCCACACAAAGTGCCCGAACAGGATCCACGACAAAAATGCGCCCCACTCATCAACATTGTATGGTCGTGTGCTCCGGATCGAAAACCACTTGAAGCGCACTTTCAACCTCGCCCAGAACCCAGATGCGGCGGCCAGGAGCTCTTCCTTGGTCGGTCGATGTGGGATATGGGGAAGATGCAGGTATTTCGAGACTGACTCTGTCAAAGTGTCGTGGTGTTCCGGTTCGGTCGCACTTTTCGTCGCTTCGGCGTCTTTGTTCGCGGGATCCGTCTGCTGTGATTTCTGATGTGTGCTCGCTGTCTTGTTTTCCTCGCCTGCCTTGGTGCTCTTCAGGCGTCTTTGTGTTCTTCCGGTCGAGTCAGAAGTTGTGTACACATTCCGTATCCATGCCTGCCTTGCCAGACGACTGACTGTTCCAGATCTTGGGTTGCTTCCCGATGCCGCAGCTTCCGCGACGGCGTTGCAGCTGCTGGCAATAGTCTGCGAGGTCGGACTCGAGGCGTCCAGGCCCAGCAGCAGTAGACCGCCCGAGCACTGTCTTCGAATATGATAATTTGAGATGTTTCGTGATTGTGGACTTGAGAATCTGAAGATTGGTGATGTCCGACTTGGTGGTCCTGCAAAGGAGCGTCCCAAGCCTTCCCAGGTGAGTGTCCAAGCTGTGCGCCCGAACCTGATGGGATTGCTAGCCATAATACTGTTTCCGGCGGTCGATGATCATATTGAAGCAACGTTAAAGCACATTTCGAAGTTTCGCGGCGTGAGATGTATTGGTAGCAGTGGTGACGGAGAGGAGTAGCGCAAGGTTTGGGAAGGATGGCGTGAAGAACCGTGACGTCGAGCGCTAGCACTGTATCTAAGACTGTCGTGTGTGAGGTCTGGTTGCGGAAGCGCAGAGTCAATCTACACTGATCTTTGAGTAATGGGAGTGGGTCAACATAAAGCGCATTCGAGCGGAACACAGACTATTGAGCTAATAAGCAATGTTTGTGCTATTGCAACAACTTCACAAAATCCTGGAATGATTGGTGTTGAAGCGAAGATTTCGCATAAAAACCGACCTTTGAACTGCCATGACGCGCTTAAAAGAGCAAGGATCAGATACAGGCACCGGGGCTTCGATTCACCCCTGTCTATCTGGTATCGATACTAGAGTGTAAATTTCACCCCGCTTGCTCAAAAAATATTGGGACAAAAGGGATTGCATTTCACACATCAAACCATCCAAACAACGATTTCCTACAACAGTCCCAGACGAATACCACAAGGCAGCAGCTACTTCTATTCATTCTTGAATAACTGCTATCTCGAAACAGTCGACTCAGCCTTGCCCAACAATACAACTACATCAGGAGCACTTAAGCCGCCCCACAGAAAACTAAATTGGAGTCAGCTCAGGCTTGTGACAACCTCAGTCAGAGACGACCTGCATCACATACGCAAGATGCCAGCGCCAACCGCCCTCAAGGCAGCTCCCCAGGAGCCTAGCGCCACCAATGTCCCTCTCCCCCTCAGCACCTCCAACGAAGACCACATGGACGACTCCTTCGCGGAAGCCAACCTTCTCGAAGTCGACCCCTTCTCCATCGCCACCAAAGCCCCCTCTGCCGACGACATGCAATTGGACGATGCGATCGATGAGGAGAACCGCCCGCGCTTCGCGCCCGCCGCCGCCGCCACAACAACAACAACGCGCGTCGAGCACCGCAAGGTGCCCATCCCGCCACACCGCATGACGCCGCTCAAGGCCGACTGGACCAAGATCTACCCGCCGCTCGTTGAACACCTCAAGCTGCAGTGCCGCATGAACATGAAGAGCAAGTGCGTCGAGCTGCGCTCGAGCAGAGTCACGGGCGACACGGGCGCGATCCAGAAGGGCGCGGACTTTGTCAGGGCGTATGCGCTGGGCTTTGATGTTGATGATGCAATTGCGTTGTTGCGATTGGATGATCTGTATATTGAGAGTACGCGCATTCTTTCTGTGGATATAAACCTGTTGTAGACATTCTGATGCTAATAATATGGTAGCTTTCGAGATCAAGGACGTCAAGACCCTCCAAGGCGATCATCTAGCCCGCGCCATCGGCCGCATCGCCGGCAAGGACGGCAAGACCAAGTACGCGATCGAGAACGCCTCGCGCACGCGCGTCGTGCTCGCCGACTCTAAGATCCATATCCTTGGCGGATTCAAGAACACACGCATTGCCCGCGAGTCGATCGTCAGTCTCATTCTTGGAAAGCCGCCCGGGAAGGTGTACAACGGCTTGCGGACGGTCAGCGCGAGGATGAAGGAGAGATTCTAGATGGGCATGATGCTGTTCTAGGGTAAAGGAGGTTCTCGGATGGGAAGAGTGCCTGCTACAGGACACAGGCCTCTTGGGGTTTGCATACGAGTCAGGCTTTCTCACGACTTTCATGGCTGGCGTAAGGGCGTTTGGGAATTTCACAGGCATAAAAAGTTCACATTGCGCATATCAATTTCGATACCTAGAGATGAAATAGACTATGTCGACCTCATAATCCATGAATAGTATATTCTCCTAGTGTTTTGAATGCTCTTGCTTCCTATCATTGAACCATGCTGTGCCGCGCGTGCAAGAAAATGAAATGGGTATCGCAGTGTGATGAGGAAATCATAAAATCTTGACCCTGTCCTGCCACGCATCACCTAATGTAGACCTCGATCGTGCACTTGTCGTCGATTTCTGCAGCCTCGACGGTCACCTTCGGATCCAAGAAATCGCCATCGAAGTTGAACCGAATGTCTCGATCATCAGGGATGTTATGCTTCCTTCGGTATGCACCGATCAAGACTCTGACCTGAGTATCCGCGTAGGCGGACAGTCCAGACGGTTCCTTGTCTTTCTCCTTGAAAAACAGCCTCAGCTTGGCAACTTGCGGTTCCTCTTCCTCATCCTCCCCGTCATCGTCCGCGACTGCTCCGCCCTCTTCTGTCAAATCGCCCCTGGCTACCAAGCGCTGCCGCTCCTGGTCAGCCGCGTTGCGTTCAAAGTCGGCATTTGTCCATGCTTCGAGGAGTACCCCGCCTTTTTCGTAGCCCTCTGTCCGTTCTGGCGCCTGCAATTTGCCATCAGCTTGCACTTCCCAGCCCAGACCGGTACCCGAGACAGATTCGTATATGCGGCGGCCTTTCCAAGTCAAGAAAATCTCGTTTTCCATCTCCTCGGACACAACCATGCCATGCTTTCGAAGCCACTGTACAAACACGCCTTTCACAGGCCCCAAGGAAGACTCGATCTTGCGGAGGCAGCCAAACGGGGTTCTCAAGTCAGCATGAGCAATGCGCGAGTGCACAAAGACCTTGACGGTAATCGGAGGCGCGCCGTTCGTACGGCAGACCCGTGCATTCGTAGTCGAAAACTCTGCTTCGTTGTCCGAAGAAGCATCGGAGGCATCCGCAGCTGCTGCTGCAGCAGCTTTGGCGGCTTCGTCTCGCCTCTTGCGCGCTGCAGCGATAAAGTGCGCAAATTCGTCCTCTTTAGGCCGTGGAACTGCATCAATGAGCTCGTCGTCGCTATCCTCGAGCACGATCGGAGTCGCTGATCTCTTGCCGGTGGACTTCGGCTCGGTCTCTGGCTTTCTCGGCGATGTTGTATAGGCCTTTGCACCGTCCACATCAAAACTCCCTTCGTCGTCGTCGTCATCCGGTGCTCCCGCTTCGGCAGGCGAGTGGTGGGAGTTGGCTCGACTGGTCGGCGTCGGCAACAAATCACTCTGTATCGGTGCCAATTTCTCCTTGCCTCTGCCTTTGCTTCGTGCAGAAGCTGATACTTCATGCGAGTCGACCAAGGCAGATGTCGACCGTTTGATGCCACGGGATAGTGGCGTGCCAGACTTGGAGCTGCGTCGCGGGGGTGTCGCCGGCCCATAGAGATCATCGCGCGTCTCGGAATGCCACAGCTCGACCGCAGGGTCTGGAGATGACAGCTTTCGACGCTTAGATGATCGTGAGGAGGAAGTCCTAGGACCCTCGTCACTGTCTTCTGCGGCTTGCATGGAATGTTTGTTATATGGCTTGGGCGTGGTCCTGAACGAAGTGGTCTCTTCTTTGCTGACGAGCAGAGGGAAGAAGTCCTTTGATCTCTGAAACAAATCCAGGCCGTCGTCGTCTTCCTCCTCCTGTTTCTCCTTGCTACCTTCATCGTTATTGAAATCGAAGGTCTCGTCGTAGGTCGGCGCCGGCTTAGGAGTAGATCGGAGAAACGCAGGGAGGACCTTCTTCTTTTTGGCCTTTGAAGGCGGATCGACCGCGTCGCCCATGATTGCGATCGCTGGTGAATTTGAACGCGACGACTGGAAGGCTGTATACAGTGTTGAAGTAAGAAGAGCAGTTATTGCCCAATGCGCCGTAACGTCTGACAAGATTGGTGACTCAAGTTTGGCCAAACATGAATTTGAATTGACGGTGGTCCGAATCGCATAGCTCAAGCAACTGAAAAGCGAGATCGCGGGGCTACGCGACGGTGGGCGCGTTGCGATAGAGTTGCCATGTTCTCGCACAGAGGAACTTGGCTTGGATCAAAGTTACTGCTGGCAGGGCAACCAAAAACCAAAGTGGAGTGAATTTCAGCGCAAGGTTCAGGCGGTTCTCCTAGCCTTGCAGCCCTATCATTGCAGGGGGAGCCCAGGCCGACCTTTTTCCGTCTGTGTCCAGCCGAGGCCCCCCGGACTTACCACTCCAACTCTCCACGCCGAGGTCGAAGCTCCTGGGCATTACCGGGGATTGAATCCACAGCCTTGAGTTCAACGACGTCTATCTAGATCTCCAAAGTCCATAGAGATGTGGAACGTAGTGACCTCGATCGTATTCGTAGAAGTCTGCTGTTGGCTCTTTGTTGAATCTCTGTTCTTCTTATTCTCAGTTGCTGTTGACCAATCTATTCCCTACGAAAAGTCGTTCTTCAGTGGCGGTCACATTGTTGAATACCTCCGGCACGCCCTTGCTTCATCCTTCTATTTTTGAGATACTTCCTTCTTAAGCGACATCATGGCAGTCGATACTTCAAAGATCCTCAGCCCTGTGTGGAAGGACGGCATATTTGGTATGTGGGAACACAGCATGCCTTTCCATAGGAGTACATTGTCCAGGCTGACCACCACCTTATCATGCAGCCGATAGTGTCATCTTCGTAACAGGAGGCGCTGGCAGTATTTGCAGTGTGCAGACCAAGGCTATGGTCTATTTGGGGGCCAACGCCTGCATCATCGGTCGCAATGTCGAGAAGACGGAGAACATGGCAAAGGAGATTGCAGCGGTCCGCAAGGGCGCCAAGGTCATCGGTATCGGAGCTGTTGATGTTCGAAGCGCAAGTCACCCTGAAACCTTCTGGGACTTGATCGAATACTAACAGCACTACAGTTTGACAGTCTGAAAGGGGCAGTCGACCGATGCGTCAAGGAGCTCGGCCAGATAGATTTCGTCATGTACGTACCACTCTGCCAAGCTCTTCAATCCTCCTTGCTGACAAAACACACAGCGCCGGCGCAGCAGGCAACTTTGTAGTTCCCCTAGCTGGTCTATCCCCCAATGGCTTCAAGTCCGTCATAGAGATTGACACAATTGGCACCTTCAACACCATCAAGGCCACTATCCCATATCTGGTCGAGTCCGCAGCTCGCAATCCGAATCCAGCGCCAGCAGGTCAAGTAGCCACTGGCGGTCGGTTTATAGCTATTTCCGCTACGTTTCACTATACTGGGATGGCTCTTCAGTCGCATGTCAGTGCAGCTAAGGCCGGCGTGGACAGCCTCGTCGCAAGCGTGGCGCTGGAATATGGTCCTCTGGGAGTCGTCGCAAATGTGATTACCCCGGGACCGATCGCGGGTACAGAAGGCATGGAACGGCTCGCTGGTGGTGGCAAGGAGGCCGAGCAAAGGATGGCAAGAGCTATTCCGAGTGGAAGATGGGGTACCGTGCGTGATATCGCTGACTCGACAGTCTTCCTGTTCAGTGATGCTGCTAATTACATCAATGGCCACATATTGGTGGTAGATGGGTCCTCTTGGAGGAGCCCGGCGTCGATGTCTGTTGGTCTGGATGAGGGCATGAAGTATCCGGATTTCCTGTTTACGGGCCATTCAAAGGATATCAAGACAGGAAAGAAGGAGAGTAAGCTGTAGGATAGATCCCATGTCGATTGTATATCTCATCTTTCTGGGTCTCATGTCAGGGCATACCATGTGATTTTCCGTGTACCAGCCCTCGCTCGGGACTGTCTTCTTGGTGCCATGGTCACAACGCGTGAGAGCATATAGTCTAACGCGTCTTGGTAGTCCTTGTGGCCCTGAGTTGCTAAGGACTTGTGTCTTATGACGTGACGCTCCATACTACTAATATTCAGCAAGACTCATAAGTCGGACTATCAAGATCTCAGACTACTGAGACGTCCAAAAAGCCGCATTCACGTCAATAACGGCCCATCACACCAAGGCAGCTTTCTCAACCAAGACTGGCCAGTCGTATGGCACACATGTGAACCATGCTCACCACTTCCATTCCTTCTCCGGGTTGACCTGCCGGATGTCAAAATCCCGCATAATAGTTACTGCGATCTTGAACAGCTGAAGGCGTGCAATATGCTGTCCCGGGCAAGCGGCGTATCCAGCTCCCCACTGTGATCAGTTTAGCCTCTATTTCACAGGTTCTAGACAGCGAATTGTACAGAGGGCAGTGGACGAAGTTCTTACCGGTATGGAATACTTCTCCTTCTCAGCTGCGTCTTGCCGCAACCAACGTTCCGGATTAAACTCTCGCACATCGGGGCCCCAGATCTCCTTCGAAGCATGAATGACAGAGGGGCTCAGCGTTCCAAAGGTTCAGTCCCGATTAAATTTCAAAAGTAAAGGCATATGATCTTTGAAGAACCCCCTTCATTCGTTCAAGTCTCTCTCATAGCAGATGCTTCTGGATTTCACAGTAATTTCCCCCAGAAGTACGAGATTCATTGTGCTGCTTGTCAAGTTCCCCATTGAGAACGCAGAACAGAAGGCCTTGTTATCATGTACAGTAATTTTCAGTGTCCTGCCCACCATTGCCGTTGCACTGCGCCTGATTGCACGAAGGATCTCACATAGGAGACTCGAGATCAGCGACTACCAGATTGTTGCTGCTTGTGTAAGCTCCTTCACTGCAACAGCCCTATTTCCTGGAACTGATCTTTTGCCTACTATAGTTTCATGTGGTTGTGTACCAAGGTCTCAACATTGCCTGTAAGCTTTGAAGTCTTCTCTCGCATCTGTAGATTCCTAGATATTGAGGTCCTGATATATCCTCTGAGAACTGACACCATCTAATTAGGTGTACTTGTTGCAGGTGGTGGGTACCATGTGGCAGACCTCATCAGTCGGTCAGGTGTTGTCTCAGGTCCTGTATTGTTCATCAAAGTAGGATTCAAGTGAACCTATTCTTGAGTCAAACTACAGTGCTAACAGTGCCTTATTCAGATGATTATTATTCAACAAATCCTGTGGGTCACAAGACTGACCCTCACAAAAGTGTCTATACTTGTATTTTACTCGAAAATTTTCACCCTGAACTATTTTGTCGTCGCTGCAAGAATAGCAACTGGTCTAATTCTTTTCTGGCAAGTTTTTCCTCTAGACTTCATCAGATGTCTGGAAAGACGACCTCTTTGATAGCATCTGTGATCCTAGGCTTTTTGAGCCGGTGTACAAGATGTCTGCCTTTCCCGAGCTGTACTACAAAATAAGGCTGACCATATTCCAGGATGAAGGCTGTCATGGTTGGATCCCTTCGCATCTGCCAGCCGTTGGCATTCAATTGGGACCAGACCATTGAAGGTCATTGTGGTAGTTCGGTAACGCTATGGCTGTGTACTGGTGTCCTGAACATTCTTACCGATTTGGTGGTCCTTCTGCTTCCAATGGCTTATTTGTATAGCCTCACCATGGCTTTGTACAAAAAAATGGTACTCATGGTCACTTTTGGCCTTGGTCACTTGTACGTGCCGAGGCCTCTTCCAGTGTTTCCAAAGTTCGGTGGCCATGTCGGTACATATCCTTTTCATCGGTATTCCGATGGCTTGTAACCCCAATTGCCTCGTTGTTGTGTTGAAATAAGCTAATAGGCTCTCGCGTTGCAGCGTCGTGATAATCAGTGCTATACGACTCTACTCTCTTGTCCACGTCGATATGACAGACGTCACCTCTTCCGTCTTGATGCCGATCTTATGGAGCGCTCTGGGACCATGTCTGGCCATCACATTGGCTTGCGTACCTCTTTTGCGTACCCTGCTGGGTGAACATCGCTCCATCAGTGAAGGTGCCAAGTCAAGGTCAGCTTTTGCAAAAAGCCTGGTCACTATAGGGAAAAAGAGCAGCAGAAAGTTCAATAAGCTTGGAGATGATGTGAACGTTACACAGATGGCAAACAGTGTCCCACAATTTAGGTCAGAATCTACCAGCTACGTAGCTTCGAGTCGCTACAGCGTTCCTGACTCTAAGGCGAATGGGGAGGTAGAGCTTGCTACGATACGTGTGAAAAAGGACTGGAAGGTGGAAGAGCAATCGGGCATAGACGCGGGCGGCAAGACACCGTAAGGCAATGGGGAAAGGCACGAAAATGTGAGCCATGAAATCTGAAATCGTAGTCACAATGAGTCAAAGCTCAGGATAGAAAACCCAAGAAAAATTGCGTTTTACCCTGCTGGTTCATGCTCGGTGATGGCTCGGAAAAATGTAGCTGCAATAATCTGTTGCTTCCGCTGAGTATTATTTGCGCTCGTGGATGTTGCGACTAGTCTTTCACTTCTACCGATACGTTCGGTGTAGAAGCCTGCTCAAAATTCATGATGATGTGCAATATCATGTGCTCCTCCGTACCTGTCTTGACAAGTAGTGCCCCTTTCATTGAGATGGTGTGATCACTCAAACGGTCCGTCTCCTGGACAATACGAAGACCAGAGCGAAGAAAAAGACACTCGCAGAAGGCTGATATGGCATTGGTCGGAACAATGTAGAGACGTCCCTCCGACATACTCGATACGTCGAACTCCTTGAGCAAAGTCGGACTGAAAGCGAGTTGACAACCATATGTATTGCCAAATGACGAAGTGAATCAGGTGTGCCGCCCGCCGGTATCCATGCTTCAACAACTAATTGCCACAGACGGGCTTCTGTGAACCTCGTTGGAGGGTTTGTGACGTCGCTCAGGGTTGCGTTGAAAATGATCAGAGTCTGCTTTTCGAGTGAGACTGCATGTTGAAGCAGACGCAATTGAGACTCGATGGGGCAAATGCTGTATCTCTTCCAGAAACTCTACTCGAAAGGACCACACAGATCATCAAGGTAGAACAACTTGTCTTTGGCGACCAGAGGCCCTGTTGTTCGTCGGAGTTGGAAGTCCGACAGAGTCTTGTGCGTGGACATCTTGAGGGAGAAAGACCTGGAACGAGATGGATGGCCCGATTTTCCGGAGACTGATGTCCTGAGTAGGGAGATTCGAATGAATATGAATGTGAGTTGTCTCAAACTTGATCGATACAAACCAGGTGGTGGGAAAAAATAATGTTCTGATGGAAGGGAAAAACACTCTTTGGATGGCCGGAAAGAAGCCGTGGTGTTGACGAGTCTTAACGTCGCCAATCGCAACTTTCCACAAAAACCCGTTCATCGGTGACTTTGAGCCTCGGAATATTCTTGCAGAAAAGTCTAATGCTATTATGTACGCGAACACCAGTATCGCAAGATGTGTTCTGTGTGGCATGCTATTCATGAATACGGCTCTAGTGACGAGCCAGAACGCTATCGAGAGCATCTCTGAACTCCTGTGTATTTCTTCTTGCCTCATAGTCATCCTCTGACGAAGCTACCGCGGTGGACCGCCTCTAAGCCTTGCCGACCTGCGATGCCGTGGCAGTCTTCTCTGCGGCAGCCGTCCCCTTCTTCACCACACGGAACCCAGCCAAGGCGCCGGCAATGCTGACCAAAAGTACCAGACCAAACATGCTCAGCACACCAATGCCGCCAGCGATGCCGGGGGTAATCGACCCCGAGGCATATCTCGAGTAGTCCGAACCGGAATCGGTTCCTGACGATGACGTGGACGATGCGGACGCACAAAGTCCGGTAGAGTTTCCGCAAGCTTTGCACCAAGATGCGGTGTCTGCCACGGAGAAGTTGGAAATGCCATTGGAAAATTCGTTCCACGAGATCAACGTCTCTGACTGTCCAAATAGAGGGTATGTCTGTGGTGCATTCCCGTTCGAGGCAGAACCGTTGGCAAAGAGGAATCGTACGCTCACATCTTCCGGGCTCACAGTGGCGGTGCTGGAGAGATCAGTGCTGTTGACCGTGGCATTTGTTACCAGCTCGAAAGTGATGGAGCTGGCGTAATCCACGATGCCCTTGAAGTTCTCGCTCGCTGCGTCCAGCTTTGCCAAGCCGAAGAAAGCCATGAACGACGCATACGCACCGAACTGCACAGTGAGCCTTTGTGCGGAATTTTTGGTGAGCGGCGATGTCAAGGTGGCGTTCAGGGCTTGAAGAATCTGGCCACCCAGGACGGCTCCTGCGATGGCCCTCACCGGCTCGGATGCGTTGTATGCGAGTCCCCACTCATGGGCGTCCGCAAGTGTCTGGAGCTGGTGGACGGTTTCGTTGGTGAGTAGGTCATCAGATTGTATTGACTGATTGTGTATCTGAGACACATGCACGTAATCATAGACTGTTATCGTATCAGTACAGGCTGCTGTCTAGCGTGTCAATCCATGCAAGCGGCCCAGGCAACATACTTGTGTAAGCATTTTTGAAAGTAGCCGTGGACGTATCGAAGGTCTTGTTGACAACCGGCAAGAGATCCTGATAGAAGACGCTAGTCTTGCTGAGTAATTCCGCGTACTCCTGGCTTTGGAGGTACTCGTTGCTGCTGACCACGGCGTTGGCACACCCAGAGCTGCCCTGGAGCCACTCTGAGTCTTCGGCTCCGGACGAGCTGGAAGCAGACGTCACGATATTGATAGGGATGTACTGGTAGCCCCCAAGAGGGGCCTGAGTCGATGTCCCGTCAGCCAGGACTTGGTCAGCTGCGGTGCCAGCGGGAGGATACAGGCCTTGTGTGAAGACATTGGCAGAGCTTTGTAGGACATTGTCGACTGGGGCGGTGATGGAAAGCTGTGAAAGTAGAGCGAGGTCTGAGGCCATGTGAAGCATAGGGTTTGTGCTGTTGGCCGCGATATATCGGTTCCGGAACCAGGTACCTGAGGTGAAGACTTGGTCTGCTCCGAGAGCGGTCAACGCCGTTGGTGGCGTTGATTTGGATGTCCGGTCGCCATGACGGTGGAAGACATATGCGCCTAGAATCGTCTCACCGGCGATACTGGTTGCAAACAGGGAGAGAACAGTGATGAGATAATTCATGATGAACTACTGTGATGCTGCCCGCGGACCTAAGAATAGTGTTGGTGAAGATCAGAGTAATCTCACAGACAGTACAAGATATTTTCAGAGGAATGGTCGACACCCCGCGCTAGTAGAAAATTAGCGGATGCTACGGGGGAAAATCGGAGATAGGTATCTTGGACGGATCATCGTGGCCGGGTTGACCAGTAGATGCTTTGTTGCAGTCCGAAAGAGGGAAGGTACGTTGGGCGACTGCACATGACCCCGCAAACTGATCAATATGTGCAGATAGAGTTTCCAAAAATTTGATGTCAAGCGCTACTCACTCCAATAAGGTCTAGAAGCATCCGAGTTATGGCATGTTGAGTGGTGTGCGGTGGTTGGCTGGCAACCCTGTCGTCAACATGGCCGGCGCCGGCCACAGTTCCTCGGAGTCGTACTTTGCACCGACAGACAGCCCTGCGCGGTGCAGCCTTCAACACATGCAAGCAGACACTGGCAGATAATACTGCTGCGCTGTATGGCTTGGCGGACGTAAAACGACCACCAGCATGCGGGACATTATCGTCAGTCGCGACAAGGCGAGGGTGTCAGTGATGTGACTGTTGATGAACTTCCATTATGCCCGCTAAGTAAATCCAAGCCGCAAGGGAGGCACTGCCCAATGAGGAAACGTCAAATGCTTGTCAACGACAAGCTTGATGACAGCGGCTGGCGCGCGCATTTAGCCTGTAACCTACCTAGCGGGTCGAGGTAGCTCCAGGGCTGCCCAGATGAGACATATCCGCTGGAGCGCATACTTAGTGGCATTCTAGCCACTTCGCGATGCACGCACACATGGGATTGAGTGCCGGTCCGCGGAGATATGTTATGATCGAGCTCCGGATGTCAACTTCATATTTTTATGGCTTGTGCTCCAGACAGCTCGCCCAGACTTCAGTCGCCACTTTGCAGGTAAATGAATGAGATCATGATCCTCGCCTGAAGACGTTTGGAAAGAATAGGCAATGGAAAGAAAGTGGCCACAGTAGGTGTACTAAGTACTCTGTCGGCATTCAGAAATGCAGTACATGTACGCCTAAGGGGGTCAAAATGTTTATTGTGGGAGACATATGAAATTCCCTAATTTTGTCTACCTACAACTGCCACACGTGTGCAGGCGCGTACCTGATATCTATCTACCTAGGTAGTTGGTCAGTCCGTGACTGCATCCGGCGCGACCGGAGTAGGCCGACCTTAGCAGTTAATCTGAATACGTACCCAAAGACATTTACACGTTTTTGTGTGTATTATCCAAGAAAAAGTGAATCGTCTCGGTGACTGGGCCGTCGAAATTATTGTTTGACTCGTCATGCCTAGCGGGGAATCCAAGTCAGCATTCCGCTCACAGGCTCGCAAGGGAAATATCACGAAGGGCGCCACGCTGACATCAGAGAAAGAAGCAGTCTTTAGGTACTTGGAAGAATAACACATCCAGAAACTTAGCTTGTCGATCTAAAGCCGTGTCAACCGACCAAAGACCAAGGTGAAACTCTAAGCCTTGGATCACCATGGCTCCAACTTAGAACACTCCAAATGCGCGGTCCGAATGAGAGCATAGGTAGGCACACCTCTCGATCCTAGCCACTCGATCTCCAAGTAAAGAAAACAGACATGTCGACACCTGTCACACGACTTGCTTACTTCAAATTAGAACAAAGTATCCGAGGCCTCACCACAGGCTGTCATGGTGTACGGAAGAAAGGGGTCATCAGTGCCTGCCGTAAGCCCGGTGCTTGCAGATCGAGGCCGACAGAGCTTCCAGATTTAGCACTTTCTACTGACGCCAGTCAGATCTATACAAGAAAGGAATACCTTCGCGCTGTTTTTCTGCACTTGAGTCGGTGTTTGTGCTCGCTGACGTGGTCAGGTTGAACAGAGCGGCCGATGTGGCTTCTTCAGGTGTTCGCGTACTGTTAATATTCATGATATCCTCAGGTGCCGAGAGCCGTAATGAGACTTAGGGACTCCCAGCGTTGCAAAGATGAAAGCCTGATTGAATCCATTTACAAGCTCGTCGATATAAATGCGTGCTCCAACCCAATCCAGAAAATTTGGGCTTCATCATCCGAAACATTTCAACTCGTTATTGACACCGCAACAAATAAATCTTTCCGGCTGAATTCTTTACAGTCTTTGAAGTACAAGCAAGCATTTTAGCAAGTATGCAGCCCGTCACCATCATCGCTGCTCTCTTCATCGCCGCCGTTGCTGCCGTCCCTGCTACCAAGGACCAAGGCAGTAATGACATGATGAAGAGATGCGACGAGGTACATTGCCCCGGATGCCAATTCGGTGCCGTCTGTCTCGACAACAGAGGCCTGCCTGTCGAACCCAGGTGGGAGCTCTGCGACGAGAAACATTGCCCCGGTTGCCAGTTCGGTGCCAAGTGTCTTTGAGACTGAACTCAGTGAGTCTGTCATAGTCTCTTAGCTTTCGTGTGAACAGAATATCTAACCGACTTTTGCTCCACCGATAGTCCGGACACCCAGGATGACCACAGTTGACGAGGAAATGTCCAACTAGATTGAGTGACGGGTGAGGACTGATTGCTATGAGAAAAGTGGTTGATTAGTGCTGTAAGCCAGAATACCATCAGGGAAGCTGAAGATATACGAGGACGAACGAGCGCCGAGTTGGGACGACCTTGGTAGGAGGACTCAATACACAATACAAACGAAAGTCACTCATTTACACGCCAAAGATATTTCAAATTTACTGATACTCATATAAAGTCGTTACTGCCCACTTATCCGAGGTCAACATAGAATGACGGCGTATAGTAACCTCTGGAGATTCTTGTGCGGAACAATTACTATGGTATTATACCTCTGAGACCCGTCTTGCCGCAGCTTCGGCCTGCCTTCCACAACCTGGCCAACAATTCCACCACTTCCACGTCTACCGTCAACATAAATTGAATTGGCCCGTGCGTCCAATTTAATCCAACGTCAATATAGCCTCTCTACCCATCAATTCAATTTAATATAAAGCCGACGTTGATTGAATTAAATGCGTTTCTTACCAAATGCAACGCGATAATATCATTACTTTATATGTTGTTGACCAGCTTAATTGTCTTTACAAAAAGATACTTCCAGTGTTATAAAGGCCTATTATAGCTTAATTTTCCCTACTAACTTCGTTTTAAAGCATTATAGCTATCAGAGGTGAGATTTGGCTCGTCGAAGACCCCATTAACTTCAAGCAATACCACTTTCAACCCTTAGCAATCTAGCTCTTCAAGGCATCAATCTACTAACAATCTATAGATAAATGCTAGCAAATCTAGCAATCCGTTACCACAAGAGGCCTAGGTTGACTGCGTGGGATTGTTGGCCAGGTTGAACTTCCAACTCTTTTGCCTATGAAACTTCTCTAGCTCTTGCATAATCAAATCAACAAGTCTCAAAGCCTATCAGCGTTTCTTCAGGTCGCACTTCTTGAGACAACTATCCACACCCTTGGCAACATTGTCCGGAATCAGAGCCCGGAACTTGTCAATATCCTGTCCATCCACAGTCACTTCGCCCCCAGAAGCAGCGAACACAATCTCATCCTCCAGCCCAAGAAACTCCTGCGCGATCTGCCCCACCCCAGGATCCTCATCCGGAAATGCAGCTACAAACACACTCGGCGTGCAATCCGGATTGAACTCTGTATGCAATGCGCCGGCAGGAAACACCGTCATCTCATACAACCCCAACGTATGGTTCCGATGCGCCACGCCGTTCTCCGCCGTCACGGACGCGAACAGGTTGCCCTGCACAACGAGGTTGAGCTGCGCGGCGCGCGGATGAACATGCGGCGTGTTGAACCCGCAGCCCTTGAGGAAGCCGATGGTGACGGAGCCACCTTGTCCGAAGAGCGCTGGGAAGGTTTTGCGGTCGGCGCGCACAGTACTGCCGCCAAGCCCTTGCACGACGCCAGCGGTGCGGCAGGGGTCGGCGAAGGAGAAGATCGTGTCTTCAGGCTTGAGAAGGCTTTCGCGGTCTGGGGCGGTGGGCGCGAGGACGAGGGATTCGAAGAGGGTTTGGTTGAAGGGTGGGTAAGGTGAGAGGGAGCTGGGGCAGCTGGGGCTGGACGTGGGGGCGGAAGTCCCCATGTTTGCTGTATAACTCCCCATAGAGCTCTCAATGGTTGATGTGGACTTCCTTGTAGAGCTCACGACGGTCGACGAACTATATCCTGTGGGCCCTGCTAGTGCAGTAGAGAAGACGAGGGCCATCAGCGCGGCGGCTCGAATCTGGCAGTACATCTTGACTATGCAGGTGAAGACAAGATACTAGGAGTTATATTAGATGGTTGAGAACTGTAATGACTGAAAACAGCGAAGAGATGCGAGGACATATGATACTCGAAAAGACTTTGTGCTGCCATCCAAAGCACGAGACTTTGTAAGATCTTATACTTATCAAATATTCCATTTTGGCTATCAAGCACTCTGCAGCAAGGCTCACAACTTGTCTCACAGTACTCCAGCTGTTAGGCTTCGAAGAGGGTGTGATATCTCGGGTAGAAAGCTCGATGTTTGATGAAGAGATCAGCTCGGGGGCGCCGCCTGCGGGTGCCCTATACTTGACCATCTACTTGTCGGTTGTAGCCACGAGCAGATGCTGACGTTGGGCGGCGGAACGCGTTGTCTTGAGATGACCACGTGAAAGATCCATGCTCGTCAATCCCCATCAATTTGCAAATACATGTTCGTGCCGTCAAATCCAGGGCTACTGGTATTCTTCGCGGGAAGAATTTGTGTAACCGTATTGACAAATGTATTACTTGCGGGCCACTGCTTGCCCTATCATGTAAGGACTGCCACTTATTATCGTCATTTTGTGCTCTGATTGTGGGGAACAGTTGGCATAGTGCCCCCATATGCCATGGTATCTGACGCCTTGCAGCGCGCTTGTACGTAATCAAGGAGTCTCTATTTATGTCCAGCCGGCCGCATCCTATATTTGTACCAAAAGGTAAGCCCACAGCCACAACACTACGAATCCTTCATGCTCGCTCGAAACGCCATGGCTTACGCTAGAACATATTTGTCAGAGACGTTGGCAGCAACCCCCATTTCTCGCCGGCATGTTCATCTGATCCATTCGCTTTCGCGAACACGTCGCCAAGCGGTCACAAGTTGATCAACATATAATTCGGCTGCCCAAAAGGCGTCATATGATCAATATGTGATATTCTAGTCTCCGCAGGCTTGCTTACGGCGCCCGCTTGACTAATCTCAGAGCATACTTGTCCGGCTCGCGGAAGTTGAGCGTAATCTGCGCCACACTATCCTTCGCATAATCCCAAATTCGTCTCCGCATAGCTTCTTCCGTCTCGCCCTCCAACGGCACGGCTTCCACTCTGTAGTGACGCAGAACGTAAGCCATGACAGCCACGAACTCGAACTGAGCAAACTTCTTGCCTGGGCAGTCACGCGCGCCCAGGGACCACGGGAAGAACGACTCTTTGGCGATTGGTGGCGGCGCCAGTGCCTTCGAGTCCAGAATCTCGACCAGTGAGCTCGCTGTGTCACTTTGCCATTGTGTTTGGATCCACCGAGTGGGCTTCCAGTCGTGGCTGTCGGGTCCCCAGTACTCAGGCAGGATCTGTACACTTAGAGCTGTGAGGACTATGTGAGTGCCGCCCGGTACCATTATAGTACGGTTCTCGACTTGCAGCTCGTGTCCTTCACTCTTTGGAGCCAGGCATTCTTTGGCGACTGGGGGGAACGTCCGAAGCATTTCGTACTAAATAGCACACAAAATTAGCCTTAAGTTTGCAATTGAAGCTGTGTATATAAGAGCAAGGAGGCGTTTACCATCATAGCAAGACACCGTTTCAGCCTGTAGAAGATCTCGCCATAATCCATGCTGTCAGGGTCCGACGGCAAGTCGCCAATTGGAAAGACATGGTCCAGCTCTTCCTGGATCCAATCTTGCCACTTTTGCTCCACAACGAGGATGTGGAAACAGTAATTCAACGTGTGGGCCGTCGTTTCGTGGCCAGCGATATTGTAGTCAACGATGTTAGCGAAGAGCTCTTCCTCAGAAAGTCCGCCTTCTAACACGAAGCTGTCCTGCTTTATACCCGGTTGCTGCTGCGTCTGAACCTCCGAGGACTTCAAGATGATGGCATTGAGGAATATGTTGTCTTTGACCTCGCCCGTATTGATCTGTGCTGTTCTCTCAACCACAAGCTGGCGCATAAGATGCCGAAATCTGCGAGCAGTCCGGACGTGGTCTTGTATGAATTTTGGCATGAATCCGAGGAGCGTAGGAAATATAGGGCCGTAATTGTAGAGCCATTTGGGAGTCAGACCAAGTAGCACAATATTTGTGATAATGGGTGCCAGGCTGTCCCGATACAAGGCAGAAAGCTCGTCTTCTTGCTTGGGAATCTGTCCGGCAGGCGTGAACTGCCACGTGAGGCCAAGTCCGGCCGCTGCAAGAACGTTCAGGGCCAATGCCATAGTGTCGCGACAGCTGTTCTTGGCTCCTTGCTCCCCGTGATGTACAAGACAAAGTTGTTAGTGAGTTCGCACATCTTGTGAGCATCGACAAGCAAATTCCTCACTAAACCCCACCGCCGACTCATATCTCGTGCCTGTCGCAGGGAGTCATGCCATATAATTCTCATACTACTGTCGTTGAAAGGTCTGTGATTGTCAGAGGCCTGCTTCGTCAACTGATCACGGCCCTCTTGCAAAGAACCGAATAGGGACCATGGCTTACGGCGCAGTGATGCGACGGTAACACTGCCATGCGGCGCCCGTCACAGCCGAAACGGATGGGTTTAGCAAGGCCGGAAAGTTCTTGCAGCTTCCTTCGCTCCTCTCGAAAGGCTTCTTCCTGGCATAAACTTGTCTAATGACCCCTAGATCTGCCACGTAAAGCTGCAGCGAAGAGTTAGCTGCTGGACATTAGTTTGAAAGTAGTGTAAACTCACAACTAGTTCCCCGGGGCTCACAAGAGCAAACACTTTCCCGAGTTTCGGTGCATCTGGTCTTGGTCCTTCCATAGCCACACGTATTGCGTGTAATACACCCAGTCTCCCAGCCCGAATGACGCTTTGTGAATGATAGGACTCAGGGTTGGTGCGAATATCATTCATATTGTGTTGCGCCGGCCGACTGGACTGTAAAGTATTGGAACACCCATCGCTTGCGCAGTACGGTGATGTTTCATGATTGATATTGCACTGTGCAGTGAGAAATATGACAGCCATGCGAGTAAGCATAGCTACCAAGCTAGCAAGGCTGTCGACATGATCATTTCTGGAAGCTCAGCCTGAAGCTGCGACAACACAGAGCTGGGGTTTGGCTGCGTGCTTGAGTTGGAGTGCTGGCCGTCGTGCCAAATCCGAGAAATACAATGGCTCTAGATCAGTGATCGTACGTGCGAGACAGAAGAGTAGACGTGTATCTGACGATGTCTGAGACGTCTGCACGAAAAGATGCAGAGCTCACCAGTTCATCGGAACCGAGAGTCAGGTTGGCGCGGTTGTGATAGATCATCAAAGGGGCGGCGCGTAACTTACCTCGCGAGTGCACGTTCACGCCGAGAAACATGGTCCCGGCGACAAGCTCGAACATGTACTGCGTACTATAGAGAGTGGGGGGAGACAGACTGCTCTGCCGGTTACAACAGTATACAGAGGTAGACTTTCGACTGGCGATCGTTTCCGTATTCGCATGCCACATCTGCTGTGGTCACTGAGGTCTTAGCGACGAAACCAGCTTGGGACGAAGGGTCATCCGGAGCTCGGCCATGTGTTTGTCACCTTCGAGAGTGAATTTGGCGGACCGTCACCGAGCAAATTCATAAGAGTTCAAAATACACTCTTGTAGACATAAATACTAAGTAGTCTCTAGCTCTTTTCCAAGTCAAGGGAGGGCACGCGAGGGCAGCCTCGAGCATGCATACTACGATGACGTAAGCCCCAGAACTGAGAAACAACCCCTCCAACAAAACAGACCTGCATGCACGACCCAAGCAAAACGAAAATACCTTGCATATACAAACCAGAATGCCGCCTCCACAGAACCTGCGAGCTTTCCTTGCTTTGGCCCGCCGGACCTTGGCAGCCCCGGTCAGCCAGCGTCCCTCGCCCTTAACCTTTGTGGTTGGCAACGAATCCGGAGGTATGCACAAATGGTCCTACACCATCAAGACGGAATTGAGCTGACATTACCTGTCTACCTGCAGATCTCGACTCTCTCTGTTCTGCCATCCTCTTCGCCTATTTCCGCAGCCACACCGCTCCCAGATATGCCCTGCATATTCCTCTCGCCAACATCGTACGGGACGATCTACCTTTGCGCCCCGAGCTTAGCGCCGCGCTCGCCTACGCCGGCGTCAAGTCCGAGGACCTGCTCACGCTCACAGATCTCGACGCCGTCAAGGACTTGGAGCCGGAGGACACGCGCTGGGTGCTCGTCGACCACAATGCGCTGACCGGCCCGATTGCCGAGCGGTTTGGAACCCGGACGGTTGGATGCGTGGACCACCACGAAGACGAGAATTACATCGCCGCGGATACGGGTGACGAGCCACGAGTGCTGAAGAAGGTAGGAAGCTGCATGAGTCTGGTGGTGGAATACTGCCAGGACGTGTTCGAGGAGCTGTCGAAAAAGCAAGAGGCTGTTGAGGACGACGACGATGCCAAAGACTTGGAGGATGGCCTTGCTCGTGTCGCTCTTTCGGCAATACTGGTTGACACTAACAGGCTCAAGTCGAAGGCCAAGACGACGAAATTGGACATCAAGATTGCCGATTATCTGGAGGGCAAGACCAAGAACTACAAACGCAAGACGTATTACAACGAGCTAAGCGAGCTTAAGGAGGACATCTCGCAATTCTCGTATACCGAGAACTTTCGGAAAGACTTCAAGTTATGGATAGAAGCAGGCATGGTACTGGGAACGTGTAGTATACCTCGCGGTTTTCACTACTTGCTGACGCACATTGGGGACGACAAGACTTTGATCGAGGATTTTCGGAAGTTCTCCGTGGACAGAAACGTCGACATCGGCACCATCATGACATCTGCTGCCACGGACGACGGCGTATTCAAGAGGAACCTGCTTGTCTGGGCATTTAACGCGAAAGCCGTCGCGGCGGTTGACAAGTTCGTGGAAGCTCAGAGCGAGGCCCTGGGTCTGGCGCCGTTCCAAGATGGCAGGCTGGACTACAAGGGCGAGAATGAGGTGCGGTACTGCTGGTATCAGCATGTCACGAAGAACAGCAGGAAGCAACTGGCGCCGATGCTGCGCACTGCGATGAGGGAGGCTGCGAAATTATAGACCGTTGCTTGGAAGATACCCATCATTGCTGTTATGATATTATGACACAGCATTGGAGCGGCTGCATTTGATACTAGCTGAAGATGACGAGGTGCAAATCCACTTGGTTTTCAAATTGAGCCATCTGTGACAGGATTGCCACGTCTTCTTCACTCACCAGGCGAAACTTAGACAGCCGCCACGATCGCATCCAGCCACTTAGCGAGCCTACACAAGAACGATCAGTCAGACGGTCAGGTACCAGTCGAAGGCAACACAAAGAGGAACACAACGCACCTGTAGCCCTGTTTCGCAATTTGCAACTTGACAATCGGGCTTGCGGAGTCCGTGTACGTGCCGCTCAGGTCGTTGTTCTCGACGTACGAAACACCTAGCTTGAGCACAGTGCTACATACGGCGGCGTTACTCTCCGTCGCCCAGTCCAACGCACTATCCTGGGCGTTGTTGATGTTCAGTCCGCTGACCCAGCTGGCCGCTTGCGATTTGTACGTCCCGGTCTTGATAGCTGTGCGAAGGGACACGATCGGTCAGCAAGTGAGTGTGCAAAAGTCACAAGCTGAAGGGAATCTAGCTCACCGGTCGTGAGGGTACCGGCCCACGTCTTGGCCTCGGCAAGCGTCGAGCCGCCGCTGATGGCCACTGGGATCTGCGTGTCCCACACGGCGTGCAGGTTTGTGTCGTCTCCATTATAGGTCACGTCGATGTTGTTGCCGCCTAGATCTAGGTTCTCGCAGTGCAGCGGCTGGCCGATATCGCCGACAAACTAAAGAGCGTTAGACTTGGAACGCCAGGCAGGCCTCATCTAAAATGCTGTGGGCATGAGCTCACATGAATAACCATCTGCCTCGCCGTTAGCTGTTTGCAATGTACAAGGCTCAGTATCGAATGCAACTCACCTTCGCAGCGATTTGTCGCTCCGCCTTGGTGAGCCCAGTGTCGAGCAAACGGGACGTCTAAATCACCCGGTCCGCTCGGTCAGTCGTGCAGCCCTCCCATTTCTCGCCTCACCGCCCCAAACGTACATAGTTGGCGATGGCGGAGATTACACAGCCTTCCGCACCGCAGTCCCGATCAAATACGACACCGCACGAGCTAGGCGGGTTGTCGACCGCGTCCACATAGTGGAAGGGCGCGCTGAACCTACCAGCCGTCCTACACCATCAACCGTCAGCCAAAGTCTTATCTCCCAAAATGCATGAGAAAGCTTGGGAAATTCGTAGGGACACAGAACACCACGCGTTCTCTCTCGCTCAAGACTTACGTAGAACGATAAGAGTCAGCCCAGGTTGAGACCGAAGCCAGGTAGTTGGCAGAGGTGTCGCCCAGCAGGGACTGGAAATACGTCGCGGTATTGGCGGCCACAAAGTTCGAAGCAACGTAGGCGACCGTCTCGTGGCCGTAGGCTCCCCAAGCATGCGCTCCCGTGGGGAGGAGCGACAGCGCTGAGACGAGGATCGAGGTGGAATGCATTCTGGACTGGATCTTGGAGCGTGCAGTTACGCCGTTACGGAGCAGTTGAGTCTGGCTCGCATTCCTATATATAAAATCTGGCCCTTCCACACACCTAGGTCACTCCCGCTATTTGCCAGGCACTCCCTTTGTCTAGCTGCAACGCGAGCATTAGACGCTTGAGTTGCCGTTTCGTGACATCGCCAAATGACAAGAGATAGCTAGCACATGGCCTTCTTGTCTAGGCAGGTTAGCCCGTCCCTTTGATTTCATGCCGACCAACCAGAAGCCGAGTGGAAGCACAGGAGATGTCTTGGGTCCCAATGTCAACAGGGAAATCAGCCTTTATGCTTAATGGCTCTCGACCAATCACAGCCATCAATCTGCCCCATGCTGTCCTATTTGGGCAGGTGAGAGGATTCGGTAAGGTAGGCCCAGGTCTTTTGTTCCTAGCAATGATATACTTAGCATGCATTTGCTTCTCCTTCATCACAGTATGCATCATCACAGTATGCATCATCACAGTATGCATCATCACAGTATGCATCATCACAGTATGCATCATCACTTTCGAAGTCATGCGGCGCGGTGAGCTGGCCTGACTTCCATATGACTGGTGTGGTAAGCCGCAGACAGAGGTCCGTCAAGGCGGAGAACCCCCAGCCCCCGGCGTAACTTGCCGGCAGGCTCTTCATGTGTTATTCAACTCTCACTCACGACGCGTTGACGCTGGTAATCACCAACACTACCTTGCTCACAATATTCGTCTCTCTGGTACAAAACCATCGATTGCCCGCATCTTCCTTCAGATATTTCCCCGGCGCACGTCTTGCTGGTGCCGCCATCGCTCCCGTCATCGCTCCCGCCATTCGCTCTACACTCTAGCTAAGTCACTTTTCAGAGCCTTACACACGTTCTTTCAGTATGATCACTTGCTGAACATTCCTCGTAGACGCAATCTGCAGATATGTTACATCAGCTGGCCGGAATCCACAGGACGGTGGACGTGAAGCGTCCCCACAGCATTCGGGCTTGCCGCCAATATGACCCACACCAATTCCCACAATCTGAAGCAAATGGCAAAGCTCTCGTCAATTCCAAGACAATTGGCCTTCTTGGCACAGTGGTAGCGCGTATCACTAGTAATGATAAGATCATCAGTTCGATTCTGATAGAAGGCAATGTTTTTGTGTTTTGTTGGAAGTGTGCGCACCGCGGGTAAAACCTACCAGCTGTGGCGCCGGGGTGACATCTGCACCCCCCATGTGTGGTCTCTAAGTTCATGCGACATCTGGAGTCATGCCTTTATTTGAAACTTAAGAGATGGGAATGGGAGATCAAGCAAGACAGTAGTTATTATTTGTTTTGGCGGGTGCCGACGTTCCCCCCCCCCCATCGTCCGGCCCAAAACTCATTCTCACAGCTTTGGGAGACTTGCCTATGCAGCGCTCCACGGCAGTGAATTTTCCTACCAGTTTGATGCAGAGTATGGGAGAGTCATCTCGCATGTTCTCGAGAAACTGGCGGAATTTGACAATACTTCTGGATAGAGGTATGTGTGAAGTAGGTAGTTCATAGGGTTAGAGTGTTCCAGCCCAAAGTCTGAGCGGCCTGAGTCACAATCACTGATGCGGCTAGATGCATTAGGGTAGTTTGTGTATGCAGCCGGTCCGCTGCGGCCATTCAAGTCGGGTAAGTGACTGCGGCAGATAGACTTGTTCGCGCCTCGTAAATTGGCAGCTTTTCAGGACATTGTGCGTGCACCAGCTGCACTTCCTCTTCACCTCTCTCGACTGCACCCTTTCACGGAAAATGAAAGAAGACAGGGTAGTGCCGTCGGAAGACAGGAGTGCTATTGACGGTCATAGTACCGGTACCTCTACGCTGGTCGCAGAAACATATCACTCTGTGATCGAGCTCCGTCGTTCCCAAGATCAATTTATTATTGTAAAGACGTTTCGCAACAAGGCCAATTCACGCACAGCATCAAAATTTCAGAACGAAGTCAAGGCACTGAAAGCCGCCGCAGGCCACGTGAATATCTCTTCTGGCCCTTTCTGCAGCGTCTCCATGCAAGGCTCTTGCTGAAATAAATCCCAGAACCACATTACCGAGCTTCTGAACGCCAACACCAGTCGGCTTACCCTCACATTACGTAGAGAGCCGGGGCAGAGTCTGGAGAAATACGTCGACGACCACTCGATCTCGACCCTTCCGCCAAACGACTCCCAAACAATATGGAAGCAAATTTCCAGCGCAATAGCTTATTTGCATACGAAATCGCTTGTGCATGATGATGTCAAACCCGACAACATCATGTGGGACGCAGCAATCCAGCATAGCGTCCTGATCGATTTCGGCGCCGCCCTCGATTACCAAGAGCTGCCTGTAGACTACTTCGATCCGTCAGGGACACCGCCTTATGCACCTCCGGAGTACCTTTCACGGAAGAAAGGCAGTCCGGGAGATGTTTGGGCTTTAGGAGTGACGATGCTGTTTGCGTTCCAGTATGTCAAGCTTCCGGACGGAGATTGGATCCTGCCGCATGTTTTCGCGCGACTTCCAGTGCTTGAGGAGATGAAGGATTGGCTAAGCGATGTTCAGGAGTGGAGGATGAAGCTGGCTGTGGGGGCTTATAGCTTGCTGGCTGATATGCTGGACCAGAATCCAGGGAAGAGAATCACAGCCCTGGAGCTAGAGCGACAACTCGGCATGGAAGGAAGTGAGTTCTGAAACAAAGAGCTCAACCCAGATCTGGAGACATAAATACCCTTTGCTGGTTTGGTGAGGCCTCAATTATTGGAGAGCGTTTGTCGTCGAGGCCGAATCGGACGGTGAGACCCGTGTGACCACTGGTCGAAGTGTGTGAAAGGAGCCACCTGGGCGACAGGCCGCAGTAGCGAAAGTCTCCAGCTATCGTTGAATGCAAACGGACCTTGAAATTCTCCAGAAGGTGTTCTCTGCCGGATGCCGCTTCACTAACCTTGAGAATACCTAAGTAGGCCTAACGCCAGTACGTCAGCCAGATTCCTTTGGAGGCTGCGACTTTTAGTACGCCGCTAGAAAAGCAGAACTTCCCAAATCCTACTTCATCCGGCCTGCGAGACTGCGCCGTTTCTTCCTCGACGATCTCGTTGTCAGCGGCAGACTCGCGCGCCCCGTTCCAGTCGGGAGCATTTCCGCACATACATCTTGGTCAAGGGATCAAGATTAGCTTCGGGAGGCTTCATATGCGAGCGCAGATTGACAGATCGTAGATATCTTGGTAGCTTTCTACGGCCTGCAGGCTTAGCTTTTGAGGAAACAAGCGGCGGGTCAAGAGGCTGATATTAAGGATCCTGTTCGATGTCTGCCAGGTCGGAGCGCAGTGTGCAGGTCCGACACAAATTGATGCCTCCGAAAGCTGAAGACTCCACGCAACCATAAGCCAAATTATCACCTGTCGAGATATCTCCGAACTCTCATCAGGACCCAGGGACAAAGCAGTGCGAAAGTACACTATCTTGCCATGAGCCACACCAACTTCCCCAGGTTGTGGTCGCGGCATCTGCGGATCAACATTCCCTGCCAGATATGGTGGGTCTCTCAGATATGTGCGGCACGATTTGTAAAGAGGTATATGGCGGCCTCTCGTGTCCTGGCGCTGGGCTTGATTGGAGCAGTCATTCAGTATGGTGTCTTCTCTTCGTCGGGACTGGACCAGCCAGTCGAGCAGGGCCAGATCGAACAATTTAAAAGCCCGCTGCGTACGAGGTCATCGACTGGTATTTGTATTGCTCGAAGGAAGTGGTCCTGCTCCTCTAGTGTCTACTCCCGTTGCAGGACGACTACCAATCCCATGATCACCAGCATGGCCGTCTTCATCCACGGGTGTTCCGAGAGCATGATTGTAACATAGCCGACAAAAGGTATGTAGCCCACGACACTGCCGATGATGTCCTCCCTGATCAAATAGTCCTGTCCTGGGGCGTCTGCGAATCTGTCAGCTTGTCCTGTATTGTCTAATACACATCGTGAGACCACCTACATAGCTCTGTGTCGTCCGCGGCATTGTTGTCGCCTTTTGTCAAGAGCTGCGCCTTCTCTCCGGTGCCAAACTTGCGTACTATCCTGTGCACGATGGGGATGTCTTTGTCCTTCACGTTGTACACCACGATCTCGCCCACGTCTGTTTCCTGGATGAGATTCCGGTTCCCTGTCATGATTCATTGTCAGCAGGTCGTCTTCGCGAGCGAGCTTGAGAGTCGATTGGGGGCCGCATCGTACAGAGGAGGAGGAGGTCGCCTCGCTGAAAGGCCGGCTCCATGCTGCCCGAAAGGACGACGACGATTGGGGACGGCGAATCAGAGATAACGGATAGTCTGGAAAGCGAATTGTCAGCTTGAGTTGGCAGGTCAAGGAGATGCAAAATCAAGACGCACCCTTTCCACATCATAAAGGCCGTTGAGAGAATCAAACCTGCCAGTGTAGTCAGCATAACGTGTCCTCTCCCGTTCACCTGTCGCGAAACTCCGTACCGAAGTTCAGGAGCTGGGTGGCCAGCTGCCTTGGGCTGCCAAGTGCCACCATCTTGTAATGTGCTGTTTTCTGGCGTCGGGAAAGTGTCGTCGCTTCCGGAGGGACTGCAGTGTGTGTGGTCGCTGCAAATGTGGTAGAATGAAAGGCTGGGTTTTGACATATCTTGATTGTCGTTCGCTGACCCGAGTTTGGAGTTCTGGTTCAGGGTTCGAGCTTCAGGGGATGTGGCCTCCAGGAACCGCGGGAGCTTGTGAGCAGATCCCTGCAGCCTACAATCCGGCCTGCATTCTACTGTTCACCAACACAACTTCACCGCGAGATTCGCCGTCAATGTGCTACAACGTAGCTGAACACAGTGACACTGCCAACTCCTGTTCACTGTTTTCGATGAATATTGAAGTTGTGGTCCCAATCTGCAGGCTCAATTTTACAGCGAACAAGGTCAATGCGTCCAGATGGCAACGACTGTGTATACATCTGCACCTGGCTGTGCCACATCACGGAGGTCAACGAGGCTGAGTTGAGCGATAGGGAAAGCAACAACCAAGTCACGACATGTTCACCTACAAGCAGATCTTTGGCTTGCCAGAGACATGTCAAGTCTTGCAAGATCTCCAACCTGGTCTTGATTAGAACCTGCATCGTCAAGCGATGCAATTGCTGTTCGCGCGCAGCCGGACCTAATATCACAAACTCATGTCTAGTCCAGTGGTTTCTGGACAAAGTATTGGAGAAATTCAACGGTCTTGCTTTCCCAATCTGATTACACGAGAGATAGAGCAGATGTCGTTTGCTTGAAGCATGCACAGACGTTCCTTCCCAACGGTCTGTCGGAAGGATTGCTCGCACCCTCAGACATCGTGACTTCCCATTTCGGACATTGTGCACAGTCAAATCCTTGGTTCAAAGGAAGTCGCTCTCTACCATGTTTACCTGTTCAACGGAACAGCTGTCCTTGCCTGCTGTCCATCCTCCCGTTCCTCGACTTTCAACGACACAATTCCCTCCATTGTTGGCGTCAACAACTCATTGTTCAAATTCCTACCGCGCTGCTCTGGTTTTCGTTATTCCCACTACCTTGACTTGATACAACCTAGAAGACCCTGAACACGACTCCCACACATCCTCAACAACAGATAGGAAGCCCGCAACGACCCGGGCCTTCGCCATACATCTCGTTCCCCAGCTATCCCTCGTCTTGCGTAATGGAGCGCGTCTTGGAGCGTACCCCCCTGCTTGGTGGCAGTCGCCAAGATGACGAGGAGGGCCAGGCACCTGCATCTGGCCACGTAAGTAATGTTCCCTTCGTAGTCCATCACACACTTCAATGCTGTGGTGTGTCGCCACATGCTCTTATCACTGACACTAGCGCAGCCCATCTTTCTGCGAGCCGCTCACTCGCCCTGGAAACCTCTGAACCAGAACGCTCTGGGCTACATCCGCGGCGGGCTTTTGGCCTACTTGATCGTGACGGCCGGCATGCTCCTCGACTACAAGATCAAGTACCGTGAGGATGAACACACCAACTGGCGCATTCCCTTCCAGTTCTCGACTGTCTCTTGGACCTTGCTGATAATCTACCACATCATGGTCTTTGTGCGTTTGGACCAAACCCCATACTATCTCTTGATGACGATTACTCTGCTGACTTGGTGTCAATAGTCTTGGACCATTACCCACATGCACTGGCCTGACGTGGACCCCGATGACGGTCGCTGGGAGTCGAAGCTTCTGCGTTTCATGTCTCCACCTCAACAGACTGCTGACTCTCGGAAGGGCTTCTACTTCAGCCTGTTCTACACCATCACTCACGTCTTTGCCCTGCTGAACCTCGTCATCTACTGGACACTTCAGGTGCCCAATGGCCACTCACACTGGCCCGGCAATGGCGGTGGTAACGGAGGAGGCGGAGGAGGTGATGATGGCGGCGATGGCGGGTTCTTCGTCATCGTCGAAGGCGACGGCAGGTTTCCTCCTTTGAAGGACCTCTACTCCGAGGGCTGGTTCCCAGCTTTCTCCATCATCAACACCTTCGGAACACCGGCTCTCGCCACTGTCATCGAGTCGCTGTTTTTGAACAGCATGCGACGACAAGAGGTAAGCTCTTTCCTGTCTACTTGCCGACAAAAGCAAGGACTGACTCATACCTCGCCACAGCCTGTCCCTAGCCACCTCTTCGGAACAATGGCCGCCGCCGGGCTGTACCTTGGGTACGCTGGAATCGGCAAGGTAGCCACTGGCCACAATGCCTTCTGGTGGTTGGACGAGGAGCTGGCCGGCAGCAAAGAGAAGGTCGCTGGGTACTGCGCTGTTTTTGTGTCCCTTACCGCAGCGAGTGAGTGCATGAATTACTTCGTCTGTCTTGTGAGATCCAAACTAATTCGAGAACCAGTGTTTTCCACTCTGTATGGACTCATTGGCATGCGCGAGAATGCGTTCCATCAGCGATCTTGATTCGCCATTGAGACAACGACACATGTCACCCAAATGATGCCTACAGAAGTCAAGCTGGAGAAGCTGGGATACTGATATGAAGGATCGTGACTCGATATTGGCTCGTCTCAGCTTGGGTGAGGATGAAGAACATTCCTTTCTTCGGATGGACGAAATGGGAATTGCGCGTTAGCCCCCACTTTTGAAAGAAGCAAAGTAATTGCGAGGAACATTGTTATGAACTGATCAAGGACTTTAAGCCTATCTAGCTTACCTGAGGGAGCTTGCTCAGATTAATCAGGGTGCACTACAGATTGAGAATTCACATATCGCCCACACCACCGTGAGACCCACAGTGTGACGACGAGCAATGACGAATGAAGAACGTTGCCCAAAAAGTTTCCGATTTTGCCACATGGCCACGTTGTTCACCAGCCTTCACGGTGGGTACAGTTCCACCCCAGCCACCACATTGCATTGCCAGGGGGAGTTCCTCTTCACAGCTGCTAGTGAGCAAGACACCATCCACAATTGTGACCGTTCAGGGTCCGTCTGACCAGGTCCGGCCGCTAAGCCTGGAGTGGACATTCCCCAGATATCTAGCGGATCCAGCAAGTCGGGACTGAGACAGGCCACCCCGGCAAGAATGAAATCGATGAGCGTGCAGCTTGGAACTTGCACATGAGCTCGACCACAATGTTCGACGAAGCACAACGGCTGCGCCTCGCTGAACGTCTCCAGTGAGTTCCCAATCCGTGACTGAGCTATCACATGAAGCGAATGCATCATTGCCCAACGAGTCGGTCAAGGCTCATATCAACGCAGTGAGGCCGCCCGCGCCCATCCCCAAGTCCTATGATAGCTATCCGCAGGACTGTCGATCGAAAAAGAGGTAGGTGTCCAATTCATTCAAAAAAAAAAAAAAAAATTGGACACGCACACTTCCAGGGAATGAGGCTGCACCATAGGCAATCGTACTCTGTCCGTCCATTGTTGGCCGCATGCCCTCTTGGACCTTGATACCCGACTTCGTGCCCTACTGGCCTTGAGAACAGGCTGGCGGCTATTTTTCAGCGTTCAACCCTCGACATGTCGTCCAAGCTCTGCACGTATACGGCATCTCGCAGACATCAAAACCTTCTAATGTGTTCTCTTTGCTTCCTCGCTGGGCCATCTGGGCAGCATTTGCAGTCATTCCTCGCATGCATGTCTACAATAGTCAGGAGTCTGGTATGTTAGCACAGCGCTAACGACAGCGCAGGTGGCTTACGCCACAGACTTCAGCTTGTACTGTGAAATCAGCCTTGCTACCAGACTTGTCTACAAGCCAGCAATCCGCGGGGCAAGCGCGTTTGGGATGATCGCCTCTAGGTCAGTCGTCTACAGGACATTTTGGATTTGCGAAGCGAGTACGAAGCTCTGCGTCCATGAATCCGGCGATCTGGTGGCAGTCTCACCGATAGCTACCACAGAATTACCGCTGTGCTAAACATCTTCCACCCCTGATTATTGTACGACATCTTGGCAAGGCTGGGAGGCTGGGAGTTTTAACGAATCATCCCTGACGACGGGAAGCCCCTTGCAAGTGGGTCAGCCCAAATGTAACGGTTGTGAACCCTACCGCCAAACTTCACGTCACCAAAAAGGAATTGTTCTTTGCGATCGCCTGTTTCTCAGTCACTGTTGCTCATCATCTGGACTGCTTCGTCAATGCATACGTTGTCCAAGACGTTTGGGCTGCGAAGTCGTAGACGTCTTGAGAAGCATATGGAAGAGGCTGGGCTGCAACGAAGCAACAGCGTGGACAGAGCTAATATAAAAAGGATGGCTAGGGCTGGCGGATACCTTGCTCTCGGCATGACGCTCTTCGTACCATGACGATCCCACCATATTTTCAGGGCACAGAATCAAGAGTGTACCACTACTGTACCAACCTGCACACTGGGCCAGGCTGCATAACCATCCTTGGCATATACTCCGTTACTGCATTTACCAATTCCCCAATCATCGACCGACCGCAGCCTCACTGAGGTGCAGGCACCCAGGCGCCGCGTTTGCATTGCCGCTTAAATACTGCGCCGACCACCCTCACCTTTTACCCGTTTTCTCTCTTCCTTCTTCCTCCCCCACCACAACCACAACAGGGTCGCCAAGTGCTTTCAGAGTATCCACTGATCCGGACTTTCGTTCCCATCGGTGATATTTCTCCACGGACCCTCGACAATCTTTTTTGTGCGTCTTTCGCAATTTCCGCTCTCTCGTCGTTCCTTTTCACCGGGACATCTTCTGTTTTCGCTCGCTTCATCACTCTCTTGGGACAATTGTATTTGAAGGACAAGAAACCACACAATCGTGAAGAAAGTCGCCCACTGTGAACTTCTTACCGTTCTGTCCGTTTTTGTCTTTTCACCGTCCCGTAGTGCTCGAGTCCGCGTGTTCCTCCGAGGCCACCCTTTCGGAGAAGCATTCGAAGCGAACCCACGAGCGAAAGGAGTTTCGAAGCCAAGTCAAACCTTCCGACAACAGTTCGACGGCCGACTACAAGTACCACACCACGGTCAGGAACAACACGACCACCATGTTCAAGCGCGCCTTCAGGTCCAACTCCAACAGCCAGCCGGCTGGGGGTTCGGGAATGGATTCGCAGTACAAAGTCGACAAGTCGTCACGGCTGAAGTCGAAGGGCACTACCACGACGAACTCCGTACGGGATCAATCCAAGCTGTCGAAACTGCAGCGGTCGCTCACCGAAAGCGAGGCCCGGCGTTACAACGCCGGCAACCCAAGCGCCACCTCTCAGCAGGAGGCTAACCTTGCGCCCTCGCCCATCGTGACTCTCACGATCGGCAGGGAGGGGCGACTGTTTGCGGCGCACGAGGACGTCCTCTGCCAGAGTCCCTTCTTTAAGCAGGCTCTGCGGAGCGGCTATCTCGAGTCGTCGTACGCGCAGTCCAGAAGAATCGCACTCCCGGATGAGGAGCCCGAGGTCTTCTCGGCCGTCCTCGAGTATCTCTACAAGGGCGACTACTACCCGCGGCTGCTGCACAACAAGCACCGCAAGTCCTGGGAGCTCGAGGACTCCGCCCACCGAGGAGCCACACCACACACCTCACCACAAATCGAAAACTACGGGGGTGGCCGCGCAGCCACCACGGGGGCCGGCAGCTCATCTTCAGTGCCGGCGTCCCCGCGCCACCCCGCGGCTGTCGAGGCGACAATCTACCTTCCGAGCGTAGGCCTCCACCTCCTCCGGGATACGGTCGTCTACTGCGCTGCGGAGCGGTACGGGCTAGAGGAGCTGAAGCGGCTGGCGCTGCGGAAGCAAGGCCTCCAGTCGGGCATTGACGTGGGCACGATCCTGCGCAGCGCCCAGTACTGCTACGCGCACACCCCAGACTCGGACAGCCGCCTGCGCGCCCACTACCTCGCGCTGATCATCCGGTGCCGCAAGACCTTTAAGAAGTCCGGCACCATGCAGGCCGAGATGGAGAAGGGCGGAGAAGGATCCAAGCTGTTCTTTGACCTGTTCGTCGCGCTGTGCAACCACCTCGACGATGTCATCGAGGCGGGGAACAAGGGCACCCCGAGGACAATCTAAGCGGCGGCCGGCACAGGCTGCTGCTTTGAAAATCTGACGGGCTTGCCAGGGGCGCTTTGCGCGTCCCCGTGGCGGGCAGTGTGGATCTGAAGCCCGATTTCTTTTTACAGGCGTTCCGTCGGCGTTTCCACCTTTAAAGACACGAGACTGATACACATACCCTGTGCGAGTTGCTTGAGAATCCAGCTATTGAGGGAGACTGCGATTTCGAGGGACGGGTTATGCTGCTTGGGTGATTCTTGGTCAATACTCTCCGTTTCGGTGGGAACATCAACCCTGCTCTACTTTACTCTTTTGGTTTTTCTGTTTTGGTCTCCGTTTTCGATTCGGCGTTTTTATAGGCGTTCTTGGAATCTCTCCTCTGTGCTTGCTCCCATTGGCCGACAACTCAACATCAGATTGGATATCCATTGGGCCATTTGGGAGACTGCTTGAATCTCGACTCTTGCTTCTTCACTTCTTCATTGGAGGTTGGCCGGACTGTTTCTGCTTTTGATGTCTGTGTTCTCATTGGGAATTTGCCACGAGGTGGAGGGAAGCCGGGCTCGCCTTTAATGCTGGACTGCGCGGAAGAAAGATCAGGACGATGGACCCCTGGACGATGAGCTGTTGCGGGTGCGTGTTGTGTCTGCGAGAGAACGACCAACAACCCAAGCAGCCCGCTTTCCTCCGCTTTTTCTTCCTTTGTTTGAATTTCTCGACACTCTTCGTGTGTGCTTGCTTTCTCCGCCGACAGAGGGAACGATGGAGATTTCGGGACAGGATTCTGATTTCCTTTCCCCTTACGAGCGCACGACTGATTCACTTCAAGCCGGCGTTTATGGGAAATGTGATTTTTCAATGCAAGCGAGCGTTGTCATTCAATGTTTTCTTGCGCCAATTTTGTTCTTTTCAACGACAACACGACCCCCCAATTCATCTCAACACCAAAAACAACACACACCACACACACCTGGAGTTTGTGTCACGCCAAGTTTGATTTTATCAGCAGCTCGACTGCACGACAACAGATTGATCACCACACCACTTATCACCACTGAGTTCCGTGCCACGCTCGACGCGTGGGTATTCGCAACCAGCAAATTGCTCTTTCCGTCTGCTGCCGCCATCGCATCTCAATAACAATTATACCCCTCACCACAAGACTGTCAACAATGACAACGACCTCACAACGACTTTTTTTTCCTTTGTTACATAGCGAAGAGGAGGAAGCTGGGGATCGTTGGAAGGAGGGGAGACGACCGATGGAGCAGTAGGCCCCTTTACCTTTCGATACCGTGTGTGTTGGGCCTGCAAAAACCCCATTTTTTGGAACTAATTGATCGGCCGTGGTCGCTTGAAGCAGATGCCCGGGCGTGTCAGCCCACAGCTTGCCGTCGTTCTTGGAAGCGTGCGGGTAGCGGTGGCTGGCGAGGCTGGGTGGTGGATGGATGTACTTTGTTGGGCTTCGGGACACTGGGTGTCCGACGCCCCTGCGATGGGCTCTGCCTGGTCTAGATAGCGACGCGCCTCTACAAGGGGGTGAGGGAATGGGAGATTCGGCCATCTCCAAAACTTTGTGCAAACTGCTGCAAAATGTGACGTGTGTCCCGCTTAATTCTCAGTTGTGAATGCAATTACACCTAGCCACAAATCCTTGGTCAAATTACATGCAACGGACACCGTGCCTCACACCCACTTGACCTCAAAGTCCCTAAACTCCGCCTTCAACTCCTCCATAGCCGTTTTACTCGGCCGACACGCATACGCCTCCACCTTCACCTCCCACGCCTCGCCCCCACCATGCCCGAACGGCCAGCACACCTCCCTCAGCGGTACCCTCTCACCGCCGTCCACAACCTGATACACCCACAGACTCTTCCCGAGCTCGTCGGTCCCGTTCTGCACCTCCACCGTCACCCACTCGCCGTCCTTGGCGCTCACCGGCGCTAGGCTCCAGTCGGCCCAGGTGTCGCAGGCGACGGTCGCCGCACGCGGGAGGCCATTGTAGATCTCGACGCCGGTCTTGATCCACTTGGGTGGAGAAGCTGTGGCCGAGGTGGGGGAGGATGTTGGGGCGAGGGAGAGGAGAAGGCCGGCTTGGTCGTATTGTGTGAGAGTGGATGTGGGAGGTAGGAGGAAGGAGACACGTGCAGAGTGTAATGCGGCGAGCGTGCCAGTGGATGTAGTGCTGGGGTGAGGTTGGCGTGGTGCTGTTGAAGGCGTGGTGTTAGTTGAGTGTATGAGAGAGGCTCTAATGAGCTGAGACCAGATGGGTTACCGTTGAAGACGTCTGTGGTAGGCGGCTTGCGCCAGACGTCGGTGCCCGGGGAGGCGTTTATGGTGAAATCGGCCGCTGTCATTGTTTTTTGAGAGACTTTCGTGAATGTTTACTGGGAGGTGTCTAATTGTGTGGTGTAGAAGACTAGTTGAGCACTCGAACTTATCTCCTTAATACTGCGCGGGGTACCTTGTGCTGGTGTAAGCAATCCGGGGTGAAGGAGGGCGAGGGCTCCCGGGTTGACTTCGGGCCCCCGGGAAGGGATGGCGGGCCGACTTCCTGGGAGACAGCGCGATGAGCATCCTTGTAACGACGTCCGACGATGCCTTCAATATTGCGTCTTGACATTGCTTTTTTGCCAATGTCAACGTGCAGAATATTTGTCTTCTTTTCGTCTATGGCCTGTGCTATGTGTTTTAGTGAGTTTTGAATTTCAAGATGATATTGTAAAAGCTTGTGCTTCCTTCTACACCGCCAGCATGATTATTAACCTGCGGCTCACTAGTCCGTCTTATGCTTACTGCTTGTCTTCCCAGCGTCTCTCGATCTTGGGACCTATGCGAGTGATTAATTAGGAGACATTTTGGGATCGCACATAGTTCGCTTCTAGGTTGGCCGGGGACTAGCTCGCTGAAGTCATGATGCCGCTCAAATATCTGCCTATCTGCCCAGGTCCACTTCCTAGCCCACAAATTCTCTCAAAAAATACGGGGAGATCACTTTTCAGATGGGAAAGACTTCAGTGGATTGATGGCATTCAAAGTGAGGTCTAGCACAGTCAATTCACGCAACACATGGACGAGCTCGGCATTTTGCCTTTGGGCTAAGTGGCTACGCGCTGACTTCAGTCCCCTTCGAATTACAGCCTCACTGGTGGGGGCGGTCCAACATACCATGACAATGACGCGTTGTAGAGTTACTAACGAATCTGCCTCATTATGACCGGCCATGTGATATACTTGTTCTTTTCTTTTCTTTCCTAGGTTGGCAAACTGTGATAGTAATTCTCTGTGACACCGGATGATGGTGGTTGCACGGCTCGGTTTCTTCTAGCTGGAGTCCTCTCTATGACACTACTTTAAAGTTGGCACTGCGTTGTGTTTTCCATTGCGCTCTTGAGCTTTCCCATTATTCGAAGAAGGATGATTACTTTGGAGATGTAGAACAACCTGTAATTGTGGCCTGCTGAAGTTTATCTTCTTCGCTGATATCATCGGCAGCCACAGCCCGGTATGCTGTAGTGGCCGAAAATTGCACGATTGAAAGAGGACATCACCTCGTGAGGATGATGGCATCGTAGAACGGCTTTGCTGGGTCGGAGATGCTGTGCAACGATCCCGAATAGTGGCAAGTCATTGTAGCACTTATCGCTCGGCAGAATAAATTGTCATGTGTCGGCGCAAATGATTCATTGATTTCAGGATACCATAAGCCAATTCAAAGGGTATACAGCTCAACTAAGCTATAGTATTCAAGCCAGTGAGATCAAAAGTCTAGTAAATTGGAATGAGAAAAAAGAAAAAGGACAGGCTAAAACAGAATGCCAGGCGCCGAAGATTCCGTGACAACCAGTACCATGATACCTATACATTGCCCGGACGCCAAGTCAGGTCTTCATCTTGGCTCTAATTCAGGTCATCAAATACACCCTTGCTCCTTGGTTGTGGTGTCCATGACACCGTAAGCAATTCTCGTAATCAGAAGACACAGTCTAGTCAAACGCGTCATGTACTCCTGCTCCACCAGTATATCTATCCCTCCTACTCTGCCTCTTGGCCCTATATGAATCACGCGCGAGCAGCGGCCTCTCATCCTCTTCTTTCCTCTCGCCCTGGCCGAGCCGCGTGACCACAGGCTGAGGATAGCTCTTGGCGAATGTTTCGTCCTTTAGGCTACTGTATCTGCTGGATGAGGGGCGTTCGATGTTGGAGCTTATTGGTGGCACGATACGGTAGAATTCCATGCCGTCGCCGTCTTGGCCGGGGTTGGCCGTCTGGTAGGCGAGTGCTGTGAGCAGCCAGTGCACGCCGGCTGCGATCATGGCGCCGACGGTTGGGCCCAGGAAGTAAATCCAGATCTCGGGCACGTAGCTGCCCTTGACGATGGCTGGGCCGAGCGTGCGGGCGGGGTTGACGGAGGCGCCGGAGACGTTGATGCCTGGCCACGAGGAAAAGTGTCAGCGTCTGTTTCTGTCCACTGTGTACGGAATTGCCAAGAGACGACGTTGTCTCATGGAAATGGGATAAAAAAGGCCTTTGACGTTAAGCAGAAGGACTCACCAACGAGGTGGATGATCAACACCGCGATGCCAATAACCATAGGCGCCATGAACGAGGCGCGGTGCTTCTCGACGGCAAGCATCAGGATCGTGATCATCAGCATCGACGTGAGCACCATCTCCATCAATAAACCCTGCATTTGATTCGCGTTCGGACCGAGGCCGTTTTCCGCTTGCAGCTCCCCTGGCAGGATAGCGTCGACGAGACCCGCGGCAGTGATGCCGCCTAGGAATTGGGCGGGAATCACGCACACCAGCCGCACCCAATTGAAAGCACCGCGGAGCCAGAGGCCGAAGGAAATCTATTTGGTTGTGTGAGTCTCTGGCACAATCAAGGGGGAGTGTTGCTGTCGTGGACAGGGCCCAAGGCTGACGTACTGAAGGGTTGAACATGCCGCCGCTTACCCGGTACCAGACAAACACGTTCACTGCGAGGCTTAGACCGAATACCGAGGATATGTAGGCGATCTGTATGAGGCTGGGGCCAGGTGGTGAGTCTGGGGTGCCGAGTGACGCTCGCAGTGTGATGTCGGCTTTTTGATTTGCTGTCTGAGCGGCAGTAAAGCCGATGAAGAGACTGTCGAAATCTGGCGTCAGCTGCTTGTCCCCACAGAGTTTATGGGAACAAAAGAAGCGCTCATAGGGGTGGATGATCTGGTATCCTGCGAGCGCTAACTTTCAACGGAGCAGCCATGCCCATCACCTTGGAGGTTCTACCATGTTCCGTACAGGACGAGTGTACTAATATGGGTATATGATGCTGTAGAAAATCACAATGACAAGGTATAGAAAGGATGAAATCTACATACAACATCGTCGTTCCTAAGAACTCCCCGATCACGGCAATGATGTGACCGCGTGCAGCATCTGTGATCGCCCCGAACGGGGCTTTTGGCCGGGCGCCCGAGGTCATCACCTTCGGCTCCAGCGCCACCGGTTGGCGAATGATAAGCGGCGGCTCGCCCTTATCACCTAGCCTGTGCATCTCGACCGTCGTCGTGGGGAGCGTCATTTTGGCTGGGTAAATTATCAGCATCTGGAATATGGACGTAGCACACGGCAGGGAGAACTCCTCACAGGAGCGGGTGTCGATAGCACCAGGCTAAGTTGCACACAGAGCTAAAGACTGATATATGGGATGAGTCCACGGTCGCCCACCACAAGGTTCACACGCAGTAGGGATACCGAGACTTCGTCCGGTAGTTTGTGTGTCGATAGTGGTTGAGAATAGCTTGGCGGGCAACATGAAGAGACGAGGGAACATCCCGCGTCGTCAACTGGCTGGTATCTGGACAACCACAACTATATAAGATTCAAACAGATGTACGCGTTCGGAGATCGCCTCCGAATGCGACAATCAGGAAGAAAAACAAATCTTTACTAGAGCATGATGTGCGTCGTGCCGAACCCAACCATCGGGCCTTCCTTCAGGTGTTGCCTTGGAGGTGTGGCTGCTAGCTCTAGATATCCATCGCTTTGATGAATGTGGTGGAAGTCACTCGACTTCTATACGCCTCCATAGGCTTATCTTGAGTGGTTGATGAAACCAGAGCAAAACCGAGACTTCGGACCCGAGCAAGATAGTGGTCCAGTGCAGCGCCGAGTCCACATGCACGAAGGCTCCACACCGACCGCGCATGAGACAAGAGGGAAAGTATAAAGTTGTTCTGGATTCTTCGTAACACTCGGAAATCGGTAATCAGTGTCGCTGCGCTGAGCTTATATGAGTCAGCTTCGAACGTTCAAATGGTCATGACTGTGCTGCTCTCTTGGGCGGGCTAGGCATTGTGCTTGCATTCTGGCGCCCTGGAGACAAGCAGCAGGCCTGCTAAGCAATCGGCTGTCACTGTGCCTGTTCCTCAAGCGATGCAGTGACGATGGAAGCACGCCGACTGCTTGTGTGGTGCATCACGGGAAGGCCCATGGGATTCACAGGTACAGACAAGCTTCGCCTGCCGACCCTGGATCTCAAGAAATCTCGCAAAACGCTAGTAGAATCGTAGACATGTGAGATGCACAGGTAAGCAAGAGTCAAGTTGTGTGTGGCAGCTGCATGCAACGGCGAAATACATCTGGCCGTTGACACATCGCTGAGTCGAGCGAATTGTCGCGGGACTGGAAAGTCTCCTCACATTGTGTTGCCGCTCGGACACTTCTGTCCAGCCGATTTTCGCGGCAACTTGGTGGGTGTCTTCGTAAATTTCTGGGAGAGGGCGAGAGGCCATCCACATGCGTGTTGTGCTGTGCTCAGGTAACCATGGGATTCGAATCAGAGGCATTTGACACAGGTCCAATAGCGGAGGCCCTGATTCTTCAGAAGTTAAACCTCGCCTGAGGTATGATCGACCGCAAAAGCTCAAAACTCCAGAGTTAATTTGCCGAGCTTGCCGCAAGCCTCGTCTCATGCTGCGCCAAATTTTGATAAGATGAGATGCGAAAGTTGAGATTCCCATCTCGATGATTAATGATGTTATACGGTAGAGTGCTGGTAATTCGCAAAGCTTATTCGCAGGTGATTGAACCTGATGGCCTTGGCCCCGCACGCGTAATATCCTGTTTTGGCTTTCTGTTCAGATGTCACCACGGCGGGCCGAATGCCATTCGAGCAGAGCGGCAAAGCCGGTTTCTCAGAATGCAGCAAGTAAGCGGCCTAAACACCAAGACCAGTCCATCAGCTGATGACTCTGCCGACATCAGACTCGCTGGCATTACCGGCAGCAGTACTGAGTCAGCATGCCTCGCCAGAGGCATTTTGTGGTCTGAACCACTTGATTAGATATGAACTGTTTTGTGGATTCGAGCTGAACACAAAACGCACGATATTTGCGCTGGAAAGTCCAGACGAGCACCAGCGACCGAGTCCGAGCGCGCTAGCCCGATCTTAAGAAAGGCAGCTCGTTTCCCATTGTATGGTGTGAAATAGAAGGCTCGGGCTCTGCGGCAAGGCTGTCACTGCTAATGTCCCGTCCTGTCGCACCGCTTGGCGACGCAGAGTTCCTTCAGCTCGAAGTTTGCTGATGTTTTGTAAGTTACATTTGTGTATAAGCACAAGCCGCCACTGACATAATGACCGTGGAAAGCAGAGCATTGCCAGGCTCGGCAGAGAGTTTCGTGGTAGAGTCTCACGTCTCGGGCATCTACTACAGCACTCGTCTCATGGCGAGACCAACATGGTGGTCCGCTGGTATGTCTTCTTGCCAACAAACACCAGGAGCTGAGATCGAGCGGAAATGGCGAATTGGGTTCGTGCGGGAACATCGTTCGGACGCACTGGCCTAAAGACATCGCAGTCTCCTACGCCCCCTTGAAGCATACTGGCCTCGAGTAGGGAAACGATGTCCGCGATGCACCATCAAGACCTCGTCCGGCGTGAATCATAGGGTCGCTTGGCCAGTGGTTCTCAGCTCAGCCGTTGCCGAGACGCAGATGTAGGGTGCACATCCAGGTCGACGCAGGGGCGAGGAGCTGACGATTCAAGGTCCAAGCCCAAACGCAAATCGAACAAAGTGAAAGTATGGACAATTTGGCCCGTATCTGCAAGGTCCGTCGAACAATGCATGCTACGCGTTGGGCGGAGCAGGATCCCGCTCACGGATTCGCCTGCTGCCTTCCTGACAGATCGTGGCTCTTGTCTCCAAATGAAATGGCAAGTTGGTCTGTCGAGAATGTCTGGCATTTATCACCCACGCGTGCATCCTCCAGCCACCAACAGGGCACGCACGACATCTCCTGCCTGATTGAGCAGGGACTTATCGAGAAAGTTGTCGCGCTCCCTTCGCTTGCAGCCGCTGGAACAATCGACAGGTTCATCAGGGTGGCCGAATTCCCTCTTGGGCGCTGCCAGAAGAGGGCGCCAGAACTGCGCGATCGGGACTATTCAGGCATAGCAAGTCGGAACGATTGTCTGCTCGTCTGGTCGGTGTCAGCGGCAGTACAGAAGCCAACTCGAATAGTGAGAATATGAGAGATGGATGCCATTTCTAGGACGCCTCGACGACCTCGAGAGCGCCCTGATGGATCTGGAATTCATGTGGCAGCATAATTCCATCTTCGCCGCACCTCACGTGTTGTATCGATGCGGCTTGACGCGTAGAGAGCCGAGTAGAAAGAAGTTGAGCGCGAGCATCTTGGGAAAAACAGGACCGTGTTGTGCAAATGCTGTGAAAAGGAAAGGCTCGAACCGGCGACCTCTCGCGTTCTCAAGACCGATTACGTAAGGTGACCCAGGCAGAAATCGCAGGCTAGCGCGTTCGCATCGCGCCAAACAACCTCGGCGACCTTGCCAAGCCCCCTGTTTGCAATTTTCGCGCGTCGCCAGACCTGCACCCTCCCTCCCCCCTTCCCCCTTCCACTACAACGACTGCACCCACAAATCTATCAATATTCGTCGTCGAATGGTCTTACGCTCATTTGCCTATCACGACAAAGGACCATGAAGAGCGACTTGACGGCGTCTTCCCCTTCATTCTGCTGACGCTTTCTGAGCTTCGTTTCGCGAAGTCTCCACGGTCTGCTTGTGACTCAGCCCGGTCTCCTTCCTCTTCACCTGCAAAGAGGCTAGCCATCGCCGCCCGTCACACATTCATCATCGTCTTCGAGTACATGTTACCCTTGGAGACGTCCGACAAGCGATCCATAGTTCCGCTGGAAGAGCGCAAACTTCTACTTCGAACCCTTCCTTCCTCTCTGGACCCGTGCCTATCTCATCATCCACCCTGGAGCACTGAAGCAACCCCCCCCTGATACCGGAATTCACTCACTACTCGGTTTGGCCGGACACAGGTCGCCATGTCTTCCTTTCCCAGGTCCGTGTCTCGGTCCATGTCGCCCATGCCTAGCCGCTCTCAGAGATCGAGCTCTGCACGGTCCGATGGCAATCCTGCTCGCCTTCAGGCCCTTCGAACACACGCCAAAGAGCAGCGCGCTGCCAGTATTGCCTCATCAAGGGCTGGTTCTGTTGCCCCATTCTCAAGAGCCAGCTCCGTCGCGTCTTCCTCCAGCGCTGGCTCTCCACCCCCGCCAAACACCAGACCGATCCGGAAGTGCAAGAACAGTTACTGCACCGGCACCAAGGTTGGCCCTGAGGGCGTCTGCATGAACTGTGGTACTGTGGTGCAGGAGGATGCCAACATCGTATCAGAAATTCAGTTCGGCGAGACCGCCGGAGGTGCCGCCTATGTCACTGGTGTCAACGTTGCTTTCGGCGAGGCTGGCCCGCGCATGAACATCACCAGCGGCAATCGACAAATCGCCGGCAGTGGTGGTGGCAAGTCAAACTACGCCACAGTCCAAATGGCTATCTCCATCATCAGCTCCATCTGCTACAAGATTGGCAGAGGAGTCATTCCTCAGGCCGTCCAAGACAGTGCCAACTACCAATTCGAGCAGGTACAACGTACAGGTTGGGTCAGAGGTCGCGCCGTTGACCGAGTCGCGGCTTGCTGCTTGTACTACGCTATTCGACACTCCGATTTCACCGGAGCCATGCTGATCGACATCGCTGACGCTATCAGCGCCGACGTCTTCATCCTTGGTCGCTGGTTCAAACAACTACTTGAAAAGATTCACGGCGTGGACGACGGGACCGGCAAGATTCAAATTAAGCATTTGCCGTTCGAGCCGCTGTACCCTGAGGATGTCATCAGACAAATTGCTTCCCGTCTTGGGTTCAAGGATAAGACTGCAAAGGTCCAACAGGACGCCGTGCGCATTTTGCAGCGAATGGACCGCGACTGGATTGTTTCCGGTCGCAAGCCAGCGGGCATTTGTGGCACAGCTCTCATCATTGCTGCTCGCATGAACGATCTTCGCCGCACAGTTCTCGAGATCTGCTATGCCGCCAAAGTTGGAAAGGGAACTGTCGAGATGCGCCTCGAGGAATTCAAACAAGTCCCGTCGGCCAGCCTGACCGTCACTGATTTCAGAACGAAACCATTTGAGAAGAAGGCGCATGACCCACCCGCCTACTACCGCGCGACAAAGGAGTTCCAGGATCAACAGAAGAAGAAACCTGGGCGCAAGCGCAAGCTACCGACGGTCAGCGGTGGAGATGTGCAGGCTGAGAGCAATGCCAACAAGAAGCAACGGAACGATCACAATCGAGCCACAGCCTCCCCCGCTCCTCCGCTCCGGACTGACGCAGACGGCTTCGCCATACCCGCTCGACCCAACGTTACTCCCCCCGCATCCGCTTCTCAGGACCGCCGAGCTCGTGAAAGCACCGTCGAAGAGGACATCGCTGAGGCTATACCCCTGGATGAGGGCGATGAGGCACTGGCTCTTGCCTCCAAATACGGCGATTTTCCTATCAATGCCAAGGAAATCCGCAAGAACCGGATGCACGGATCCAGTCTGAGAGACCCCGAGTGTGACGAGGAGGACAAGCTAACGCCCGACGAGGAGGAGGCAATGAACGCCATGCTGGAGCAAATCAACAACCCCGAATCCGAGGTGTATTCTGCCGCTGCCAAAGCTGCAGGAATGCAAAAGGATGCACTCCTGGCTGCCCTGGAATCCTCTCGACCTATCAAGTACCGTGCCGAGGATGATGTTCTCAACGAGGTGCTGGACGATAGCGAGTTTGCGGACGACCCAGAGGTTCGCGACTGTCTGTTAGGAGACGAGGAGCGCAAGCTGAAGGAGAAGCTCTGGCTCAACGAGAACAAGCAGTGGCTGCGCGACCAACAAGAAAAGGCCCACAAAGCCCGTACCGCGCCCCCCAAGAAAGCCCGCCGCAAGAACACGCGCAAGCCCCGCATCGGCGAGGGCCAGCTGACCCCTGCCGGCTCTGCCGGAGAGGCGGCCGAGCAGGCTGCGAAGAGACTAAAGTTCTCCAAGAAGCTCGACTACTCCCGACTTGGCAACATGTTTAGTTCTGGCCCTCGAGGAGGTCCCGGAGGTCCCGGCAGCGCGGTCACTAGCGCCCAGACGAGTCGCGCCGGCAGCCAGGCGGAGGATTCCGACGACGATATCGCGGAGCAGGAGATGGAGATGGAGCAAGAGAACGAGGACGAGATTGTGGACTATGATGAACAGCCCAACGACGACGACGACGAGGGAGAGTATGGTGAAGGCTACGAGGATGATTATTAAGTGCGTTCTCAGAAGGCCATCTGATTGGATCTCGATGGAACTTGGAATTTCTCGTTAACTGGGCTGACAGGCCGAGCTTTTTCGAGCGTTTTTGTTTGAACTCGAATCGAGTGGCATAGGGACGGCGCAAACGGCATATGTGGGCTAGCAGCCCACTATATCAGCATCAAGGCACAAGCTACGTTCGGTCGTCAGGTACCATGTGCTCGGCTGGGCACTGGTGACATTCGGTCTGAAAAGCTGCTCACTGGTATGGTAAGTGGACTTGGGCTTCTAATGCAGCAGGGACGCTGTGGCGTACACATACAAGGTTTTCGGTTATGGACTTTACAGTCCACAAAGAGACCCCAGTGTTGTCCTCTCGGACGTCGAAGACGGTCAACAGCACCTTGACAATACACATAGACATGGCAGAAAAGGACATGTATTCAACATTTGGGTTTCGCGCACGTGCCTCGTGATATGCGCAAAGCAGCAAAGGTAAGTGGGAGCCATCTGTGCGTCGGTCTGTGTGTCTTCCCCAGAAGCATTGATGTTCACACCCCGTGGGGACACTTGTCTCAACAAGGGCCCATGCATGCAGTCGCAGTCGCGTGACCACGAACGACATCGTGAAGCGAGAAAGCGTGTCTTCTGACTCGATAAAGCTCCCGAGGTGTCAACCAGGGCAAGGGAGATCTCGCAATACAGTACGTGCATAATGCGGGGAAGAGGTCCTCGTAGGAAGTATCGTCACGTCACGGGTTGCCAGTCGGCGAGTCACTACACGTGCGAGCGGCTCCACGTGCGAGCAAAGGAATAATTACATGTACAATAGGGGTACATGCGCTGGTGTGTCGTGTTCGGCAACTGATCCTTCACGACGATGGTGCGGCCGAGGCGGTTCGGGAACAGCACATTGCACGGCGATAGATAATTATAAAAGGAGTCGGTGTTATTCGGAGAAACTTGCTGATGTTCTAATAGGATGGCCCTTGCAAGATATAATAGTGTGCATATGGAACATGCATAACTTCGGCGAAATAGCTACGGCTAATGCGAAAAAATTATTGATACTCCGTACTAGGTTTGACTAAGCCGCAGCGACTGTACTTGCCGTATTCTTTACGAGTGCGAATTACGCTCATCGAGACCGCAAAAGCTGGCTTATCTTTTGCATCAGGCCAGACAGATGCAGCAGAGTAATTTGACCGAGAAGACAACCAGACTTCATCCTCCAATATCGGGTGAAGCCGGCCAGCTTGAATTCTGTCCTCTTGGCGCACAGTTTTCAGCATGCTTGTGGTGGAGGAAACGGTACATGCGCGACATCGTGAACAAGGCTGTCGAAACAGGGATGACGGTGGATTCTATTACGGGAATATGTGTCACGGAATGACTCGGGGCCCGCCGCAGAGCCGCATTTCTTAGGGACTCGGCAATGCTCGGCCAAGGGTTGCTTGATCTTTTCTGACTGCTCGGCCCAACGTCACGGCGTAGCGGCCGTGCAAACCTGGTTGAGGTGGCCAAACTGTTTCCTAATAACTTGGTTCAAGACCCGCCCTATTACGGCCACGAAACCACGTCGCCCCAGTCTTCCAAACCTGCTGGTACTTTGCACTTTTTCTCGCCCTCGCGGCCGGAGTTGAGTTTGCACAATGCGCCGGGACACGCCCACGCAGCCCACGCAGCCCACGCACAAGACACGGTCTGGCCTGACTCTGGATTCCCCGGATTTCACACTCGGACACAAGCAGATGACAAGATCTTGGATCTAACGCTTTGCTTTGCTTCTTATCAAACCCCACACGAGCGCACGCAGGGTCTCGTCGCGTGCCCCAGCCGTGCCTGGCGCACTGGTCGCACACGAGGCCGTCGCGACTCGATTCCCTTGCGTGTTTGCAGCGTGCCATTCCGATGGGAGCGACCTTTCCGGCTCGTTTGCCTGCTACGTCATGGCTATGAGCGGCTCATCAATTTGCTGCGCGACTCGGTTCGGCGTCTCCCTCGGGTTCCTGTCCTGGTCCTAGCCTTTTAGTGATCGCCCATTCCTTGATGGGTCAGCCTCGAGGATCCACGGATGCTGTCCGGACTGGGCCTGGCTAAATTGTTGCCGTTCTAGTTGTTCGCAGTAGAGGCGCAAAGATAAGAAACACATGATGGGGTGACGAGTCGCTGATGCTGGACCCTTGGATCGGGAGTGTGGAGGATGTTCGGATGTGCGGGCTTGTTCTTACTGTGTGTGTGTGGTGTTTGCGTTGCGTTGCATGGCTCCTTCCTGCTGGGTCGTGATATTTTTTAATATTTGACAAGCCTTCGCCCTCCGACCTTGATGCATCCCTTCTCGATCTTGCTCTCTCCTTCAACTCTTGCGACTTCATTCCCCTACTCCGCCTCCCGACTGACTACCTGAGTCAAGTGTGCCTATTCACCTTGAGTTTCCGCCGCGGATCTCTCAGGCCACCCACACCACGTCATAATCACTCTTGCGACCCGTCTCGTCTTCGCGCAAGAACCGGATGTTCGTGACCGGCCCGATACTGTATTTCATACTGTATTGAGGACAGCGCGCTGCCACCGCTTTCGGCAAGGCGACTTTTCATCCAAAGCGCGGCCGACCTTACCGTCCACCTTTCCTCCCTCCCACCGCCCTTTTCCAAAATAAGGACTCTTCCTCTCCCACAACTCGCACAACCTGCGCCACTCTCCTCACAGCTCGTAGACGACATCCCGACGAGCTCTTTCACGTCCTCCTCAGAAATGGCTGATCTCAGCATCTCCAGAGCCACGGCCACGAGCCCAGCCGACAACAAAATCGAGAAGACCGTGAGCAACTCAAACTCGCAACCCTCGTCCACAGGCATGTTCGGCGCAGACCACCAGACGGGCGAGGTCGCCGAATGGACCGACTTGGAGAAGCGCAAAGCGGCCGAGGGCCACGAGAAGTTCCACAGACTGGGCTGGAAGCGCCTCACCATCGTGCTGATTGTCGAGGCTATCGCCCTCGGCTCGCTGTCCGTCCCCTCTGCGTTCGCCGCGCTCGGCATGGTTGCCGGTGTCATCACCTGTATCGGAATCGGAATGATTGCCATTTACTCTTCCTACGTTGTGGGCCAGGTCAAGCTCAAGTTCCCCCATGTCAGCCACTACGCCGACGCGGGACGGCTACTGATGGGCAAGTTCGGCTATGAGCTTGTGGGCGCTATGTTCGCCATCGAGCTGCTGTTCCTGGTTGGTTCTCACACTTTGACGGGCGCGATTGCATTTGGAAACATCAGCGAAAACGGCACCTGCTCCGTTGTCTTCGCCGTCGTCTCCGCCATCATCCTGCTCCTGCTCGCCGTGCCGCCCTCATTCGCTGAGGTCGCCATCCTCGGCTACATCGACTTCGCCAGCATCATCATCGCCATTGGCATCACCATGATCGGCACCGGCATCGAGTGGGGCAACGGCGGCGTGGTCGCCAGCGAGACGTGGTCCAACTGGCCGCGCGAGGGACTTACCTTCGTCGAGGCCATGGTGTCGCTCGGCAACATCGTGTTTGCGTACTCGTTCGCCGTCTGCCAGTTCAGCTTCATGGACGAGATGCACACGCCCAAGGACTTTGTCAAGAGTATCTGGGCGCTGGGCATCATCGAGATCTTCATCTACACGCTTACCGGCGCGCTCATCTACGTTTTTGTTGGCCAGGAGGTGCAGAGCCCCGCGCTGCTGTCTGCAGGCCCGATGCTGAGCAAGGTCGCCTTCGGCATTGCGCTGCCCGTCATCTTCATCTCGGGCTCCATCAACACCACCGTCATGGGGCGCTACATCCACGGCCGCTACTACGCCGGACGCGTTGAGGCGCACATTAACACCAAGGCCGGCTGGATTTCGTGGTTGGTGCTGATCACGGTCATCACCATCGTTGCGTGGATCGTCGCCGAGGCGATCCCCTTCTTCTCGGATCTGCTGTCTATTTGCTCGTGTCTATTCATTAGCGGCTTCACCTTCTACTTCCCCGCGTGGATGTGGTTCAAGCTCATCAAGGAGGGCAAATGGTACGAGAAGAAGAACCTGGGCCTGGCGGCGCTGAACGGGCTTATCTTTGTCATTGGCATGATTGTGCTGGTTGGCGGGACATACGCCAGCTTTCAGGACGTGGTAAGTTCTCATTCGGCGATCCATAAGATTTGGCGGTTTTCAGAATGCTAACATATGCTTTCTCAGATCAACCAATACAAGGCTGGAACTGTGCGTGGTGCCTTCACCTGCAGTCCGCTATAGAGGAGTGTCCTGGAGGATGGATGAGAGGCTTGTGTCTGCATCGTTGTGCTCGGCCATCCCACAAACTCCATTGGAAATATGGGGCGTGGGACTGGGGGCGCCTTCGACATCTAGACCAAGACATAGTACGAAGAAATGAAACAATTCTACAACAGCACACGATGTATCTGCCGCCATACCGTCTAGTTCACGTTGCTGACAACAATGCCGAGCGAATGCTTGTGGGAGCCTCAAGAACGATGGCTAAAAGCGGAACGCTTGACTGATGGAAATCCTGTCGAGGGGCGGCTGAAACGCTACACGAGAGAGAGACCCGTTTTCTTCTGAGCGGTCTGCAGAGATCATGCTGACTGAAGCGCATAGGAGGGCATCGGGCCTCAGTTTCCTCCCTTGCCGTCAACTGCAATATCGATCTCTTGACCTGAGACCGTCTCAGCAAGTGTACTCGCAGCATTTGGGTGCAGTGTCGCCCTCACAGGCTTCGAAGCGTCGAGCCCGCAGATATCCGTGGCGAGAGCCTGTACTTTTAACATTACGGTGGGCTTGTGCTCTACATGTATCAAGATACACATCTCAGTCAGGCCGTTTGGGGGTGGAGGAAGAGGTTCTGTGCACCAGGGAGCCCACCTGGCGAGGGATGAGCATCCTCAGGCAGAGCAACGGTCATTGAAGAGTCATCGATCAACAAGGCGTACCTGACACGGAAATCGATGTCCACGAAATGGACCGCGATCATATTGTGGTCGAGAACCCCGGGGGAAAGATGTGGCCATAGCGGCTCGTTGGACGAACATTGCTGGTGTGAGTTTTCATATTGATCAAGCGTCATTCTCAAAGGATTACTTTCCCCACCATTTTCAGCTGTTGGAATACGCTCGATATATCTTGACAAGGAATGTCCTCCATTTGACAGAGTTAGCATCGCAGACCTAATCACGACGACGGTTTCCTCGGACTAGGCCCGGCGGAGGCGCGGCCGAGCAGGTCTATGTTTGTGTATACTTAGCTTCGGCCTCATGAATAAGGATCTAGATGGGCGTTGAGCCCTTTGCTGTCCCTTACGGGGATTTAAGGCTCGAGCTTCACGTTTCCTGGCTAATTCCTCGACCAAACAAGATTTCCCCATGTCTCTCAGGCGCCACCATGAGCTGTGCTGGCTATATAATCAACAAAATTTGAAGCGAAGGTGACTCGGTGAGCTGACTGCATACGTTCAACATTTATCAAGTTGGCTTGAGCGTCCTCTGCCATATACGTCCTGGCGTCCGCGAGCCTCCTTAGGACAGGCGGAGCCACGACTCTCCTGGCCGTGGAGCACCGCTTCCACTGGCAAGGAAATCGGGTTCTTGGGATCGACATATGGTAGTATCGTCGAGGAGCAAACAGCAAGACCAGCAAATCATGACCAGGCCAGCTGACCTTTGTAATCGGTCCAAGGCTTCATTAATTCCTGGACTGCTCTCTCGCACCTCTTTCGAGGAGAGTCCAAGACTAAGCTCATTTCAAAACATAGCATGACACATTTTCTTCCACCAAGACCAGTCAGACCTGTCCTCGCTTTGTCGGCGTCCTCTGGTTCGATATCGCCCTGTGTCAACATCGACGGCTGAGATCGGAACCCATCTCGTCCTGCGAATCAACTTGAAAGCCACGTAGCAGATGAGCACAACCGGTAGTGCTAGAATCGCCCTGAAGAAACTGCTGACGCGGGTTTGTAGCGTAGCCGTATCTGCTGCGTTGTGCGGACCGAGAGCCACATAGAACTGTGTGGCCAAGATCGCGACCACGCCGCAAAGACCAATCCACGAGCCAATGGACCCCACAGGGCTCTGGTATACCAGCTCATTGAGATCATGGCCCTTCAATCTCCATGCTTTGCGGAACCGGATGTGCGCAAGACAGATGCTGCCCCAGGTGAAGAGACTGCTCAGTCCACTTAGTGCCACAAGCCAGTCAAGCACAACGGACCCCACAGACCCGGTGCCGACATATGCCAGCAGCCCACACGCAGCGCCGATTCCTACCGCAACGAGAGGGCGCCCTGAACGATCCACGTAGCCGAGAATGGCTGGGGCTTGTCGCTGCTCCGCGAGTGCGGCGAGGACACGTGATGACCCGAAGAAGGATGAGTTTGCCACCGAAAGTACCGAGACCATAATCACGGCGTTCATGACGCTGTCAAGTCCTGATATGCCCGTGTCTTGGATGGCAATGACAAATGGCGACGTCGCTGGATCGCCGGTGGCTTCTTGGCGTATGCGTGGGTCGTCGGACCTCACGACGAGGCCGACAACCATTACGCTGACCACATAGAAGAAACTAAACAGTGGGTCAGAGAAGTAAAGACTACAGGGGCCGACAGCTCCCCCAGCCATGACACAGACGTTGTGTTATGGCTAGCAATGCAAATCCACTTACGAGATGCGCCAGAAGACCTGCCTACAGGCAGTAGGAATTACCCGGGTCGGGTTTTGTGTCTCGGCGGCAGCCAGACCGACCTTCACAGTTGTTGTTAATTATGTGCCGAAGAGATTTGTCTTGGAGGAGTGAAGAGACCTCGGGAGCCAGAGGTTTTCTCTCAGGCAACTTACAAGCTCAGTACCTATTGTGAGGTCAGTCGTGGGCTCTAGGGCTCGGAGAAAATTCTAGCAAAACGAGAACCGGACTGACCTGTGTAAGCAAAGGCTGCGTTGACCATGGCGTAGCAGAAGCCTCGAAACCCGTTCCTGAAAGGCCCTGGGTCTCGCCAGTACTCGCCGCCAATGAAATCCGAAGTCTGGGTGCCGGTAAAATCGATTATAATACCCAGGATGCTGCAGCTTTTAGTTTTTGCGTACCTTTCCCTCTCATTCGACTCGAATGTTGTAATACTGGAATACGCACAACTGGTTCGCATATCGAGAGGAGGGCGCTTACACAAATCCAAAAATTGCGGCCATTTTTATCAACGACGCAACAAATTCTGCCTCGCCAAACGCTCGAACACCGCAGAGGTTGATACCAAACACTGAGATGAGGAATACAGTAATCGCGACGGACTCGTGAATCTTAAGTGTCTCTTTCCAGAAGCTGAGTGTTTTGAGCGCGGCAATCATCTCTAATGGGATGACGACAAGCCATTGAATGGCGTAGCTGCCGATTAGTGTCAACCGACTGCATAAAGACAATGTCTCTGTACAAGCAGGGCTCAGGCTTTTAGAAATATAAATAAAGGAAAACACTCACTTCCAGCCCATGGCGAAACCCCATGCGGGATCGATGAATCTCGTCCCGTACGCGGCGAAAGAACCAGCAACAGGAAATGTGGCAGCCTGTTGGATTTAATCATACTACGTCAGCAAATGTATCAAGAGGGCAAATGGATCAAATTCTGGAGCTTACCAACTCTCCCATTGCCTGCATTGTAATATCTACATCAGAACTCCCCCATGTCAGTGACCAATTCTTCACGAGAGTTCAATATGCATTCTTTCCCCCCACAATCTCCAGATGCACTTCGCATCGAGACGGCTCGGACCCCAGATAGACTTTCGTCTTTCATACCGGGCCAAAACCCGCCCACAAATCGCCAGGAGATTACAGAAAAATACTGACACAGCACCAGACCCACAGCTATGTACGAGAGTACCAAGGAAGCTGGGCCAGCGTACGCGAGGGTCCTGCCCGCTCCGATCCATAGACCCGCTCCTAAAGACTCACAGCTCGTTAGAAAATAGCTTCTCTGGGTGATCTACGCGTGCTACCTGCCTAGTAGGTAGTCAAGGGAATCGCACAAAGTACGCAGTCTCTGTGGACGAAGGGTACTTGCCGATAGAACCTCCAATGGCAATCATATGGAGATGACGACTTTTCAGCTCCCTCGATAATGCTGATTTAGCCGTCCGAGCTGCCGCGCGGCGCTCATTGTAAACGTGATGATCAGACAAAGTTGACGTGGTGTCGCTAGGCCGCCGCGCCCGCCGAAACGAGTTGAATATCTTGGTCGCCCTACCCGTAGAAGCTGCTGTGCCAAGGCGGTAGTCAGCCATTGTGTTCTCGAACTGTGTTCTCAATCGCCTCTAGACACATAGTTCACACCAAATTAGTTACGCGTGGAAGTATATAACTTTAGCTTTGCACACGGCGAATGCTGCAAACTGGTCTAGAGAATTGTCATGACTTGAAAATAAATGGAGCCGAAAAGATAAGGAATACGGAGGCTTACTAGTCCCGTGGTCATCACCTGGGCATGATTTTCAGGGCGAGCTGTCATGGATCAAGATCGAACAAAGCTTCTGGAAGGCCCACCAGGACCTCCAGTAGTTCAATATACAGTACACCGTGTCCGTGGGCTCACGCGTCTCCGTGGGCTCACGCGTCTTCGGTCATGTTTCACTGTCATCATCTGATCTCTCCTGATTAGGAAATATCATCTTCCCAGAACTTTTTCAGTGAGAGCTCTGAGAATGAAGTCTGGCAATACAATAGACAGCACAGGTAGCCGTTGAGCACTTCCAAAAAAAATTGTCCTGCCAAACTTGGCAATCCTTCTAGTCTTTCCCCCGGAGCACCACAAAAGCCTGGTAGCGCACACTGTGTCGTACGGTAGGATATGTCAGCTGTATGCATATTTTTCTTTCTTTTTTCCTGGAGTACTATTCTCTGCACCTAGACAAGTATGCTTGAGCCGTTCACATCTCCTGTTGTGAGATTATCAGCCTGTCAAGTCTCCGTGGGTAGGAGCACGGGATAACAAACCTCCACGGGCCAATAACGGAAAACTCCGTGCCTAGGCGCGTTCACCGCTGTCAGGAGTCCTCGGGACCCCAATCGGCCAATGCAGGACACAGGCAGACAATTTTAAAATAGACATGACTCGAGCATGTGTGTGCTCAGGCTATCTTAAACTGCGCAGGCTAATGGGTTCTAACTCGTTTAAATCTGTGACGCTGCAAATGCGCACATGATTTCAGTGCGGCTTTCGCCTTCTTCTACAGCAAACCGCGGAAAGCCATATGTGTCTTGTGGCGAGTGCGTGTTTCATGAGATTCCAAGATGGGTTGAACATTTTTGACAGCTGCACAGAGCTCCTTGTCGTCCCGTTCCGTAAACTCGTCAACATGACAGCCGCATTGATTACTGCGCCCAGGTGTCCGCCTGCTCACGATCTCCACCCATATCAATGAATGATCTGGTGAGTTCATCTAGATTATCTAAAGGTTCGCGGCCCTACCACAGGCTATCAAAGCCTTAGCGCTCCATTCATTTCCGATATCACATTCGACTCGACCTACAATACTTGATCACAGTCCGCCTATCACCACGCCGAATTTGAAGATTCTAGGATCTCAATGCCAATAAGCCTTCGCAAATCTGCAAGTAAGACGACACCCCAGTATCTATCACAATCCTTTTCTTTTTCTAGGTCGCACGATCGAGTTCGAATGCCGCAAGGCCAAGACGGCCAGAAGCTTTCGCATGCCCCGCTGCTGAGACTTCATGTTCGGCTCGAACACGGTGCCGCCAGCGGCAGATACCGCTTATGAGATCAAGCCAACTCTGATTATGAGCATATGGTGCACGTGTTATGCGGCTTCCATCATCTTCTTCCGCTGCGCAGGGCGATGGCTGAGGACCGAGCGCCTCTGGGTAGAGGACATAATCCTGCTGGTCTCAATTCTGGTCATTGTGGCCCGCATGACTCTGGTCACATTCGTGCTGAGATTCGGAACCAATAATGTCGACCCTCTCACTCTACTTGGAGATGAAGATATTCGTCGCCGCGAGATTGGTTCGCAGCTCGTCCTGGGCTGCCGGGCGCTCTACGCAACATTGTGAGTATTTGTGGACAGAGATCACGATAACAATTAGACTTTACTAACATTCTCGGTCGCATCAGTCTGTGGATGAACAAGCTGTCCGTTGGCATTTACCTTGCACGGTTGACCGATCAATTTTGGGCAGCCAAGTCCCTGACAAGCAAATCTTCCGGCGGGCGGGCGATCAAGACATTTCTCAGCCGCCACCTCAACGATATCTTCTACGCGTTTCTCGGAATCACCTTTGTGGCAATACTGATAAGTGAGGCCGCCGAGTGTCGCCCATTCACCTCGTATTGGCAAGTGCTTCCAACGGCAGCACCATCATGTAGGATAGCGCTGGGGCATCTTCTCACTATGGGGATCTTCGACATGCTCACCGACCTGGCTTTGGTTGCCCTACCACTGCCCATGATTTTCAGTGCCAGATTGCCGACCAAAATCAAAGCAGAGACGTTGCTCCTCATGCTTTTCCCGCTTCTCAACGTTGCTTTTACTTGTTTCCGTCTGCCAACAGTCGCCGCCAACCAAGGCACCCAGAGTTACAGAACTTTCACGGCATCTATCGATATTCTTATTTCTACAGCATCGGCAAATGCGCTTGTAGTGATCTCCTTCCTTCAGGACCGTGGCTTCAAGAAGTTGAAATACAAATACCAAGATGGCGATGACGGACCGATCGACCACCTCGCCTCCCCAGGCCTGGAGCTGAAATCGATGGACAACTCCTGCCCTTTGGCAATATCGAGGCCTGTCAGTGCAGTGAGAGGGCCGCATTCATCACCTCTGAAGCAGCGGCCGACTTGGGGCTCGGACGAGGACTTAATGCGCGGAGACGATAGCGACGGCGGGCCGACGGAACACACGACAAGCGCGGGAGATGTCGAACTGGGAAGCTCTGAAATTGAAGGCGCTACACGTGGCCCTCTTGGCCTGAGCTTGGACAGTACGAATCATTTATCGCCCCATCAGACGTCGGAGACAAGCATTGTGGCTGCCCGGCGGGTGGAATTCGCGGGGCATGAGGAAGATCTTGCGGAGCAGCCACGATTGCAGCCGAGCCGGATGGACTTGAACTCCGGTATCATAGTGCAAACGTCCTGGCACATACAGATATCAGAGAAATAATTTAGGCCAGAGGTAGTTAGTCAGGTGGCATGCTACATTGAACCATTCTCGATCTTGGAGGCAAATCCTCCACGTGTTTGAAATCAGTCTCCTGGTAAGTAATGATTTACAGTGGCATAGCTTTCCTGCTGGAAACAATTCATCCAAGTCAGGGTCAACATGGGCCCAAGATGGGCCCAAGCAATAATATAATACGAGTCACATCCACGTTGTTCTCATGTTCATCCAAAATAGGGGTGACTCCATATCAAAGGGCTAGTCACTGGTGGTCAAGAAGCAACGGATTCTCAAACATGTCAGCTTGGTATGAATTTACTATTTGTAAGGTCTGAAGTATTGTCCACCCACCTTTCCGCAACTTTTCGTATTGACCTCTCGCAATGACATCTCTTTCTACTACAAAACACCAAAGCACAATGAGCAACTCTCAAGAAGACAAAACGGGACAGAATTTGGGTGGTTATAAGGCTACTCATCTGCGAAGTGAAGACTACCTAGGTCTTGAGAAGATTCAAGAAGACCGCAAACATTACTGGAGTCAGTGTATACGAATCTACTTCTCAGAGAAGCACCGTCTGCGCTCAACTGCCCAGGTGCTGCTTTTGAGGCATCTGAGTCTTTTGGAAGACTCCAGCTTACTGACTGCCTCATAGACAACAAGAGTATCATGAGCTGGATGGATAATATACCTGAAGGGTTGAATCCACAAGGCTATTGCCACGGCATAGAACCCACTCATTCGAACCCAAAGAGCCTAGCAAGGAGCCAAGAAATGGCAAGCAAGTCTAATGAAGATATCAGAGACGTACCTGTGAGTTATTCTTTGGTCATATGAGTCTTCCGTAAGCTGAGAAAGTACCCTCGGACAGGGATCCGAAGGGAGTGCATCGGCGACCTCCGAGGCTTTGCTACCTGGTTCTCACAGCACGTTGTGAGAATGATAATTCTATGCTACATTCTCACCTCAGTTGGAATGGCGAACGGCTCTTCTTTGTGAGGCTGGCTTGAGCGGCTGGTTCAACTTTTGAGTGAGGAACTGGCGAGCGACACGGCGATGGGATTTTCCTGCTTGGCGAGCCGCGTGCGAGACTAGAAGGAAACCGAGACTACCAATAGGTAGAGGCTGAGAAAGTAAGATGTACAAATCAATCAGGTCAACGGAAGGTACGATTGTGGCCAGCCTCGGATTCCAGTCCAAATATCTTGATCCGTCAACTTACGCGAAGCCAAAGGCAGCAACGACCTGGAGAAGAAAAGCCAGCAGCAAGGAGGTAATTAAAGGACCAAGTTTTTTATGATCCTCCATGTACCATCCTACACTATTTGAAGGCTGGGTGCAAATCTCTACATATTAGAATGCCTAGCACAATTTCGATCCCTACACATTCATCACAGGCTGCATCCTCATTGTTCGTCCCAACCAAGCACTCCAGCTATGCTCAGAGCACCCGAAACAAATCTCAAGCGCAACAGGCGCCCTCCCAGTTCAGCATTGCGACCAGCACGTTTCGAGCGCACATGTCTTAACATGCAGATTGATCCATCTGGGTCGGATGTCCCTCCTTGTGAAGCGGACGTTCAGATGCAGCTAGTGAAAGACCCTTTGTCCCACCAGCGCTCATCAACCAATTTGTCTACACTCGAGCTCGACCCTCGAAAATGGGATTACGAGCCGGACATCCAATCGGAGGTCTGGTTCTCGCCCGAGTGTCCGGAAATTCCTTCCTTCAACAACATCGCGCGGAACGACGGCATAGGCCCATATTGTTGGACAGGGGGCCGGTTCACCAATTTTGATATTATGCTGTGGATGTCGTTACATCCTCCGACCCCAGATAAATACTAGAAGATGCCATTATCGCCACTGGCGCCCCATTTTTCGCCATTAGGAAGCTGGGACGAGATCACGCAAGAGGGACCATTGTGACGCGACCCCACGTGAAGGCACGTCCGTCTTGTGTGGGCATCGAGAGTCTTCGAGCATCAACCCGAAGGCGAAAAATACAAAGGAGCTGCCGCATGTCGGCCGCAGGGAGCCAGAAGCTTTAGAGACCGGACAAATATTCTAAGGCCAGCACACCCAGCTTGAGGGTGGGACTTCAGGTTCTGTCAGGACAATGCTGCTGAAACTCTAGAATAGAAAAGTCTTCAGCGCAGCGAGAGCGAGCTATTGTGAGCGATAAGAAGATGCTCTCATAGTATTACAGATAGCTCTGTCACTGAACACAAATTCTAGCGAGAATGGAAACTCAAAAGCATCTCATCCTGAAGTCCCTGAAAGCCCTGCAAACTACCTCTTTCGGCCGAGACGTCTCTTTTGATTGGATCGTACTAGTTTCACGGGTCAGGATCCTCCATGCAATACGTCAGCTCTCAAAATGCAGTGATGGAGTGCGTCTCAGATGCCCCATTGGCATGTGAACTGATGTATGACTCGGAATTTCTGGCCTGCAAACTAGCTTACTGGCCAATAGGTTGTGCAAGGCCAGATTTCAGTGAAGCACCGGACATACTGGTGGACCGACTCCGAGAATCCCCTCGTCAGCTTTCTCTATCCATCATCCCACTACATATAGTTTGACAGCCGTCTTGCTCCCGATTCCTAGATCTGAGTGGCATTCCAAGCCCTCTGGCGAAGATCGCCAGCGCCTTCCCGGGACCTGTCCTTGCCGTCAAATACGGGTTTCTGTGAGCCACTGTTCCGCGGCTCCTTATATTCAGCCAGCCATTCGCCGTTCAATAATTAGAGCGCTCAAAATGGCGAGCGCTCAGAGAAGCCACGGCTTACTAAATACAAGCGTTCTACTCCACAAATGCTTACGCGATTACAAGCGCTCACAAAGTTTGAGCGGTTCATAAGCGACTCACGCCGTGAACGGCTCATGCATTCCGAACGTCTCATTGACAGCTTATTGGCTGTAAGCGTTCCGGCTTCTTGAGCCGTTCCTGCCTCAGATTCGAAATCAAAGTGTTCTATTACGGTACAGCTCTTCACCGTCACACATAGAGAGTGTGATTGCAATGCGATAGTCCCATCCAATTCCTTTGTACGTGGGTTCGGCTTCCACAGCTGTCTCTGTGATAGATCCCCAGGTTCACGGGTGTGCCGAGATCAGATGGCTTGAATAGCTTCCCGTGCCCAGGTAGCTATTGTGCTCCTTTCTTCCAAACTTGGGCTTTATATTCACTCCTTCCTTCCCTTTAGTAGTCCACCCAGTACGGGAGCCAATGAGCTGGCAATGAGCCGCAGGAATCGGTGAGCCGCTCATGAACCGCTGATGAGGCTATACAGAGGGCACCCTAGTTCCCGGACAACCTAGTTTCCGGACAGTCAAAAATGAGCCGCACCCATACAAACCTCTATAGACTGGGACTCTTATTCATTTGGCCACACTGTAGGTATCGCGATAGTTTTTAGTGTTCTGAGTAGCTGTTAGATAGGCCAATCAATCCCAGCCAGTTCTATGAGTCATAGGGTTCTATAGCCAAAGTTGTTCAAAGTGCCGGACAGTCGCGTTTGAGCGCGTTTGAACGCGACTGCCACCCAGCAGTTCACTATCTACCCACCCTACTGCTTACAGCCCACGATGCCTTCAACTGGATGGACTGAAGAGGCTATGGATGCGGCTATACTAGACGTATCCAATCGCATCTCTCTACGCAAAGCAGCCACCAATCATGGCGTCCACCGGTCCACATTGTTCGACCGGCTTGAACAGAAGATTCACGCCAAACACTCTACAGAACACTCCCAACAGCGCCTCTCTCCTGTTCAAGAACTCCAAATCGTCAAATTGATCCTTCAGCAAGAGTCTTTTGGTTACGCTCCAACTTCAGCTGCAGTGAAAGCTGTAGTTATTAGCCTGCTGAAGGCTAAGGGAAACACGGCGCCACTGGGCACTAAATGGGTGCAACTCTTCCGCAAACGCCACCCATCGATTCAATATAAAAAGGGCACTATTCAAGAGTCTATACGATACGATATATCTACTCCGAAGCCTGTGAACTAGTATTTCGATATATTAGAGGGCGAACTGAGTTGGATTCAAAACCCAGAGTTGATTGTAAGTGTGGATGAGGGCGGGATTATAGTCGGTCACGGTAACCACCATATTTTTCTAATTATTTTTAGCTACGACTTAGCTAATTATGCATAGGTATTGACTCTTTAGTACTTGGCTCTGCCGAAAACAAGAAAACTCTTATCAAATCCAGTCAAGACCGCGCAAGGGTCACCCTTATCGAAGCCTGTACTGCAGCGGGCAAAGTCTTAGACCCAAGCATTATTTTCAAGGGTAAAGAGGCGCAGGGACAGTGGTTTAAATCAGAAATGGCTAAAGAGGTGCCAAACTGGGCTGTGATAACCTCTCCTAACGGCTGGACTACCAGTAAGATCGCGTTGGCCTGGCTGGAAGACGTTTTTATTCCCCAAATGGATGCGATCCGTGGCGAACGCCAGGAAGAAGCTGTGCTCTTAATACTTAATGGACACAAGAGCCACACCTCGGTAAGTTTTGTTCTTCAGTTTTAAGCTCATTTATGAAGCATTTATATTATAAACTAACTTTGTGGGTGAAGCCGGAGTTTATGGCCGCCTGCTTCCTTAACAACGTTTACCTATTATTTCTTCCAGCCCACACTAGCCACGGTCTTCAGCCCTGGGATAACGGTCTTTTTGGTATATTGAAGGACGCCTACCGTAGCACTTTGTCTCAGCTCTCAGCCCTCAATGACTCCAGCAACGGAGGCAAAATTCAGTTTATAAACTGTCTAATCGCAGCCCGCAAAGCCCTCACTCCCAAATTGATTAGAGGAGGCTGGAAGCACACTGGAAACTGGCCTATATCACGCGCTAAAGCTCTTCGTCACCCTGAAATTCAGGCGGATAAAGAGACTCGAAATAACAAGCGCAAAGGCAGCGAGATGGAGCAGTCTGATTCTGGTGCGGATAGCGAGCCTGTGACTCGTGATTTTATTACTAACATAGGCCGTTTTCAGCCCTACGAGACTAGGCGCAAGTTACGCAAGGTGGCTAACAAGAACGACAACCTACAAGCAGAGAATATTCTGTCGGAGGAGGAGGTTAAGGGCTTGAAGTCATAGATCAAGAACCTTACGAAGGGTAAAAAGCGCAAGGCTATTCCGAATCCAAACAAGCGCTTTCAGAAAGTCTCGGAGCTTGCGGCTAAGGGCAATAACCCGAATGAGGCCCTGGAGGAGTCCCAAAGCAGTAATGAGGATAGATTATTTGTGGTTTCCGTTGTTTCTGCTGGTAGTAGCTCTGGCAGTGAATCCGAGTCTGAGGACGACTTTGAGCCACAGGCTGCGCCACAGGGCGTTTGCCGCGCAACCCGCAGCCGCGAAGTACGCCAAAAGCCAGCTAAATACCGTTGAAGACCTCATTTCAATCATCTAAATGCTACCTCGCTTTTGTGCATGCGATATGTGGTCATGAAGTTGTGCGAGTAACTGCCATGCAACTTTTGGTGGGTGCGGCTCAACTTGGCTGTCCGGAAACTAGGGTGCCCTCGGTAAGCCATTCAATACTATGAGCCGCTCACTAAAAATGAGCCTACTTGGTATCGCTCTGGTATCTGATCGGCTCATCACAATGAGCCGTGCATGACCCACGCATTATCGGCTCACTGACACCAGCATCTGACGGTAAGGGTATTGTCGAGCAGCAGCACCGGCCTTTCTATTTGTTGCCACACACAATCTTTGACTCGAAATTGCGAAGTGCTAGTTTGCGTAACGCAGTTGTGTGGTTGATTCCTGTCTAGAACCCTAAGAGAGGTATTCTTGGAGAGTCACTCACGAACTTCTGAAAATTTGGTCATGGAAAACTGTCTCAAGCTTGGAGAAACCAGTCCCATTTCTCTCCCTCTAACTCCAAACCACAGACAGTCTCTCCCCCTCATATTCCTTCAACTGTAGCTTGTCTTTGATGTCCAGGTTTTCCGGGCACAAGGTCTTGAAGGCTTCATTGACGTACAATTTGAAGGCGATATTATACCAGAGCCGTAGCTGCGTGCGGAACGCTGGGTCGGGGTTGATTCTTGGGAGGCTGCGGCGAAGGTTCTCCTTTGCTGCTTTAAATTCGAGGTTCCACCTGTACATGATGTATGCAGCGGCGATTGTTGCTGATCTGGATATTCACATACGGCAGTGGATCAAAGCCTTCTGCTTCTCCTCTTGTATAGCTTCAGCATGGCCAGTCAGGATGGGCTTGCCTGGTTTGCTGTCTGGTACATATGCATTGTAGACATCCGAATCGGCGGTGTTGCCCATTGGTTTCGAGGTCACCACAATGTGAGAGGTAGATGTGATAGGGTCTAGGAATAGGACTTGCCTACTAGTTTTCTGTCAATGAAACTGCAAGCGCCAGGAAAGTATTGTAACAGATCCTGGGTATCGCAATCCTCAGCCTTCAAGAACAAGCGATCTTCCAGTGGAATTGTGGTTCTTAGGGCGCTGGTAGGGTTATCTGAAATCGGCTAGGCCATCACAGTCACCACAGCAGTAATGCCTTCCTTGTGCAGAAAGCGCTCCGAGATGCACTTGATACCGCCCACAAACAGGTCTGGCTCAACCTGGTCCATGAAAGGCTCTTCCTCCTCCTTGTTCGACCGTTTAGGAAGTATCTTGGACCAGCAGGTGGTACTTTTAGGCACGTGGCGCTGGACTGGGTTGTTGGCCATGCTTTAACTAAGAGAAGCAGTGTTGAGAGCTGCGCTTTGGTTTGTGGGAGTCATGGGTGGCACGAAGCTAAGTGCAGCAGGGACGGTTTGATGTAGAGAGGTTGTGTCGTCCGAGCATTGAAAGCCAGAAGTGACAGTACTATTTTCGTTGTTATTAGAGCTTTGGGAAAATGTGGTCGACGTCTGACCATACTGGTCACCTGCAAGGTAGTTGCCACCTTTATTCTGCCCGGCGCAGGCATTGTGCTGACAAGTGAATTGCAAGTGATGGGTTGGGAAGCATATCTTCGAGCAGCTGTTTCCACATTAACTACAGTAAAAGTTGAGACCCTCTTTGACTTCAGCCATGGTGAGAAGTATGGATGAAAGCTGATGGTTGAAAAGTGCAGGAGTGGTTGAAGTAATGGCATTTGTGAAGTGGTTGTTGATTTGGTCAGGTGCAAGGTAGTCAATTGAATGACTGATGGTTCAAGATAGGCAGCATGATGAGAGTAAGTGAATGATTGAGGAAGTCCCAATAGATGATGAAGGTTTGTGATATTGAATGGGTAAACAGTGATGGTTGTGTGGGAGTGCAAGTATGATTGCAGGCGGGGTAGGCCCAAAATAGAAGTAACGGCTGCCTACTTTCAAGAGGAGAGAAGTATGAGTTGAGTATCGGAGCAACTTAATGCAAGGCCCAGAACTTGATCTTGTTGAGTAGGGAGATAACTAATAGTGAGAAGGAAGTTCGTGATCAGAGTTGTTGTGCAGATAGCCCATTTAACTGAGTCTGCCCAGCTAGAGGACATGCTGATGTTAGAATAGTAGAGCGTAGATAGCAGTAGCTGGCCAAGTGAGTTCACAGCCAATCTCACCTGGCGGATGGTAGTGACTCACACTTGTAGCCTTATGGTACTAACAAACCTCTTCAAGAAAGACTGAATTCATGCTATAGATTCGGAGTAGCCTAGTCTATTGAAGGGAGAGAATCATCGAATGTGAAATAGACTTGGAGATAGAGGAGGAGACTTACATATTTCACTGAAGCTGTAATACTTTGGGCTAAATCAAAGAATTCTCATCTATTAATGTTTCAAGATACTAACACAGTACCATGATTAGGTACGCCTTTAATGATACATTGTTGGAGCTTACAGGGAAGGCTCAACATGTTGTTCAAAAGTACTACTCTGGCTGAAAGTTGCTTGCATTCACATATTTTGCATCTAGGACGATGCCACCTACATTAAGCAACATCTCTTAGACCACATACACCCCTTGTTTTGCACTTGTAAATCTGTTCTTGCAAAAGCAAGCGGCTACTACTCACCAGAACTGGGCTGTTATGAGAGGTATGACCGGCTTCAGCGTGAAGATGCATGTTCGCAACTTTTGATTCCTAAGCGCTCCCGGCGTCTAAGTCAAATACAGTCAATGCCCCTCAAACGCCGTCTTGGTTTGCCAACCCCTGTGACCCGCAGAGAACATGCACCTTTCTACAGGAAATAGTCCGCTACTGGCTTCTTGGCCGGCATGCCTCTCGAATCCTGCGGTGCTGCTTGGAACACTCTATACCGTCTGGCCGGCCCAACACTCGGCGGGATCTCGGCCTCCATCATGACACCTCTAGACGCGGCACCGCCGTCACTCCTATTCACGTCACCGTTGCTCCTGGAGAAGGCACCTAGCCCAGACGCATCTTCAGACAACTCCAATATTGCGGCAACATTTCCGCACCGGTAGCAGTAGTTGGGCGCCGACCAAACAGTGACAATGCTAGTGTCGAACATTTCCTTGAATCCCTCCATGACAAGCTGATGTGCTCGGGCGATCAGCGACAAGTCATTCTTGTGGTTGAATTGCCTGACGATATCAGCGCCGAACAGAAATCCAGCACCCCGCGGCGAGAGACCCCAGCCATCAATGTCGTCCGGATCGGACCATAAGAGGTCGCACATGGCGCCCTCGTGAGGCACCTCTTGTTTCCGATCGAGCAAGCGGATTTTGTCGACCGTGTCTATGAGTGGCGATAAGCCGCCGTGCACGCACAGCACCGCTCCAGCGGGATTGCCCTGCGAGCCGCCGCTCGCGCCCGACGCACCGGAGCCAGGTGGGCCAGTTTTGGGCCCTCCATTGGCCGATGTTGTGCCATTTGTTGCTCGTGATGGCGAGTCCGGCAGCTCTTTGAGCTCCAAATCAGCTTCGTAATTCCGGCGCGGGAAGCGGCTGATCACTTCGCCCTCTGCGTTGCAGACTTCTATCTCTGTGTTCTGCTCCATATATTCTTGTGCCGAAGAGGACTCATTGACGGGGTACATCGTGTTGGATGCGCCGAGCACAATCGCGCCGAGCGCGAGATAGTCGAAAACGTCGCAGCAGTAGCGCCACACATTCGCGCTGCCGTACTTCCGTAAACATTCGTCGTAGAAGCCGTAGACAGTCGTTATCTGGCGGGACTCGTGGTTGCCTCTGATGAGGGTCATTCGGTCGGGGTAGCGGACTTTGAGGCATAGAAGGAGGAGAAAGGATTCGAGAGAGTAGAAGCCACGGTCGACGAAGTCACCTGCGTGAGTGCATTGTCAGCTTGTTCATCCATTCACGCGCAAGCTTGCTGAGAGGGCGCATGCGTACCCATGAATAGGTAGTTTGTGTCCGGTACATCGCCACCAACGCGAAAGAGCTCCATCAAGTCATGGAATTGGCCGTGTATGTCACCACATATCTAAAGAGCATCAGCGACGTCCATGTGGCTGTGTGGGCATAGAGCTTTGGCGCACTGTAACGGGTGCGCAAACTGTAACGACATTGCCCTCTTCTATCAATAGCTCTCGAGCTTTGTGGCAGATTCCGCGAACTTGTGCTTCTGGTATAGGGCGACATGCTCGCAGTTGGGCAATGGCTCTGCACACACTGTAATCAGCATCATTGGCGCGATAACAAGGCTCCTCGCAAGATGCGCTTACTTGTCAAGGTCGCTCATCTTCGCAGTGGTCGCGGCACGATGCAAAAGCACAGCCCACAAAGAAGAGCCGGAAGCTAAGGTTCAGCCGACAGCGCTATGTCATGCCGTCTAGCAGAATTAGCGAGTGTTGGCTGTGACCTTGTGTGCGCGCGTCTTCGTCGATGGAGGTTTGAATGGGGACCTCGGTCGCGAACGCCTCCGGAGATGGGCTGACGTTGAACTGGAACTTTGTCCCACTTGCTGTACAAAGTAGCTGAGGGTCCACTACACGGGCCCACATGGTCGGACAGGGATGCTCGCCACTAACGCATGGCGGCAACGAACCAATGAATGAACCTGAAGACGTTTCTCGCGACTCAAAATTCCCGCGTTCCCCCGGATGACCCAAGTCTCGAATACACCTCGACTTCAACATACACAACGAAAGCTGGTATCGTGGTGGATGGAGCTCCGATGAGTCAATGTGCGATCGCCCGAACCTGGACAGTGGAGCTTGAAAGCTGACTTGGCTTGCAGAATCTCTTGTGCGACCCTTCCTCTCCTCCGCCCAAGATCATGCCACCACCACATCTCCACCCCCGGTCGCGGATGACCTCGTCCTTGTTCGCGACAACCATGATCGCCAGCTTCTTCGTGGTCACTCTCCCTCACGTTCTTCCGTGCCCCGCTCCACGGGTCACCTATGCCGATGGCGAAATAGTGCAGGACGAGAACGGCAAGAGGAGGCGGAGGCGGAGGCCGGTCTTGCGCGAGCCTGAGGTTCAGGATGGAATTGTGCAGTTCAACAACATTACGGCCGAGGATTTGTCTGGGGACGAAGGCAGGAAGCAGAAACGCGAATGTCCTGTACCCAAGCCTGGAGGAAAAGTCGGGGAGCTTTTAGGGTTCAAAAGGAATGGCGACGACGAAACGAAAAATCCAGGGTCTTCATAACGCCGACTCCCAGGACATGATACCTCAAGGATAATGAATGGTGTTTCAATCACGACTACCAAGAGTTGCTTCGACTATCAACTCAAATTAAGCGACCACAGAGCTGCGGCATTTGAAGCGATTATAAGTCAGGTGATCGGTCACTCGACCAATGGCAACAGAGGCAGAGGAAAGCTTGGGATGCTGAACTGCAAGATCAATCAGGAGCCAAGTCACATCCATGAAGGCCTCCCTCTTAAGCAACTCTGCTCTGGGACCACTGCACTTTGTGTCTGTACGGTCAGCCTGGCAGCATCACCGCTCGAGTTGCTCAGAAGGGCACCCAAGACAAAGCATTGGGTATGGGCGGTCATCTTGAGAGCATCAGAGCGCATCGCTTGCTTGAAGATAAGTAGACGACAACTCAGGCGATCGAGCCAGTTGCGTTGTCCCAATTTCAGCCTCTGCGGTGACCAGGTATCAGTCAGTTCGAAGTGGTCAATCGGCTCCTGAGCCAGTTTCGGAGATCAAAGCATTCCATTCTGGAAGAACGTCTCCCTCTGAGGCTTTCCTTATGCTCAGCAGAGGCGAACAACACGGCAGTTCGTCTGAACAATCAAGGTTCGGGGAGTTGTAGTGCTGCAGGAGTGCAGATATTACCGGGAGCAGTGGACATTTGGTTGTGAGAAAAGACGAGTACGAACTCTCTACTTAGACAAGATACGATGAGATTTTACTAGCAGCATCTGCCACAATAGACTATAGAAGAGTATGGCACACTAAAACATCAAGCGAACGCTTAAATTCGCTCCATTGCTGTTCGTTTCATCCTGACCGGCATCAGTGTGAGCTTGTATACTTGGACTCGTTCAAAACTAGCCGCATCTCTCGCCTGCGGTCTTGCCGACCCTAGGTTGCTCATTGTGAGAAGCATCTACACCTACATAAGTTGGAAGCGACTTGCAAAACTGTGAGATAACCAGAGAATGTCCACCTCTCTCCTCCGACCATCAGGCCGCCACAGTCTCCTCACTCACCCGTGCGCAAGTCATCGCAGACGTCTTATGCACCAACGCGCGGAAGCGAGGCCTGTAAAGACAACGTCCCTTATGAGTAGTTGACATACAATTGACGGGCAAAGCATGTTCCCGATAGCCTAGAGAGGACACGGGGCTTCCACATTCATTGAAGTATTTGTTGTGGATCATGGCCTTGACGCATCCATAAACTCTCGGTGTGTGAATTAGTGTCAGCACACTACGCAGTGTGCTTTTACTATGCGTGATAATATTACGGTATACCCAGTGCGTGCCCGCCCAACGCCCGCCCAAATGCGACCAATAGCAGCCCTATGTACCATACTTCACCGCAACGCTTTCAACTTCCCATACATACGTCTCGACATATGCAGACTAGGAGTGTCGAACATCTTCGTGCCAAGCTCCGCAGCATACAGGAACACTGGTATGCTCAGAGCCACACAGAACAGAAAATTGGGCTCCAAACCTGTCGGCCCTCCGTCCGGGAACGGCCACCAACTTGCGTCGTGCCACTTATTGTGCAAGTACCCACTGCGCTCTGCTTCTCCAGGCCAGATTGGGTGTTTCACGCCAGTAAGAAAGAATAGCCGCTCGGAATATATGCCGATGAGCGGACCATGTAGGAGATACAAGGCGAATGAGATGCGGCCCAAATCTGGAGTGATTGTCAGCAATTTGAGAGATCAAGCACATACGCGGCAGACTCACATTGCGAGAACCTGCACTCGAAGAGTCTCCGCACCCAGTCAATTTCCTTGACACCAATGAGTATGAACCAGGCCGCCCAAAATAACCAGAACCACCGGTTCGCGCTGTCGCTGTCGCCATAAGCAGGCGGGATGAAATGTTGCAGCGTGCTCCAACCCGGACAGGAACCGTACAGCTCCTCCTTCTTCATGTGATCGGACGACGGCTCGCCCGCCAAGAAGAGCCCCCAGAGCAGTACCGCGTGCATAAGCACGGCAAACAGCACCCGCTTCTTCCGCAGCGCTTTGAGCGTCGCGTCCCAAGGCAGACTAATCTGCGTCGTGACACTACTTTCGGCGGAGCCCAGCAGATCCAGCTCGGCGGTGAGCATGCCGGCGAAGAAGCACGCGTACCATGCGCCGGACGTACCAATGGCGAGTTGCAGGACCATGCCGACCGTCATGAGGATCCTGGCGCGGTTGGGGATCTGGTGCAGCGCGAAGAGCCACACGAACAAGAACATGGAGCCGCGCAGCTCCACGGGAATCGTCCACGTATGCGCGTTGTAGATGGTGAATAGGAAGCCGGTGCGGAAGAAATAGAAGAATTGCGATGTCTCTTCGACCCACTTAATGAGCTCGGTGAAGATGTTGCTCTGCTTCTCCGGGAAGGGAATTGCAATGCCGAAGAGGTGCCATACGAATGCGAAGAAGAGCGTGCTCCATACGACGGGTAGATACAGGCGCAGCGGTCGTCGAATCATGGCGGAGTTGATAGCCTCGACAAAGTCGTCGCGACGGCCCTCGTGGAGTAGGGAGATGGGCTTCCTGGTAATCACATAGCCTGAGATAACAAAGAAGACCATGACGGCAATATGGCCGCCGGTGAAAAAAACGCGAATAAATGGCAGCGCCACTGGGGCGTTGTTGAACTGGTCGATTCCCAGCAGCTGGTGACCGTAGCTATTGTTTTTGTCAGCCAAAATACTTTTGTCGGTATTCAATATCTGGGGGAAACAAATGCTGACCATAGCTCGACATCGTTGTGCGTATAGACCGTCAGATGCACCATGCAAACCACCAGCGCCGCCCAGCCCCGCAACCCGTCCAGCCATGCCGTCGAGCTAATAGGCCGCCTGGGCCCGGCCTTGCGGCGCAAGATCTCAGGCGTCAGCGCATCAAGCGCCGAACAGGCGAGGTTCCGTGGAGTGATTTTCCTCATGCGGTCCAGAGTGCCGTCGCTGGCGCTGATGGGGCTCAGGCCAGTGTCTTTGGGCGAATCCTCCAACTTCTTCTCTGACTCCCAGCCTAGTAGACCGTTGGAGCCCGACGGCGTCATTCTGTAGTGCGAGGCAAGAGCGAGTTTTCCCTTCACGGCGTGAAGAACATCGCGATAGACAACGCGTCGTTGAGTGAGAGAAAGAAGCTTACTGTGACGAGTGGTGGAGTCCTTTTTTTTTTTGGCGTCAGTGCTGAGTTTGATGTGATGACTGTGCCTCAATGCGCATCTGCCGACGTGTGAAACGCCTCTGGCACTGACTGCACATAGCTTCGAATACCGGATAAATCAGACGAAACAAAATTGCTCGTAGCCAACAAACAGACTAGGCTAGCAGATGGCCTGCTTCCTAGCCAACAAACAGACTAGGAAGTGCTCGCGCCAGAGCGCGACCTCTAGCTGCGTGCGGTACACATGCATCCGGAAACGTCATATGACAAGCCTCGGTAAAAAGAGGACACTTTGTTTGCCTCGTGAACAAGCTGCCAATCTGAGCATGCAAGTCTAGGGAGTAGCATGTCAGGAGCGAATGGAGCGTCGCATTTTCTTACAGCACATGAACAGTATTTCCATTAGAAATGTAACGAAGTTCACGATAGCTTCACCTTGCCACTGCACGTCCTCGGCAAGATTAGCATAGTCCGCCAGCTCAAGCGCGTCGGATTAGGTTTGGACCTCGACCCACAGCAAAGGCTGTGGCTTCGGCGTGGCGTCCCGTCAATTCGGGACAAGAAAGTTGCCGCAGGTGTGGCACGCTTCGCTTTGATCATGAAGGAGCCGCAACGGAGACGGCTGGTTGCGAAACCCCTAGGGCGTTCTTGGCTTCAATTTGTTGAAAGACGAAGGTGATGAAAGAAATCGTAAGAGCAAGACAGCTCCAACTTCGTGAAACATACAAGACAAGACGCCAACAGGCTAGAGTCTGAGCGTCAGAGCGCCGGCTTTCCAGCTGCTGCAAGAAATGGCACTAGCCACAATCAGATCGATGAGAGTATCACGACTGGCACACGTTTGCGGCTGAGGCCACACCAATGTCGATGGACTGGGAAGATGCTCATCAGACTGCTGACTGCTTTTCGGGACGCGGGTCTTGCGTTTGGCTCAGAGCACATATCGCGAGCGGCCCAGTGACAGCATCGTCGAATTCTCTGACCGCTACACCACGTATAACTATCGAATGGCAAGGCGGTAGTACTCGAAGAATAGCCCGACAGTGCAACCACACACAGACAGCAACTCACGTCGGTGTGAAGCTGCGGTTCCGCTGGTGGACGGTGACGGTAGTCAGGCTGCAATTCACGTCGACGTCGCTGACGGAGCTGGCCGCCTGCCTGGCGAGAGGACATTGAAGACCCAGCCAGATCTTCGTGACGGGCCGCGCTGTGAAACCCGAGTTGCATACATAGTGTACGGCACGAGAAGCGGCTGGCCCGAGGTGCCGGATCTGGGACAATAATGGGCACGTGGGTTGCTCGTGCATCTCAAAAATGGATCAGCCACAGCCCAAAGCGTCACGGCATTTTCTCAAGGCGCTGGCGTTCTGCTGTGCGCCGTGCTGTGCGAGGCCTGTCTTATCACATCGGCAGCTGAGGTATACGTCGATGACGAGAACTGTGCCTGATATTGCGGAATTGCTATGGGAATATGAGGGCCACGTGCTTTGGTGGACAGCCCTGACAGCTTGCGAATTGGGGTGAATGGAGGGGTGTGGTCTCATAGTGCCCTGACGGCCTGAAAGCCATGAATAGTCCTCGCTGATGGACACAAATCGAAGAGTTTGCATGATGAGATTCAGGGACGCCGTCGATCGCGCAGATCGTAGGTTATTTTCTGGGGAATGCCTCGGCAAAAGTGGATGGAATCTTCCCGCTACCAAAAATAGGAATGGGCATTTCACAATGCGAGATGCCAAGATCGAGAATCCAAACTAGCCGAGGCCGGCGCCGAAGAAGTGCCCGTGGAAAGATCGGATCAGCAGGAACCATCCCACTGGATACGAGCTAACTGGCGAGTCTGTGCAGTGATTATTTCTTTGTCGACTACTGTCTCGGCGCGTCTGTGATTTTTCAGCCCATTCATCAAGACATTGGGGATGGATGAACAATAAATGACTGCATTGAGATCAATTTCGTGAGGTGGCATTCTGTTCCGCAATTTGCAGGTGCTTGGTTGCCAATTGGGAATCCTTGGAAGCTGCTTCGTACTGTGGTAGAGTTCTGTAATTCGGCCCAGAATTGCCCAGGTGATGATGTAACTTCGTTCCCTGCCCTTTTCTACGCACGCTCCACCAAGGGCTTGCCCCTGCCCCTTTTGGAGGCCGCTTCATTGGCTTGAAACGCGTCGATTGAATGAGAAATAGCGAGAGCTGGCAACTGCCTGCATACTAACTGCATCCGGCCTTCCCAAAGAGGCTCTCTCGAGCTTTTCCACACGGCAGCTGCGGGCTGCAGTTACGGTCATTGGCCATGGCAAGGTCCGAGACCTCGAAGGGTTTGCAAACTGCGTCCCTTTGTACCTGGCATTTTCAGCCGCTCATCAATGGTGACACAGCCTGGACGGCGCCGCCTTTCCTGCAACATCGCACCTACTACGCACACCTACTCCTAAACCTACTGATTTCACCACCCGCATACAAGCTGAAGTGTGGGATCAGCCCAAGCCGATGGCATTTTTCAGAGACATGGAACTATGTCCATCCGTCTGGGGCCTTTCCTGAGCCAGACACATCGCGATTGTGACGACAGCCGCCTGGTGTTCTGGAAACACCGCTGAAGCCATCGAGGCCCAGGGGCGGCCGCAATACAGTCCAGGCCAGCTAATATCATCCTGTAGACCTTCGAAGTCAAAAGAGACTGCCGCCGCTGTAACGCTGCCAGTTTGCATAACAATTCATTGCCATCAATCAAGTTTGAATCCATTTGGAGTCTTCTGCAACCCACTTTCCGTCATCGTTGTCCTGCAGTGGTCGTTCCCTTCGAAGTAGGGGGACCCCAGACAGTCAACTTCGCACACCAACCACTCTCGCTCTTCCAAGCCACCAACATCCGATTTCCCAAGTTGGAACTGGCTATTGCTCCCGGGCCCCCTTCATGCAAGCTGCCCTGCTACTGCTGTAGTAGCTGCACAGCAATACGGCCTGAAAACTCAGACTAGGGTTGTCTATATATCAACTGGCTGTTGCCCCTCATAGCTCTCATCACTTCTCAACGTGACCTGGCCTTCATCTAAACAACCGTCTTCGTGTTCGGACTTCACTCGTTTCAATTTGCTCTTTCATTCGGTCCTCGCACGCACAACGCACTCTCGCCGTGGAGTTGCCAGCTCTTTACTTGGTGGCGTGACACTCACACAACTCAATAGTCTTCAACATACGCCTTCCAGAGTTGGATCTGCCATTGCCCCTCGGCAAGCTGCACCTGCTGTGGAGAAATACTGAAGGAGAGACGGACTTCGCATCAGACCCCGCCCGCGCTTCTCTGTCCCAAACGATATCCATCACTCTCGCCTATCCGCCGAGCGGCTGTTCCACAATCAATTCTTGGTTGCCTCACGAACGCCGCCAGGACATCCTTCAGGTTCCACAGCTTGTTTGTGCCCCTGCCTACCAGCGAGAATTGCAGACTTGCAAAGCCACGAATCGCAATCACACAATCTTTCCCAAGGCGCAAGCACAGGCTCGTATATTGTGGAGCCTGTCTGTACCCCACAGATCCACATATTGCCTGACAGGCCCTGAGATTGGGAGCGGCGGTGTACCAGCCTCGATCCCTACCCTCAGGCCATTTGCCTTTGTGGTGGATAAAAAGGAGACTCTACCACCGTGGAAAGTGTCAGTTGAGACATAAGCACCACTTCATGCTTCATGTCCACTCTCACCACCACGCCCGTTTCTGTAGCTCTTGGTAGATTCTGTATCGAGGATTTGGAGGAAACAATACCACACACACCAGCAACAATGGCGCCGTACAGCCTTAAGGTTGTTTCGTCCCGTGATGCTGACGACGAAGACTTCGACTTTGAGTACTTTTCTCGTACTTACAAGCCACTGTCAAACTTGCCGACCCCGCCTCCATCGAACCGAAACTCTGTTACTTCCAGCCCAGTGCTTGGGGAAGACGATGCGGATTTCGACACGGATTTACTTGGTACGTTCAGTCACTTTGTCGCCCACGCCTTTTTCACATGTGCGTACCCTGACTAATCAACGTTCCACAGGCCCAGCAATTCACCTCTCCAACCTACACCCCCCAGGAGCAACCATCTCACAGCCAGCCACTATCCTCGTGCAAACAATTCTCACTCGCGCCAATCTTCCACTGGAAACCATCGCCCTTGCAGTCTGCATTCTCGACTCGCTCGACTCCAAATTCTCCCGCAAATTTCGCACGAGCCTCCCACTGGCATCCTCGGCAGCGACGCTTTCGAAACGTCACACCATCACCTCCGCGGCGCACAGCCTCATCACGCACGTCGACTCAGTCGCGCCCGAGCTAATTATCCTCACCGCGCTTGTCATTGCCTTCAAGTTCACCGACGACTGCCAGGAACCGACAGCGTACTTTGCCAACACGTGGGCAAGGGGACTGTGGTCGTGCGACCAGATTAATGCGACTGAGCGTTGCGTGATGGAGCACCTCGGCTATCGAATCCTGCCGTTCTATGAGACGAGCTTCATCGATGACGCGGTGGAGGATATGCGACGGGCGGGTGTCATGGCGCTGAGGGAGCGTGATGCAAGGCGGAAGATCGATAACCTGCCTGGAGTAGCGGGCCATGCGAGGAGCATCAGTGTGCCGGTGAGGCCTGGGGTCGGCGAGGCAATCGTCGGCCTGGGCTTCTCGTTGACGCCGATGGATACGCCAACAGAGGAGCGGGAGCAGGAACTCGGCGCGTGAAGTGCGCGCACGCGGCGCTTTCGACTTGGGGCAAGCCAAGGGCACATTTATGTCATGTGAGCTTGCGATATCAGCATATTCGATCTTGGGTCTCTTTCACAGCGAGGCGTTGGGCACCATTCGGGTCTTTTTTGCATTCAGGGAAAATGCACGGCGTTGTCTTCGGGTATCAAGGGACAGGAGCTCTACCTTGTGCAGACTGGACCAGTTGGCATCGGACGGAAATTTGTTGCACGGAGCACTACATCTGTATAGTTGCACCTATATCATAATTTCAGCATTATGTGCTTTACGTGTCGTTGCTCCCTCGTGAGACCTCGAGGCAGGTCGTTCATTCTCGGGTTAGGGTATTGCCGAATGTGTAATTGACTTGGCACGGCGACCTCATGCCATCGTGACGTCGACGACAACAATCACGCATTGGAGCAGAATCTGACTTTTGTGGTGTGCTCTTCCATATCCAAACGTTGCCGTGCAGTGGTCGGAAGCTGTAGTCACGACTGTGGGTCTACGCTTCATCGACTGTCAACGAGCAAAGGGCCCCAACTTTCTAGCTTCATGCACCTCATCCGCCCAACCGTGTCATTGCTTCGTGGTCTTGCGCCCTCTATACACAAGATGGCTCTTCACCAGGCTAAACCAGAGAAACTCATCTGTAAGTTGACTGATACAATATCACAACAGGTCGAGTGAAAGCAGTGAAAGGATGAGTCACTTTCAGGCGTTGTCACCAAGCTCGTGTCATGAGACTTACCCATCACACACTGCTTAAACGCCAATACGCATCGTCAGTCTGCAGTCTCACACACCAACTAACAATACCTCCAGTCGCCCCGGCCGGCAGCGCCCAAAACACGCGCGCCGACCAATTCACCCAACACAGCGGCCTGCACCGTAGCGACCTCGACCCATCCAACCCCATCGCGCAATTCCACACCTGGTTCGCGGCGGCACAGTCCTACCGCACCCCCAGCACCGACCTCCCCATCGCCCACCCTGAGACCTGCACACTCTCCACCGCGGCGCTGCCCTCGGGCCGCGTGTCGGCGCGCATGGTCTACCTCAAGGAGCTCGACGCCGAGGGCGGCTTCGTCATCTACAGCAACTTCGGCACGAGCCGCAAGGCCACCGATCTGGAGTCGAACCCCTGGGCGAGTCTGGTGTTTTGGTGGGAGGCGATGGAGCGGCAGGTGCGGGTCGAGGGCCGCACGAAGAGGATGACGAGCGAGGAGAGCCAGATTTATTATGAGACGCGGGTGAGGGGGAGTCGGCTGGGCGCGTGGGCGAGTCGGCAGAGTGCGGTGTTGAAGCCTGAGGGGGAGGGGGAGGGGGACGATGGGCGGAAGATGCTGGAGGGGTGGGTGAAGGATGTCGAGGAGAAGTTTGAGGGGAAGGAGGATATTCCGGTGCCGGAGTTTTGGGGTGGGCTGAGGGTTGTGCCGGAGAGGGTTGAGTTCTGGCAGGGGAGGGAGAATAGACTTCATGATCGGTTTGTGTATGACAAGGTTGAGGGGAAGGAGGTTGGATGGACGCTCGAGAGGTTGAGCCCGTGAAGCGGAGGCTGATTTAGACATGGGCCATTTGCTGTCTATACGATTATTATATTTCCTTGCAAATTACTAGAGTAACTCAACTCGCAACATCAGGGATGGCGATTCCTTACTCCAGTTGTCGCCATCGAGAATGCCGGCCACGTTTTGAGGTGGTGGTCTGAGAAGCTTTAATGACCGCCTGCGCTCCTCTGAGACACACCACATTCTCGTTCCGAGCCTATTTTCCCCATTTCTACTTCGACTCTTGCTTCCGCTTCTGGGTTCTGGTCTCACTACTTGATATTCGGAGAACGCAACATCTGTGGCGACCGATACATACCATAACCGCCTCCCGGGCCACCTGCCCATCGGCTCAAGTCGATCTCAGCACATACCACTGTCTGCCAACCCATCTTCAGCCAGAATCCTTCCGAGCTAGCTCTCGTCTGTACAACCACAGGCTCCTTGCTCAGATTATACTCGGACTTGCTGTATAGATGCTCGACCAAGCGTCTCCCGATTCCACAGCCCTGTCGATCAGGCCTGATGTACAAGCCGCCGAGCACGACATGTGGTTTTGCATGCGAGATCTTGATCCAGTTTCTGATGACCTCTCGTCGATAAACTGCGAGAAAGTCTTCCTCGGCGTCGTCTGTCTCTGGCGGCACCACGAGCTTGCTGCCGTCCCCCCACCTTACGAGGCTCCAGCCAACTAGCTCCCCAGACTGTGTATCGACCGCCTTGTGAATGTGACACCTGTTCGTTGGATGGGTGAATCTCTTGCGGAGAACGCCGAGAGATTCGGTCTGCTTCTGCACGGCTTCGGCGTGCTGGCGGCCGAATAGGAAACTCGTCAAGACGTCCGCTTCCATTGCGACGCAGTGGACTGCTATAATTTCGGGCACATCGCTTTCGAGAGCTTCCTCGATTGTGATGTTGATGTTAGCTGACATTGTTGTATGTACCCGCTGGTTTGGACGATGTCTATTCTGATGCTGTCTTCTGAAGTTAAAATGTCGACCGTGTGGGGAGAAAATAATGAGGATTAATACCTGAGCCCTCTGTATTCTGCACATCTGCGCGGGTAGGTGATACTCTAGACTGTTTTACACCGAGTCTACAGATAAGCAACGCCTTGCGGCGACGCCGCGATGTTACCTCCTCAGACAGAATTCGCAAGCTGCACCGTCGATCTGGAAGGATCAATATGCAGCACCACCCACATAAGGTTGAGGCCTGGTAGTCTTTCTCTTCAGCGTCATGGACCTGCACTCTTGTACCAATTTCGCAGTTGGCGGGCGAACGACTGGACAATTTCTGAAGCGTTGCAAGGCTTCTCAAGCGATACGCTCGGACGGCTGACCCTTTGGCGTTTTATTATCTTTAATATGTTATGAACTACCAATCTTGTCTGTACCCTCGATTCCCTTCGAAAACCCGCTCTTGACTATTTACAATTGGAGCTTGGCTCCCTTGACTACTCAATCTTCGTGCGTTCAAAGTATTTCCACTCAGACCGCCCAACTGGACGCTTTGCGACGGGGTTTCTTCTGCTCCAACTCTCGTGCGAGACATCTTCGTTACTCTGAACCACCAACTCGCTTTCTCCGACCTGCTGGAAGGTTGTTCGCCGGTGCTAGCTTGCGCTGACTGTCTATTTCGGGCGCTTACGCTCTTGATGAGACGATTTAACACGACAAATTCGATTTTGAGCTTGACCCCATACACACAAGGCTTGAAAGCGCCTTGGAGGTAGAACAAATCGGCATACCGAATGCCGAGCAGTGCGATGTCGAGAACGATCACAAGGATGTTGGTGTAGATAAGTTGGTATAGTAGGTCCTTCCTTTTGATAGTAGCCTGGGCGGACGAGGATTCGGCCGAAAATGGGCTCTGCAGAATTGTGGTGTTTTGAAGTAATTTGTGGGTCTGCCAGATGTACAAGATATTCAAGAACGTTTCTTGAGCGAAGAATACAGTAGCTTGAAGTCGGTCCCAGACGCCATTGACGTTGAATAGAGTGGGCTGGTTGACATTCGTGGCTTGCTATACAAAAAGCTGTATCAGCTGCTGTAATATTCCGAAACGTTGTTAGGAATTTTGCAATTACTTACAGCCAAAGTGCCCATGATAATAGTGGGGACTGAGAAGACAATAGAATTGAACAGCAAAATAGCCATCGTCCATCTAAGTAATTTGTGTGAATGTCTTTGTTTGCAAATTGATTAGCAATCGATCATGATACAGGAGTGAGGCACGGAAATGACAATATACTGACGTGATGAGGTGCAGCCGTGAGTATAGTACCCAGCTCTGTGGTACCACCATTATCATCCAGGAAACGTAGATCATGGTGATGGACCCTCTCAGATCTTTCCACACTCCAAAATCGGCCAGAATGATAAACAATGGTTGCAGGACAACACCCCACGAGCAGAGCGCACATGACCAAAAATACAATCCGGTCCGTCTTCTGAAAATCCAGAAAAGAGAAAAGTTGATTTCGACTCCGATGTACCACGAAATGCCAACGAAGGCTGCCATAGTCATAGACAAGGGAAGGTCATCCTTGATGTCGGAAGATTCGCCCATAGTGCTCAGGTGCGCAGTAGACGTGAAGCGTAGAACCAGATTGCTTGGACGGCCTCATAGATGAAGCTGATCTACCGTGCCTTGCATTCTTTTTGCTGTTTGAAGTCATGGTCTGTAGATAAGTAATCTGGTATGGCCCGACTGACCGAGATTTCTAGTTGGAGAGCCTGCAAGTCTGTCAGGAGGTATGGTTGCACAGTGCCCAGCATCAACACAGTGGGCGCCCTTTTGGCAAGATCATTACTCATGTCGAAGATACTGACACAAACAGTGTGCCATCTGGCGTAAGCAGCAATTTTGATGTGCTGTGTCACCAGCCCACTGCTTCGATAGTGCAGCCCTGAACGGTAATCTTTCTCGCAGACCACCTCCAGTGCAATGGACGTGTAGAACAACTACTGCAGGTGTACCTAGGTAGATTATGTGACAATGTGACACAACTCCCTAGGCTTTCCCGTGCTAGTGGTCGCTGGCCATGAAGCTTATGTGAGATAAAATCGTAAATGTGACAGATGTCACTCAAATTGCCAGATAAGCCTTGGGTTACACATCTGATCCTACAATTACACGCAACCTAGCGACTAGGTAGAGAGCTTAGCGCGAGGCGTTACACAGCCCCTCTACCAGTCCTCTCAAGAATACCCATCGCCGCCTGCCTGCACAGGCGTTCACGCAAAAAATGGGGAGCACAGAGACAAAGATGTTTCACAAGCCATTAATTGTCAAGGATCGAAGTTGTCGCATAGCAGTCGGTGAGAGCTGTCCGTGACACCACACAATTATTGCATCCGTCAGACGGCCCGAGTCGCCTGGAGCTGAAGCCACCTACCAGTAACATGGTATTTGGTATGCTAAGTCATGAAGAGCTTACTTGCGTTGGTGGTACAACAAGGGCACTTCGGATGGTCACACCGCATCAAAGGATCAATGTGTAGCACTATTGGTTTTCTGCCTGCGGGTCTACAGCCGGGAACGAAGCTATCATACGGATACAGTACACACCAGCGACATGGGATAGGAAGCACCAATAACATACGAAGACGAAAGCAACTCATAACCTCAGATCGTATGGTTTTGCGCCGGTTGCTCGAGTACGTTAGCTGTCATTTTTCGCCGGCGCACAATTCGTCGATTCCAAGGGTTTAGCTTGAACAGAATAGCAGTATCTTGGAGAGCGACACCTGCCCCCAGAACATGGGCAGGGCTCCTAATGCTGTGCGGCTGCTCCCTGATATTTTGTTTTCGTGAGACTGGCCGGACGTAGTCCTTTGATGGGGCCGTCAGAGAGCTTTGCTGCTCGGATACTCTGCTGCATGTGTGCACCAACTGGCTTTACTCCGCGTTATCTCCGGCGACGGTCCAGACTCGCAATACTGGCTCACTGGCAATACACAGTCTGATGAAATTCATTGTGAGCGGGGTTCCCAGCCCTGCTTTGCCATTTCGAAAGAGTCCATGTTGAAAGCTGGAGCAACTGTGCAGCCAACCAACGTCCAGTCGCCGAGACTCCTTGCATGCTGCCATTCGCCTTGTGCAACAATTATTTGAGGTCTCTGTCCCTACATCACACTTCACTATCAGCATAGTCTACAGGGCCAACAACTGTGTGATGGCGTGGACTCACATTCCAAAGGTCGCTTCCCAGGACCATATCCCTCACAGGTTTGCCATCATCCCAGGACAAGGACAGCCGCAGCGGAGCGCCGGCGTAATAATGCCAAATTTCGGCGGCGTCCCTTACACGGTGCCAGTGCGAAAGACCCGAGTCGCCCTCAAGAAGGTAGTAGATGCAGGTACTCTTTGAGCGTAGGTCGGACGAGGTCTCCGTATCGCGGAATGTCTCAATATAATAACCTTTCTCAGGATGGGGAGTGAGGTTTAGAGTGGCAATAACTTCTTTTGCGGAGTGCGCGTTTGCCATTGTGGATGGTTTCCAGAAGATTGAGTTTCAAAAACTCACTTAGAAGATAGATACATAAATGTGAAGAAAGAAACAGGGTCCGTTATCAGGCGAGAAATCTTGAGAGCGGAGGAGTCACGAAGTGGGTCTGTGGTCGCCCGTATCCCGCATCAAATGCTCCGCCACATGACTACATTCAGGAGCTGCGTGCTGATTTGCACCACTGTAACCTTCCAAGTAAGCATACGAACCCCTTTGTTGCCTTGACCAGTTATGTGTCCCAGGCGGCTGGAAAGCGTGACCGTTCGCGGGCTTATGGCGCTCTATTTCCTGAGCATGTCAAGAACCTTGGGAGGAGCTGACTACGTTGGTACAACGCATTGTGTACCCTCACTCAAATTGCACCAATCGTAGAAACAGGCTCTTTTTCCTGCATAGAATCCGCTGGGTACCATGGGATTCAGCGTTTCGACGTCGGATTCGCGCGCGTTTCTGCGCGACTGTATGCATCTGTGGTGTGACTCCATTTTCTGTGTCCAGTTCTGAGTTGGGCTGTCGCTTCAAGCAAGAAGATAACGTAGCACTGTCAACTTGACCTAGTCAGCTTGACGCTCTTCATGCACTTGCAAGCTTGTGTATTCACTTCTAGAGCCAGGAATTCATGAACCTACCCAGTCACTTCCCCAGAGTTTAAAATCCTCACCCCCGAAGTCGATAAATTGCGGCTTACTCAGCGATCGGCGGTACAAACTGTGATTGTGCATAAGGACTCCTCAGTGAAAGCGCGGGGTGGCCATGCATGTTGCTTTACAAAGTCAGTGCTGCTGGTCAAGCTCGGATAGCTGAGACTTAGTAGCAGGTATTGATATATCTTGAATAGACCTAGTGTGCCACAAAGGATTCACAGAGCTTGAATGAAATTAAAGCCCTCACTCATGAGGAACTAAGAAGGATACGTACATTAATATGAACAGTGTATCTACTTGAGGGAAATTGGGTCCTACTTGCTAGGAAATGGATGAACATGGCCAAAAGTCCAGAATCTCAGCATGATCTTGAATATTCAGTCCACAATTGTTGATATTTTTGTATGGATGAATCATGAGATATAGACCCCATCATACTTGAGGGTCCATTGTGTTCGTCCAGGAATACGACTGTAAAGTTATATTTCAAAACGTAACTCGGAAGGGATTCTATTCTGGAATAGCTCGGTCTGGATAGTGGGTGTGCATGGTACGTTGCCTGCGATGTGTATTTTTGATTTAAGAATCATGCTCAGAAGAACAAAAGATCCTCCTCTTTCCATCCCATATCTTTAAAGTTGTCTTGTACGCTCGTTTCCATGGGTTCGGGGCCGCAAACAAGCACTAGCTCGCCCCCATCCGCCTGCCCCCTAGGCGGACCCACTTCCTTGTCGAACAATGCCCTGTCCATCCTCCCTTTGCAGCCTGTCCACTTTTCACTTGGCCGTGTGAGAGTATGTACCACTTTGCATTGGCTCTTTCCGTCGGTCAACTTCTCCATCTCCATCCTGCATAGTATGTCTTCCTCGCATCTGTTGCCGTTCAACACGAGGCATTCCGTGAAGTCATCGGCGTCCTTCATGATCGCCCGCAGCACCGCAAAGATGGGCGTGATTCCGCTGCCAGCGCATATCATGACGAACCTATTAATGTTCCTCTCCTTCCCACCAATAGTGCATCTCCCCTTACCCAGGTATTCAAACTTTCCCACAGGGCCTTTGAACTCCACCCAGTGACCCAGCGGGATCGAGTCCAGCGCCACGGTCATAGCGCCATCCTTACGCTTGCCGTCCTCGCTACCGCGGTAGATCTTCACCAGCACATCCACCTTGCCTCTTTCGACGACTGGGTCGGAGATGGGCGTGTAGGCGCGGATGATAGCCTCGCGGGTGACGGGGTCGCGGAGGCGCATCATCAGGTGCTGCCCGATCGGGAGGCCAATCTGCTGCTCGGGGTGGTCGAGCGTGAAGGTGAAGATCTTGGTGTCGCTGCTGATGGCAGTCTTGGTGGTCATGGCGGCCTTTTGCCATTGCTTTGGGTTGAGGAAGATTGGGCGTGGTTCGGCGGATGCGTCGGCGTCTACGACTTCGCCGGACTCGAGGAGTTTGCGTGAGGCGGCGTCGAGAGTGCCGATGTGGTAGTCGACCATCATGGCTTTGGCGTTTTCGCTGTCTGTGGTGTGTCAGTGAGGAGATTTGTGAGGTTAACTAGGCTGATGTGCGACTTACGAATGGCCATGAACTCCTCCGTCACGTCCTGGCCGGCAGCACTGGTGATGCTCGTTGCACCGCCAGGGTGACCTTCGAGGAACTTGGTACCATCGTATACCTCACCATTGAGCACAAACCATGGCTCTTTCTCATCATCATGCTTCTTCACGTCATCAATCCCGATCTCCTTCTTGACAAGCGCGCTCGTCATGACAATCTCTTGCGCCGGCTCCGTTATCGCGGTGTCTTCACTCTCTCCACCCATCTTCTCGCCCCAGTACCCATTCGACAAATTGCCACCGTCTTTCTTCACCCTGTCCATCCATCCTCCCGGTTGTAGCGCCGGCTGCGTGGGATGCTCGAACCACAAGTTCCCATCATCCTGGTGCACCACGACGCGATACCAAGGATTGTTCATCATCCCTAGTACGCTCCAGTACATTTCTCTCGGCTGAACCATCATGGCCTCGTCCATGGCACGCACCATTACATCGCCAGTACACACGCTCTCGTCCATTAGATCCGCAACGGATACCTCGAGCGCCCAGAAACACCAGCAGAAACTCGTCTCGCGCCAGCTCATATCCAGCCTGCCGCCGAAGAGCGTCTCGCCCTCAGGCGCAAACCTGTATGCGTCTTCTGGGTAATTGAGATTCGCAAGACGCCAACTCCGGCCGCGGTCGAGTGTGATCTCGACGCGGGTAATGCGCCGGCCGCCACCGGCGTAGGCGTAGCCCTGGAAATTGAAGCATTCCTTTTTGTTATCGCCAGCAATGCTCAACCGCTCATTGTGCGCCGGCTGCGCAATCGCACTGTTGACATTCAGCTCGTAGATCGCATACCGCTCATCAGCCCACGTCTCAGGCAGATCCGCGCTTTGCTCCGGACTCACCGTAGTCGGGAGCACGCGATTGTCGTATATGTGATACCAATTGTCACTCGGCCCTTCCGTGACGATGATTTTCTTCAACCACTTGACGCTACGGCCTCCGATCTGCCCCGGGATTACCACCCTCAGTGGTTTGCCGTGATCAGGAGACAGCGACTCGCCATTCATCCCGTGCGCAACAACGACGCCTCGGTTCGGATCCATGGCCCAGTTGAGCTTGATAGACGTGCCATAGTACCCATTCGGCAGCTTGTCCGCGCCCTCGAAACACACATACCGCGCACGCCTACTCCCCCGCATGATCGGCCTCGCCTTCGCCAGCAGCACATCAAGAGGCACACCAGTCCACAGTGCCGTACTCACGCCGGCGGCACCCCACGAAAAGCCCTTCGTCTTGCGCACGACATTCTGCTCCTTGCGGCGGTTACCCGCGCATACCAGCGTGACGGGGTATGTGATTTGCTCAAAGTCGGCCAGCAGTTCACGCAGCGAGAGGTCGAGCGGCTGTTCGATGCAGCCCTCGACGGTGAAGCGCCAGTCGAGCACGTCGGCGTCGTGGACGAGGGGGACCGCGCCGTGGTTGCGCACGTAGTGCAGGTCCTTTGTGGTGATGAAGCCTTCGTTCCAGAGGTCGGTGAGCGGGGCTTCGACGTTGAAGGGGTGTGTGCCGGTGAGGCGGATGAGTCGTGGGTCGCGCGGGACGTGGGCGTCGGGGGTTTTGAGGTCTTCTGGGAGGACGGTTTGTGTGGCTTTTGAAGGTGGGGGAAGGGTATAGGGTTGGCAGTTGGTGATGAGGGTTGTTTCGCCGTAGTCGAAGTCTGTGGCGACGCTGCTGGAGGAGGAGGACACCTTCAGCGTTTCTGGGGGAGATGGCGGGAGTTGTTGTTCAGGCTTTGTTGATGGCTCGCGAGGAAGGTCTCTTGGAACCTCGTTGGTTATTGGGATGGCCATGATGCCGGGCTTTGCAGATCGAGGTTTGCACTTCAAGATATGCACTTAAGATAGGTATGACCTGACCTGGCTGCACCGCATGGCCTGTGTAACGAGAACCGCGTCGTCGGCCAGGAGGCTCCTCCGGAGGCACAAACAATATCAAAAGGTCACCGGATGATCACGAAATTGCGCAACTGCGGTCGACATGGACGCAGTTAGAGCAGGAAGAGATTCAACTTTGTATATCCAAAATAAAGAAAAGCTTTTCGCAAAGTGTCGGCCAGCAAGATGGTGTTCGTAGCAACAAGTAAGCGGAATTATCTAAGAGGGCACAGGACACCAAGATGCTCAAAAAGTCAGGCAACATCTGACCGACACACAGTGAGTCGCCAACATAGCTTCACGGCTAGATCTCCGGTGGACTCCCCCACGGCATCCGTCCTCCATCCGCCCATATCTCTGGCACTTGCCAAACATCCGCGGGAATGTGAGGCTGTTTGGCTGTCTCATTTCGCTGTCAGCAACAAGCTTGATGATGAGGTCACTTCCTCCGCGGACTACATGGAGATGTCGTCCTCATCTCATGTAAAGCCTTATCAGTGACGATTGTCTAGGTGGGTTCTGCTCAGAATTTGGTCGTGGTGTGGCCGAATCAGAGGTGTTGATAAGAGATTTGCGACAGATTGGCGGAGATGCTCGAATGCTCAAGAGGCTAGCCGCGGATAAAGACAAGACGCAGGGATGTCGTCGGAAGACCAAGAAGGCACTTGGAAACAATTTCGCGCAACCCCGAAGCAGTCATCTGGAAGGCTGGACGGTTTCTTTTGGACATTGTTGCACTTGCGCTGATCTGATCACGGATGGTGCAGCTTGCTGGACCACCGGTGTTTGAGGCGGAGGAGGTAGGGTGCCGGAAGCCGGAGCCAGCACTGACATCTCTGATTGGCTGAATGCCTATTCATGGGTGACTTAAGCATCTGAAGGCTCCCGAGGTACGCGATGCCCGCCATTTCTGTTTCCCATCCGTGCTTGGGCGCTGGCTGCCCAGGTAATGCACAGCAATGTCTCTTGGTATCAGCCCTAGTGCAGGATCTCATCTCAATCGGCGACTCAATGCTACCAGCATTGTCCAGCTGTTAGCTGCATGAAAATTGTCGAGCAGACGATGTCACCTTTTCTGCCACTCGATCGGAACAGGAGACAGGATCTTTTCCCCGGGCGACACAGGTGATCACACAGCTAGCATCCTGTTCGCGACTATCACACACACGACCGTACCACAGGCGAGTATTCTGTGTACAGGCAGTACGCAACGCCGAAATCATGGGTAGCGTCCTGTGTAGGGCGTGTGGGCGACGGTTGGAAGTTTGAGGTACTATTTGGAACATCTTGTTGCGGTATTCCGTTATAACGGCGGATTCGCCATCTGGGTCGTGGTCAACGCAGTATCCGAGACTTGGAATGCTGTCAGAGGGGCGTGAATCCGAAGACCGGAGGTGTTGACGGGAGCCTTCAGCGCGGATAGTGTCCAGTACTGTGCGATGACCAAGAGCAGAGTCGTGCCAGGAGGACAAGGGGAGATTCAGAGCAACGGATGCGTAAGTTCGAGCTTCTAGTAATTTGTCCAGGTCACTATGGTCAGTCTTCTTGCGTATGAGCATACTACAACCTATTGTACAAGATTGGAGCCTCACCGATGAATAGGGATAAAGAGGTGTATGCCGCTGCGTACAACCGTATATCATGTGCAAGAGTGCGTGTTGGCTCAGACGGCAGCAGAGCCGTGGTGTGAGCTCCCACATCGGAGGCATATGACGAGACTATGATGGACATGAGGTACTGCGGCAACGATGCAAGGTTTGTGACAAGAGATCGAGAGGGAGGTCAGGGGCCAACATGAGGTTCAGGGAAGTCTCCAGAATCATCCAGAGAGAGGAGTGTCAGCGTGGCGATAACGACGAGAAGGAGGTGCTAGCGCCAAAGTCACGGTCTTTGGCGACAAACTCGCGCGTGTTCATGATTACGGAGCAACTCTCTTGATACCTTCACCACGACCTCAATTGACATTTTTCTCATGAAAAGGTCTCTCGGTTAGCTGGGTTCCGCGTCACAAAGTATTACCTGCTTCTGCCTTTGTCACCTGCGTATTTTCTGATCAGTTGGCGGGGTACCTGTTTTGGGTCCGTGCCTTCGCCAGCGTCTGCTTATAGCAACAGCTTTGCATCTTTCTTCCTACCTCATTCCTCTCCTTCTACACATCATCACTACTGCTTTTGCAACACTTCATCAGAACCCCGCGAGCTCGCGCTATTGCAACACACCCACACCATGAAGGTCCTGGCGAATTCGAACGAAACTCGACGCGTCGTGGACCACGTCTTCCTGCCGCCAAAGCTACCACAACAAGCGGACGACGACACCGAAATTTCGCTCATCGATGCCACACTGAAGGCACTGCAAGAGCTGTGCCTCGTGACAGATGCGCCATCCCAAGCCCTCGACAACGCCGTTGCGCTTCTCGACAACATCAAAGCAATCAACTGCTTGCCTGGTGGGCAAATCTACTAGACAGGACTGCAGAACATTCTGGAATCCCTTCCTGACGGGCGGACACTGGCCGCGAAGGTCACTTCACAAAATGCGGCCATTCTGATTGCTCACCAGCAAGAGGGACTGGTGTTTGAGGAATTTGAGTTGTCACCTAACGATGAGTCGGTCCTCACAACACAAGACTTGTTCGGACCTTTCCTGGACTCGCTGTCGCAATTCCCGTCAGCCTGCTCCACGAGGCTGATTTTCAACCGATGGTAACCACCACATTGGCGAAAATGAGTCACCAGAAGGCACCAGTCATGCAGTAAGTACAACTCTGGCCGCACCACGGGGCTCTTCCCTCCGCATGCTGGAGACCCTAAATTTACGCGACTCGTCTTGTCCTGCCATGTGCTAGAACACTCCCAATACTGCGGCAGATGCTGACATTCAGCAGGCCTCAATCAGCAAAAGCCGGAAGCAGCCACGATGAGTTCCGCGATACTACCATACCACACGTGGTGTCAGGACTGTTCATGGGAGTTTTGAAGAGAATTGGATCGCCAACCAAGGTTTTGGCCATTTCAAAGAATATCCGAGACGAGGTGCTCTGGAGCGCTGCATTGGCTCCTTGGCGACGCTCTCCAATGTGGCTTTGGTACGAGTAGCCTTATAACTGGTCATCTCACGATCACCAGGTGGCTCTCGATTTGCATACAAGGAGATAATGGTCTTCATCATGAGCCACATATTAGAGTCCTCTCTACATCTCCCGACTGACGTGCTTTACACCATGACGACAAAGATTCATCGACGCCTGCAGAAGCTTACTGGTGTCAAAGCTTCTATCCTTTCGGGATCAGTCGAGGCACGCATCAACAATATTCTTCGACAAGCCTCAGACACTCTTGCAAAGCGCTGGGGCCTATCACAGCAACAGGACTCAAGAGATTTGTGTCTGTCCACCCTCGCGACCTTGGACTTCGAGGGCGATACCTTGGTCCCGCTTCCAGCACTCGATGCCTACATCCAAGCCATAGGCACGCGCCAATGCGACAGTAGTTCTGTTCGCTTTGTACCGTCTTCGCAACTTCTATACCAGAATTTCGGCGGTCTTCCCACTCTACCAACCAGTAACTCCAAGGATTCTTACTATGCCGCCGCTAACCTCAGGCAATTTGAGCAATGGGTAGAAGAGCACATTCATGACTGGATTGCAAGCAATGCGCAAGCCGACGCTTGCCAAAGGCTTCAAGCGCTCATTTGCCGGTACCACATTCTCGCGAGAAGTTGCTACTCTGGCAATCCTGAGGCAACGTCTGTGATGGTTCTGGCCATATTCGAGCTGTGGATCGCCTGCGATCAAGTCGCAGTTCGAATCTGCCCTTTGTTGAGAGACTACGATCCCGGAATTCCATCGTCTGCGCTCCAAAATCTGCTCCTGCCGTTCCGCGGCCAGATGAGAAGACTCTCGGCTGTGGAAGAGTATCTCGACCGCAGACGAGGTCGAACAAATCCAACAGATCTCTTGTTCACCATGAGCAGTAGCCAAAGCTTCGCCAGCAAGTACTTTGATGGATCAGGCGCTCATCAGATCCTTCTGCAGAGGATTGAAGTTGAGGCACGTAACGCTCGTCTGAGAAAGCAACATGAGTATCACGTGTTGAAAGCGAACTACCGTCGAATTGACGAACTGTATAACCGCGCGGGCCGCAGTTTCACGACCAAGGTCGTTGACTCTTGGTGTAACCCACCAGAAACGAGGACAGAGCATAACTCCGACTGTGAAAAGTGCTCGTATGGGAGCCAGCGAGATGCCTTGGCTATCCAGGTACATGAATGGCCACTTCCAAGCTGCAATATCGAAGCAAAAGCTGTTGTTTTCGAACTCACATTGCCCCCATGGTTCAGCTCTTGGAGAGATGCTCGATTTTACCTTCTCCAGGACGTGCTCGAAGGGGCACGTGAGAACGACAACCCTTCTACTACCAAATACATCCTATCCCAAAACGACCCACACCTGACACAGCAGTACTTCACAGGATCGACTCACCAGCGGATTAATCTCTTGTCCCAAACTAAGCCTACGGTCAACACGCACTACAGAAGCAAAGAAATCTCGACGCTGAAAGAATCTAAAGTATGTGTCTCCAGCGGTCTACAATGCCAGTACTACGACACGACCAGCGACGTTGATGTGGGTGGTTTCATGTTCAAGGACACCGTGCCCCGGGCTTGTACATATACTATGCCGTGCCAGTTTCTTCAATGTTTTGTCTTCCGGTCAGCCTCTGCTCCTGACGGACCCGAGCCAAATACGGTCATCGCTGGTCAGGATGCTTGTCCTGAGAATATGACTCTCGACGAGTACAAAGAATTGGCCACTTTACCACTCGGTCGCCAAATCCAGTGGGCGAATGTCATGCTTCAACTGGCCATGCCAAGTGTAGATTTCAAGAAGCCAGAGACGGCTCTCGTCTTCCTTCAGATTATCAACCAAGTTGGCCCAGCTGGCTCGAGCGATTATCGTGACGATCACAACTTCTTTCGCAGCGATGAGAAGGCGTCTGCGCTTCTCCAACACCTGGAAGAGGCGTTACAGAGAGTGAGGGAAAATTGGGAGTCCTCCCAGGCTCTCTATGTCTTCGTAGCCATCCCAGCTCGCGCCCTTACACTGAGTGCTTCCGCTGAAGTGCAGAAGAAATGTCTTGCCTTTTTGGCGACGGCTCGCGGTATCGCTAGGAGCTGGTATGCAACGCTCAGGAACAAAGCGCACGCAGCAGTAGACCACACTGATAGGATTGCATTCATTGCCAAGAGCGTCGAAGCGGCGCTGATCTGCACATTGACCTACGACGTTGATGACGAACATTTGAAGGTCATCTTCGCCGGAGCAAACAACGCCTCCGTGTTTGTGCAGACCTGCATTGTTGTTCAAGAGAGGGAACTTCCTCAGCGTTCATATAACGAGTCGGAGCAGCATCTCAGGTTGCTGGACCTACGCCGCAAGCGGATTCTGTATCGCATCTACATACTGGGCATTCTCCACCCACTTCCAACTGAGCTTGACGATGCGATAAGAAATTCATGGTCTGGATACGTTCCGCAAGGTACTGGATGGCGTATAGCGCGTACAATTGCCGACCACTGGCTTACCACAGACACGCTCGCTGCTTCGGAGGCGGCCAGCATGTCTGTACACTATAATGTACTCAACGGCGAGCTTCTTGTCGATGGTGTGCCACTGGATCAACCTCCAAAGAGCTACCGTGACTGCTCTCTATACTTGACGCTCTTCAGCAACGCTACTGTCGAGGTCATGCCGTCCACAGCCCCCGGCTTTCGCTTTTCCGCCAAGCGTACATTCGGAGGATGTGCCGTTCAGCTGGGTATGTCTTCAGATGGCAATCTCATTGTCAGAGCCACGAATAACGCCACCGGCAGCACATATGAGACCATTTCAAGCCGTCTTGTGGAGGACGGGTATCCATATTCGTTTGTGCACGATCATGTACAATGGCTTGGTGCTGCAACGAGTGCCGAAGCAAAACATGTACAGTTTCGACCGATGCATGAGCCATGGAACTCATCTTCACCTGCGGTGTGGGCGCTGTCACAGCCGCTGGAGGAGACGAATTGGCGTCTATCGAAAGCGGGATGCTCCGTCGTTGGCATCAGCAGTCCAACGTCAGACCGTGTATCGCATGTGCTTGATCCTCTGGCCCACACAAGCCGGATTCATTGTATTCTGCAGCCGTCTGGTAGTGAGATCGCTCTGCAGGTCACTATTCCAACCCTAAGACTGGGCTTCGGCCTTGTACGTGGTGGTGATAAGCTGAGGTCCCAAGAGTTTCGCTCCATGTTCGTCGATGCTGATCAGTCTTTCGGTAGCCTTGTAGGTTTGAGCAACAAGATTGTGCTGAAGCACTTGTCTAGGGACGAGCGCATGGTGCTTCTCGCCGAATCAGAAAAGGTCACTCACTGCCTTTCAAACCGGTGATCTCACTACCGTCACCATCGATAAAGACTCAATTCGAAAGGTCCATGCTGTATATATTGACCCTATGCTCGGTCGGTTGATTGACAGCGGCGATTTGGGCTGCAAATTGTACCTGCCATATGTCCATGCACTCACTTCTTCTTGCTTGGTCGATCCTCTCACAAACATGACCGGCACTGAGCAAGCGCTCACGATCCTGAAATCTGCAGCTGTTCGCTCGTTCGATCAGCTTTCGCAAGAACATGTGAACGTGCTGGTCAGAATAGCAAAGCTGAGCCCGATTCGCCGCTATTATCCGCTTCACAAGCGCGTTATGCAGACGATTGATTGGAACGACAACGTCAGCTTTTTGTCTCAGCATGGACATTTTGTTCCCGCGGTTAAGTCTTTGCTGTTACAGGCAGACCAGGCTGCAATCTTCTTTCCAGACTCTCGGCTCAAGGTGCCGCCGCTGGACATGACTGACAGGCACCTCCTTCAGCGGGACAATGTCCGCTCTGCGGCATTCAGAGCCCCAGGGTTTGGGGCGGAAGATCAAAAAATCCGGATTGACAAACAGTACATCGCTCGCGATTGCGGACTGTTCAAAAAGCGAGCCGCATGCGCTGCTGACATGTCGAGTCTCATGTTTCGATCTGCTGTCGGGCTATCTGAGCCAGCCCTTGCTGCAGGTGGTCTGTGGCAGGAAATGACCGCCTTCGACAACGTCCATGGGCCTCAGCTACGAATTGATGCGGAGAGGATTAGTTACGATGCCAGTCTCTTTGAGACTGGGCATGGCGACGTTGTGCAGATGATGCCAGCTCTACATCGATGGCTAGGAGATCCTCTCAATTCGCAACGACACAAGTTCTCGATCACCATGTGGCTCTCGACGATGGCCTCCGCCCCAGAGTCAAATGTGCCTATGCTGCAGCTAGTCGCCATATTCTCTAGGTTCACTGCCCTGGCAACAGTCACCGCACCAGCGATACCATCTTTTGACCCAACGGAAGGCAAGGGTTACAATCGAAGTGCATTGTCGTCCCTTGTGGAACATTACAGCCACCCGCAATCATCTTGCCCGGAGCAGAAGCTTTTAAGAAACAGAATGAGAGAGCTGACGACTACGACCTTCGTCGCTACCGCCAGTGGGGTAGTTCGAAAGACTCTGCAATTCGGGCTCTTGTGGACGGACTCGTTACGCAGTGGCCATGCGAAGTCCCCAACACTCTTGCTGTTCCATCGACCTACATCAGGGTAGGTGAGGCCATGACAGCGGTCAGACCGAGGTTCAAGACATGGTACAACCACAGGTTGCTTGATCGTTATCTAACGTCCCTCGAGCAGACTGTATCTACTTTGGTCGTGCAGAAGAGTCCTGCTTGTCTCGACCTGACGGAGTCACCTTCGGCGCAGCCCGCCGCTTTAGGCTACGTTCCTGAGCAGGAGTTGTTCCTCCTTCCCTCGCCGGAGACATCTGATAGTAGCATCAACAACCTTAGCAGCCACGTTGTTGGTTCTTCGGCTGCCGTGGATTACCTCAATGACGGTCAGACCACCAAGGATGATCTCGCAGAGATCATTCCACAGAGGCTTATCCCACAGACAGTGCAGAGCGAGATGTCGAGGGAATCACTGCTTCTCACTTCCGTCGTCAAGAAACTACAGGACATGACGAGTGGTTTAAGATATGAGACACAGTATGTTGCGAATCTCAACGACAGTTTGAAAGCACTAATGTCGTTGAGTAGTGAACAAACGGTTTCTGTCAATATGACCGAGACTGTTCTTGCATCCCACCTTAATTCATACATCAAGCATGTGCAAAAGGTGTATGGAGCCATCTTGGACGCCGTGAGCCTATCGTCAAGTTCTGGCGGAGCTCGAGCGACGTTTCTAGGGCCCCGAATCTCACCGTTGCTCTTCCTCCGGCAGCTGTCTCGCACCAGATGGTGCCACCTTCCTGAGCGGTGGAAACCATGCATATTGCAATATGGCCTTGCTCTTACGGCACTGCAGCGAGCCGAGCGGCTGACCAAGCTCTTCAAGGCAGAGGACGATCTCATCAAAGAATTGCAAAACCCAGGTCATCAAAACTGGGATCCCATGGAGTACCCAGAGTCCCTGCTGATGGAGGTCGAGAGCGGCATTCTCAATCAAAACGTTCAGGAACAGGTTGCTGCACAGATGCGGGACCCACCCAACACTGCAAACGCTGTCATGCAACTCAACATGGGCGAAGGCAAGTCCAGTGTCATTGTTCCCATCGCTGCGGCTGCTCTTGCAAATGGCCAACAGTTGGTGAGAGTCGTCGTGGCCAAGCCGCAATCGAAGCAAATGGCACAAATGCTTGTTTCAAAACTCGGTGGCTTGCTGCATCGACGAGTCTATTACATGCCCGTATCCCGATCCCTAAAGCTGGGCAAAGCAGCTGTCGTCGCCATCTCGGCCATGCTGCGCGACTGCCAGTCGACAGGCGGTATTCTTCTAGTACAGCCCGAGCACATTTTGTCTTTTCAGCTGATGGCACCCGAGTGCTATATACTAGGCAAGGAAGATGTTGGAAAGGAGCTCATGGCAACGCAGGACTTCCTCAACCGATAATCTCGCGATTTTGTGGATGAGAGCGACGAAAACTTTAGTGTACGATTTGAACTAATTTACACCGTGGGCATGCAGCGGCTTATCGAATACAGCCCGGACCGCTGGCTAGTGTTGCAACAGGTACTTCACCTGGTCAGACTGATAGCATCCGAGCTAGCTCAGGAGCTTCCACAAGACTCTTTGGAATTTCATTCTGGCGTTTCAGGCAGTTTCCCACGAGTCCGCATCCTCCGTCCGAGGGCTGGTGAGCTCCTGCTTCAACGGCTAGCCAGACAAATTTGCGACAATGGTCTCGATGGCCTTCCGCTATCTCGCCAGCCAAAGGAAATCCGTCTTGCAGTGCACTTGTACATCACAAAATTCGAGCTTGACGTAGCCGAAATCAGTGCCGTCGAGGACTCACCGTCGTGGACCAAGACGACCAAGTTGACCCTTCTCCTGATTCGCGGCATCATTGCTTGCGGCGTCCTGAAGTTTGTGCTAAGCCAGAAGCGGTGGCGTGTCAATTACGGTTTGGCTGCTCGCACGCCGCCTACCCGGCTCGCTGTGCCATATCGTGCGAAGGACAGCCCATCTCCCCGGTCTGAGTTTTCTCATCCAGATGTAGTCATCACTCTCACGTCTCTCTCTTACTACTATGGTGGGCTATGTGACGACGACCTCTTCAATGCAATGGGGCAGCTCATGGACTCAGACCAGTCTGACATCGAATATCAGACTTGGGTGCGCGATGCTCCTGACCTGCCGGTTGCGTTCAGGCAGCTTCAAGGTATTAATCTCAAAGATCGGCCGTCGTGCACCTCGGTGGTATTTCCAGCGCTTCGCTTTGCCAAGAGCGTGATAGACTACTTCCTCTCGCACATCGTATTTCCGAAGGAAATGAAGGAGTTTCCGAAGAAGCTGTCAGCTTCTGGTTGGGATATCGGAAAGCAGAAAGACCTGCCTGTGACAGGATTCTCTGGCACCAACGACTCCCGAGACTTGTTACCCATCGACGTTGGTCATATTTATCAGCCTGACCAGAAGCATACAAACGCAGTGGTTCTGGAATATATCTTATAACCTAAGAACGGGGTCGTCCTCATGGACTCAACGAAGCAGACAGCGTCTGATGCCGAGCGTCTCTTGGAAGCTGCGACGAGCCTGACTCCGCCTGTCCAGGTCATTTTGGATATAGGTGCATAGATACTGGAGCTCAACAACCTCGAAGTGGCCAAGACCTGGTTGAAGAAACATGATCCCACCAAGGAAGCTGCCGTTTATGTCAACGACGATGATGAACTGTGCGTGGTGGATTGTGAGGACCGAGTCGACGTGCTGCGAACCTTACCTTACTTTACTCGGCTTGATGCCTGTCTGATCTTTTTGGACGAGAGCCACACCCGAGGCATAGACCTTCGATTGCCGTCACACTACAGAGCAGCTGTGACTTTAGGCGCTGCTCTGACGAAGGACCGCTTGGTACAGGCATGTATGCGGTTGCGCAAGCTTGGAAATGGTCAAACTGTTGTATTTTGTATCTCTGAGGAGATTCAAGCCAAAATAATGGAGTGCATGGCAAATGCCAAGAGCTCATATATCACTGTCGCGGATGTGATTATCTGGTCTGTCACCGAGACACATGCGGAAATCCGCCGCAGCATGCCCCTCTGGGCTATTCAAGGCACGCGATTTGTCCGTCAAGACAAAATATGGTGGCAGATCCAATTGTATGGACAGACGACTCTGACCAGGAATCACGCCGAGAGGTTCCAGGAAGATGAGGCTCAGTCGTTGACAGATCGTTTCGGTCCACGCCAGGTGCAGAGCCAATCCGGCCTTCTCAACTGCGCATCAGATCCTGATCTTGGGCGAATCACCAAACGCTGTCAGCTGTTTGATGGACTGCAATTCAACTCTAGTACCCTTCAGGAGGAACAAGAGCGCGAACTCTGACCAGAGATCGAGCAAGAGCGGCAGATTCAGAAAGCACCGCCTGCTGAGCCAGCTCTGCATAGACTGCATAAAGATGTTTTGAATTGTGCCACTCAAGGCGAGTATATCTGCAGGTCCAATGCCTACATGCCTGCTTTCCAGGCATTGAGCGACACCAGCGCTGCAGAGGGCTTCTGTGTCCAGAAGTTGTGTGGCGACCAGGTGCTCGTGACCGCAGACTTCAAGACAGTCGTACCAGCCAGTCGTACTGTATTTGCGTCTGATACGTTCCAGTGGCCTGTGCAATGGCTTCTCACGAGTCGATTGCAGGGAAGCAGCGCGGTGGATCGCATCATGATTATCAGTCCTTGCGAGGCGAATCAGCTTCACAAGGTCATGGAGGGTTCCAACGGCGCCACTCTTCATGTCTACAAGCCGCGTTGCAATTCTGGCGACGCCCCGATCGATCAAATCGACTTCCACACCATCTCCGCAATTATTCCGCCTCCAAAAGTTCCGCGCCTTCTTGCCATCCAGCTTGGTCTTTTCGCAGGACAGCTGTACATCAGTTCGTACGCAGATTATCAGATCATCTGTAAGTTCCTGGGTCTCTGCTACACGAAGCGGACGGATGGACAGAATGGGACTTTCGCCGCAGATGGGTTCATTCTCAGCGACGAGCAGGGCCGTAGAGGTGGCTCATCAGGGCTGGAGCAGAGTCCAATCAATTTCTTCAAGATCTTGATGTCGAAGATTAGGAGGAATGGAGATCGCATCTCCAAGACGCACATGGGTGATTTGCTGGAAGGAAAGCTGCTCCAGGCCTTGGATTTTGAAGGATGATTGTGTTGGATGATCCGATTGGATGAATGAACGAGCAGATGAGCCATAGATGCACTGGAGATTCGATCACTCGTTGGGGATCTGGTGGGAAAAGACAGGACATAACGATAAACTGAAATACTTTCCCGTATTTGATTTGCATTCAACGTGAATGAGAAGAGTCTCGCGTGCAATGTCACCATTTTGTGGTTACGGCCGTTTCCAGGAGGCCTGTGAGTTTAGTGCATGTGATTAACTTCACGGCCCCCTGAACTCGAACTACATGTTGAGTGCTGATATCCAACGATGGCTGGGCCATGATTTTCTAGCAAGTATAAGTACGACCTGCACTTTAAGAGAGGCGACTGATGTATTCCAATGCCAATGCAGGAAGGAAAAAGGAAGAATACAACACAGGAATTGAGTTCGAATGAACAGACCACTCTACGGGCGACATTGGGCCCTGCGAAGACTCGATATGCCAACTATACCCCGGAGAAGTATAAGCTAGTAAAGACCGGTTCTGGGACATATCTAGAACAATCTGACCTGAGACGACCTGATCTAGGACACCTTGATTTGGGACAACTCTGGCAAGCTCATCGACTACCAAACACAAACTCCTCAAAGTTCTTCCCAACCTTCTCCACGCCGGTTCGCACATCCCAGCCCTTTGCCTGGCACGTTCTCCGGTGGATCTGTTCAAGCATGTCGTCCATCTCTTGACCTGCAGTGTGCAAGTCACTCTCAAGCAGTATTGAGCCGTCTGGACACGCGCGGATCACGTCGTCCGCGACGTGCTTTCGCCGCTCGTTCTCGTGATTGCCGCTGCTGTAGTTGACCAACAGGCTGAAGGAGAAGAATATGCGCGCCGGTATGCTTCGATCTCTGACGTACTGCTCGAGAGTCTGAACGCTGCCGCTGAAAGAGTGGAGGCATATTCGGGGAGGAAATGGCTTCGGCTTGTACTTTTTGGGCATGGCAGCTCCATTCTGGGCCTGATTATTATCATCTTCGTCTTCATCTGATGACGAAAAGTCCTCGCTGACGCCTGGCGCGATCATTCTCCTCTCTCGATTTGTGACGATCCTTTTCTCATGGCCTTTCCATGTCGACTTGAGCGTGTCGTATAGGATCCCGTGCGCCTGTACTCCGTGCACACTGACGGCTCGACCTATCTCGCCTGCCAGCTTCAGCTGCGCTATGAACACGCACTTCTGATGCTCCATGTCTACCCTGTACGGTGAAAGGCTCTGTCCATTGCGGCGCCCGGGTGTCATGTCATCATCCCTAGGCGGCCCGTGACTGGGGAGGCGGAACGCCTTATCGAGTCCGATCTCACCTACAAGAGCGTAGGGATGAGCCTCTAGGTATGTACGTGTCTGTGCGATCAGTCCCGACAGCGGCTGAGGGTCAGGGAGCTCGTCAATGAAGCCAACGTCCTCCTTGCTCTCAGGCGAGGGTGACAGCACAGCATTGTAATGCCGTCGTTTCTGGACGAGGTGATCGGGAGAAGTTGGGTCGAAGGTAGATTTGCCAGGCACTCTATCGTCGTATATTTGATGAGAGAACCAGGGGTGCCACCCGAAGGAGGGGACGACTCTCTGACCCTTGTAGTCGCTGGCAGGGCTGGCAGCCGTCACAGCATCGCGGCTTTGCACGCCGTGAGACTTGGCCAAGTTGGCAACGAGTTCCTGGTCTTGAGAACGCGTGGCCATGACGGCCAGGGTGCGGGCTCGCATCGTCTCTGAGATGGCGGGTATTGATGACATGGTATCCGTTGGGTGGCAATGAGCGTCGTGGACGCCCAAGTCCCAAGGGAAAGGCTCGTCTGAGCCTCGCGAGTCACTCATGATAGGTGACTGTATGCATTTCATTGTTCAGTGTTGCCACAGAGCCCAATGAGGCGTTCCTCGTAGGCTGTCAGGACAGCCTTGATGTAGATCTCGGTGGGGCGGGAAAGCCTGACGGTGAACGGCCCTCCCCAGCAAAATGAGAACGATTATGGCCGTCTTTGCGGATAGACTGCGTGGCAATTGAATCTTGAGACGGACCTCGCGATATGTGTTCGTGGCTGTGGAAGTGGGGCGACGCTGTTTGGGTGGTTGGAGCGCTGAAGGTTGATTTCAAGTCCTGCGGCCGGGAAGATTTTGGCGAGGTTGATGCCAGGGCCGCGCTCAAGCGTCCCAGCGCGAGACCTTTTCAAGCAGAGGACCCGTCCATATTATTTTCCGTCCCTGAAATTTCGTCAACATACTCCGTACACTTGTCGAGTAATTGCCTATTATTATTGTACATTCGTGCATATCAAAGCCTCAAAATCTCGCGGTGTGCGCCGTTGCGAGGGGAGCAAGGGATGCCGGCTGACATATCTAGTCAAGGGAACACCCCCTCTTTCTGAGGCGGCTAGACAAAACTACGAATGTGTTCACCAAATACGCGACTTACTATTCTGTTAGTACCGTATCTTGTTTGCTGTTTTTGAATGGTCAAACCTTGGAACTCATAATAGAGACTCGCATTTCCATCTTTTCCTAGTAAGCGGCCAGAACGTCTAGACAAGACACAGCACATTTTGTGTCAAGCTGCTAAGTGGCCATAGCCCTAGTCCGCCATCTCGTGCACCAATCCTGGATCGACAGTTTTCATAAACCTGGCTTTCTTGGTATGAAAATTCATGCGGGATCCCATCTGGGAGTGACTAATGCATGGGACAATCTCCTTATGGATAACTCGTACAAGGGATAGTAACCTAATCATGCACGAACTAACGAAATATCGACTATTCAACATGCTTATGTATTGGTTCATTCAGCGCCAGCCGATCCATATTTCCTAGTCTCCCAAGTTTCACGTATAGCTGAAGCCTGCCTTTGTTACCCATAGGCAGGCGTGAGCTTGTGGTTGAGCTAGAACTCGATCGAGGCGTATTCGGACTCCGCGCACTAATCGTCGGGGCCATGGTGGAGGATTTCAGAGCCTTTGGGGATATTCTTGCTTTGCTACTTTGCGTAGGCGCATCATAGCTCCTTCTTGCTGTTGGACGGGAATCGTATGAGCTCCCAATTTTGAACGGCGACTTTTGCAAAGTTGACGGGGCCATCTGGGCAGCGCTTGGAGAGGGCCAGGCTGTGCTGTTTGGGTTAGGCGCATCGTCGCTCCTGTCCGTTCTGCGAGTGAATTTGAGTGGCAGTAGCAGAGAGGGGCTCATCACCGCAAGCTCTTTGCCTCCGCCCCTACTACTACTTGTATCGATGCTCGTAGGGCTGCCCGCGTAAGAGTCCTGTCGGGAAGGCCTAGGTGGAACCGAGGTTGACTTGCGAGTGTAAGATGATCTCATGGAAGTTGCTCGTCAATGTCTTCCATGTGGGGCATCGTCCGTTGTGCGAGAGAGATTGGCACCGTCACTGTTGTAGGTCGCCTTTAGTAGGTCCTTTAAATCAGTCGACCGTTTGAAAGCGAAATCCGCGCATTTCTCAGAGTCCCGTAGCCCTTCTTAAAGCCTTGGTGCGTATTGAGATCCCCGGTCCCAACTATACTTTGATGCCATGTTTTCTTTTGAGTTGCTCCGTCCAGGTCCGTATGATGGGTATTTGCCTGCCAGAATGTGCCATCTGTTGTCGCGGTGAGCACAGCTGCGTGTCTATTTGGGTCACGAGAAGGTTCGTCAAGATTCTTCAAGGCAAGTTGCCTGCAGTGAACCACTACATATGAAGGTCAGCATTGAGTGGGTGTGTCTTGTACGCCCATAGGATCTGCGATGTAGAAAAGAGACGTGCTTGAAAGTGATTAGGAGAGGCATTGTGGAGCATCGTCTAATGGTGTGGCAAGGGCATGCGTATGATATCAGGATAGTCGATCGAGTACTCTGTCACTCACTTGCAGCGCCGTCGTAACGCGCCTGGCACTCAGCCTGCTCCAAGCTCTTGCCTCTGTCCTTGAACTCTGCTGCAAAGTGTGGCAGTGCAACGGACTCGGCATCATTGTCATCCAAGGTTCCAATGTTGGGCGGAAATTTAACCTTGCTATATCTTTCAATATAATGAGGCTTTGGGGCCGATAGTCCGTTATTGAACCCCCTGGTTACGAGGGTAGCTGTTCCATTGCTGATAGAACTTCGGCTTGTAGCCAAGGGCGTTTCTGAGCTGGTTCTCGCGAGCGTCTTTGAGAACACATCGCTCTACAACACGGCTCATCTCGCTTTCGTTGGATGCTTGCTTTGCCTTCTCCGCGAAGGCCATGTAGCTGTTCTCGGATGGCGAGCGTGACATCCTCAACCCAGCAAGCTGGTCGGTAACTTCATCATAATTCGACGGCCTGAGCGAGTTGATCGCTCGTACACCTCCATTATTCTTGAGCGCGTTCTCAAAGCCCTTGGCTGTCGTAGATAATGTAGACCCTCTTGCTGAGCCAGAGGATCGTCCGGTGAGTCCGGTCCGGTCCGGCC